>CM075759.1:27689803-28289803 GCA_037974335.1 Prionace glauca
TCACGTGCTCACTGTGTATAATGGATTTTAGTAAGGCGTTCGATAAGGTTCACCATGGTAGGCTTCTGCAGAAAATGCAGATGTATGGGATTGTGGGTAATCTAGGAAATTGGATCAGAAATTGGCTATCAGATAGGAACAGAGGGTGGTGGTTGACGGTAAATATTCATCATGGAGTTCGGTTACGAGTGGTGTGCCTCAGGGATCTGTTTTGGGGCCACTGCTGTTTGTAATCTTCATTAATGATCTGGATGAGGGTATAGTTGGGTGGATTAATAAATTTGCTGATGACACCAAAGTCGGAGGTGTGGTAGATTGTGAGGAAGGGTGTCATAGTCTGCAGGGAGACTTAGATAGGTTGCAGAGCTGGGCCAAGAGGTGGCGGATGGAATTTAATGCGGAGAGGTGTGAGGTAATTCCCTTCGGTGGGAGCAATAGATGTGTCGAGTATAGGGCTAATGGGAGGACTTTGAATATTGTGGAGGAGCAGAGGGATCTAGGTGTATGTGTACATAGATCCCTGAAAGTTGGGAATTAAGTAGATAAGGTTGTTAAGAAGACGTACGGTGTCTTGGCGTTTATTGGTAGGGGGATTGAATTTAAGAGTCGCAGTGTCATGTTGCAACTGTACACTACTCTGGTGCGGCCGCACTTGGAGTACTGTGTGCACTTCTGGTCCCCACATTACAGGAAGGATGTGGAGGCTTTGGAGAGGATGCAGAGGAGGTTTACTAGATGTTGCCTGGTATGGTGGGAAGGTCCTATGAGGAGAGACTGAGGGATTTGGGGTTGTTTTCGTTGGAATGAAGGCGGCTAAGAGGGGATCTTATTGAAACATATAAGATGATTAGAGGTTTAGATAGGGTGGACAGTGATAGCCTTTTTCCTCGGATGGAGAAAGCTAGCACGAGGGGGCATGGCTTTAAATTAAGGGGGGGGGTAGCTACAGGACGGATGTCAGGGTTAGGTTCTTTACCCAAAGGGTGGTGAGGGATTGGAATGCCCTCCCTGCTGCAGTTGCAAATGCGCCTAGTTTGGGGGCGTTTAAGAGATCCGTGGATAGGTTTATGGACGAAAAGGGATTGGTTTAGGTTAGTGGGTCATTGTTTTTGTAACTGGTCGACGCAACATCGATCAACAGAGCACAGGAAACAGGCCCTTCGGCCCTACAAGCCCGCGCTGCCCATTTTAACACTCAGTGAGAAACTCATTCCAATCCTTCTTCCACCAAGAACTTCTGTCTGCACCTCTTGGACTCCACAATAAAGGGGGTGCAAATTTAGAGAATTCTATGTGTGCCAGATTAAGGAAGGTCTAATTTAGGGACAACTTGTTCACACCAATCAGCCTAAGAGCACGTTTTTTGGGGTGTGGGGGGAAACCGGAGCATAGAACATAGAACATAGAACACTACAGCACAAACAGGCCATTCGGCCCACGAGTTGCGCCGATCACATCAACACCTACCAACCTACAGACCTATCTATAACCCTCAATCTCATTAAACCCCATATACTCATCCAGAAGTCTTTTAAAAGACCCCAGCGAGTTCGCCTCCACCACCACTGACGGCAGCCGATTCCATTCACTCACCACCCTCTGAGTGAAAAATTTACCCCTAACATCACCTCTGTACTTCCCTCCCCGCACCTTAAATCTGTGTCCTCTCGTAGCAACCATTTCAACCCGGGGAAATAGCCTCTGAGAGTCCACCCTATCTATTCCTCTCAACATTTTATAAACTTCTATCAGGTCGCCTCTCAACCTTCGTCTCTCCAGGGAAAAGAGTCCCAGCTCCCTCAACCTATCTTCATAAGGCATGCTCCCAGTCCAGGCAACATCCTTGTAAATCTCCTCTGCACCCTTTCAATAGCTTCTACGTCTTTCCTATAGTGAGGCGACCAGAACTGCGCACAATACTCTAAATGAGGCCTGACAAGGGTCTTATAAAATTGCAGCATTACCTCCCGACTCCTAAACTCAATCCCTCGAGCACCCGGAGAAAACCCACGCAAGCACGGGGAGAATGTGCAAAACTCCCACAGACACCGGCCCAAGTCGGGAGATCCGACCCGGGTCCCTGTAACTGCACAGCAAACGGTGATAGTCACTGAGCTGTCGTGTTGTCCGACAGACAGTCCAGTTTAAGCCTACACTAACCACGTGAAGCACTGTGGCAACTCTCGAAACAACATCCAAGAACATAGAACATAGAACATTACAGCACAAACAGGCCCTTCGGCCCTCGAGTTGCGCCGATCACATCAACCCCACCAATCTATAGACCTATCTATAACCCCCAATCCCATTAAACCCCATATACTCATCCAGAAGTCTTTTAAAAGACCCCAGCAGTCCTCGTACGACCCACCGCCTGTCTGCCCCTCGTTGGACCAACAAGGTGGACCCAATCCCCTGTGGATGTGAAAAAAAAGACATCGATAAACATACAACAGACCAGACGGAGATTCACGGAAGATCCCCAGAAGCTCAAACGTAAGAGACATGAGACAATGATACATCAAATCAAACCGACGCACTGCCAAAACTCAACAATCTTTCCTCAGGGAACAACTTTCACACAACCGATCGCCGCCATTTAGAAGGAGAAGGGCATCTGACGGAGGTGGAGGGAGGTGTGGGAGAACTACCTCCTGGAAATTCCCGTCCCTCATTCAACATTCCAGATATTGGTGTGTTTCCTTCACTTGCCGCTGGGTCAAAACCCCGAACCCCCTTCCCTAACACCACGTACGGACATATCTACGCCAAATGGAGGGCAGTGACTTCAAGAAGGCAGCTCGCAGCCACCTTCCAAGAGACAGTTGGGGATGGGCACTAGATGGTGCTGCCCTCCCCAGCGATGCCCTCATCGCTGGCAAGTGGATAGTGGGCTGCATGTTAATACACTGTGAGGTGCGCTGTAATATTGTCCCAGTTCACCACCCGATTAAACAGTCAGTGGGAAGCTGTCATACAAAGAACAACACAGCCCGGAAAACAGGCCCTTCGGCCCAACGAGCCCGCGCTGCCATCTTAACAATGTGTTTTTTCCTACTCCACCCGTGACCCATGTCTATGCTTATGGTACCTCCATTGGAAACCAGATTGAGGGGAGACTAATTTTGGGACAATTTGTTAACACCAATCAGCCTAAGAGCACATCTTTGGGGTGTGGGTGGAAACCGGAGCACCCGGAGAAAACCCACGCAAGCACGGGGAGAATGTGCAAAACTCCCACAGACACTGGCCCAAATCCATGTGTCTGCTCAGCAAACAGTGATAGTCACTGAGCTGTCGTGTTGCCCGACAGACGGTCCAGTTTAAGCCTACACTAAACCCCGTGAAGCACTGGGCAACTCTCGAAACAACATCCAAGAGCAGCCCTCGTACGACCCACCGCGTGTCTGCCCCTCGTTAGACAACAAGGAGGACCTAAAACATTCTCCAGCCCAGTGTTCAAGGTGAGGGACCACGAGCTGGAGAGTGGGGTTGGTGTAGATTTAATGTGGTTTTTATTGGTTCGGATGGGAAGGGCTGAGGCCCTGTCTGAATGACTGCTTCCATTACTTTAGTTCCCTCCCGCGTCAGAAACGGGACCTCCCAACTCTCCACCCTGACCTTTCTGTCCATGGGCTATTAGCTTTTAATCTCCGTCCAATCTCTGTCGATCGTCACACCGTGTTACAACTTCTGGATTCAACTTTGGAATTCACAAATTGAACTTAATAGACTCTGCCTCCCTCTTGTTCTTTGTATTTGAACGGTCTTTGAGTCTGTTTGCCTTGTGTCCTTTCTAGGCCTCTGCATTTTAGGAACATAAGAAATAGGAGCAGGAGTAGGCCATCTCGCCCTTCGAACCTGCCCCGCCATTCAATAAGATCATGGCTGATCTGATAGTGAATCAGTTCACTTTTCCGTTTTCTCCCCATAACCCTTAATCCCCTTGTCTATCAGAAACCTATCTACCCGTGACTTAAATATATTCAGCGAGGTAGCCTCCACCACTTCAACGGGCAGAGAATTCCAGAGATTCACCACCCTTTGAGTGAAGAAGTTCCTCCTCAACTCCCTTCTAAACTGCCCCCCCCCACCTTACCTTGAGGCTGTGCCCTCCAGTCCTGCTATCCTTTCTAAGCAGGAAGAATCTCTCTACCTCTACCCTATCCATCCCCTTTCATTATCTTATACGTCTCTATAAGATCCCCCCTCATCCTCCTAAACTCCAACGAGTACAGACCCAGTCTATTCAATCTCTCTTCATAGTCCAGCCCCCTCATCTCCAGTATCAGCCTGGTGAACCTCCTCTGCACTCCCTCCAAGGCCAGAATATCCTTGCATAAGTGCGGCGACCAAAATTGCACACAGTACTCCAGCTGCGGCCTCACCGGTGCCCTGAACAGCTGCAGCAAGACCTCCCTACTTTTATATTCAATCCCCCTCGCTATGAAGGCCAGCATCCCATTCGCCTTCCTGACCACCTGCTGCACCTGCAAGCTGGGTTTTTGCGACTCGTGCACAAGGATCCCCAGGTCCCTCTGCACCGTCGCCTGCTGCAGCTTTTCACCCTTGTGCTTGGGAGGATGGCGGGTGAAGGGGAGACCAGATAGAATTCTACGAGAAAACTGCGAGAAAAATCATCAGTGTGGGCAGTTAGAGAACGTTTCTCAGGGTGGACAGTTCGACTCCGAGAGGGCACATGTTTAAGGGGAGAGGGGGAGTTTAGGGGAGGGGAAGGTTTTTCCAACAGAGGGTGGTGGGTACCTGGAACGGTGTGTTGAAATCAGACACATTTGCAACATTTAATATTGTATGATGATATAGGCATGGAAGGCTGGTGAACAGAGGGATAGGAATCAGGTTTGGGTGGGCTATGTGTGCTATATTATTCTTCGACATTTGATAAGATGGAGGTGATCTTCTTGAAGAGTTCAGAACGTCACCGTAAAGAACTCTATGCGCGAGTGATGTTTCCCATTGATTCTGTACCGAGTGGCGCTGATGAGCTTGTAACACAACACTGCAGGAAGACTCGAGCTGTAACCGGCCCATCCTGGTTTTGGTGCAATGCAGGCGTCTCCCTGGTGAGGTACTTGTTCTATTGCCATCCCCAACACCCATTGCTGCTTGCAATGTCAAGCACTGGGGGATTTGACCCGCACAAGACGCTTCCTGGGGAAAGATCGGGC
This sequence comes from Prionace glauca, assembly GCA_037974335.1. Lineage (NCBI taxonomy): Eukaryota > Metazoa > Chordata > Chondrichthyes > Carcharhiniformes > Carcharhinidae > Prionace > Prionace glauca. The sequence goes on from CM075759.1 coordinate 27,694,993, forward strand.
CATTCCTGGGGAACCATTTCTCCCTGCAATATCGAGAGATGTGTGAGCGACTCGGAGACAGTAAAGTCGGCATTTTCACCCATTTCCCAAGCCAGTCACAAAGAACAAAGGACAACACAGCCCGGGGAACAGGCCCTTTGGCCCAACGAGCCCGCGCCGCCGATTTTAACATTGTGAGTTCCCTCCTCTCCCTATGACCCTTGTCTACGCCTATTGGATTCCACATTTCGGGGCGGCACGGTAGCACAGTGGTTAGCACTGCTGCTTCACAGCTCCAGGGTCCTGGGTTCGATTCTCAGCTCGGGTCACTGCCTGTGTGGAGTTTGCACATTCTCCTCGTGTCTGCGTGGGTTTTCTCCGGGTGCTCCGGTTTCCTCCCACAGTCCAAAGATGTGCGGGTTAGGTTCATTGGCTATGCTAAAATTGCCCCTTAGTGTCCTGGGATGTGTAGGTTAGAGGGATTAGTAGGTAAAATGTGTAGGGATATGGGGATAGGATCTGGGTGGGATTGTGTTCGGTGCAGACTCGATGGGCCGAAGGGCCTGTTTCTGCACTGTAGGGTTCTATGGTTCTATAAAGGAACCGTAACCAGATTGAGGGGAGACTAATTTAGGGAGAATTTGTTAACACCAATCAGCCTAAGAGCAAATTTTTTTTGGGGGTGTGGGAGGAAACCGGAGCACCCGAGAAAACCCACGCAAGCACGGGGAGAATGTGCAAAACTCCCACAGACACCGGCCCAAGCCGGAGATCCGACCCGGGTCCCTGTAACTGCACAGCAAACGGTGATAGTCACTGAGCTGTCGTGTTGCCCGACAGACGGTCCAGTTTAAGCCTACACTAAACCACGTGAAGCACTGGGCAACTCTCGAAACAACATCCAAGAGCAGCTCTCGTACGACCCACCGCGTGTCAATTGATTCCCAGGGACGTCCCAAGGCTCTCGATCCTTATTTGTTTGTCTGAATGTTTGTCTGGCGCTCTGCATGACAATGTTCCGATGAACCAAGGGGGTTTTGGTAGGTCGCGGGAACCGTGGTGCACCAAGGCTGTGTTGAACCTAGTCAGGAGGAAAAGGAAGGTGTACAAAAGGTTCAGGGAACTAGGAGAGGTTAAGGATCTTGAAGAATATAAGGACTGTAGAAAGGAGGTTAAAAGGGAAATTAGGAGAGCCAGAAGGGGTCATGAGAAGACCTTGGCGGGTCAGATTAAGGAAAATCCCAAGGCCTTCTTTAAGTATGTGAAAGGTAAAAGGGTGAGAAAGCAAAGGATAGGACCTATAAAAGGTGAAGGGGGAAAGGTCTGTGTAGAACCAGAAGAAATGGCGGAGGTGCTTAATGAGTACTTTGCATCAGTATTCACAGTGGAAGCTGATTTGGGAGATCTTGCTATGGACTTGCAGCAGGTGGAAAAGATTGAGTACGTGGACATTAAGGAGAGGATGTGTTAGAACTTTTGAATTCTATCAAGGTAGATAAGTCGCCGGGACCAGATGGGATGTACCCCAGGATACTGTGGGAGGCCAGGGAAGTGATTGCAGAGCCCTTGGCGATGATCTTTGCATCGTCAATGGGGACGGGAGAGGTTCCGGAAGATTGGAGGATTGCGGATGTAGTCCCTATTTTCAAGAAAGGGAACAGAGATAGCCCAGGAAATTACCGCCCGGTGAGTCTGACCTCAGTGGTTGGTAAGCTGATGGAGAGGCTTCTGAGGGACAAGATTTACGAGCATTTGGAGAGGTTTGACATGATCAGGAATAGTCAGCATGGATTTGTCAAGGGCAGGTCGTGCCTTACGAGCCTAGTTGAGTTCTTCGATAATGTGACTGAACACATTGACGAAGGAAGTGCCGTGGACGTAGTGTACATGGACTTCAGCAAGGCTTTTGATAAGGTCCCCCATGCAAGACTTCTTGAGAAGGTGAGAGGGCATGGGATCCAAGGGCCTTTGGCCTTGTGGATCCAGAACTGGCTTGCCTGCAGAAGGCAGAGAGTGGTTGTGGATGGGTCTTTATCGGAATGGAGGTCAGTCACCAGTGGGGTGCCCCAGGGATCTGTTCTGGGACCCTTGCTGTTTGTCATTTTCATAAATGACCTGGATGAGGAAGTGGAGGGATGGGTTAGCAAGTTCGCTGATGACACGAAGGTCGGCGGTGTTGTGGATGGTCTGGAAGGATGTCAAAATTTGCAGCAGGACATAGATAGGATGCAGGAATGGGCCGAGAAGTGGCAGATGTACTTCAACGCGGATAAATGCATAGTCGTCCATTTCGGCAGAACCAACGGGATGAACGAGTACACTATTAAGGGCAGGGTCTTAGTAGCGTTGAAGAGCAGAAGGATCTCGGGGTCCGGGTTCACAGGACTCTTAAATCGGCCTCGCAGGTGGTCAAGAAGGCGTATGGTGTACTGGCCTTCATTAATCGAGGGATTGAGTTTAGGAGTCGGGAGGTAATGCTGCAACTTTACAGGACCCTCGTCAGGCCTCATTTGGAGTACTGTGCGCAGTTCTGGTCGCCTCACTATAGGAAAGACGTAGAAGCTATTGAAAGGGTGCAGAGGAGATTTACAAGGATGTTGCCTGGACTGGGAGGCATGCCTTATGAAGATAGGTTGAGGGAGCTGGGACTCTTTTCCCTGGAGAGGCGAAGGTTGAGAGGCGACCTGATAGAAGTTTATAAAATGTTGAGAGAAATAGATAGGGTGGACTCTCAGAGGCTATTTCCCCGGGTTGAAATGGTCGCTACGAGAGGACACAGATTTAAGATGCGGGGAGGGAAGTACAGAGGTGATGTTAGGGGTAAGTTTTTCACTCAGAGGGTAGTGAGTGAATGGAATCGGCTGCCGTCGTCGGTGGTGGAGGCGAACTCGCTGGGGTCTTTTAAAAGATTTCTGGATGAGTATATGGGGTTTAATGGGATTGGGGGTTATAGATAGGTCTATAGATTGGTGGGGTTGATGTGATCGGCGCAACTCGAGGGCCGAAGGGCCTGTTTGTGCTGTAATGTTCTATGTTCTATGTTCTAACGTCTCCACGAAGGACTTCAAGTGGATGCGACGCTTTCCAGCGATTCTGTTGTTTACTGAGTGGCACCGAGAGGATTGCAACACCCGGGAATCCCACTGCGAGAAGGCTGAGCTGTAAACAACTGCCTGCTCGGCTAGTTTCTTTGTTCCTGGGTTTCGTTCAATGTGGGCGCGTCCGTCCCCCCCCCCCCCCCCCCCGTCCCTTGGCAAGGTCTGTGTCCCACCATCACTGCCCAATATCCGCTGATCCGAGCGGTTTGTAATCTCGAGCAGCCGAGGAGCTGACGTTGATCCTTCCTGTGACAAGTCAGCCCACGTTCAGGCAATTTCTGGAGATAGTCGTCATGAATAGGACTAGGGGGCACAGCCTCAAGATAAAGGGGGGGCGGTTTAGAACAGAGTTGAGGAGGAACTTCTTCACTCAAAGGTGGTGAATCTCTGGAATTCTCTGCCCGTTGAAGTGGTGGAGGCTGCCTCGCTAAATATTTTTAAGAAACGGGTTGATGGGTTTTTGATAAGAGAGGGGATTAAGGGTTATGGGGAGAGGGCGGGAAGGTGGAACTGAGCCACGACAGATCAGCCATGATCTTATTGAATGGCGGGGCAGGCTCGAAGGGCTAGATGGCCTACTCCTGCTCCTATTTCTTATGTTCTCATGTGGAGATGCCGGCGTTGGACTGGGGTAAACACAGGAAAAACTCTGACAACACGAGTCCAGCCGATTTATTTGACAGTAAACCCACAAACTTTCGGGGTTTGTCCCTTCGTCAGGTGAATGGAGAGTTCTGGCCTCGGACAGAGCATATAAAGCACAGACAGTTTACAGATTACTGATTAGAATGCGAAAATGTACACCTAACCTGCTGTTGAAGTCTTAAAGTGGCCGACAATGTGTGTGGAAGGAGCACTGATCACAGGTTACAGAGATGTGTATTGTCTCCAGTGTCACTGAGCAGAGACTGATAGCCAAGTTCCACACACATGAGGACGGTCTCAACAGGGATGTTGGTTCATGTTGCACTATCTGTAACCCCCGTGACTTGCCTGGGTTTGCAAAACCTCACTCACTGTACTGTCTGGAGACAATACACATCTCTTTAACCTGTGATCAGTGCTCCTTCCACTCACATTGTCGGCCACTTTAAGTCTTGAACAGCAGGTTAGGTGTAAAGATTCGCATTCTAATCAGTAATCTCTAAACTGTCTGTGCTTTATATGCTCTGTCTGAGGCCAGAACTCTCCATTCACCTGATGAAGGGACAAACCCCGAAAGCTTGTGAGTTTAATATCAAATAAATGGGTTGGACTTAAACCCGGTGTTGTCGGAGTTTGTACTGAATTTCTGGGGAAGCAGACAGATAACCATCATTTCTCACTGAAATATAGACAAATGTGGGATTGACTTGGAGAGGCTGGAGTTGACATTTTAATCCATGTTCCAGGCCAGTCATGTTACTCTCTGTACCTTAACTATATAAACAATATATGCTCCACAACGTGACAACATCCATCTGATAATGTCAGTGGGCAAGGATATCGCACAACTAAACACACGACAATCAGTATTACTGTCTGTCACCTCCTCGAACCTCTACTCAATTCCCTATCTCTATAATCTCATTTCCTCCAGACACCGCCCCCCAATCTCTCTGTAACATAATTTGCAGCCCTCCTTATCTCTCTCACACCCCCCCGCGCCCCACCCAAGGCTTCCCTTTCCCCGAGACCTCCTCCAGCGCCCCCACCGACACACGTCCCTCTCTCTCTGCCACTTCCTCCAGTACCGACACCCTCCCCAATCTTTGTAAACTCCGCCAGACCCGACGCCCTCCCTCCCTCGCTCTGTAACGTCATCCAGTCCCTAAACCTCGTCCGCACCCACAACATTCTCCAGACCCCGAAGGCAATCACTATAACTTCCTCCAAGCACGAGAAATTGCTACTCCCTATCCCAATAACATCCTCCAGTCCACTACACCCACCTCCCTATCCCAATAACATCCTCCAGTCCCCTACACCCACCTCCCTATCCCAATAACATCCCCAGTCCCCTAGAACCTCTCCCTATCCCAATAATATCCCCCGTCCCATACAACCCCTCCCTATCCCAATAATATCCCCCGTCCCCTAGAACCTCTCCCTATCCCAATAATATCCCCCAGTCCCCTAGAACCTCTCCCTATCCCAATAATATCCCCCAGTCCCCTACTCCCCCCTCCCTATCCCAATAAAGTCCTCCAGTCCCCTACACAACCCTACCTATACCAATAACATCCTCCAGTCCCCTACACCCCTCCCTATCCCAATAACATCCCCCAGTCCCCTACACCCCTCCCTATCCCAATAACATCCGCCAGTCCCCTACACCCCTCCCTATCCCAATAACATCCGCCAGTCCCCTACAGCCCCTCCCTATCCCAATAACATCCTCCAGTCCCCTACACCCCTCCCTATCCCAATAACATCCGCCAGTCCCCTACAGCCCCTCCCTATCCCAATAACATCCTCCAGTCCCCGACATCCCCTCCCTAACCTAATAACATCCTCCAGTCCCCTACACCCCCTCCCTATCCCAATAACATCCTCCAGTCCCCTACACCTCCTCCATATCCCAATAACATCCTCCAGTCCCCTACACCCCCTCCCTATCCCAATAACATCCTCCAGTCCCCTACACCCCCTCCCTATCCCAATAACATCCTCCAGTCCCCTACACCCCTCCCTATCCCAATAACATCCTCCAGTCCCCTACACCCCTCCCTATCCCAATAACATCCTCCAGTCCCCTACATCCACTCGCTATCCCAATAAATTCCTCCCGTCCCCTACACCTACCTCCCTATCCCAATAACATCCCCCAGTCCCCTACACCCCCTACCTATCCCAATAACATCCTGCAGTCCCCTACACCCAATCCCTATCCCAATAACAGCCTCCAGTCCCTACACCCACCTCCCAATCCCAATAACATCCCCCAGTCCCCTACACCCCCTCCCTATCCCAATAACATTCTCCAGTCCCCTACCCCCTCCCTATCCCAATAACTTCCTCCAGTCCCCTACAATCCCTCCCTATCACAATAACATCCTCCAGTGCCTACAACCCCTCCCTATCTCAATAACATCCTCCAGTCTCCTACACCCAATCCCTATCCCAATAACAGCCTCCAGTCCCCTACACCCACCTCCCTCCCAATCCCAATAACATCCCCCTAAACCTCCTCCCTAACCCAATAACATCCTCCAGTCCTCTACACAACCTCCCTATCCCAATAACATCCACCAGTCCCCTACACCCAACTCCCTATCCCAATAACATCCTCCAGTCCACTACACCCCCTCCCTCTCCCAATAACATCCTCCAGTCCACTACACCCCCTCCCTCTCCCAATAACATCCTCCAGCCCCCTACACCCAATCCCTATCCCAATTACAGCCTCGAGGCCCCTACACCCACCTCCCTCTCAATCCCAATAACATCCCCCTAAACCCCCTCCCTATCCCAATAACATCCTCCAGTCCCCTAAACCCACCGCCCAATCCCAATAACATCCTCCAGTCACCTACACCTCCTCCCTATCCCAATAACATCCTCCATCCCCTGTACCCCCACCCTATCTCAATAACATCCTCCAGTCCCCTACACCCCCTCCCGATCCAAATAACATCCTCCACTCCCCTACACCCCCTCCCAATCCCAATAACATCCTCCAGTCTCCAACACCCAACTCCCTATTCCAATAACATCCTCCAGTCCCCTACATCCCTTCCCTATCCCAATAACATCCTCCAGTCCCCTACACCCCTCCCGATCCCAATAACATCCTCCAGTCCCCTATACACCCTCCCTATCCCAATAACATCCTCGAGTCCCCTACAACCCCTCCCTGTCTCTGTAACGACCTCCAGCCCCCTACACCCCCTCCTTTTCTCTGTAACCTCCTCCAGCCCCTACACCCCCTTCGTATCTCTGTAACCTCCTCCAGTGCCCTACACCCCCTCCCTATCGAATAACATCCTCCAGTACCCTACACCACTCCCTATCCCAATAACATCCTCCAGCCCCCTACACCCCTCCCTATCCCAATAACATCCTCCAGTCCCCTTCGCTCTGCTCCCTATTCCAATACCATCCGCCAGTACCCTACACCCCCGCCCTATCCCAATAATCTCCCCCAGTCCCCTACACCTCCTCCCAATCCCAATAACATCCTCCCGTCCCCTGCAACCCCTCCCTATCTCTGTAACCTCCTCCAGTCCCCTACACCCCTTCCCTATCCCAATAACATCCCACAGTCCCCTACACGCCCTCCCTATCCCAATAATTTCCTCCAGTCCCCTACACGCCCTCCCTAACCCAATAACATCCTCCAGTGCACTACACCCCCTCCCTATCCCAATAACATCCTCCAGTCCTGTACACCCCCTCCCTATCCAAAATAACACCCTCCAGTCCCCTACCCCCCTCCCTATCCCAATAACATCCTCCAGTCCCCTACATACCCCTCCCTATTCAAATAACATCCTCCAGTCCCCTACCCCCCTCCCTATCTCTGTAACCTTCTCCAGTCCGCTACCCCCCTCTCTATCCCAATAACATCCTCCAGTCCCCTACACACCCTCCCTATCCCAATAATATCCTCCAGTCCCCTACACCCCCTCCCTAACCCAATAACATCCTCCAGTCCCGTACACCCCCTCCCTATCCAAATAAAATCCTCCAGTCCCCTACACCCCCTCCCTATCCCAATAACATCCTCCAGTCCCTTACACCCCCTCCCTATCCCAATAACATGCTCCAGTCCCCTACACCCCCTCCCTATCCCAATAACATCCTCCAGTCCCCTACACCCCCTCCCTATCTCTGTAACCTCCTGCAGCCCCGAGACCCCCTCCCAATCTCTGTAACCTCCTCCAGCCACCCTACACCCCCTCGCTATCTCTGTAACCTCCTCCAGTCCCCTAACCCCCTCCCTAACTCTGTAACCCCCCTCCAGTCCCCTACACCCCCTCCCTATCCCAATAACATCCTCCAGTCCCCTACAACCCCTCCCTATCTCTGTAACCTCCTCCAGCCTCCTACATCCCCTCCCTATCTCTGTAAACCCCTCCAGCCACCCTACACCCCCTCGCTATCTCTGTAACCTCCTCCAGCCCCTACACCCCCACCATACCTCTGTAACCTCCTCCAGCCCCCTACAACCCCTCCCTATCTCTGTAACCCCCTCCAGCCCCCTACACCCCCTCCCTATCTCTGTAACTTCCTTCAGGCCCCTACACCCCCTCCCTATCGCTGTAACCTCCTCCAGCCCCCTACACCCCCTCCATATCTGTGTAACCTCCTTCACCCCCCTACACCCCCTCCATATCTCTGTAACCTCCTTCAGCACTCTACTGCCCTCCCTATCCCTGTAACATCTTCCAGTCGCCTACTCCCACTCCCTATCTCAGTAACCTCCTCGAGCCCCCTACAAATTCTCCCCATCTGTAACCTCCTCTAGCCCCCTACAAACCCTCCCTATCTCTGTAACGTTCTCCAGCCCCCTACACCCCCTCCCTATCTCTGTAACTTCCTTCAGGCCCCTACACCCCATCCCTATCGCTGTAACCTCCACCAGTCCCCGACACCCCCCTCCCTATCCCAATACCATCCTCCAGTCCCCTACACCCCCTCCCTATCCCAATAACATCCTCCAGTCCCCTACACCCGCTCCTTATCCCAATAACATCCTCCAGTCCCCTACACACCCCTCCCTATTCATATAACGTCCTCCAGTCCCCTACATCCCCCTCTCTATCCAAATAACATCCTCCAGTCCCCTACACCCCACTCCCTATCGCTGTAACCTCCTCCAGCCCCCTACACCCCATCCATATCTGTGTAACCTCCACCAACCCCCTACACCCCCTCCATATCTCTGTAACCCCCTACAGCTCCCTACAGCCCCCCTATCCCTGTAACATCCTCCAGGCGCCTACACCCCCTCCCTATCTCAGTAACCTCGTCCAGCCCCCTACACATGCTGCCCATCTGTAACCTCCTCCAGACCCTACAAATCCTCCCTATCTCTGTAACCTCCTACATCCCCCTACACCCCTCCATATCTCTGTACCCTCCTCAAGCCCCCAACACCCCTCCCTATCTCTGTAACCCCCACCAGCCCTCCCTTCCTCCCCGCCCTATCTCTGTAACCTCCTCCAGCCCCCTAGACCCCTTCCTATCTCTGTAACCTCCTCTAACGCCCTACACCCCTCCCTATCTCTGTTACCTCCTCCAGCCCCCGTCACCCCCTCCCTATCTCTGTGACCTCCTCAAGCCCCCAACACCCCTCCCTATCTCTGTAACCCCCTCCAGCCCCCCCTTCATCCCCTCCCTATCTCTGTAACCTCCTCCAGCCCCCTAGACCCCTTCCTATCTCTGTAACCTCCTCCAACGCCCTACACCCCTCGCTGTCTCTGTAACCACCTCCAGCCCCCTACACCCCCTCCCTATCTCTATAACCTTCTCCAGCCCCTACACCGCCTCCCTATCTCTGTAACCTCCTCCATCCCCTCTACACCCCCTCCCTTTCTCTGTAACCTTCCCCAGTCCCTACAGCCCCCTCCCTATCGCTGTAAGCCCCTCCAGCCCCTTCACCCCTCCCTATCTCTGAAAGTTCCTCCAGACGCTCTGTCCCCTCCCCACTATTTGGAATGGCTACCAGTGCAGGAAGTGAGATGGGAAGTAACCTGGGTGACCTGCAGGAAGTGAGATGGGAAGTAACCTGTCACCCAGGTTACAGAAACTCGAGACGGTGATGGGGAAAAGTGGACGGCAGACAACCAAAAAAAATCCATCAAGAAGGTTCCACAGAACACAGTGTTGAGACAGCGAATGGGCCCAGTAACGCTGAGAGAAATAAAACACAGGGAGAGTGTGATAAACATGACAGGGTAGATGGGTGAATGGCGTTTGGTTAAACCAAGGAGTATATCAGGTAAGGTGGATGAACTTACAACTTGGCTTCTTAAACACAGCTCAAATATTGTGTCAATTCCGGAGATTTAGATGACAGAAGGGCGGGACCGGCAGTTTAGCATTCCAGGATTTAGATGCTTTAAGACTGCACAAAGAGATTGGCAAAAGAGGCGGGGGTTTGGCTTTATTGACTGGGGAGAATATCACAGCAATACAGAGAGTGGGCAGATTGAAACCGGAGATGAGGGGGTTGGACTATAAGGAGAGACTAAATAGACTGGGTCTCTATTCGTTGGAGTTTAGAAGGGTGAGGGGGGATCTTATAGAGACATATAAGATAATGAAGGGGACGGATAGGGTAGAGGTAGAGAGATTCTTCCCGCTTAGAAAGGACAATAGGACTAGGGGGCACAGCCTCAAGATAAAGGGAGGAGCAGTTTTGATCGGAGTTGAGGAGGAACTTCTTCACTCAAAGGGTGGTGAATCTCTGGAATTCTCTGTCCGTTGAAGTGGTGGAGGCTGCCTCGCTAAATATATTTAAGTCACGGGTCGATAGGTTTCTGACAGACAGGGGAATGAAAGGTTATGGGCAGAAAGCGGGAAAGTAGAACTGATCCACTATCAGATCAGCCATGATCTTATTGAATGGCGGGGCAGGCTCGAAGGGCTAGCTGGCCCACTCCTGCTCCTATTTCTTATGTTCCTGTGACGTTGACAGCGCAAGCCCCACTACGATGGACAAGGCAGATTGAAAGGAGGTGCCTGTGGTTCTTCCAGCTTTCCTGTCTCATGGACCACTTCCACGTCGAGTGTATGCTCTTCATTGTGAAGCGCGAGGTGTTGGGTTGGAGGGGGTTAACTCACGTTGTTTGTTCCCTGACCGTAACTGAATCCAGTCTCCATGGATCACCTTCGTCTCACTGGAGGGTTCCACGTCTCTCATTAAAAACAGGGCCTTTATCCGATCTGTTATTCCGCAGTGTGGGTAGCAGCGTCACGTCCCAGATTAACTGTGGATCCAGAGAGGGTGGCGGATAATACAGGAATCCGGGAAGAACTGAGTGCGATGCTCCAACAATGGATCAGAGTCTTGGGAAAATGGACTTCAGTTTTCCAACAACGGGTTCGATTCTGAAGACAGTGGACCGGAATATTACATCAATGGATCAAAATCTGGGAACCATGGACCGGAATATTACATCAATGGATCAAAATCTGGGAACCATGGACCGGAATATTACATCAACGGATCAAAATCTGGGAACGATGGCCCGGAATATTGCATCAATGGATCAAAATCTGGGAACGATGGACCGGAATATTACGCGAATGGATCATAATCTGGGAACGATGGACTGGCCTGTTCCAACAATAGATCAGAATCTGAGAATTGTTGACAGTCTCTCCTATGCACTTTTTATGATTACTACAGATTATTTTTCGATAGAGTTGGAAGAGAAGATTCAATTTGTACTGCGCGTAGTTCAACATATTTACTATCCCATTCTGGGTGTGATCGGAGTCCCCGGTAAGTCTCTCCATTGGGTTATGAATTCCACAATCATTGTTAGCAAGTGTGAGGTTATCCATTTTGGCAGAAATAATAGTGGGAGGGATTACTATTTAAAGGGTGAAAAACTGCAGCAGGCGACGGTGCAGAGGGACCTGGGGGTCCTTGTGCATGAGTCGCAAAAACCCAGCCTGCAGGTGCAGCAGGTGGTCAGGAAGGCGAATGGGATGCTGGCCTTTATAGCGAGGGGGATTGAATATAAAAGTAGGGAGGCCTTGCTGCAACTGTACAGAGCACTGGTGAGGACACAGCTGGAGTACTGTGTGCAGTTTTGGTCCCCGCACTTGCGAAAGGATATTTTGGCCTGGGAGGGAGTGCAGAGGAGGTTTACTAGGCTGATACCGGAGATGAGGGGGTTGGACTATGAAGAGAGAAACAATAGACTGTATCTGTACTCGTTGGAGTTTAGGAGGATGAGGGGGGATCTTGTAGAGACACATAACATAATGAAGGGGATGGATAGGGTAGAGGTAGAGAGATTCTTCCCGCTTAGAAAGGACAGCAGGACTAGAGGGCACAGCCTCAAGATAAGGGGGGGGGGGGGTGTGCAGTTTAGATCAGAGTTGAGGAGGAACTTCTTCACTCAAAGGGTGGTGAGTCTCTGGAATTCTCTACCCGTTGAAGTGGTGGATATATTTAAGTCACGGGTAGATAGGTTTCTGATAGACAGGGGAATTAAGGGTTTTGGGGAGAAAGCGGGAAAGTGGAACTGATCCACTATCAGATCAGCCATGATCTTATTGAATGGTGGGGCAGGCTCGAAGGGCTAGATGGCCCCACTCCTGCTCCTATTTCTTATGTTCTTATTGCTTAAATCTGTTGAAAACACCACCGTGTCCCATTTTACTGCCCTTTCTCTGTCTGCCGTGTCTCCACAACAAGTTGAGAACTATTGCCATCACTTTAATTACCTTCCTTCCTCACCCTCTCTTTGTTCCCCTGTCGGTGTACACTGGAAGTCTCGGTTTCAGTCCATTCTATCTGGAATTCTCGTGTCAAGTTGCGTGTGACTGTGCCAAGTCTCCAGAAACACGCTCTCGTTTTTGTATTCTTTCGAGGGATTTCACCCCCGAAAGCAGTCCAACATCTATTGCAAGATGCCGTTGAGAAGGTGGCAGTGAGCTTGTTGAGAAACTGGGGTCCACGTGCTGTTGATCCACCCACAATGCTGGTGGGGAGGGAGCTCCAAGAAGGACCGGGGATACATAGAACAGTACAGCACAGCACAGGCCCCCCGGCCCTCCGTGTTGTGCCGAGCTATGTCCAAACCCAAGATCAGTCTATCCCACTCCCTATCGTTCTGTTGTGCTCCATCTGCCTATCCAATAACCGCGTGAAAGTTCCTAAAGTGTCCGACTCCACAGGCAGTGCATTCCACACCCCAACCACTCCCTGAGTAAAGAATCTACCTCGGACATCCCTCCTACATCTCCCACCATGAACCTTACAGTTATGCCCCCTAGTAACAGCTACAGGAAACAGTCTCTGCACGTCCACTCTATCAATCCCCCTCATCATCTGATAAACCTCTATTAAGTAGCCTCTCGTCCTCCTCCGCTCCAAAGAGAAAAGCTCCCTCAACCTTTCCTCGTAAGACCTTCCCTCCAAACCAGGCGGCGTCCTGGTAAACCTCCATCCTCATTTACATTTCCAAGTCACGGTGCTCATGCTCAGGTGAGAGCTCCCAGGCGATGGTTTTTCCCCAATGTATCTGCTGTTGTAGGCAAGGTTTTAGAAAAAAATATTAGGGATAGGATTTATAGCTATTTGGAGAGTAATGAATTGATTGGAGATAGTCAGCATGGTTTTGTGGCTGGTAGGTCGTGCCTTACTAACCTTATTGAGTTTTTTGAGAAAGTGACCAAAGAGGTGGATGGGGGTAAGGTAGTGGACGTGGTGTATATGGATTTTAGTAAGGCGTTTGATAAGGTTCACCATGGTAGGCTTCTGCAGAAAATGCAGATGTATGGGATTGTGGGTAATCTAGGAAATTGGATCAGGAATTGGCTAGCAGATAGGAGACAGAGGGTGGTGGTTGATGGTAAATATTCATCATGGAGTTCGGTTACGAGTGGTGTGCCTCAGGGATCTGTTTTGGGGCCACTGCTGTTTGTAATTTTTATTAATGATCTGGATGAGGGTATAGTTGGGTGGTTTAGTAAATTTGCTGATGACACCAAAGTCGGAGGTGTGGTAGATAGTGATGAAGGGTGTCATAGGTTGCAGGAAGACTTCGACAGGTTGCAGAGCAGGGCCGAGAGGTGGCAAATGGAGTTTAATGCGGAGAAGTGTGAGGTAATTCACTTTGGTAGGAATAACAGATGTGTCGAGTATAGGGCTAACGGGAGGACTTTGAATAGTGTGGAGGAGCAGAGGGATCTAGGTGTATGTGTACATAGATCCCTGAAAGTTGGGAGTCAAGTAGATAAGGTTGTTAAGAAGGAAAAAGGTATCTTGGCGTTTATTGGTAAAGGGATTGAATTTAGGAGTCGCAGCGTTATGTTGCAACTGTACACAAATCTGGTGCGGCCGCACTTGGAGTACTGTGTGCAGTTCTGGTCCCCACATTACAGGAAGGATGTGATGTTACAAAGAACAAAGAACAACACAGCACGGGAAACAGGCCCGTCGGCCCAACGAGCCCGCGCCGCCATCCCATGGTCAGTGATCTATTCATGATTTTAGTCTATGCCTAATGTGTGAGGATCAGGGAGGTCCGATATAGGGATAATTTGTTACCCAATCAATCAGCCTAAAAGCACATTTTTGGGATGTGGGAGGAAACCGGAGTACCCGGAGGAAACCCACGCAACCATGGGGAGAACGCGCAAACTCCCACGGACACAGGCCCAAATCCATGTGTCCGCACAGCAACAGAGATAGCCTCTGAGCTGTCATGATGTCCTCGAGATGGTCCAGTTTACGCACACCAACGACATGAAGCAGTTGGCAACTCCCGAAGCAATATCCAAGAGCAGCCCACCACAACCTGCCGCCCGTATGCCCCTTGCTGGACTTCAATGCCTGTGGATAAAAATTCATTGTTAAAAGACTCTATATCCCTGAGGCTAAAACTGAACCCCAAGCCTACAATGCTTAGTAAGGCCTGCTATATCCCCCTATATGTAGACCACTCATGTGGCTGTCCAAGTGACTCTTGAACAACCCTAGCGTGCCTGATTCCACCACCTTACTCGGCAGTGCATTCCACATCCCCACTACCCTTTGTGTGAAAAACTGCCCTCTAATATTACTCTTATATCTAGCCCCCCTCACCCTAAGCCCGTGACCCCTCGTTCTATCCATTTCTAATAGCGGAAAAAGCTTAACACCATTTACGCTATCTATCCCCTTCATAATCTTATAAACCTCTATTAGATCCCCCCTCAGCCGACGTCTCTCAAGGGAAAACAGCCCAAGTGCGTTCAATCTTTCCTCGTAAGACAGCCCTTCCATACCAGGCAACATCCCGGTAAATCTCCTCTGCACTCTCTCCAGGATCTCTACATCATTCCGGTAGTACGGCGACCAGAACTGGACGCTGTACTCCAGGTGAGGCCTAACCAACGGTCTATGCAACTGCAACATCAGACTCCTACTCTTATATTCTATACCCCTTCCTATGAAGGCTAACATGCCATACGCTTTCCTCATCACATTCTGCACCTGCACCGACACCTTCAGGGACTTGTGTACCTGCACCCCCAGGTCTCTCTGCGTATCTATACTCCGGATAGTTCTACCTTTTATCATATCACTCCCCTCCACATTATTCCGGCCAAAGTGCATCACCTCGCATTTCTCCGGATTAAATTCCATTTGCCATCTATCTGCCCAATCTACCAGCATGTCTATGTCCTGTTGCATTGCCAGGCACTGCTCCTCAGTACCCGCCAATCCAACCATCTTAGTGTCATCAACAAATTTGCTGATCACACCACCTACCCCCTCTTCCAAGTCATTAATATATACTACAAATAGTAGAGGTCCTAGTACCGAGCCCTGCAGCACCCCACTGGTGACAGACCTCCAATTGGAAAAGGAGCCCTCCACTACTACCCGCTGTCTCCTCCTCCCAAGCCAGTTCTCCACCCATCTACATACCTGGCCTTGTATCCCATGAGCCTTCACCTTTTCTATCAGCCTACCGTGAGGGACCTTGTCAAACGCCTTACTGAAATCCATATAGAAAACATCAACGGCATGTCCTTCGTCAACCGTTTTTGTCACCTCTTCAAAAAATTCCAATAGATTCGTAAGGCATGACCTCCCTGTAACGAAGCCATGCTGCGTATCCCTGATCAGATTGCAGCGCTCCAGATGCTCATACATCCTATCCTTGAGGATCCTCTCCATTATCTTGCCTATAACTGAAGTCAAGCTCACTGGCCTATAGTTCCCTGGGTTATCCCTCTGACCCTTCTTAAACAACGCTACTACATTTGCAATCCGCCAATCCTCTGGGACCTCACCTGTGTCCAAAGAAGAGACAACAATTTGCGTCAGAGGCCCAGCAATTTCATCCCTCACCTCCCTTAGCAGCCTAGGATAGATGCCATCAGGCCCCGGAGATTTATCCGTCTTTATACTGTAAAAGTCCCAACACCTCTTCCCTCGTGATGACTATTTCCCTCAACGGATCCTCAAACTTCTCAAGCACAGCAGCAGAGATCAGACCCCTCTCCTGAGTGAATACCGACGCAAAGTATTCATAGAACATAGAACATAGAACATTACAGCACAAACAGGCCCTCGGCCCTCGAGTTGCGCCGATCGCATCAACCCCACCAATCTATAGACCTATCTATAACCCCCAAGTTCATTCAAGATCTCCCCCATTCCCCCAGGCTCCAAGCATAGTTCCCCTCCTCTGTCCCTGAGAGGACCAATATTCCCTCTAACCATCCTTTTGTTTCTAATATAGGAGTAGAATGCCTTAGGATTTTCCTTAATCCAACCCGCCAAAGCCATTTCGTGGCCCCTTTTTGCCTTTCTGATGCCCCTTTTAAGTTCTCTCCTACATTCTCTGTATTCTTCTAACGCTATCTCTGTCCTCAAATGCCTAGATCTAGTGTACGCCTCCCTCTTTCTCCTGACCAGGTCCTCAATATCCCTAGTTACCCACGGCTCTCTAATCCTACCTTTCCCATCCATCCTCTTGACCGGCACATGACTTTCCTGTAAAGATTTTAGTTTTCCCTTGAGAGACTCCCGCATACCCAGCGTCGACCTACCGTTAAACAGCGTACCCCAGTCCGTATCTTTAAGATCCTGCCTAATAGGTTGTATCTAGCCCTCCCCCAATTTAACACCCTCCCCTTAGGGGTGCAGAGGAGGTTTACCAGGATGTTGCCTGGTATGGAGGGGAGGTCCTATGAGTAGAGGCTAAGGGATTTGGGGTTGTTTTCGCTGGAAAGAAGGCGGCTAAGAGGGGATCTTATTGAAACATATAAGATGATTAGAGGTTTAGATAGGGTGGACAGTGATAGCCCTTTTCCTCTGATGGAGAAAGCTAACACGAGGGGGCATGGCTTTAAATTAAGAGTGGTAGTTATAGGACCGATGTCAGGGTAGGTTCTTTACCCAGAGGGTGGTGAGGGATTGGAATGCCCTGTCTGCTGCGGTTGTAAATGCGCCTAGTTTGGGGGCGTTTAAGAGATCAGTGGACAGGTTTATGGATGGAAAGGGATTGGTTTAGGTTAGAGGGTCATTGTTTTTTTTAACTGGTCGGCGCAACATCGTGGGCCGAAGGGCCTGTTCTGCGCTGTAATGTTCTATGTTCTATCTGCTGCCCTTTTTGTTCACCAAGGAAATGGCCGTGGGTTCGAAAGGTTCTGTCTCTTTGGTACGTTGCTGCACTGTGTCTTGTAGGTAGTACACACTGTTCCGACTGAGCGTAGGTGACGGAGGGAGCGGATGTTTGTGAACACGGTGACCTCCAAGTAGGGTGCTTTGCTTCGGAAGGCGGCGAATTCCTTGATGTTGTTGGGGAGGCGCCCCTTAGGAAAGTGAGGAGGGTTTCATCACACTCCCTCTCGCAGAGATTTTGGGGGAGCCGGGACGCTCCCCTCAGTCCCCCTACTCACCCACCTGCTGTTGGAGCCACTGTGTTTGTGTAGTGAGGCCAGTTAGCAACGGCCAATCCAAAGATCTTGTCCAACGAGGGGCAGACACGCGGTGGGTCGTACGAGGGCTGCTCTTGGATGCTGTTTCGAGAGTTGCCCAGTGCTTCACGTGGTTTAGTGTAGGCTTAAACTGGACCGTCTGTCGGGCAACACGACAGCTCAGTGACTATCACCGTTTGCTGTGCAGTTACAGGGACCCGGGTCGGATCTCCGACTTGGGCCGGTGTCTGTGGGAGTTTTGCACATTCTCCCCGTGCTTGCGTGGGTTTTCTCCGGGTGCTCCGGTTTCCTCCCACACCCCAAAAAAACGTGCTCTTAGGCTGATTGGTGTTAACAAATTGTCCCTAAATTCGACCTCCCTCAATCTGGCGCACATAGAATTCTCTAAATTTGCACCCCCTTTAGTGTGGAGTCCAAGAGGCGCAGACAGAAGTCACAGATAGAAGAAGGATTGGAACGAGGCTCTCACTGTGTGTTAAAATGGGCAGCACGGGCTTGTTGGGCCGAATTGCCTGTTTCCTGTGCTGTGTTGTTCTTTGTACATTTTCCCCCCTCTCACCTTGTACCTCGCGTCTCCTTGAAATTGTCCCTTCCGCCGGCACGGGTAACACAGTGGGTTAGCACTGCTGCTTCACAGCTCCAGGGTTCGATTCCCAGCCTCGGGGTCACTGTCTGAGTGGAGGTTGCACATTCTCCCCGTGTCTGCGTGGGTTTCCTCCGGGTGCTCCGGTTTCCCTCCCACCGTCCAAAGATGTGCAGGTTAGGTTGATTGGCCATGGTAAGAAATTGAGATGCTTAGGTTAGAGGGATTAGTGGGTATAATATGTCGGGATATGGGGGGTGGGGGGGGTAAGTCCTGGGCGGGATTGTGTGGTGGGTGCGGTGGGGTGGGATTCCACTCACTCACCACCCTCTGAGTGCAAAACGTACACCTGACATCTCCTATGTACCTGCTCCCCAGCACCTTAAACCCGTGTCCTCTCGTAGCGACCATTTCAGCCCTGGGAAATAGCCTCCGAGAATCCACCCTATCTATTCCTCTCAACATTTTATAAACCTCTATCAGGTCGCCCATCATCCTCCGTCTCTCCAGGGAGAAGAGTCCCAGCTCCCTCAACCTATCTTCATAAGGCATGCCTCCCTATCCAGGCAACATCCTTGCTCATCTCCTCTGCACCCTCTCAATAGCTTCCACATCCTTCCTATAGTGAGGCGACCAGAACTGAGCACAGTACTCCAAGTGGGGTCTGACAAGGGTCTTATAAAGTTGTAGCATTACCTCCCGACTCCTAAACTTAATCCCTCAATTAATGAAGGCCAGTACACCATGTGCCTTCTTGACCACATCCTCCACCCGCGAGGCCGATTTAAGAGCCCTAAGGACCGTGAACCCAAGGTCCCTCTGCTCCTCAACACAGCTAAGACTCCTACCCTTGATATTGTATTCCTTCATCCCATTGGTCCTGACAAAATGGACCACTACACATTTATCTGCGCTGAACTCCATCTGCCACTTCTCCGCCCAGTCTTGCATCCAATCTACGTGCATCCCATTCACTTCTGCAAATATTCCTATCATCCAATAGAACATAGAACATTACAGCGCAGAACAGGCCCTTCGGCCCACGATGTTGCGCCGACCAGTTACAAAACAATGACCCACTAGCCTAAACCAATCCCTTTTCATCCATAAACCTATCCACAGATCTCTTAAACGCCCCCAAACTAGGTGCATTTACAACTGCAGCTGGCAGGGCATTCCAGTCCCTCACCACCCTCTGGGTAAAAAACCTACCCCTGACATCAGTCCTATAACTACCCCCCCTTAATTTAAAGTCGTGCCCCCTCGTGCTAGCTTTCTCCATCCTAGGAAAAAGGCTATCACTATCTACCCTGTCTAAACCTCTAATCATCTTATATGTTTCAATGAGATCCCCTCTTAGCCGCCTTCTTTCCAGCGAAAACAACCCCAAATCCCTCAGTCTCTCCTCATAGGATCTCCCCTCCATACCAGGCAACATCCTGGTAAATCTCCTCTGCACCCTCTCCAAAGCCTCTACATCCTTCCTGTAATGTGGGGACCAGAACTGCACACAAAACTCCAAGTGTGGCCGCACCAGAGATGTGTACAGTTGCATCATGACGCTGCGACTCCTAAATTCAATCCTCCTACCAATAAACGCCAAGACACCGTATGCCTTCTTAACAACCTTATCTACTTGATTCCCAACTTTCAGGGATCTATGTACACATACACCTAGATCCCTCTGCTCCTCCACACTATTCAAAGTCCTCCCGTTAGCCCTATACTCAACACATCTGTTATTCCTACAGAAATGAATTACCTCACACTTCTCCACATTAAACTCCATCCGCCACCTCACAGCCCAGCTCTGCAACCTTTCTAAGTCACCCTGCAAACTATGACACCCTTCCTCACAATCTACCACACCTCCGACTTTGGTGTCATCAGCACCTCCGACTTTGGTGTCATCATCCAAAGAAGAAGAAAAACGATCACCATGCTAAACACATCTTATAGGTTGGATCAGTCTCATACGTAACCTCAGCAATGTTTCAGAGGAAGATCCTGCTGAGTTACTGAGGAGCCTGAGGGACGTGGAACGGGGAACTGGTGAGAAACAGGCCACAATGTGGAAAACATCATTAACCAATCAACAGAAAATAATTGGAAGAAAAGAGTGATTTATCAAAAAAAAAGACTCAGAGAGAGATTGGAGTCTGTGACTAGTGGTGTGCTGTTGTTTAAGAGTAACTTAGACAGGCACATGAGTGGGTTGGAGATGGGAGGATACAGGAGATTGTTTTAAATCAGGTTCATTAGCATTGGGACGTCCCTGGGAATGTATAAGGATGTGGGATGATAATAATGTTTTTCTCTTTTAATTCACAGGTTTTATGTGGGTCCGCCTTGTTGTCCAACGAGAGGCGTACACGTGATGGGTCGTACTGGGACTGCTCTTGGATGTTTCAAGAGTAGCCGAGTGCTTCATGTTGTTAGTGTGTGCTCAAACTGGACCAGATACTGGGCAAGACGACAGCTCAGTGACTATCACTATTTGCTGTTCAGACACATGGATTTGGGCCGGTGTCAAAAATAGAACATAGAACATAGAACATTACAGCGCAGAACAAGCCCTTCGGCCCACGATGTTGCGCCGACCAGTTACAAAACAATGACCCACTAGCCTATACCAATCCCTTTTCATCCACAAACCTATCTACAGATTTCTTAAACGCCCCCAAACTAGGAGCATTTACAACTGCAGCAGGCAGGGCATTCCAATCCCTCACCACCCTCTGGGTAAAGAACCTACCCCTGACATCCGTCTTGTAGCTTAATTTAAAGCCATGCCCCCTCGTGCTAGCTTTCTCCATCCGAGGAAAAAGGCTATCACTATCCGCCCTATCTAAACCTCTAATCATCTTATATGTTTCAATAAGATCCCGTCTTAGCCGCCTTCTTTCCAGCGAAAACAACCCCAAATCCCCCAGTCTCTCCTCATAGGACCTCCCCACCATACCAGGCAACATCCTAGTAAACCTCCTCTGCACCCTCTCCAAAGCCTCCACATCCTTCCTGTAATGTGGGGACCAGAACTGCACACAGTACTCCAAGTGCGGCCGTACCAGAGTAGTGTACAGTTGCAACATGACGCTGCGATTCTTAAATTCAATCCCCCTACCAATAAACGCCAAGACACTGTACACCTTCTGAACAACCTTATCTACTTGATTCCCAACTTTCAGGGATCTATGCACACATACACCTAGATCCCTCTGTTCATCCACACTATTCAAAGTCCTCCCGTTAGCCCTATACTCGAAACATCTGTTGCTCCTACCGAAGTGAATTACCTCACACTTCTCCGCATTAAACTCCATCCGCCACCTCTCGGCCCAGCTCTGCAACCTATCTAAGTCTCCCTGCTGACTATGACACCCTTCCTCACAATCTACCACACCTCCTACTTTGGTGTCATCAGCAAATTTACTAATCCACCCAACTATACCCTCATCCAGATCATTATTAAAGAGTACAAACAGCAGTGGCCCCAAAACAGATCCCTGAGGCACACCACTCGTAACCGAACTCCATGATGAATATTTACCATCAACCACCACCCTCTGTTCCTATCTGATAGCCAATTTCTGATCCAATTTCCTAGATTACCCACAATCCCTTACATCTGCATTTTCTGCAGAAGCCTACCATGGTGAACCTTATCGAACGCCTTACTAAAATCCATATATACCACATCAACTGCCTTGCCCCCATCCACCTCTTTGGTCACTTTCTCAAAAAACTCAATAATGTTAGTAAGGCACGACCTACCCGCTACAAAACCATGCTGACTATTTCTAATCAATTCATTACACTCCAAATAACTATAAATCCTATCCCTAATAATTTTTTTCTAAAATCTTGCCCACAACAGAAGTAAGACTCACCGGTCTATAATTCCGGGCAAAGTCTCTGTTCCCCTTCTTAAACAATGGGACAACATTCGCTATCGTCCAATCCTCCGGGACTACACCAGAGACCAATGACGACCTGAAGATCAGAGCCAAAGGCTCTGCAATCACCTCTCTCGCCTCCCAGAGAATCGTAGGGTAGATCCTATCCGGACCAGGGGACTTATCTATTTTCAACCCCTCAAGAATATCCAGCACATCCCTCTTTATCAAACGTAATACTGTCTATTTTACACCCCTGCATCCCAATGTCCTCCTCAGCTATATTCATGTCCCCCTGCGTGAACACCAAAGAGAAATATTGGTTCAATGCTTCTCCAATCTCCTTCGGCTCCACACACAACTTCCCTCTGCTGTCTGTAACTGGCCCTAATCTTGCCCTGACCAACCTTCTATTCTTGACATATCTATAGAACCCTTTAGGATTCTCCTTCATCCTATCAGCCAAATCTTCTCATGTCCTCTTTTAGCCCTTCTTAACTCACTCTTCAACTCCCTCTTAGCCAATCTAAAGCTTTCTAATGCACTACCTGAGCCCTCAAGCCTCATCCGAACATAAGCTTCCTTTTTCTTCCTAACCAACGAATCAACCTTTTTAGTACACCACGGTTTCCTAGCCTTACCAAATCCTTCTTGCTTGACAGAGACATACCTATCGCAGACCCGCAGTAGCTGTTCCTTGAAAAAACTCCACATTTCGGACGTTCCCAGTCCCTGAAATCTCCTAGTCCAACCTATGCTTCCTAATTCTCTCCTAATAGCCTCATAATTACCCTTCCCCCAGCTAAAACTACTGACCCGAGGTTCATGCCTATCCCTTTCCATCACTAAGGTGAACGTAACCGAATTGTGGTCACTATCACCAAAGTGCACACCAACATCCATGTCTAGCACCTGGTCTGGCTCATTTCGCAGCACCAAATCCAATATAGCCTCACCTCTAGTTGGCCTATCTACATACTGAGTCAAAAAACCTTCCTGCACGCTTTGTACAAACACTGACCCCTCCACCGAGCTAGAACCATAGCAATTCCAATCAATATTCGCAAAGTTAAAGTCCCCCATAACAATTACCCTATTACTTTCACTCCTAGCCAGGATTGTCTCCGCAATCCTTTCCTCAACCTCTCTAGAACTTTTAGGAGGTCTATAAAAGACTCCCAACAGGGTGACCTCTCCTCTCCTATTTCTAATCTCCGCCCATACTACCTCAACTGACAAGTCCTCATTAAACTTCCTCTCCGACACTGTGATACACTCCTTAACTAGCAATGTTATCCCACCCCCCCTTCTACCTTCTTCTCTACTCCGACTAAAGCATTGGTACCCCAGAACCTGCAACAACTATTCCTGACTCTATCCACGTCTCTGAAATGGCCACCACATCAAAGTCCCAGGTACTGATCCACGCTGCAAGTTCATCCACTTTATTGCGAATACTCCTCGCATTAAAGTACATGCATTTCAAACCCTGCTCCGCCCCACCCCCACTATGCCTTGCCTTGCATTCCCCATCTATGCCCCCCTCACATTCACCCCTTCTACTCACGATCCCACCCCCCCTCCGAATCAGTTTAAACCTCCCTGCATAGCTTTCGCAAATTTACCCCTGTGGGGAATTTTGCGCATTCTCCCCGTGCTTGCGTGGGTTTTCTCCGGGTGCTCCGGTTTCCTCCCACATCCCAAAGATATGGCTGATTGGAGGAACAAATTGTCCCTAAACTAGTCTCTCCTCAATGTGGAATACCATAAGCATAGACAAGGGGCATGGGTGGAGAGGGTGGACTGGTGATGTTAAAATGGGCGGTGTGGGCTCGTTGGGCCAAAGGGCCTGTTTCCCGGGCTGTTTTTGTTCGATGTTTGCGATGAACATCCGGAGAGGGTGCTGCAGACAGACTGAATCGAGGAATTGAGAAGAGAATAGGTTTGCAGTCTGGACATAAAGATTGCGTAATTTGATGGGCATAAGTTAGAAGGGCGGGTACCGTTCTACAAGTTATAACATACGTTTTATTTCTGTTCTTTACAGTGAACATTATCGCCATTGTGATTCTCCAACGGAAAAACTGTGCTCTCTCTAACTGTATCACTCAATACCTGGTGGCCATGTCATCAGCGGACCTACTGGTCATTGTCATTGACCTGATCCTGAGACACATCCCGATTGTTTTCTTCACGGAGTTCCTGTTCCTGAAAAGCATCCCTGTGTGTAATATCCACGCCGTCCTGCTTTACGCAGTCACTGACTGTTCCGTCTGGTTCACCGTCTCGTTCACCTTTGACCGATATGTGGCCATCTGCTGCCCCAAGCTGAAGAATAAATATTGCAACGAGAGAACAGCGGCTGTGGTTCTGGGGACAGTGGCTGTGCTGAGCTGTTTGAAGAATATTTTCTGGTATTTCGTGCTGACAACAGAGTATAGGCTCCGCAACAATCCTTGGTTTTGTTGGAGCAGAGGTGATCTGGTTATGTTCTGGTTGAACGTTGAGTGTGGCCATCACGTTCTGACGCCGTGTGTCGCATTTGTCCTCATTTTGCTGTTCAACGTTCTCACTGTCAGGCACATTTTAGTGACTAGCAGAGCCCGCAGGAGACTCCGGGGTCATAGCAGTGGGGAAGCACCCAGAGACCCAGAGTTGGAGAGTCGAAGGAAATCCATCATTTTGCTATTTGTTCTCTCAGCGAATTTCATCTTGTTATGGGCAACATTAACAGGTTATACAGTACACAGGCTCATCTGTATCCAGTCAATTCAGTGTGACCCTTTTGGTTTTCCGCTTTATATCAAGGAGGTGGGTTTCGTGCTGCAGCTGGTGAGCTGCTGCACAAACACTGCCATTTATGCTGTGACGCAGACTAAGTTCAGAGAGCAGTTTAAGAATATGCTGAAATATCCCTTTGCTTCAATTCATCGGTTTATTAAACAGAGACCAGGATTGATTCACTGAGAATGTCTAGAAAGTTTCCATTGTACTTTCTATTTCAACAGGGGCTGATAGGGAGTGGGGTGGGGATGGAAGTGGGCGTTGGGGGTGGGGGGAGAGAATGGCACGAGCTGAATGAAATCACAGTGAGTTTCTGTAATGTTTTGTTGCAGATGTCCCAGCTGGGAATGCACAAGACACTGGGAGCATTGAATAAATGCAAGTTCCTGAATTTTTCATTTTATTTGACATTTACAGAACAGGGGTTGGAGAAGGTGAAGCCAAAGGTCACATCGAGAGAGCTTTCTGCCAATTCTAAGGCAGCTATCAATCATTCGGCGCAGTAGCACAGTGGTTAGCACAGCTGCTTCACAGCTCCAGGGTCATGTCAGGCAAGGAGGATTTGGTAGGCCCAGGGAACCGTGGTGCCCTAAAAAAGTTGATTCGTTGGTTAGGAAGAAAAAGGAGGCTTATGTTCGGATGAGGCTTGAGGGCTCAGGTAGTGCATTGGAAAGTTTTAGATTGGCTAGGAGGGAGTTGAAAGAGGGAGTTAAGAAGGGCTAAAAGAGGACATGAAATGACTTGGGCTGATAGGATTAAGGAGAACCCTAAGGCGTTTTACAGGTATGTCAAGAACAGAAGGTTGGTTAGGGCAAGATTAGGGCCAGTTACAGACAGTAGAGGGAAGTTGTGTGTGGAACCGGAGGAGATTGGAGAGGCGTTGAACCAATATTTCTCTTTGGTGTTCACGCAAGGGGACATGAATGTAGCTGAGGAGGACACTGGGGTGCAGGGATGT
Organism: Prionace glauca; assembly: GCA_037974335.1. Lineage (NCBI taxonomy): Eukaryota > Metazoa > Chordata > Chondrichthyes > Carcharhiniformes > Carcharhinidae > Prionace > Prionace glauca. The sequence continues at coordinate 27,720,892 of CM075759.1, forward strand.
AAAATAGATAGAATTTCAGTTGATACGGGGGATGTGCTGGACATTTTAGAGGGTTTGAAAATAGATAAGTCCCCTGGTCCGGATGGGATTTACCCTAGGATTCTTTGGGAGGCAAGAGGGGTGATTGCAGAGCCTCTGGCTCTGATCTTCAGGTCGTCGTTGGTCTCTGGTATAGTACCGGAAGATTGGAGGACAGCAAATGTTGTCCCATTGTTGAAGAAGGGGAGAAGAGACTTCCCTGGGAATTATAGACCGGTGAGTCTTACTTCTGTGGTGGGTAAGGTTTTGGAAAGGATTATTAGAGGCAGGATTTATAGTTATTTGGAGAGTAATGAATTGATCAGAGACAGTCAGCATGGTTTTGTAGCGTGTAAGTCGTGCCTTACTAACCTTATCGAGTTCTTTGAGAAAGTGACCAAAGAGGTGGATAGGGATAAGGCAGTTGATGTGTTATATATGGATTTTAGCAAGGCGTTTGATAAGGTTCATCATGGTAGGCTTCTGCAGAAAATGCAGATGTATGGGATTGGGGGTGATCTAGGTAATTGGATCAGGAATTGGCTAGCAGATAGGAGACAGAGGGTGGTGGTTGATGGTAAATATTCGTCATGGAGTTCGGTTACGAGTGGTGTGCCTCAGGGATCTGTTTTGGGGCCACTGCTGTTTGTAATTTTTATTAATGATCTGGATGAGGGTATAGTTGGGTGGATTAGTAAGTTTTCTGATTACACCAAAGTCGGAGGTGTGGTAGATTGTGAGGAAGGGTGTCATAGTTTGCAGGGTGACTTAGAAAGGTTGCAGAGCTGGGCTGCGAGGTGACGGATGGAGTTTAATGTGGAGAAGTGTGAGGTAATTCATTTCGGTAGGAATAACAGATGTGTTGAGTATAGGGCTAACGGGAGGACTTTGAATAGTGTGGAGGAGCAGAGGGATCTAGTGTATGTGTACATAAATCCCTGAAAGTTGGGAATCAAGTAGATAAGGTTGTTAAGAAGGCGTATGGTGATTTGGCGTTTATTGGTAGGGGGATTGAATTTAGAAGTCGCAGCGTCATGTTGCAACTGTACACAACTCTGGTGCGGCCGCACTTGGAGTACTGTATGCAGTTCTGGTCCCCTCATTACAGGAAGGATGTAGAGGCTTTGGAGAGGGTGCAGAAGAGGTTTACCAGGATGTTGCCTGGTGTGGAGGGAGATCCTATGAGTAGAGACTGAGAGATTTGGGGTTGTTTTCGCTGGAAAGAAGGCGGCTAAGAGGGGATCTTATTGAAACATATAAGATGATTAGAGTTTTAGACAGGGTAGATAGTGATAGCCTTTTTCCTCGGATGGAGAAAGCTAGCACGAGGGGGCACGACTTTAAATTAAGGGGGGTAGTTATAGGACTGATGTCAGGGGTAGGTTCTTTACCCAGAGGGTGGTGAAGGACTGGAATGCCCTGCCAGCTGCAGTTGTAAATGCGCCTAGTTTGGGGGCGTTTAAGAGATCTTTCGATAGATTTATGGACGAAAAGGGATTGGTTTAGGCTAGTGGGTCATTGTTTTGTAACTGGTCGGCGCAACATCGTGGGCCGAAGGGCCTCTTCTGCGCTGTAATGTTCTATGTTCCATGTTCTATGTTCTATGGGTTCGATTCCTTGCACAGGTCACTCACTATCTGTATGGAGTTTGCACATTCTCCTCGTGTCTATGTGGGTTTCCACCGGTTTCCCCCCACAGTCCAAAGATGTCCAGGTTCGCTTGATTGGCCATTCTAAGTAATTGCCCCTTACTGTCCAAGGATGTGTAAGTTAGAGGGATTAGTAGGTACAATATGTAGGGGTATGGGAGTAAGGCCTGGATGGGATTGTGTTCGGTGCAGACTCGATGGGCCGAAAGGCCTCTTTCTGCACTGTAGGGTTCTGTGATTCTGAAAATTCTCTCTAATTAGTGAGGGAAAGATATGATTTCATTGAACTGTTCCCACATTGGACAGTCTGACTGTCCCTTACACTGACTGGAGATCAGCTCTCTGCACTGTTTCCACATTAGCCAGTCTGACTATCTCTCATGTAGACTTTGTCAAGACAGATCATGCCTTATGAGTCCGATTGAATTTTTAGAATACGTGACTAAACACATTGATGAATGAAGAACAGTAGATGGAGTATATATGGACTTCAGCATGGCATTTGATAAGATGCCCCAGGAAAGGCTTATTGAGAAAGTGAGGATGGGGGGAGGGATGGGATACAAGAGGACATTGCTTTGTGGATCCAGAACTGGCTTGCCCACAGAAGGCACAGAGAGGTTATAGATGGGTCATATTCTGCATGGAGGTCGGTCACCAGTGGAATGCCCCAAGGATCTGTTCTGGGACCCTTACTCTGTGTGATTTTTTCAATCACACAAATTTGCAGATGGCACCAATCTTGGTGCCATCTGCAAATTTGCTGACCATGCCTCTTCAGTTCTCATCCATTGGTATTGCTCAAGAAATACAGATGTCCAGATACTGATAAATGATCATGCAATTGTGTGTGTATGTATGTCTGTCTGTTTGTATGTGTGTGTTGTGTGTGTTTTAATCCCCAACAGCGAATAAAGACACTAAGTCAATCTTAAATCCTCAAACACAATTTATTTATTCACCACTTTAGTTACCAAACTCAAACAGTTGCAACAGATGAGTGCTGTCCTAAGGGGAGGGTGCTAAACTGGGGGAAGGCTAGATACAGCCAGATTAGGCAGGAGTTTAGGGATACAGACTGGGATAGGCTGTCTGAGGGCAAGTCCACGTTCGGCATGTGAGAGTCTTTCAAGGGAAAACTGAAATGGGTGCAGGAAAGACATGTGCCGGTTAAGAGGAAGGATGGGAAAGGTAGGATTAGAGAGCAGTGGAGAGAGTAAACAGTGGTAAGTTTTTTCCTAGATTGGAAACGCACATCACAAGGGGCCACGGGCTTAGGGTGAGGGGGGGGGCGAGGTATAATTTGGAGGGAGGTTTTTCATACAGAGGGTAGTGGGGGTATGGAATGCTCTGCCAAGTAAGGTGGTGGAGGCAGGCACGCTGGAGATGTTTAAGAGTAACGTAGACAGGCACGAGTGGGTTGGAGATGGGAGGACATAGGAGACTGTTTTAAATAAGGATCAGGAGCCTTGGGATGTCCCTGGGAATCATTTGATTCCTATAGACCTTCCAACATATTTTCTGGCTCACTTGTTTTACATTTGAGCTTCTGGGGATTCCCCTGAATGTTTGCATAAGATGTGAATGTTATTGATGTTTTTCTCTTTTAATCCACAGGGGATTGGGTCCGCCTTGTTGTCTAACACCCACCGCGTGTCTGCCCCTTGTTTTTTTTTAGAACCCTACAGTGCAGAAACAGGCCCTTCGGCCCATCGAGTCTGCACCGAACACAATCCCACCCAGACCCTATCCCCATATCCTTACACATTTACCTGCTAATCCCTCTAACCTACACAACCCAGGACACTAAGGGGCAATTTTAGCATAGCCAACGAACCTAACCCGCACATCTTTGGACTGTGGGAGGAAACCGGAGCACCCGGAGAAAACCCACGCAGACACGGGGAGAATGTGCAAACTCCACACAGACAGTGACCCGAGGCCGGGAATCGAACCCGGGACCCTGGAGCTGTGAAGCAGCAGTGCTAACCCGCTGTGCCACCGTGCTGCCCCATGCATCGGGTGCGAGGTGTTGGGAATGAGGCTCAGCCGGATTTGGATGGGATCGTGGGATGAGGGAATAAATGAGCTTCTCCCCAGGTCACGTCCAATGGATGAGCTGAGAGATTTATCCCCATGCTGTTTACAATCAGGGTGTTAAAGATATTTAAAAATGTGCTTGTGGAAATCTATTCCGGGGGTTTATAAAGGGATTAAATTGAAATTTTTAACTTGTTTAAAACTACATATAGAAAGGAATTAACACGTGCTTTGGAAGAGTTTAAACATTGGCCTTTAAGATGTTTATAGAAACATTGTAAAGCGTTTCCTGAATGACACTAAAATTGCGTAAAGCACGGATTAAACTGGGATTGCTTTTGACCCTGTTGCAAACTGCTGAATGTGTCGTGTTTGAGTGTTTTTCATGGTGTCCGGAATCCTTTGTTAAGGGCTCTCAAAGCTGTTATTAAAATGTTTTATTTGTGCGGGTAATGGAGTTTAAAGGGGTCCGTGAAGAGGTTTAAATGTGTTTAAAATGATTTTAATTCATGGTTTTGAAGATATCCGTCCACATATAGGATTCAGAGCTCTCCACAGCAGTTTCAAAAGGGATTGAAGGATGGTTGAATTGTTTGTGTGTGTGTGAGTGTTTATTTGTGTGTGTGTGTGTATGTGCTAGTGTGTGTGTGTTTATTTGTGTGTGTGTGTATGTTAGCGTGTGTGCCTATGTGCCAGTGTGTGTATGTGTGTGCTTGCGCATGTATGTGTGTGTGTGTCTGTCTGTTTTTTGTGTGTGTGTGTGTACACGTATGTGTATGTTAGCATGTGTGTGTATGTGCCCGTGTGTGTGTATTTGTGTGCGTGCGTGTGTGTCTGTCTGTTTTTCTGTGTGTATGTGCGCGTGCGCGCGTGTGTGTGTCTGTTTTAGTGTCTGTCTGCTTTTATGTGTGTGTATGTGCGTGTGCGGGCATGTGTGTCTGTCTGTCTGTTTTTGTGTGTGTATGTGCGTGTGCGCGCGTGTGTCTGTTTTTGTGTGTGTGTGCCTAACTGTTTTTGTGTGTCTGTCTGTGCGTGCATGTGCGTGTGCGTGCGTGTCTGTCTGTAGAAGCTATTGAAAGGGTGCAGAGGAGATTTACAAGGATGTTGCCTGGACTGGGAGGCATGCCTTATGAAGATAGGTTGAGGGAGCTGGGACTCTTTTCCCTGGAGAGGCGAAGGTTGAGAGGCGACCTGATAGAGGTTTATAAAATGTTGAGAGGAATAGATAGGGTGGACTCTCAGAGGCTATTTCCCCGGGTTGAAATGGTCGCTACGAGAGGACACAGATTTAAGGTGCGGGGAGGGAAGTACAGAGGTGATGTTAGGGGTAAGTTTTTCACTCAGAGGGTGGTGAGTGAATGGAATCGGCTGCCGTCGTCGGTGGTGGAGGCGAACTCGCTGGGGTCTTTTAAAAGACTTCTGGATGAATATATGGGGTTTAATGGGATTGGGGGTTATAGGTAGGTCTATAGATTGGTGGGGTTGATGTGATCGGCGCAACTCGAGGGCCGAAGGGCCTGTTTGTGCTGTAATGTTCTATGTTCTATGTTCTATGTTCTATCTCAATGTTAAAATAAGCCAAATACTAACATTAAATTTAACCTAATTGTTAACATATACCTAACTGTTAACATTCACCACAAAGTTAAAACAATATAAATGTTAACCTTAAAGTCTGACGTTTATTTATTAGCGTCGCAAGTAGCCTAACATTAACACTGCAATGAAGTTACTGTGAAAAGCTGTGAGTCAAGACTCAGTTTGGGTACATTGAGGGAGCATTTAGCATGGCCAGTCCACTTAACTGGAAACCGGAGCACCCGGAGGAAACCCACGCAGACACGGGGAGAATGTGCAGGCTCCTGACTGGCAATGGGTCGGGCCGCGAATCGGACCCGAGTTCCAGGCACCATGAGACATCAATGCGAACGACTCTGTGACCGTGTCGCCTGGTATTAACATTGTACGCAATGTTAACACTCATCACCACGTTAATATTAACCAAAATGTAAAAACCTAACTTTAAAATTAATATTAAAAATAGCGTCCATATTAGCATTCATCTCATTATTAACATTAACCTCAGTGTTAATATTAAACACGACATCAAGATGAACCTTAATGTTAAGATTAACTTGAATAATAATGATAATGTCAACATTAATTCCAACATTAACACCACAGAACCCCTTAAGGTTAATGCCTTTTTTTTAATTATAGAAACCCTACAGAAAGAGGCCTTTCGGCCCATCGAGTCTGCGCCGACCAGATCCCACCCAGGCCCTACCTCCATATTATACCCACTAATCCCTCTAACCTGGACACTAAGGAACAATTTCCTTAGCACGGCCAATCAATCTTGGGTTCATGTTGCACTATTTGTAACCCCCGTGACTTGCCTGGGTTTGCAAAACCTCAGTCACTGTACTGTCTGGAGACAATACACATCTCTTTAAACTGTGATCAGTGCTCCTTCCACACACATTGTCGGCCACTTTAAGACTTGAACAGCAGGTTAGGTGTAAGGATTCGCATTCTAATCAGTAATCTGTAAACTGTCTGTGCTTTATATGCTCTCTCCGAGGCCAGAACTCTCCATTCACCTGATGAAGGGACAAACCCCGAAAGCTTGTGAGTTTTCTATCAAATAAATCGGTTGGACTTGAACCCGGTGTTGTCGGAGTTTGTACTGAATTTCTGGGGAAGCAGACAGATAACCATCATTTCTCACTGAAATATAGACAAATGTGGGATTGACTTGGAGAGGCTGGAGTTGACATTTTAATCCATGTTCCAGGCCAGTCATGTTACTCTCTGTACCTTAACTATATAAACAATATATGCTCCACAACGTGACAACATCCATCTGATAATGTCAGTGGGCAAGGATATCGCACAACTAAACACACCACAATCAGTATTACTGTCTGTCACCTCCTCGAGCACCTACTCAATTCCCTATCTCTATAATCTCATTTCCTCCAGACACCGCCCCCCCCCATCTCTCTGTAACATAATTTGCAGCCCTCCTTATCTCTCTCACATCCCCCGCGCCCCACCTAAGGCTTCACTTTCCCCGCGACCTCCTCCAGCGCCCCCACCGACACACGTCCCTCTCTCTCTGCCACTTCCTCCAGTCCCGACATCCTTCCCAATCTTTGTAACCTCCTCCAGACCCGACGCCCCTCCCTCCCTCGCTCTGTAATGTCGTCCAGTCCCTAAACCTCGTCCTGCACCCATAACATTCTCCAGACCCCGAAGGCAATCACTATAACTTCCTCCAAGCGCGAGAAGTTGCTACTCCCTATCCCAATAACATCCCCCAGTCCCCTACACCCACCTCCCTATCCCAATAACATCCCCAGTCCCCTAGAACCTCTCCCTATCCCAATAATATCCCCCGTCCCATACAACCCCTCCCTATCCCAATAATATCCCCCGTCCCATACAACCCCTCCCTATCCCAATAATATCCCCCGTCCCCTAGAACCTCTCCCTATCCCAATAATATCCCCCAGTCCCCTAGAACCTCTCCCTATCCCAATAATATCCCCCAGTCCCCTACTCCCCCCTCCCTATCCCAATAAAGTCCTCCAGTCCCCTACACAACCCTACCTATACCAATAACATCCTCCAGTCCCCTACACCCCTCCCTATCCCAATAACATCCGCCAGTCCCCTACAGCCCCTCCCTATCCCAATAACATCCTCCAGTCCCCGACATCCCCTCCCTAACCTAATAACATCCTCCAGTCCCCTACACCCCCTCCCTATCCCAATAACATCCTCCTGTCCCCTACACCCCCTCCCTATCCCAATAACATCCTCCAGTCCCCGACACCTCCTCCATATCCCAATAACATCCTCCAGTCCCCTACACCCCCTCCCTATCCCAATAACATCCTCCAGTCCCCTACACCCCCTTCCCATCCCAATAACATCCTCCAGTCCCCTACACCCCTCCCTATCCCAATAACATCCTCCAGTCCCCTACATCCACTCGCTATCCCAATAAATTCCTCCCGTCCCCTACACCCACCTCCCTATCCCAATAACATCCCCCAGTCCCCTACACCCCCTACCTATCCCAATAACATCCTGCAGTCCCCTACACCCCTCCCTATCCCAATAACATCCTCCAGTCCCCTTCGCTCTCCTCCCTATTCCAATACCATCCGCCAGTACCCTACACCCCCGCCCTATCCCAATAACATCCCCCAGTCCCCTACACCCCCTCCCTATCCCAATAACATTCTCCAGTCCCCTACCCCCTCCCTATCCCAATAACTTCCTCCAGTCCCCTACAATCCCTCCCTATCACAATAACATCCTCCAGTGCCTACAACCCCTCCCTATCTCAATAACATCCTCCAGTCTCCTACACCCAATCCCTATCCCAATAACAGCCTCCAGTCCCCTACACCCATCTCCCTCCCAATCCCAATAACATCCCCCTAAACCTCCTCCCTAACCCAATAACATCCTCCAGTCCTCTACACAACCTCCCTATCCCAATAACATCCACCAGTCCCCTACACCCAACTCCCTATCCCAATAACATCCTCCAGTCCACTACACCCCCTCCCTCTCCCAATAACATCCTCCAGTCCCCAACACCCAACTCCCTATTCCAATAACATCCTCCAGCCCCCTACACCTAATCCCTATCCCAATTACAGCCTCGAGGCCCCTACACCCACCTCCCTCTCAATCCCAATAACATCCCCCTAAACCCCCTCCCTATCCCAATAACATCCTCCAGTCCCCTAAACCCACCGCCCAATCCCAATAACATCCTCCAGTCACCTACACCTCCTCCCTATCCCAATAACATCCTCCATCCCCTGTACCCCCACCCTATCTCAATAACATCCTCCAGTCCCCTACACCCCCTCCCGATCCAAATAACATCCTCCACTCCCCTACACCCCCTCCCAATCCCAATAACATCCTCCAGTCTCCAACACCCAACTCCCTATTCCAATAACATCCTCCAGTCCCCTACATCCCTTCCCTATCCCAATAACATCCTCCAGTCCCCTACACCCCTCCCGATCCCAATAACATCCTCCAGTCCCCTATACACCCTCCCTATCCCAATAACATCCTCGAGTCCCCTACAACCCCTCCCTGTCTCTGTAACGACCTCCAGTCCCCTACACCCCCTCCCTATCTCTGTAACCTCCTCCAGCCCCTACACCCCCTTCGTATCTCTGTAACCTCCTCCAGTCCCCTACACCCCCTCCATATCGAATAACATCCTCCAGTACCCTACACCACTCCCTATCCCAATAACATCCTCCAGCCCCCTACACCCCTCCCTATCCCAATAACATCCTCCAGTCCCCTTCGCTCTGCTCCCTATTCCAATACCATCCGCCAGTACCCTACACCCCCGCCCTATCCCAATAATCTCCCCCATTCCCCTACACCTCCTCCCAATCCCAATAACATCCTCCCGTCCCCTGCAACCCCTCCCTATCTCTGTAACCTCCTCCAGTCCCCTACACCCCCTCCCTATCCCAATAACATCCCACAGTCCCCTACACGCCCTCCCTATCCCAATAATTTCCTCCAGTCCCCTACACGCCCTCCCTAACCCAATAACATCCTCCAGTGCACTACACCCCCTCCCTATCCCAATAACATCCTCCAGTCCTGTACACCCCCTCCCTATCCAAAATAACACCCTCCAGTCCCCTACCCCCCTCCCTATCCCAATAACATCCTCCAGTCCCCTACATACCCCTCCCTATTCAAATAACATCCTCCAGTCCCCTACCCCCCTCCCTATCTCTGTAACCTTCTCCAGTCCGCTACCCCCCTCTCTATCCCAATAACATCCTCCAGTCCCCTACACACCCTCCCTAACCCAATAACATCCTCCAGTCCCGTACACCCCCTCCCTATCCAAATAAAATCCTCCAGTCCCCTACACCCCCTCCCTATCCCAATAACATCCTCCAGTCCCTTACACCCCCTCCCTATCCCAATAACATGCTCCAGTCCCCTACACCCCCTCCCTATCCCAATAACATCCTCCAGTCCCCTACACCCCCTCCCTATCTCTGTAACCTCCTGCAGCCCCGAGACCCCCTCCCAATCTCTGTAACCTCCTCCAGCCACCCTACACCCCCTCGCTATCTCTGTAACCTCCTCCAGCCCCTACACCCCCACCATACCTCTGTAACCTCCTCCAGTCCCCTAACCCCCTCCCTATCTCTGTAACCCCCCTCCAGTCCCCTACACCCCCTCCCTATCCCAATAACATCCTCCAGTCCCCTACAACCCCTCCCTATCTCTGTAACCTCCTCCAGCCCCCTACATCCCCTCCTTATCTCTGTAAACCCCTCCAGCCACCCTACACCCCCTCGCTATCTCTGTAACCTCCTCCAGCCCCTACACCCCCACCATACCTCTGTAACCTCCTCCAGCCCCCTACAACCCCTCCCTATCTCTGTAACCCCCTCCAGCCCCCTACACCCCCTCCCTATCTCTGTAACTTCCTTCAGGCCCCTACACCCCCTCCCTATCGCTGTAACCTCCTCCAGCCCCCTACACCCCCTCCATATCTGTGTAACCTCCTTCACCCCCCTACACACCCTCCATATCTCTGTAACCTCCTTCAGCACCCTACTGCCCTCCCTATCCCTGTAACATCTTCCAGTCGCCTACTCCCACTCCCTATCTCAGTAACCTCCTCGAGCCCCCTACAAATTCTCCCCATCTGTAACCTCCTCTAGCCCCCTACAAACCCTCCCTATCTCTGTAACGTTCTCCAGCCCCCTACACCCCCTCCCTATCTCTGTAACTTCCTTCAGGCCCCTACACCCCATCCCTATCGCTGTAACCTCCACCAGTCCCCGACACCCCCCTCCCTATCCCAATACCATCCTCCAGTCCCCTACACCCCCTCCCTATCCCAATAACATCCTCCAGTCCCCTACACCCGCTCCTTATCCCAATAACATCCTCCAGTCCCCTACACACCCCTCCCTATTCATATAACGTCCTCCAGTCCCCTACATCCCCCTCTCTATCCAAATAACATCCTCCAGTCCCCTACACCCCACTCCCTATCGCTGTAACCTCCTCCAGCCCCCTACACCCCATCCATATCTGTGTAACCTCCACCAACCCCCTACACCCCCTCCATATCTCTGTAACCCCCTACAGCTCCCTACAGCCCCCCTATCCCTGTAACATCCTCCAGGCGCCTACACCCCCTCCCTATCTCAGTAACCTCGTCCAGCCCCCTACACATGCTGCCCATCTGTAACCTCCTCCAGACCCTACAAATCCTCCCTATCTCTGTAACCTCCTACATCCCCCTACACCCCTCCATATCTCTGTACCCTCCTCCAGCCCCCGCCACCCCCTCCCTATCTCTGTAACCTCCTCAAGCCCCCAACACCCCTCCCTATCTCTGTAACCCCCACCAGCCCTCCCTTCATCCCCGCCCTATCTCTGTAACCTCCTCCAGCCCCCTAGACCCCTTCCTATCTCTGTAACCTCCTCTAACGCCCTACACCCCTCCCTATCTCTGTTACCTCCTCCAGCCCCCGTCACCCCCTCCCTATCTCTGTGACCTCCTCAAGCCCCCAACACCCCTCCCTATCTCTGTAACCCCCTCCAGCCCCCCCTTCATCCCCTCCCTATCTCTGTAACCTCCTCCAGCCCCCTAGACCCCTTCCTATCTCTGTAACCTCCTCCAACGCCCTACACCCCTCGCTGTCTCTGTAACCACCTCCAGCCCCCTACACCCCCTCCCTATCTCTATAACCTTCTCCAGCCCCTACACCGCCTCCCTATCTCTGTAACCTCCTCCATCCCCCCTACACCCCCTCCCTTTCTCTGTAACCTTCCCCAGTCCCTACAGCCCCCTCCCTATCGCTGTAAGCCCCTCCAGCCCCTTCACCCCTCCCTATCTCTGAAAGTTCCTCCAGACGCTCTGTCCCCTCCCCACTATTTGGACTGGCTACCAGTGCAGGAAGTGAGATGGGAAGTAACCTGGGTGACAGAAACTCGAGACGGTGATGGGGAAAAGTGGACGGCAGACAACCAAAAAAAATCCATCAAGAAGGTTCCACAGAACACAGTGTTGAGACAGCGAATGGGCTCAGTAACGCTGAGAGAAATAAAACACAGGGAGAGTGTGATAAACATGACAGGGTAGATGGGTGAATGGCGTTTGGTTAAACCAAGGAGTATATCAGGTAAGGTGGATGAACTTACAACTGGGCTTCTTAAACACAGCTCAAATATTGTGTCAATTCTGGAGATTTAGATGACAGAAGGGCGGGACTGGCAGTTTAGCATTCCAGGATTTAGATGCTTTCAGACTGCACAAAGAGATTGGCAAAAGAGGCGGGGGTTTGGCTTTACTGACTGGGGAGAATATCACAGCAATACACAGAGAGGGCAGATTGAAACCGGAGATGAGGGGGTTGGACTATGAGGAGAGACTAAATAGACTGGGTCTCTATTCGTTGGAGTTTAGAAGGGTGAGGGGGGATCTTATAGAGACATATAAGATAATGAAGGGGATGGATAGGGTAGAAGTAGAGAGATTCTTCCCGCTTAGAAAGGACAGCAGGACTAGAGGGCACAGCCTCAAGATAAAGGGAGGAGCAGTTTTGATCGGAGTTGAGGAGGAACTTCTTCACTCAAAGGGTGATGAATCTCTGGAATTCTCTGCCCGTTGAAGTGGTGGAGGCTGCCTCGCTGAATATATTTAAGTCACGGGTAGATAGGTTTCTGATAGACAGGGGAATGAAGGGTTATGGGGAGAAAGTGGGAAAGTGGAACTGATCCACTATCAGATCAGCCATGATCTTATTGAATGGCGGGGCAGGCTCGAAGGGCTAGCTGGCCCACTCCTGCTCCTATTTCTTATGTTCCTGTGACTTTGACAGCGCAAGCCCCACTACGATGGACAAGGCAGATTGAAAGGAGGTGCCTGTGGTTCTTCCAGCTTTTCTGTCTCATGGACCACTTCCACGTCGAGTGTATGCTCTTCATTGTGAAGCGCGAGGTGTTGGGTTGGAGGGGGTTAACTCACGTTGTTTGTTCCCTGACCGTAACTGAATCCAGTCTCCATGGATCACCTTCGTCTCACTGGGGGGTTCCACGTCTCTCATTAAAAACAGGGCCTTTATCCGATCTGTTATTCCGCAGTGTGGGTAGCAGCGTCACGTCCCAGATTAACTGTGGATCCAGAGAGGGTGGCGGATAATACAGGAATCCGGGAAGAACTGAGTGCGATGCTCCAACAATGGATCAGAGTCTTGGGAAAATGGACTTCAGTTTTCCAACAACGGGTTCGATTCTGAAGACAGTGGACCGGAATATTACATCAATGGATCAAAATCTGGGAACCATGGACCGGAATATTACATCAATGGATCAAAATCTGGGAACCATGGACCGGAATATTACATCAACGGATCAAAATCTGGGAACGATGGCCCGGAATATTGCATCAATGGATCAAAATCTGGGAACGATGGACCGGAATATTACGCGAATGGATCAGAATCTGGGAACGATGGACTGGGCTGTTCCAACAATAGATCAGAATCTGAGAATTGTTGACAGTCTCTCCTATGCAATTTTTATGATTACTACAGATTATTTTTCGATAGAGTTGGAAGAGAAGATTCAATTTGTACTGCGCGTTGTTCAACATATTTACTATCCCATTCTGGGTGTGATCGGAGTCCCCGGTAAGTCTCTCCATTGGGTTATGAATTCCACCATCATTGTTAGCAAGTGTGAGGTTATCCACTTTGGCAGAAATAATAGTGGGAGGGATTACTATTTAAAGGGTGAAAAACTGCAGCAGGCGACGGTGCAGAGGGACCTGGGGGTCCTTGTGCATGAGTCGCAAAACCCAGTCTGCAGGTGCAGCAGGTGGTCAGGAAGGTGAATGGGATGCTGGCCTTTATAGCGAGGGGGATTGAATATAAAAGTAGGGAGGTCTTGCTGCAACTGTACAGGGCACTGGTGAGGACACAGCTGGAGTACTGTGTGCAGTTTTGGTCCCCGCACTTGCGAAAGGATATTTTGGCCTGGGAGGGAGTGCAGAGGAGGTTTACTAGGCTGATACCGGAGATGAGGGGGTTGGACTATGAAGAGAGAAACAATAGACTGTATCTGTACTCGTTGGAGTTTAGGAGGATGAGGGGGGATCTTGTAGAGACACATAACATAATGAAGGGGATGGATAGGGTAGAGGTAGAGAGATTCTTCCCGCTTAGAAAGGACAGCAGGACTAGAGGGCACAGCCTCAAGATAAGTGGGGGGGGGTGTGCAGTTTAGATCAGAGTTGAGGAGGAACTTCTTCACTCAAAGGGTGGTGAGTCTCTGGAATTCTCTAACCGTTGAAGTGGTGGATATATTTAAGTCACGGGTAGATAGGTTTCTGATAGACAGGGGAATTAAGGGTTTTGGGGAGAAAGCGGGAAAGTGGAACTGATCCACTATCAGATCAGCCATGATCTTATTGAATGGTGGGGCTGGCTCGAAGGGCTAGATGGCCCCACTCCTGCTCCTATTTCTTATGTTCTTATTGCTTAAATCTGTTGAAAACACCACCGTGTCCCATTTTACTGCCCTTTCTCTGTCTGCCGTGTCTCCACAACAAGTTGAGAACTATTGCCATCACTTTAATTACCTTCCTTCCTCACCCTCTCTTTGTTCCCCTGTCGGTGTACACCGGAAGTCTCGGTTTCAGTCCATTCTATCTGGAATTCTCGTGTCAAGTTGCGTGTGACTGTGCCAAGTCTCCAGAAACACGCTCTCGTTTTTGTATTCTTTCGAGGGATATCACCCTCGAAAGCTGTCCAACATCTATTGCAAGATGCCCTTGAGAAGGTAGCAGTGAGCTTGTTGAGAAACTGGGGTCCACGTGCTGTTGATCCACCCACAATGCTGGTGGGGAGGGAGCTCCAAGAAGGACCGGGGATACATAGAACAGTACAGCACAGCACAGGCCCCCCGGCCCTCCATGTTGTGCCGAGCTATGTCCAAACCCAAGATCAGTCTATCCCACTCCCTATCGTTCTGGTGTGCTCCATCTGCCTATCCAATAACCGCGTGAAAGTTCCTAAAGTGTCCGACTCCACAGGCAGTGCATTCCACACCCCAACCACTCCCTGAGTAAAGAATCTACCTCGGACATCCCTCCTACATCTCCCACCATCAACCTTACAGTTATGCCCCCTAGTAACAGCTACAGGAAACAGTCTCTGCACGTCCACTCTATCAATCCCCCTCATCATCTGATAAACCTCTATTAAGTTGCCTCTCGTCCTCCTCCGCTCCAAAGAGAAAAGCTCCCTCAACCTTTCCTCGTAAGACCTTCCCTCCAAACCGGGCGGCGTCCTGGTAAACCTCCTTCCTCATTTACATTTCCAAGTCACGGTGCTCATGCTCAGGTGGGAGCTCCCAGGCGATGGTTTTTCCCCAATGTATCTGCTGTTGTGGGCAAGGTTTTAGAAAAAAATATTCCGGATAGGATTTATAGTTATTTGGAGAGTAATGAATTGATTGGAGATAGTCAGCATGGTTTTGTGGCGGGTAGGTCATGCCTTACTAACCTTATTGAGTTTTTTGAGAAAGTGACCCAAAGAGGTGGATAGGGGTAAGGCAGTTGATGTGGTGTATATGGATTTTAGTAAGGCGTTTGATAAGGTTCACCATGGTAGGCTTCTGCAGAAAATGCAGATGTATGGGATTGGGGGTGATTTAGGGAATTGGATCAGGAATTGGCTGGCGGATAGGAGGCAGAGGGTGGTGGTTGATGGTAAATATTCATCATGGAGTTCGGTTACAAGCGGTGTACCTCAGGGATCTGTTTTGGGGCCACTGCTGTTTGTAATCTTTATTAAAGATCTGGATGAGGGTACAGTTGGGTGGATTAGTAAATTCGCTGATGACACCAAAGTCAGAGGTGTGGTAGATTGTGATGAAGGGTGTCATAGTTTGCAGGAAGACTTAGACAGGTTGCAGAGCTGGGCCGAGAGGTATCAAATGGTGTTTAATGCGGAGAAGTGTGAGGTAATTCACTTTGGTAGGAATAACAGATGTGTCGAGTATCGGGCTAACGGGAGGACTTTGAATAGTGTGGATGAGCAGAGGGATCTAGGTGTATGTGTACATAGATCCCTGAAAGTTGGGAGTCAAGTAGATAAGTTTGTTAAGAAGGCATACGGTATCTTGGCGTTTATTGGTAGGGGGATTGAATTTAGGAGTCGCAGCGTCATGATGCAACTGTACACAACTCTGGTGCGGCCGCACTTGGAGTACTGTGTGCAGTTCTGGTCCCCACATTACAGGAATGATGTGGAGGCTTTGGAGAGGGTGCAGAGGAAGATTACCAGGATGTTGCCTGGTATGGAGGGGAGGCTGAGGGATTTGGGGTTGTTTTCGCTGGAAAGAAGGCGGCTAAGAGAGGATCTTATTGAAACATACAAGATGCTTAGAGGTTTAGATAGGGTGGACAGTGATAGCCTTTTTCCTCTGATGGAAAATCTAGCACGAGGGGCATGGCTTTAAATTAAGGGGGGGGTAGTTATAGGACGGATGTCAGGGTAGGTTCTTTACCCAGAGGGTGGTGAGGGATTGGAATGCCCTGTCTGCTGCGGTTGTAAATGCGCCTAGTTTGGGGGCGTTTAAGAGATCTGTGGATAAGTTTATGGATGGAAAGGGATTGGTTTAGGCTAGTGGGTCATTGTTTTTTTTAACTGATCGGCGCAACATCGTGGGCCGAAGGGCCTGTTCTGCGCTGTAATGTTCTATGTTCTATGTTCTATCTGCTGCCCTTTTTGTTCACCAAGGAAATGGCCGTGGGTTGGAAAGGTTCTGTCTCTTTGGTACGTTGCTGCACTGTGTCTTGTAGGTAGTACACACTGTTCCGACTGAGCGTAGGTGACGGAGGGAGCGGATGTTTGTGAACACGGTGACCTCCAAGCAGGGTGCTTTGCTTCGGAAGGCGGCGAACTCCTTGATGTTGTTGGGGAGGCGCCCCTTAGGAAAGTGAGGAGGGTTTCATCACACTCTCTCTCGCAGAGATTTTGGGGGAGCCGGGACGCTCCCCTCAGTCCCCCTACTCACCTACCTGCTGTTGGAGCCACTGTGTTTGTGTAGTGAGGCCAGTTAGCAACGGCCAATCCAAAGACCTTGTCCAACGAGGGGCAGACACGCGGTGGGTCGCACGAGGGCTGCTCTTGGATGTTGTTTCGAGAGTTGCCCAGTGCTTCACGTGGTTTAGTGTAGGCTTAAACTGGACCGTCTGTCGGGCAACACGACAGCTCAGTGACTATCACCGTTTGCTGTGCAGTTACAGGGACCCGGGTCGGATCTCCGACTTGGGCCGGTATCTGTGGGAGTTTTGCACATTCTCCCCGTGCTTGCGTGGGTTTTCTCCGGGTGCTCCGGTTTCCTCCCACACCCCAAAAAAACGTGCTCTTAAGCTGATTGGTGTTAACAAATTGTCCCTAAATTAGACCTCCCTCAATCTGGCGCACATAGAATTCTCTAAATTTGCACCCCCTTTAGTGTGGAGTCCAAGAGGCGCAGACAGAAGTCACAGATAGAAGAAGGATTGGAACGAGGCTCTCACTGTGTGTTAAAATGGGCAGCACGGGCTTGTTGGGCTGAAGGGCCTGTTTCCCGGGCTGCGTTGTTCTTTGTTGTTTGTACATTTTCTACCCTCTCACCTTGTACCTTGCGTCTCCTTGAAATTGTCCCTTCCGCCGGCACGGGTAACACAGTGGGTTAGCACTGCTGCTTCACAGCTCCAGGGACCCGGGTTCGATTCCCAGCCTCGGGGTCACTGTCTGAGTGGAGTTTGCACATTCTTCCTGTGTCTGCGTGGGTTTCCTCCGGGTGCTCTGGTTTCCCTCCCACCGTCCAAAGATGTGCGGGTTAGGTTGATTGGCCGTGCTAAGTAATTGAGATGCTTAGGTTAGAGGGATTAGTGGGTATAATATGTAGGGATATGGGGGTCGGGCCGAGGTGGGATTGTGTTCAGTACAGACTCAATGGGCTGAAGGGCCTCTTTCTGCACTGTAGGGTTTCTATGATTCTATGACACCTTCTTGACCACATCCTCCACCTGCGAGGCCGATTTAAGATTCCTATGGACCCGGACCCCAAGATCCCTCTGCTCTTCAACACAGCTAAGACTCCTACCCTTGATATTGTATTCCTTCATCCCATTGGTCCTGCCAAAATGGACCACTACACGTTTATCTGCGTTGAACTCCATCTGCCACTTCTCCGCCCAGTCTTGCATCCTATCTACGTGCATCCCATTCACTTCTGCAAATATTCCTATCATCCAAAGAAGAAGAAAAACGATCACCATTCTAAACATATCTTATAGGTTGGATCAGTCTCATACGTAACATCAGCAATGTTTCAGAGGAAGATCCTGTTGAGTTACTGAGGAGCCTGAGGGATGTGGAACAGGGAACTGGTGGGAAACAGGCCACAATGTGGAAAACATCATTATACAATCAATAGAAAATAATTGGAAGAAAAGAGTGATTTATCAAAAAAAAAGACCCAGAGAGAGATTGGAGTCTGTGACTAGTTGTGTGCTGTTGTTTAAGAGTATCTTAGACAGGCACATGAGTGGGTTGGGGATGGGAGGATATAGGAGATTGTTTTAAATCAGGTTCATTAGCATTGGGAAGTCCCTGGGAATGTATAAGGATGTGGGATGATAATAATGTTTTTCTCTTTTAATTCACAGGTTTTAGGTTGCTCCGCTTTCTGTCCAACGAGGGTCGTACACGCGATGGGTCGTACTGGGGCTGCTCTTGGATATTTCGAGAGTAGCCGAGTGCTTCATGTTGTTAGTGTGTGCTCAAACTGGACCAGATACTGGGCAAGACGACAGCTCAGTGACTATCACTGATTGCTGTGCAGACACATGGATTTGGGCCGGTGTCTGTGGGGAGTTTTGCGCATTCTCCCCGTGCTTCCGTGGGTTTTCTCCGGGTACACCGGTTTCCTCCCACACCCCAAAGATGTGGCTGATTGGTGGAACAAATTGTCCCTAAACTAGTCTCTCCTCAATGTGGAATACCGTAAGCATAGACAAGGGTCATGGGTGGAGAGGGGGGAATGGTGATGTTAAAATGGGCGGTGTGGGCTCGTTGGGCCGAAGGGCCTGTTTCCCGGACTGTTTTTGTTCTATGTTTGCGATGAACATCCGGAGAGGGTGCTGCGGATAGACTCAATCGAGGAATTGAGAAGAGAATGGGTTTGTAGTCTGGACATAAAGATTGAGTAATTTGATGGGCATGAGTTAGAAGGGCGGGTACCGTTCTACAAGTTATAACATACGTTTTATTTCTGTTCTTTGCAGTGAACATTATCGCCATTGTAATTCTCCAGCGGAAAAACTGTGCTCTCTCTAACTGTATCACTCAATATCTGGTGGCCATGTCATCAGCGGACCTACTGGTCATTATCATTGACCTGATCCTGAGACACATCCCGATTGTTTTCTTCACGGAATTCCTGTTCCTGAAACGTGTCCCTGTGTGTAATATCCACGCTGTCCTGCTTTATGCAGTCACTGACTGCTCCGTCTGGTTCACCGTCTCGTTCACCTTTGACCGATATGTGGCCATCTGTTGCCCCAAGCTGAAGAATAAATATTGCAACGAGAGAACAGCGGCTGTGGTTCTGGGGACAGTGGCTGTGCTGAGCTGTTTGAAGAATATTTTCTGGTATTTCGTGCTGACAACAGAGTATAGGCTCGACAACGATCCTTGGTTTTGTTGGAGCAGAGGTGATCTGGTTATGTTCTGGTTGAATGTTGAGTGTGGCCATCACGTTCTGACGCCGTGTGTTGCTTTTGTCCTGATTTTGCTGCTCAACGTTCTCACTGTCAGGCACATTTTAGTGACTAGCAGAGCCCGCAGGAGACTCCGGGCTCAGAGCAGTGGGGAAGCACCCAGAGACCCAGAGTTGGAGAGTCGAAGGAAATCCATCATTTTGCTATTTGTTCTCTCAGCGAATTTCATCTTGTTATGGGCAACATTAACAGGTTATACAGTACATAGGCTCATCTGTATCCAGTCAGTTAAGTGTGACCCTTTTGGTTTTCCGCTTTTTATCAAGGAGGTGGGCTTCGTGCTGCAGCTGGTAAGCTGCTGCACAAACACTGCCATTTATGCTGTGACGCAGACTAAGTTCAGGGAGCAGTTTAAGAATATGCTGAAATATCCCTTTGCTTCAATTCATCGCTTTATTAAACAGAGACCAGGATTGATTCACTGAGAATTTCTAGAAAGTTTCCATTGTACTTTCTATTTCAACAGGAGCTGACAGAACATAAGAACATAAGAACGTAAGAAATAGGAGCAGAAGTAGGCCACTTAGTCCTTCAAGCCTGCCCCGGCATTCAATAAGATCATGACTGATCTGTCGTGGCTCAGTTCCACTTTCCCGCCCTCTTCCCATAACCCTTAATCCCCTCTCTTATCAAAAACCCATCAACCCGTGTTTTATAAATATTGAGCGAGGTAGCCTCCACCACTTCAACGGGCAGAGAATTCCAGAGATTCACCACCCTTTGAGTGAAGAAGTTCCTCCTCAACTCCGTTCTAAACCGCCTCCCCTTTACCTTGAGGTTGTGCCCCCTCGTCCTACTGTCCTTTCTGAGTGGGAAGAGTCTCTCCACCTCTATTTTATCCATCCCATTCATCATATTATACGTGTCAATGAGATCTCCCCTCATTCTTCTAAACTCTAACGAGTACAAGCCTTGTTGATTCAGCCTCTCCTCATAGCTCAACCCCCTCTACTCCGGTATCAGCCTAGTGAACCTCCTCTGCACTACCTCCAAGGCCAAAATATATTTGTGCAGGTGCGGCGCCAAAAACTGCACAGAGTACTCCAGCTGTGGCCTCACCAATGCCCTGTCCAGCTGCAGCAAGACCTCCCTACTTTTATATTCAATCCCCCTCGCTACGAAGGCCAGCATCCCATTCGCCTTCCTGACCACCTGCTGCACCTGCAAGCTGGGATTTTGCGACTCAAGCACAAGGACCCCGACGGAGTGGGATGGGGGTGAAAGTGTGTGTGGGGGGTGGGGGGAGAATATGGCACGAGCTGAATGAAATCACAGTGAGTTTCTGTAATGTTTTGTTGCAGATGTCCCAGCTAGGAATGCACAAGACACTGGAGCATTGAATAAATGCAAGTTCCTGAATTTTTCATTTTATTTGACATTTACAGAATGGGGGTGGGAGAAGGTGAGGCCAAAGGTCACATTGAGAGAGCTTTCTGCCAATTCTAAGGCAGTTATCAATCATTCGGCGCGGTAGCACAGTGGTTAGCACAGCTGCTTCACAGCTCCAGGGTCCTGGGTTCGATTCCTGGCACAGGTCACTCACTATCTGAATGGAGTTTGCACATTCTCCTTGTGTCTGCGTGGGTTTCCACCGGTTTCCCCCAACAGTCCAAAGATGTCCAGGTTAGGTTGATTGGCCATGCTAAGAAATTGCCCTTTACTGTCCAAGGATGTGTAAGTTAGAGGGATTAGTGGGTACAATATGTTGGGGTGTGGGGTAGGGCCCGGATGGGATTGTGTTCGGTGCAGATTCGATGGGCCGAAAGGCCTCTTTCTGCACTGTAGGGTTCTGTGATTCTGGAAATTCTCTCTAATTAGTGAGGGAAAGAGATGATTTCATTGGGTTGTTCCCACATTGGACAGTCTGACTGTCCCTTACACTGAATGGAGATCAGCTCACTGCACTGTTTCCACATTGGCCAGTCTGACTATCTCTCATGTAGGCTTTGTCAAGACAGATCATGCCTTATGAGTCCGATTGAATTTTTAGAATATGTGATTAAACACATTGATGAATGAAGAACAGTAGATGGAGTATATATGGACTTCAGCATGGCATTTGATAAGGTGCCTCATGAAAGGCTTATTGAGAAAGTGAGGGTGGGGGGAGGGATGGGATGCAAGGGGACATTGTTTTGTGGATCCAGAACTGGCTTGCCCACAGAATGCAAAGAGTGGTTACAGATGGGTCATATTCTGCATGGAGTGGAGTGCCCCAGGATCTGTTCTAGATCCCTGGGGATCTTACTCTAAGTGATTTTTATAGATCACCTCAAATGACTAAGCGACAATTTATCATGGCCAATCCACCCAACCTGCACATCTTTGGACACTAAGGGACAATTTAGCATGGCCAACCCACCCAGCCTGCACATCTTTGGACACTAAGGGACAATTTAGCATGGCCAATCCACCCAACCTGCACATCTTTGGACACTAAGGGACAATTTATCATAGCCAATCCACCCAACCCGCACATCTTTGGACACTAAGGGACAATTTAGCATGACCAATCCACCAAAACTGCACATCTAGCATGGCCAATCCACCCAAACTGCAAATCTTTGGACACTAAGGGACAATTTAGCATGGCCAATCCACCCAACCTGCACATCTTTGGACACTAAGGGGCAATTTAGCATGGCCAATCCACCCAACCTGTACATCGTTGGACACTAAGGGGCAATTTAGCACCGCCCATCCACCCAACCTGTTTATCTTTGGGGTTCAGAATGAAACTGGAGCAAACTCCATGCAGACAGTTCTTCCATAGAGATGGAATCGAGCGCAGGTCCCTGGTGTTGTGAGGCAGCTGTGCTGGCCACTGATACCATGACGTATTAATATTGGATGTCATTAGATGTTTTAATTCAGATTGGTGCATCTCCAGTTTCTGGGGGAAGGTGTGTGTTCTCATTGACTGCAACAGAACTTCCCAAACACACTTCCACTCACAGCCGTGGGGATATAGTTACATTGCCTTATTTGACAACTAAATTGACTCACATAGGATTAAAACTCGAATTGTGTTATTCTTCTAGTTTCCCCTCTGTTGGAATAGATTGAGATTACCATTAACATTGAACGCAGGGGCAGGAGGAGGCCCTTCGAGCCCAACCTACCGCTCCTCATGATCATAGTTAATCATCCGACTCAATAGACTAGTCAGCGCACCCCTCCCCACTTACCCGCCCACAATATCCTTTCATTGCCATTGCAATTTTCCTCTTTTACTCCGCACAGACAGTCTCCCGAGACCGGAATCGAACCCTGGTCCCTGGCGCTTTGAGGCAGCAGCACTAACAACTGTCTAATTCTGTAACATACTGGCCCCCACTTAAGGGGCTTGCG
The DNA here is from genome assembly GCA_037974335.1 of Prionace glauca. Lineage (NCBI taxonomy): Eukaryota > Metazoa > Chordata > Chondrichthyes > Carcharhiniformes > Carcharhinidae > Prionace > Prionace glauca. Next base: position 27,743,824 of record CM075759.1, read on the forward strand.
TGTTGCAAGTGTGGCAGGAATGGGCAGTGCACGCCAACCATGTGAATGATGGTTGGGGAGGGTGTTGGGGGGTAATTTAGTCCTTCCCAAGCAGGAAGGAATCCAAAGCTGCCTCCAACTCCGTCTGTTCCTCCCCCTGTCCCATCGGTAACAAACAGTCGCTCAGTTCTCTTGGACGCACGGATTGCATTCCAGGGCTGGTGGGGAAGCGGTTTTGCAAAGCCTGAGGATTCTGGATAAGATTTCCAAGCATCTGGTTTATTACAGGGGATAGAGAGCGGAATTTGTCATTATTTTTCTGGCCTCCACGACATTCCCAGGAAGTGCATCTCAGATTGACACCAATCTCTGAGTGAGAAACTTCTCTACTTCTTAAATCCCCTCCAAACCTCCTGTTCCACACCCTAAAACCATCCCTCCTCTTGACTGACCCCTCGAACAAGGGAACAGGCATTTCCTATTCACCCTGTTTAAAACCCTCATCAAATTATGTATCTCAACTGCGTCGCCCATTCGACTGCTCTGCTGTCAATAAAACAACCCACGCCCATCCAGCCTATCTGTGTCGCTCAAATACTCCATCACATCCTCGGTAACCCCTCCTGTGTGTAATCATATTGTCCCTATCGCGATGTTACCAGAATATAGGCCTAACTGAGGCTCCATATAACACCAGCATTACCTCCTAAACTCTATCAAAGCCATCTCCCCAAGGGAAAAATACCTCATCTGCTTTCTGAAGCATCTGCTCTCTCACCTTCAGGGATTTGTCAATAAATCACGAGGGATCACAGGGGTGAGAGGGGGCGAGGTATAACTCCGATCTCAGAGGGACGTGTTTTTACACAGAGGGGGTGTGGGGAGGCTGGAATGCGCTGCCAAGTAGGGTGGTGGAGGCGGACACGCCTGGATTGTTTAAGACTTATCCGGATAGTCACATGAGCAGACCGGGAATGGAGGGATACAAACGGACAGTCTAGTTGGACCAATGAGCGGCGCAGGCTTGGAGGGCCGAAGGGCCTGTTTCCTGTGCTGTACCGTTCTTCGCTCTAGACACCTGACGTCCATCTGATTCTATGAACACGCGAATCAAAGGTTAAAGTCCATCCCTCAGCGAGGTTTAGAGGCTTACAACGAGGAAACAGGCTGGTCAGCCCAAATTGTCCACTTGTCCAATTTTCATCACTAATTTCCCAATTGCCCGCGTTTGGCCCACACCCCTCTATATCCATCTTACCCACGGGACAGTCTAAATGTTTTTTTTTAATGCAAAATTGTGCCCGCTTCATCCACTACCTCTGGCAGCTCATTCCTGACACCCGCCATTCTCTGTGTAGAAAGTAATGCCCCCCCCCCCCCCCAGTAATGATGCCCCCTCCCCCGGCCCCCGCACATTACTGTATCTCTCCCCTCCCACGGTACACCTATGCCCTCTAGTTTGAGGCTCCCATACACTTGGAAAAAGATGTTGACCGTCTACCTGTTTTCTGCTCCTCGTTATTTGATAGGTTTCTGTAAGATTGCTTCTAAGCCTCCCACCCTCCAGGAGAAAGGGCCCCAGACTACCCGGCCTCTCCTTATAACTCAAGCCTTCAGGGCCTGGTGGAATCTTTGGAATATTTTCTGCGCTCTACATAGTTCAATACTGTCCTTTCCCTAAGAGAACCGTACATAACATTCCTCGTGTGGCCTTACCAACGCTGTGTGTAACTTCACCAAGACATTCCAACACTTGTATTCAATGTTCTCATTAACGAACCCAAACATGCCAAATGCCTTCTCCACCGTCCAATTTTAAAGAGTTAGGAATCTGTCCCTCTCAATGTCTTTGCTCATAGAAACCCGACAGTGCAGAGAGAGGCCCATCGGCCCATCGAGTCTGCACCGAACCCAATTCCACCCAGGCCTTGCCCCTATATCCCTATGTATTATATATACCCCACTAACCTATGCATCCCTGGGGCAATTTCTTTGCACAGCCAATCATCCTAACCCGCACATTTTTGTTCCGTGGGATGAAACGGGAGCACCCGGAGGAAACCCACGCAGACACGGGGAGAATGTGCAAACCCCACACAGGCAGTGACCCGAGGTCGGGAATAGAACCCAGGACCCTGGAGCTGTGAAGTAGCAGTGCGAACCCACTGTGCTACCATGCCGCCCCGTTCTATACCTCTCCCTAACGCGTTACCATTAACTGAGCAAGTCCTGTCGTGGTTCGATCGACCAAAATGCATCATTTCGCATTGATCTGAATTAATCTCCATCTCCAGTCCATCAAATCACTGGCCCAATTGATCAATACTCCCTTACTATCTTAGGTATCTTCTTCACTCTGCCACCAATCTTGGTGCCATCTGCAAATTTGCTGACCATACCTCTTCAGTTCTCATCCATTGGTATTGCTAAAGAAATACAGATGTCCAGATACTGATAAATGATCGTGCAATTGTGTGTGTATGTATGTCTGTCTGTTTGTATGTGTGTGTTTTAATCCCCAACAGCGAATAAAGACACTAAGTCAATCTTAAATCCTCAAACACAATTTATTTATTCACCATTTTGGTTACCAAACTCAAACAGTTGCAACAGATGATTGCTGTCCTAAGGGGAGGGTGCTAAACTGGGGGAAGGCTAGATACAGCCAGATTAGGCAGGAGCTTAGGGATACAGACTGGGATAGGCTGTCTGAGGGCAAGTCCACGTTCGGCATGTGAGAGTCTTTCAAGGGAAAACTGAAATGGGTGCAGGAAAGACATGTGCCGGTTAAGAGGAAGGATGGGAAAGGTAGGATTAGAGAGCAGTGGAGAGAGTAAACAGTGGTAAGTTTTTTCCTAGATTGGAAACGCACATCACAAGGGGCCACGGGCTTAGGGTGAGGGGGGGGCGAGGTATAATTTGGAGGGAGGTTTTTCATACAGAGGGTAGTGGGGGTATGGAATGCTCTGCCAAGTAAGCTGGTGGAGGCAGGCACGCTGGAGATGTTTAAGAGTAACGTAGACAGGCACATGAGTGGGTTGGAGATGGGAGGACATAGGAGACTGTTTTAAATAAGGATCAGGAGCCTTGGGATGTCCCTGGGAATCATTTGATTCCTATAGACCTTCCAACATATTTTCTGGCTCACTTGTTTTACATTTGAGCTTCTGGGGATTCCCCTGAATGTTTGCATAAGATGTGAATGTTATTGATGATTTTCTCTTTTAATCCACAGGGGATTGGGTCCGCCTTGTTGTCTAACACCCACCGAGTGTCTGCCCCTTGTTTTTTTTTAGAACCCTACAGTGCAGAAACAGGCCCTTCGGCCCATCGAGTCTGCACCGAACACAATCCCACCCAGACCCTATCCCCATATCCCTACACATTTACCTGCTAATCCCTCTAACCTACACATCCCAGGACACTAAGGGGCAATTTTAGCATAGCCAATGAACCTAACCCGCACATCTTTGGACTGTGGGAGGAAACCGGAGCACCCGGAGAAAACCCACGCAGACACGGGGAGAATGTGCAAACTCCACACAGACAGTGACCCGAGGCCGGGAATCGAACCCGGGACCCTGGAGCTGTGAAGCAGCAGTGCTAACCCGCTGTGCTACCAGTGCCGCCCCATGCATCGGGTGCGAGGTGTTGGGAATGAGGGTCAGCCGGATTTGGATGGGATCGTGGGATGAGGGAATAAATGAGCTTCTCCCCAGGTCACGTCCAATGGATGAGCTGAAAGATTTATCCCCGTGCTGTTTACAATCAGGGTGTTAAAGATATTTAAAAATTTGCTTGTGGAAATCTACTCCGGGGGTTTATAAAGGGTTTAAATTGAAATCTTTAACTTGTTTAAAACTACATATAGAAAGGAATTAACACGTGTTTTGGAAGAGTTTAAACATTGGCCTTTAAGATGTTTATAGAAACATTGTAAAGCGTTTCCTGAATGACACTAAAATTGCGTAAAGCACGGATTAAACTGGGGTTGCTTTTGACCCTGTTGCAAACTGCTGAATGTGTCGTGTTTGAGTGTTTCTCATGGTGTCCGGAATCCTTTGTTAAGGGCTCTCAAAGCTGTTATTAAAATGTTTTATTTGTGCGGGTAATGGAGTTTAAAGGGGTCCATGAAGAGGTTTAAATGTGTTTAAAATGATTTTAATTCATGATTTTGAAGGTATCCGTCCACATATAGGATTCAGAGCTCTCCACAGCAGTTTCAAAAGGGATTGAAGGATGGTTGAAATGTTTGTGTGTGTGTGAGTGTTTATTTGTGTGTGTGTGTGTATGTTAGCGTGTGTGTGTATGTGCCAATGTGTTTGTATGTGTGTGCGTGCGCAAGTGTGTGTGTGTGTCTGTCTGTCTGTTTTTGTATGTGTGTGTGTACACGTGTGTATACGTTAGCATGTGTGTGTATGTGCCAGTGTGTGTGTATATGTGTGCGTGTGTGTGTGTGTGTCTGTCTGTTTTTGTGTGTGTATGCGCGTGTGTGTGTCTGTTTTTGTGTGTTTATCTGTTTTTATGTGTGTGTATGTGCGTGTGCCCGCGTGTGTGTGTGTCTGTTTTTGTGTGTGTGTGTCTGTCTGTCTTGCGTGTGTGTGTGTATGTGCGTGCGTGCGCGTGTGCGTGTGTGTGTGTGTGTCACAACATACCTTCAGTAGTTTGCAGCGTTGGAATTGAGTTAAACAGGGCGAACGGATATAGTGTGTAGCACAGGGGAGAGGTTGTCATGCTCTCAGATTTACTCTGCCGGCAGTCAGTATGTCTGGAAGACATTTCACTCCATGTTTGCAAAGCAAGTAAATGTCTTATTCCGGTGAGGAATTTGTTATTGAGATCGAGCTTATGGATTTTTTTGCACAAACACTTCCTTTGGAAAGTTGATAGACGGGGTCATGTGATAATGTGGGTACTGTGCAGAACAGGGTCTGTAGCAGAGCAGTTTTGGGAGTTGATGAGGTCAGAGTCTATTTCTCCCCACGGTAGCACAGCGGGTTAGCACTGCTGCGTCACAGCTCCAGGGTTCCTGGGTTCGATTCCCGGCCTCGGGTCACTGTCTGTGCGGAGTCTGCACGTTCTCCTCGTGTCTGTGTGGGTTTCCTCCGGGTGCTCCGGTTTCCTCCCACACCCCAAAGATGTGCGGGTTAGGTTGATTGGCTGTGCTTAGAAATTGCCCCTTAGTGATCAGGAATGCGTAGGTTAGTGGGTGTAATATGTAGGGATGTGGGGGGTGGGATTGTGTTCGGTGCTGGCTCGATGGGCCGAAGGGCCTCTTTCTGCACTGTAGGGTTGCCCCAATTTGCACTCCCTAAGCAAAGCGTTGCCAATATTGAATGCTACGCAGTGGATCAGGGTGAAACGCTTCTTAAACGGGTCCAGAACAATGCTTTCCATTTTCCATACATATCGAAATCTGAGACCTTTGGAGAAGCAGGAGTTAATTTTTGCCACCAATCTGGTCGTGTGCAGGTCCAGAGCCGGAAGTGAGTGTCCGAGGTTGTGGAATAGGCTTCGTAGGACCGGAATGAGGAGAAGTTTCTTCACCCAGAGTGTGGCTGGCCTCCACCACAGAAAGGCCAAATCACTGTGTGTGTCCTCACGAAGGAATTAGATGTGGCGAAGGGAGCGAATGGATAGAGCAGGCGGGTAAGGGATTAGACCATTGAGTTGGATGATCAGATGAGGTCATTAGGGACAGTGAGCCAGAGCTGAATGGTCTCTTCCTGACCTACAAAGAACAACACAGCCCGGGAAACAGGCCCTTCGGCCCAACCAGCCCGCGCCGCCATTTTAACATCACCAGAACCCCCCCCCTCTCCACCTATGACCCTTGTCTATGCTTATGGTATTCCACATTGAGGGGAGACTAGTTTAGGGACAATTTGTTACACCAATCAGCCCCTCAGATGCTCCACGTTAGTATCAAACCCAATCTATTCCAACAGAGAAGAGAACGGAAGAATGATACAATCAGAGCGATAATCCTGTGTGGGTAGGTTTAGTAAAATGGTGAAATGTAAATATATCCTCAAAGATGTGAACGGAAGCACAATTAATGACTTGTTTGTAGCCTGTGAGCATTCAAACCACCTCCCGCAAGAAACTGGACAGGTTAAAACGTGAATTAAAATAACTAATGGCGTCTAATACTTAATACCTAATGGTATCAGTGACCAGCACAGCTGTCTCACAGCACCAGGGACCCGCCTTCGATTTCAACTTTAGTGTCTGTGCCGAGTTTGCATTTTCACCCATTTCCGCGTAGGTTTCTTAAGGGTGCTCCGGATTCCTCCCAAACTCCCGAGATGTAAAGGTTGGGTGGATTGGCCGTGCCAAATTACCAATTGATACTCAAAGATCTGCAGGTTGTGTGTATGAGTCATTGTAATTTCCCCAGTAATGGGTGTGTGTGTCCAAAGATATAGGGCTTAGGTGGATTGGGGGTGCTAAATTGCACCTTAGTGTCCAAAGACGTGTGTCAAATATTTAAACACAGAGTTAATGTTGAGGGATGGAATAAATTAACCTAACTGTTAACATCTCAATGTTAAAATAAGCCAAATACTAACATTACCCAAACTATTAAATTTAACCTAATTGTTCACATAAACCTGACTGTTAACATTCACCTCAAAGTTAAAACAATATAAATGTTAACCTTGAAGTCTGACGTTCATTTATTAGCGTCACATTTAGGCTAACATTAACACTGCAATGGAGTTAGTGTGAAAAGTTGTGAGTCAATACTCAGTTTGGGTACATTGAGGGAGCATTTAGCATGGCCAGTCGACCTAACTGGAAACCGGAGCACCCGGAGGAAACCCACGCAGACACGGGGAGAATGTGCAGGCTCCTGACTGGCAGTGGCTCGGGCCGAGAATCGGACCCAAGTCCCAGGCACCATGAGACATCAGTGCGAACGACTCTGTGACCGTGTCGCCTGGTATTAACATTGTACGCAAATGTTAACACTCATTACCACGTTAATATTAACCAAAATGTAAAAACCTAACTTTAAATTAATATTAACAATAGCATCTATATTAGCATTAATCTCATTATTAACATTAACCTCTGTGATAATATTAAACACCATATCAAGATGAACCTTCATGTTAAGATTAATTTCAATAATAATGTTAATGTCAACATTAACCCCAACATTAACATCACAGAACCCCTTAAGGTTAATGCCTTTTTTTAAATTATAGAAACCCGACAGAAAGAGGCCTTTCGGCCCATCGAGTCTATACCGACCACAATCCCACCCAGCCCCTACCTCCATATTTTACCCACTAACCCCTCTAACCTGGACACTAAGGAGCAATTTCCTTAGCACGGCCAATCAATCTTGGGTTCATGTCGCACTATCTGTAACCCCCGTGACTTGCCTGGGTTTGCAAAACCTCACTCACTGTGCTGTCTGGAGACAATACACATCTCTTTAACCTGTGATCAGTGCTCCTTCCACTCACATTGTCGGCCACTTTACGACTTGAACAGCAGGTTAGGTGTAAGGATTCGCATTCTAATCAGTAATCTGTAAACTGTCTGTGCTTTATAAGCTCTGTCAGAGGCCAGAACTCTCCATTCACCTGATGAAGGGACAAACCCCGAAAGCTTGTGGGTTTACTATCAAATAAATCGGTTGGACTTAAACCCGGTGTTGTCGGAGTTTGTACTGAATTTCTGGGGAAGCAGACAGATAACCATCATTTCTCACTGAAATATAGACAAATGTGGGATTGACTTGGAGAGGTTGACATTTTAATCCATGTTCCAGGCCAGTCATGTTACTCTCTGTACCTAACCTCTGTACTTAGCTTTCCCCGTGACTTCCTCCAGCACCCCCCACCGACACACGTCCCTCTCTCTGCCACTTCCTCCAGTCCCGACACCCTTCCCAATCTTTGTAACCTCCGCCAGACCCGACGCCCCTCCCTCCCTCGCTCTGTAACGTCGTCCAGTCACTAAATGTCGTCCTGCACTCAAAACATTCTCCAGACCCGGAAGGCAATCACTATAACTTCCTCCAAGCTCGAGAAATTGCTACTCCCTATCCCAATAACATCCTCCAGTCCACTAGACCCACCTCCCTATCCAATAACATCCTCCAGTCCCATACACCCCCCTCCCTATCTCTGTAACCTCCTCCAGCCCCCCTACAACGCTCCCGATCTCTGAAACCTCCTCCAGCCCCCTATACCCCTCCCTATCTCTGTAACCTCCTCCAGCCCCCTACACCCTCTCCCTATCTCTGTAACCTCCTCCAGCGCCCTACACCCCTTTCCTATCTCTGTAACCTCCTCCAGCCCCCCTATACCCCTACCTATCTGTGCAACCCCCTCCAGCCCCCTACACCCCTCCCTATCTCTGTAACCTCCTCCAGCCCCCTATTCCCCCTCCCTATCTCTGTAACCTCCCCCAGCCCCTACAGCCCCTCCCTATCTCTGTAACCTCCCCCAGCCCCTACAGCCCCCTCCCTATCGCTGTAACCCCCTCCAGCCCCTTCACCCCTCCCTATGTCTGGAAGTTCCTCCAGACGCTCTGGCCCCTCCCCACTATTTGGAATGGCTAACAGTGCAGGAAGTGAGATGGGAAGTAACCTGGGTGACCTGCAGGAAGTGAGATGGGAAGTAACCTGGGTGACAGAAACTCGAGACGGTGATGGGGAAAAGTGGACGACAGACAACCAAAAAAAATCCATCAAGAAGGTTCCACAGAACACAGTGTTGAGACAGCGAATGGGCCCAGTAACGCTGAGAGAAATAAAACACAGGGAGAGTGTGATAAACATGACAGGGTAGATGGGTGAATGGCGTTTGGTTAAACCAAGGAGTATATCAGGTAAGGTGGATGAACTTACAACTTGGCTTCTTAAACACAGCTCAAATATTGTATCAATTCTGGAGATTTGGACGACAGAAGGGCGTGACTGGCAGTTTAGCATTCCAGGACTTAAATGCTTTCAGACTGCACAAAGAGATTGGCAAAAGAGGCGGGGGTTTGGCTTTACTGATTGGGGAGAATATCACAGCAATACAGAGAGAGGGCAGATTGAAACCGGAGATGAGGGCGTTGGACTATAAGGAGAGACTAAATAGACTGGGTCTGTATTCGTTGGAGTTTAGAAGGGTGAGGGGGGATCTTATAGAGACATATAAGATAATGAAGGGGATGGATAGGGTAGAAGTAGAGAGATTCTTCCCGCTTAGAAAGGACAGCAGGACTAGAGGGCACAGTCTCAAGATAAAGGGAGGAGCAGTTTTGATCGGAGTTGAGGAGGAACTTCTTCACTCAAAGGGTGATGAATCTCTGGAATTCTCTGCCCGTTGAAGTGGTGGAGGCTGCCTCGCTGAATATATTTAAGTCACGGGTAGATAGGTTTCTGATAGACAGGGGAATGGAGGGTTATGGGGAGAAAGCGGGAAAGTGGAACTGATCCACTATCAGATCAGCCATGATCTTATTGAATGGCGGGGCAGGCTCGAAGGGCTAGCTGGCCCACTCCTGCTCCTATTTCTTATGTTCCTGTGACGTTGACAGCGCAATCCCCACTACGATGGACAAGGCAGATTGAAAGGAGGTGCCTGTGGTTCTTCCAGCTTTCCTGTCTCATGGACCACTTCCACGTCGAGTGTATGCTCTTCATTGTGAAGCGCGAGGTGTTGGGTTGGAGGGGGTTAACTCACGTTGTTTGTTCCCTGACCGTAACTGAATCCAGTCTCCATGGATCACCTTCGTCTCACTGGAGGGTTCCACGTCTCTCATTAAAAACAGGCCCTTTATCCGATCTGTTATTCCGCAGTGTGGGTAGCAGCGTCACGTCCCAGATTAACTGTGGATCCAGAGAGGGTGGCGGATAATATAGGAATCCGGGAAGAACTGAGTGCGATGCTCCAACAATGGACCAGAGTCTTGGGAAAATGGACTTCAGTTTTCCAACAACGGGTTCGATTCTGAAGACAGTGCACCGGAATATTACATCAATGGATCAAAATCTGGGAACCATGGACCGGAATATTACATCAACGGATCAAAATCTGGGAACGATGGACCGGAATATTACACGAATGGATCAAAATCTGGGAACCATGGACCGGAATATTACGCGAATGGATCAAAATCTGGGAACCATGGACCGGAATATTACGCGAATGGATCAGAATCTGGGAATGATGGACTGGGCTGTTCCAACAATAGATCAGAATCTGAGAATTGTTGACAGTCTCTCCTATGCACTTTTTATGATTACTACAGATTATTTTTCGATAGAGTTGGAAGAGAAGATTGAATTTGTACTGCGCGTTGTTCAACATATTTACTATCCCATTCTGGGTGTGATCGGAGTCCCCGGTAAGTCTCTCCATTGGGTTATGAATTCTACAATCATTGTTAGCAAGTGTGAGGTTATCCATTTTGGCAGAAATAATAGTGGGAGGGATTACTATTTAAAGGGCGAAAAGCTGCAGCATGCTACGGTACAGAAGGACCTCGGGGTCCTTCTGCATGAGTCGCAAAAACCCAGCTTGCAGGTGCAGCAGGTGGTCAGGAAGGCGAATGGGATGCTGGCCTTCATAGCGAGGGGGATTGAATATAAAAGTAGGGAGGCCTTGCTGCAGCTGTATAGGGCATTGGTGAGGCCGCAGCTGGAGTACTGTGTGCAGTTTTGGTCGCCGCTCTTACGCAAGGATATTTTGGCCTCGGAGGGAGTGCAGAGGAGGTTTATTAGGCTGATACCGGAGTTGAGGGGGTTGAGCTATGAAGAGAGGCTGAATAGACTGGGCTTGTACTCGTTAGAGTTTAGAAGGATGAGGGAGGGATCTTATAGAGACAGATAAGATGATGAAGGGGATGGATAGGGTCAAGGTGGAGGGGTTCTTCCCGCTCAGAAAGGACAGCAGGTCTAGAGGGCACAGCCTCAAGATAAGGGGGGTGTGCAGTTTGGATCAGAGTTGAGGAGGAACTTCTTCACTCAAAGGGTGGTGAATCTCTGGAATTCTCTGCCCGTTGAAGTGGTGGAGGCTGCCTCGCTGAATATATTTAAGTCACGGGTAGATAGGTTTCTGATAGACAAGGGAATTAAGGGTTTTGGGGAGAAAGCGGGAAAGTGGAACTGATCCACTATCAGATCAGCCATGATCTTATTGAATGGCGGGGCAGGCTCGAAGGGCTGGATGGCCCATTCCTGCTCCTATTTCTTATGTTCTTATTGCTTAAGTCTGTTGAAAACACCACCGTGTCCCATTTTACTGCCCTTTCTCTTTCTGCTGTGTCTCTACAACAAGTTGAGAACTATTGCCATCACTTTAATTACCTTCCTTCCTCACCCTCTCTTTGTTCCCCTGTCGGTGTACACTGGAAGTCTCGGTTTCAGTCCATTCTATCTGGAATTATCGTGTCAAGTTGCGTGTGACTGTGCCAAATCTCCAGAAACACGCTCTCGTTTTTGTATTCTTTCGAGGGATTTCACCCCCGAAAGCTGTCCAACATCTATTGCAAGATGCCCTTGAGAAGGTAGCAGTGAGCTTGTTGAGAAACTGGGGTCCACGTGCTGTTGATCCACCCACAATGCTGGTGGGGAGGGAGTTCCAAAAAGGACCGGGGATACATGGAACAGTACAGCACAGCACAGGCCCCCCGGCCCTCCGTGTTGTGCCGAGCTATGTCCAAACCCAAGATCAGTCTATCCCACTCCCTATCGTTCTGGTGTGCTCCATCTGCCTATCCAATAACCACGTGAAAGTTCCTAAAGTGTCCGACTCCAGAGGCAGTGCATTCCACACCCCAAACACTCCCTGAGTAAAGAATCTACCTCGGATATCCCTCCTACATCTCCCACCATGAACCTTACAGTTATGCCCCCTAGTAACAGCTACAGGAAACAGTCTCTGCACGTCCACTCTATCAATCCCCCTCATCATCTGATAAACCTCTATTAAGTAGCCTCTCGTCCTCCTCCGCTCCGAAGAGAAAAGCTCCCTCAACCTTTCCTCGAAAGACCTTCCCTCCAAACTAGGCGGCATCCTGGTAAACCTCCATCCTCATTTACATTTCCCGGTGCTCATGCTCAGGTGGGAGCTCCCAGGCGATGGTTTTTCCCCGATGTATCTGCTGCCGTTTTTGTTCACCAAGGAAATGGCCGTGGGTTCGAAAGGTTCTGTCTCTTTGGTACGTTGCTGCACTGTGTCTTGTAGGTAGTACACACTGTTCCGACTGAGCGTAGGTGACGGAGGGAGCGGATGTTTGTGAACACGGTGACCTCCAAGCGGGGTGCTTTGCTTCGGAAGGCGGCGAACTGCTTGATGTTGTTGGGGAGGTGCCCCTTAGGAAAGTGAGGAGGGTTTCATCACACTCCCTCTCGCAGAGATTTTGGGGGAGCCGGGACGCTCCCCTCAGTCCCCCTACTCACCCACCTGCTGTTGGAGCCACTGTGTTTGTGTAGTGAGGCCAGTTAGCAACGGCCATTCCAAAGACCTTGTCCAACGAGGGGCAGACACGCGGTGGGTCGCACGAGGGCTGCTCTTGGATGCTGTTTCGAGAGTTGCCCAGTGCTTCACGTGGTTTAGTGTAGGCTTAAACTGGACCGTCTGTCGGGCAACACGACAGCTCAGTGACTATCACCGTTTGCTGTGCAGTAACAGGGACCCGGGTCGGATCTCCGGCTTGGGCTGGTGTCTGTGGGAGTTTTGCACATTCTCCCCGTGCTTGCGTGGGTTTTCTCCGGGTGCTGGGTTTCCTCCCACACCCCAAAAAAACGTGCTCTTAGGCTGATTGATGTTAACAAATTGTCCCTAAATTAGACCTCCCTCAATCTGGCGCACATAGAATTCTCTAAATTTGCACCCCCTTCAGTGTGGAGTCCAAGAGGCGCAGACAGAAGTCACAGATAGAAGAAGGATTGTAACGAGGCTCTCACTGTGTGTTAAAATGGGCAGCATGGGCTTGTTGGGCCGAAGGGCCAGTTTCCTGTGCTGTGTTGTTCTTTGTACATTTTCCACCCTCTCACCTTGTACCTCATGTCTCCTTGAAATTGTCCCTTCCGCCGGCACGGCTAACACAGTGGGTTCGCACTGCTGCTTCACAGCTCCAGGGTTCGATTCCCAGCCTCGGGGTCACTGTCTGAGTGGAGGTTGCACATTCTCCCCGTGTCTGCGTGGGTTTCCTCCGGGTGCTCCGGTTTCCCTCCCACCATCCAAAAAAGTGCGGGTTAGGTTGATTGGCCGTGCTAAGAAATTGAGATGCTTAGAACATAGAACATAGAACATTACAGCACAAACAGGCCCTTCGGCCCTCGAGTTGCGCCGATCGCATCAACCCCACCAATCTATAGACCTATCTATAACCCCCAATCCCATTAAACCCCATATACTCATCCAGAAGTCTTTTAAAAGACCCCAGCGAGTTCGCCTCCACCACCGACGACGGCAGCCGATTCCAATCACTCACTACCCTCTGAGTGAAAAACTTACCCCTAACATCACCTCTGTACTTCCCTCCCCGCACCTTAAATCTGTGTCCTCTCGTAGCGACCATTTCAACCCGGGGAAATAGCCTCTGAGAGTCCACCCTATCTATTCCTCTCAACATTTTATAAACTTCTATCAGGTCCCCTCTCAACCTTCGCCTCTCCAGGGAAAAGAGTCCCAGCTCCCTCAACCTATCTTCATAAGGCATGCCTCCCAGTCCAGGCAACATCCTTGTAAATCTCCTCTGCAACCTTTCAATAGCTTCTACGTCTTTCCTATAGTGAGGCGACCAGAACTGCGCACAGTACTCCAAATGAGGCCTGACGAGGGTCCTGTAAAGTTGCAGCATTACCTCCCGACTCCTAAACTCAATCCCTCGATTAATGAAGGCCAGTACACCATACGCCTTCTTGACCACCTCCTCCACCTGCGAGGCCGATTTAAGAGTCCTGTGAACCCGGACCCCGAGATCCTTCTGCTCTTCAACGCTACTAAGACCCCTGCCCTTAATAGTGTACTCGTTCATCCCGTTGGTTCTGCCGAAATGGACGACTACACATTTATCCGCGTTGAAGTCCATCTGCCACTTCTCCGCCCATTCCTGCATCCTATCTATGTCCTGCTGCAACTTTTGACATCCTTCCAGACCATCCACAACACCGCCGACCTTCGTGTCATCAGCGAACTTGCTAACCCATCCCTCCACTTCCTCATCCAGGTCATTTATGAAAATGACAAACAGCAAGGGTCCCAGAACAGATCCCTGGGGCACCCCACTGGTGACTGACCTCCATTCCGAAAAAGACCCATCCACAACCACTCTCTGCCTTCTGCAGGCAAGCCAGTTCTGGATCCACAAGGTCAAAGGCCCTTGGATCCCATGCCCTCTCACCTTCTCAAGAAGTCTTGCATGGGGGACCTTATCAAAAGCCTTGCTGAAGTCCATGTACACTACGTCCACGGCACTTCCTTCGTCAATGTGTTCAGTCACATTATCGAAGAACTCAACTAGGCTCGTAAGGCACGACCTGCCCTTGACAAATCCATGCTGACTATTCCTGATCATGTCAAACCTCTCCAAATGGTCGTAAATCTTGTCCCTCAGAAGCCTCTCCATCAGCTTACCAACCACTGAGGTCAGACTCACCGGGCGGTAATTTCCCGGGCTATCTCTGTTCCCTTTCTTGAAAATAGGGACTACATCCGCAATCCTCCAATCTTCCGGAACCTCTCCCGTCTCCATTGACGACGCAAAGATCATCGCCAAGGGCTCTGCAATCACTTCCCTGGCCTCCCACAGTATCCTGGGGTACATCCCATCTGGTCCCGGCGACTTATCTACCTTGATAGAATTCAAAAGTTCTAACACATCCTCCTCTTTAATGTCCACGTACTCAATCTTTTCCACCTGCTGCAAGTCCATAGCAAGATCTCCCAAATCAGCTTCCACTGTGAATACTGATGCAAAGTACTCATTAAGCACCTCCGCCATTTCTTCTGATTCTACACAGACCTTTCCCCCTTCATCTTTTATAGGTCCTATCCTTTCCCTTCTCACCCTTTTACCTTTCACATACTTATAGAAGGCCTTGGGATTTTCTTTAATCTTACCCGCCAAGGTCTTCTCATGACCCCTTCTGGCTCTCCTAATTTCCCTTTTAACCTCCTTTCTACAGTCCTTATATTCTTCAAGATCCTTAACCTCTCCTAGTTCCCTGAACCTTTTGTATACCTTCCTTTTCCTCCTGACTAGGTTCAACACAGCCTTTGTGCACCACGGTTCCCGCGACCTACCAAAACCCCCTTGCCTTATCGGAACATTGTCATGCAGAGCGCTAGACAAACATTCCTTGAATATCCGCCACCTTCCTTCGGTACTCTTCCCTAAGAATGCCTCCTTCCAGTTTATTTGTCCAAGTAACTTCCTGACTTCTTCGTATCTCCCCTTACTCCAGACAAACACCTTCCTAGCCTGTCTGATCCTATCTCGTTCCAATGCAATTATGAAGGAGATAGAATTATGATCACCATTCCCAAGATGCTCTCCTACTGAGAGATCCATCACCTGCCCTGGTTCATTCGCCAGTACCAGGTCAAGTACTGCCTCACCCCTCGTAGGCTTGTCCACATACTGTGTCAGGAAACCTTCCTGAACACACCTAACAAACTCCTCTCCAGCCGAACCCCTTACTCTAGGGATATTCCAGTCGATGTTTGGGAAATTGAAGTCTCCCATCACGACCACTCTGTTTTTAATACATTTCTCCAGAATCTGGTTCCCTATCTGCACTTCAACTTCCCTGTCACTATTGGGCGGCCTATAGAATACACCCAGCAAAGTTTTCGACCCTATGCTGTTCGTAACTTCCACCCACAGAGACTCTGTAGAAAGTCCCTCCACGGCATCCTCTTTCTCTGCAGCCATGACACTGTCCCTTATTAACAGTGCCACTCCACCACCTCTTCCGCCAGCCTCCCTGTCCTTCCTGAAACATCTGAAACCTGGCACCTGAAGTACCCAGTCCTGTCCCTGAGACATCCAAGTCTCCGTAATGGCCACCACATCACATTCCCAAGCAGCTATCCACGCCCTAAGCTCATCTACCTTATTTACTATACTCAATGCATTAAAATATACACACTTCAGCCCCTCAGTCTGGGCATTTCCCTTCTCCACCTCCTGTCTAACCTCCCTCCCATGTTTCCTGCGGTCCTCCCCTACCTTTAAAGTATTAAAGCACATGCATTTCAAACCCTGCTCCGCCCCACCCCCACTACGCCGTGCCTTGCATTCCCCATCTATGCCCCCCTCCCTTTCACCCCCTCTACTCAATATCCCACCCCCCCCCCAAATCAATTTAAACCTCCCCGCATAGCCTTTGCAAATTTACCCCCCAGGATATTGATTCCCCTCTGGTTCAGGTGTAAACCATCACTCATATAGAGGTCCCGCCTTCCCCAGAATGAGCCCCAATTGCTTAAGTACCTGAACCCCTCCCTCCTGCACCATCCCCTCAGCCACGAGTTCAAACTTTCCCTCTCTCCATTCCTCTCTAAACTATCCCGTGGCACAGGCAAGAGTCCGGATATAACTATTCTTCCAGACTTGGCCTTTAGTTTCCACCCCAACTCCATAAATCTTTGTTTAATTTCCCCTTCCCTTAATCTCCCTATGTCATGTGTCCCCACATGAACTATAACTTGGGGTTGATCTCCCTCTCCCCTAAGAGTCCTGAATACCCTGTCCGATACATCCCGGACCCCAGCCCCAGGTAGGCAACACACCAGCCCCGAGTCCCTACCCTTACCTCCAACTCTCCTATCCGTCCCCTTAACTGTGGAGTCCCCAATCACGAGGCCCAACCTCTTACCCCTAACCACCTGAGATTTCCCAATAGGCTCACCCCCAGAGACCTGCTCCCTTTGGCTATCCCCAGTTGATTCCTCCTCAACTGTAGCCTCCAGGACCGAAAACCTATTTTGGAGGGGAACAGTCCCAGGGGATTGACCCCCCAACTGCTTCTTTCCCCTCTTCCTGACAGTGACCCAAGACTCATTTCTAGGAGAAACTATCTCCTTATAACTCCTTTCTAAGTCCTCCTCCACTTTCCGGATTATGCGGAGCTCCTCTAATTCCACCTCCAGCTCCTTTACACGCTCCTCCAGAAACTGCACTTTTACACACTTCCCACAAGTAAAACCACCTGAAACACTGCTGGACTCCCTCACTACATACATCCCACAGGAGATGCAGCTTACAGCCTGAACTGCCATCCCTGAAACTATTCCCAGCAGAAAAATAAAAATATATTAAAAAAAAACTTCCCCCACACTTATAATTGGGTTAGAGGAGGTGGAAGGGTGGGATTCTCTACCAGTGTAGAGAATCGGGTATCCTCTCTGTGCTAATTTATAGGGTTAGGGACCCGAAAAAAAAACTACAAGTACCGGCAAGCGCCCTAGTGACGACTTCCGGTTTCTAACTTAATTTTAAAAAAACCGCCGAAACTCGCGACTTTAAAACTAAAATAAAAAGTTACCCAGTATAAACTTTTTGCTACCTTTTTGCTGCCTCCTCACTCGCCCAAAAATCGCTGCCTCTCAACTCTGCTCCACAGGAACAATGAGGTTAGAGGGATTAGTGGGTGTAATATGTCGGGATATGGGGGGGGTATGCCCTCGGCGGGATTGTGTGGTGGGTGGGGTGGGATTCCACTCACTCACTACCCTCTGAGTGAAACACGTACCCCTGACATCTGCTATGTACCTGCTCCCCAGCACCTTAAACCCGTGTCCTCTCGTAGCGACCACTTCAACCCGGGGAAATAGCCTCTGAGAGTCCACCCTATCTATTCCTCTCAACATTTTATAAACCTCTATCAGGTCGCCCATCATCCTCCGTCTCTCCAGGGAGAAGAGTCCCAGCTCCCTCAACCTATCTTCATAAGGCATGCCTCCCTATCCAGGCAACATCCTTGTACATCTCCTCTGCACCCTCTCAATAGCTTCCACATCCTTCCTATAGTGAAGCGACCAGAACTGAGCACAGTACTCCAAGTGGGGTCTGACAAGGGTCTTATAAAGTTGTAGCATTACCTCCCGACTCCTAAACTCAATCCCTCAATTAATGAAGGCCAGTACACCATGTGCCTTCTTGACCACATCCTCCACCAGCGAGGCCGATTTAAGAGCCCTAAGGACCGTGAACCCAAGGTCCCTCTGCTCCTCAACACAGCTAAGACTCCTACCCTTGATATTGTATTCCTTCATCCCATTGGTCCTGACAACATGGACCACTACACATTTATCTGCGCTGAACTCCATCTGCCACTTCTCCGCCCAGCCTTGCATCCTATCTACGTGCATCCCATTCACTTCTGCAAATATTCCTATCATCCAACAGAACATAGAACATTACAGCGCAGAACAGGCACTTCGGCCCACGATGTTGCGCCGACCAGTTACAAAACAATGACCCACTAGCCTAAACCAATCCCTTTTCATCCATAAACCTATCCACAGATCTCTTAAACGCCCCCAAACTAGGTGCATTTACAACTGCAGCTGGCAGGGCATTCCAGTCCCTCACCACCCTCTGGGTAAAAAACGTACCCCTGACATCAGTCCTATAACTACCCCCCCCCCCTTAATTTAAAGTCGTGCCCCCTCGTGCTAGCTTTCTCCATCCTAGGAAAAAGGCTATCACTATCTAGCCTGTCTAAACCTCAAATCATCTTATATGTTTCAATGAGATCCCCTCTTAGCCGCCTTCTTTCCAGCGAAAACAACCCCAAATCCCTCAGTCTCTCCTCATAGGATCTCCCCTCCATACCAGGCAACATCCTGGTAAATCTCCTCTGCACCCTCTCCAAAGCCTCTACATCCTTCCTGTAATGTGGGGACCAGAACTGCACACAAAACTCCAAGTGTGGCCGCACCAGAGTTGTGTACAGTTGCATCATGACGCTGCGACTCCTAAATTCAATCCCCCTACCAATAAACGCCAAGACACCGTATGCCTTCTTAACAACCTTATCTACTTGATTCCCAACTTTCAGGGATCTATGTACACATACACCTAGATCCATCTGCTCCTCCACGCTATTCAAAGTCCTCCCGTTAGCCCTATACTCAACACATCTGTTATTCCTACCGAAATGAATTACCTCACACTTCTCCGCATTAAACTCCATCCGCCACCTCACAGCCCAGCTCTGCAACCTTTCTAAGTCACCCTGCAAACTATGACACCCTTCCTCACAATCTACCACACCTCCGACTTTGGTGTCATCAGCACCTCCGACTTTGGAGGTGCAAAGGTGCAAAAAATCATCCAAAGAAGAAGATAAACGATCAAAATGCTAAACACATCTTATAGGTTGGATCAGTCTCATACGTAACCTCAGCAATGTTTCAGAGGAAGATCCTGCTGAGTTACTGAGGAGCCTGAGGGATGTGGAACGGGGAACTGGTGAGAAACAGGCCACAATGTGGAAAACATCATTAACCAAACAACAGAAAATAATTGGAAAAAAACAGTGATTTATCAAAAAAAAAATGACTCAGAGAGAGATTGGAGTCTGTGACTAGTGGTATGCTGTTGTTTAAGAGTAACTTAGACAGGCACATGAGTGGGTTGGAGATGGGAGGATACAGGAGATTGTTTTAACTCAGGTTCATTAGCAATGAGACGTCCCTGGGAATGTATAAGGATGTGGGATGATAATAATGTTTTTCTCTTTTAATTCACAGGTTTTATGTGGGTCCGCCTTGTTGTCCAACGAGGGGCGTACACGTGATGAGTCATACTGGGACTGCTCTTGGATGTTTCAAGAGTAGCCGAGTGCTTCATGTTGTTAGTGTGTGCTTAAACTGGACCAGATACTGGGCAAGACGACAGCTCAGTGACTATCACTGATTGCTGTGCAGACACATGGATTTGGGCCGGTGTCAAACATAGAACATAGAACATAGAACATTACAGCGCAGAACAAGCCCTTCGGCCCACAATGTTGCGCCGACCAGTTACAAAAACAATGACCCACTAGTCTATAGCAATCCCTTTTCATCCATAAACCTATCTACAGATCTCTTAAACGCCCCCAAACTAGGAGCATTTACAACTGCAGCAGGCAGGGCATTCCAATCCCTCACCACCCGCTGGGGAAAGAACCTACCCCTGACATCCGTCTTGTAGCTACCCCCCCCTTAAGTTAAAGCCATGCCCCCTCGTGCTAGCTTTCTCCATCCGAGGAAAAAGGCTATCACTATCCACCCTATCTAAACCTCTAATCATCTTATATGTTTCAATAAGATCCCCTCTTAGCCGCCTTCTTTCCAACGAAAACAACCCCAAATCCCTCAGTCTCTCCTCATAGGACCTCCCCACCGTACCAGGCAACATCCTAGTAAACCTCCTCTGCACCCTCTCCAAAGCCTCCACATCCTTCCTGTAATGTGGGGACCAGAACTGCACACAGTACTCCAAGTGCGGCCGTACCAGAGTAGTGTACAGTTGCGACATGACGCTGCGTCTCTTAAATTTAATCCCCCTACCAATAAACGCCAAGACACTGTACGCCTTCTTAACAACCTTATCTAAATGATTCCCAACTTTCAGGGATCTATGTACACATACACCTAGATCCCTCTGTTCATCCACACTATTCAAAGCCCTCCCGTTAGCCCTATACACGAAACATCTGTTGCTCCTACCGAAGTGAATTACCTCACACTTCTCCGCATTAAATTCCATCCGCCACCTCTCGGCCCAGCTCTGCAACCTATCTAAGTCTCCCTGCTGACTATGACACCCTTCCTCACAATCTACCACACCTCCTACTTTGGTATCATCAGCAAATTTACTAATCCACCCAACTATACCCTCATCCAGATCATTAATAAAGATTACAAACAGCAGTGGCCCCAAAACAGATCCCTGAGGCACACCACTCGTAACCGAACTCCATGATGAATATTTACCATCAACCACCACCCTCTGTCTCCTATCTGATAGCCAATTTCTGATCCAATTTCCTAGATTACCCACAATCCCATACATCTGCATTTTCTGTAGAAGCCTACCATGGTGAACCTTATCGAACGCCTTACTAAAATCCATATATACCACATCAACTGCCTTGCCCCCATCCACCTCTTTGGTCACCTTATCAAAAAACTCAATAAGGTTAGTAAGGCACGACCTACCCGCTACAAAACCATGCTGACTATTTCTAATCAATTCATTACACTCCAAATAACTATAAATCCTATCCCTAATAATTTTTTCTAAAATCTTGTCCACAACAGAAGTAAGACTCACCGGTCTATAATTCCCAGCAAAGTCTCTGTTCCCCTTCTTAAAAAATGGGACAACATTCGCTATCCTCCAATCCTCCGGGACTGCAACCAGAGTCCAATGACGACCTGAAGATCAGAGCCAGAGGCTCTGCAATCACCTCTCTAGCCTCCCAGAGAATCCTAGGGTAGATCCCATCCGGACCAGGGGACTTATCTATTTTCAACCCCTCAAGAATATCCAGCACATCCCTCTTATCAACCGTAATACTGTCTATTTTACACCCCTGCATCCCAGTGTCCTCCTCAGCTATATTCATGTCCCCCTGCGTGAACACCGAAGAGAAATATTGGTTCAATGCTTCTCCAATCTCCTTCGGTTCCACACACAACTTCCCTCTGCTGTCTGTAACTGGCCCTAATCTTGCCCTGACCAACCTTCTATTCTTGACATACCTATAGAACCCTTTAGGATTCTCCTTCATCCTATCAGCCAAAGTCTTCTCATGTCCTCTTTCAGCCCTTCTTAACTCACTCTTCAACTTCCTCCTAGCCAATCTAAAGTTTCTAATGCACTACCTGAGCCCTCAAGCCTCATCCGAACATAAGCCTCCTTTTTCTTCCTAACCAACGAATCAACCTTTTTAGTACACCACGGTTCCCTAGCCCTACCAAATCCTCCTTGCCTGACAGGGACATACCTATCGCAGACCCGCAGTAGCTGTAACTTGAAAAAAATCCACATTTCGGACGTTCCCAGTCCCTGAAATCTCCTAGTCCAACCTATGCTTCCTAATTCTCTCCTAATAGCCTCATACTTACCCTTCACCCAGCTAAAACTACTGACCCGAGGTTCATGCCTATCCCTTTCCATCACTAAGCTGAACGTAACCGAATTGTGGTCACTATCACCAAAGTGCACACCAACATCCAAGTCTAGCACCTGGTCTGGCTCATTTCCCAGCACCAAATCCAATATAGCCTCACCTCTAGTTGGCCTATCTACATACTGAGTCAAAAAACCTTCCTGCACGCTTTGGACAAACACTGACCCCTCCACCGAGCTAGAACCATAGCAATTCCAATCAATATTCGCAAAGTTAAAGTCCCCCATAACAATTACTCTATTACTTTCACTCCTAGCCAGGATTGTCTCCGCAATCCTTTCCTCAACTTCTTTAGAACTTTGAGGAGGTCTATAAATGACTCCCAATAGGGTGACCTCTCCTCTCCTATTTCTAATCTCCGCCCATACTACCTCAACTGACAAGTCCTCATTAAACTTCCTCTCCGACACTGTGATACAGTCCTTAACTAGCAATGTTATACCACCCCCCTTCTACCTTCTTCTCTACTCCGACTAAAGCATTTGTACCCCGGAACCTGCAACAACTATTCCTGACTCTGCTCTATCCACGTCTCTGAAATGGCCACAACATCAAAGTCCCAGGTACTGATCCACGCTGCAAGTTCATCCACTTTATTGCGAATACTCCTCGCATTAAAGTACATGCATTTCAAACCCTGCTCCGCCCCATCCCCACTATGCCTTGCCTTGCATTCCCCATCTATGCCCCCCTCACTTTCACCCCTTCTACTCACGATCCCACCCCCCCTCCGAATCAGTTTGAACCTCCCTGCATAGCTTTCGCATATTTACCCCTGTGGGGAGTTTTGCGCATTCTCCCTGTGCTTCCGTGGGTTTTCTCCGGGTGCTCAGGTTTCCTCCCACATCCCAAAGATGTGGCTGATTGGTGGAACAAATTGTCCCTAAACTAGTCTCTCCTCAATGTGGAATACCGTAAGCATAGACAAGGGTCATGGGTGGAGAGGGGGGACTGGTGATGTTAAAATGGGCGGTGTGGGCTCGTTGGGCCGAAGGGCCTGTTTCCCGGACTGTTTTTGTTCTATGTTTGCGATGAACATCCGGAGAGGGTGCTGCGGATAGACTCAATCGAGGAATTGAGAAGAGAATGGGTTTGCAGTCTGGACATAAAGATTGAGTAATTTGATGGGCATAAGTTAGAAGGGCGGGTACCGTTCTACAAGTTATAACATACGTTTTATTTCTGTTCTTTACAGTGAACATTATCGCCATTGTGATTCTCCAACGGAAAAACTGTGCTCTCTCTAACTGTATCACTCAATACCTGGTGGCCATGTCATCAGCGGACCTACTGGTCATTGTCATTGACCTGATCCTGAGACACATCCCGATTGTTTTCTTCACGGAGTTCCTGTTCCTGAAAAGCATCCCTGTGTGTAATATCCACGCCGTCCTGCTTTACGCAGTCACTGACTGTTCTGTCTGGTTCACCGTCTCGTTCACCTTTGACCGATATGTGGCCATCTGCTGCCCCAAGCTGAAGAATAAATATTGCAACGAGAGAACAGCGGCTGTGGTTCTGGGGACAGTGGCGGTTCTGAGCTGTTTGAAGAATATTTTCTGGTATTTCGTGCTGACAACAGAGTATAGGCTCCGCAACAATCCTTGGTTTTGTTGGAGCAGAGGTGATCTGCTTATGTTCTGGTTGAACGTTGAGTGTGGCCATCACGTTCTGACGCCGTGTGTCGCATTTGTCCTGATTTTGCTGTTCAACGTTCTCACTGTCAGGCACATTTTAGTGACTAACAGAGCCCGCAAGAGACTCCGGGCTCATAGCAGTGGGGAAGCAGCCAGAGACCCAGAGTTGGAGAGTCGAAGGAAATCCATCATTTTGCTATTTGTTCTCTCAGCGAATTTCATCTTGTTATGGGCAACATTAACAGGTTATACAGTACACAGGCTCATCTGTATCCAGTCAATTCAGTGTGACCCTTTTGGTTTTCCGCTTTATATCAAGGAGGTGGGTTTCGTGCTGCAGCTGGTGAGCTGCTGCACAAACACTGCCATTTATGCTGTGACGCAGACTAAGTTCAGAGAGCAGTTTAAGAATATGCTGAAATATCCCTTTGCTTCAATTCATCGGTTTATTAAACAGAGACCAGGATTGATTCACTGAGAATGTCTAGAAAGTTTCCATTGTACTTTCTATTTCAACAGGGGCTGATAGGGAGTGGGGTGGGGATGGAAGTGGGTGTGGGCGGGGTGGGGGAGAGAATGGCACGAGCTGAATGAAATCACAGTGAGTTTCTGTAATGTTTTGTTGCAGATGTCCCAGCTGGGAATGCACAAGACACTGGGAGCATTGAATAAATGCAAGTTCCTGAATTTTTCATTTTATTTGACATTTACAGAACAGGGGTTGGAGAAGGTGAAGCCAAAGGTCACATCGAGAGAGCTTTCTGCCAATTCTAAGGCAGCTATCAATCATTCGGCGCAGTAGCACAGTGGTTAGCACAGCTGCTTCACAGCTCCAGGTTCATGTCAGGCAAGGAGGATTTGGTAGGCCCAGGGAACCGTGGTGCCCTAAAAAAGTTGATTCGTTGGTTAGGAAGAAAAAGGAGGCTTATGTTCGGATGAGGCTTGAGGGCTCAGGTAGTGCATTGGAAAGTTTTAGATTGGCTAGGAGGGAGTTGAAAGAGGGAGTTAAGAAGGGCTAAAAGAGGACATGAAATGACTTGGGCTGATAGGATTAAGGAGAACCCTAAGGCGTTTTACAGGTATGTCAAGAACAGAAGGTTGGTTAGGGCAAGATTAGGGCCAGTTACAGACAGTAGAGGGAAGTTCTGTGTGGAACCGGAGGAGATTGGAGAGGCGTTGAACCAATATTTCTCTTCGGTGTTAACGCAAGGGGACATGAATGTAGCTGAGGAGGACACTGGGGTGCAGGGATGTAAAATAGATAGAATTTCAGTTGATACGGGGGATGTGTTGGACATTTTAGAGGGTTTGAAAATAGATAAGTCCCCTGGTCCGGATGGGATTTACCCTAGGATTCTTTGGGAGGCAAGAGAGGTGATTGCGAAGCCTCTGGCTCTGATCTTCAGGTCGTCGTTGGTCTCTGGTATAGTACCGGAAGATTGGAGGACAGCAAATGTTGTCCCATTGTTTAAGAAGGGGAGAAGAGACTTCCCTGGGAATTATAGACCGGTGAGTCTTACTTCTGTGGTGGGTAAGGTTTTGGAAAGGATTATTAGAGGCAGGATTTATAGTTATTTGGAGAGTAATGAATTGATTAGAGACAGTCAGCATGGTTTTGTAGCGGGTAGGTCGTGCCTTACTAACCTTATCGAGTTCTTTGAGAAAGTGACCAAAGAGGTGGATAGGGGTAAGGCAGTTGATGTGGTATATATGGATTTTAGCAAGGCGTTTGATAAGGTTCATCATGGTAGGCTTCTGCAGAAAATGCAGATGTATGTGATTGGGGGTGATCTAGGTAATTGGATCAGGAATTGGCTAGCAGATAAGAGACAGAGGGTGGTGGTTGATGGTAAATATTCGTCATGGAGTTCGGTTACGAGTGGTGTGCCTCAGGGATCTGTTTTGGGGCCACTTCTGTTTGTAATTTTTATTAATGATCTGGATGAGGGTATAGTTGGGTGGATTAGTAAGTTTGCTGATGACACCAAAGTCGGAGGTGTGGTAGATTGTGAGGAAGGGTGTCATAGTTTGCAGGGTGACTTAGAAAGGTTGCAGAGCTGGGCTGCGAGGTGGCGGATGGAATTTAATGTGGAGAAGTGTGAGGTAATTCATTTCGGTAGGAATAACAGATGTGTTGAGTATAGGGCTAACGGGAGGACTTTGAATAGTGTGGAGGAGCAGAGGGATCTAGTGTATGTGTACATAAATCCCTGAAAGTTGGGAATCAAGTAGATAAGGTTGTTAAGAAGGCGTATGGTGATTTGGCGTTTATTGGTAGGGGGATTGAATTTAGAAGTCGCAGCGTCATGTTGCAACTGTACACAACTCTGGTGCGGCCGCACTTGGAGTACTGTATGCAGTTCTGGTCCCCACATTACAGGAAGGATGTAGAGGCTTTGGAGAGGGTGCAGAAGAGGTTTACCAGGATGTTGCCTGGTGTGGAGGGAGATCCTATGAGTAGAGACTGAGAGATTTGGGGTTGTTTTCGCTGGAAAGAAGGCGGCTAACAGGGGACCTTATTGAAACATATAAGATGATTAGAGTTTTAGACAGGGTAGATAGTGATAGCCTTTTTCCTCGGATGGAGAAAGCTAGCACGAGGGGGCACGACTTTAAATTAAGGGGGGTAGTTATAGGACTGATGTCAGGGGTAGGTTCTTTACCCAGAGGGTGGTGAAGGACTGGAATGCCCTGCCAGCTGCAGTTGTAAATGCGCCTAGTTTGGGGGCGTTTAAGAGATCTTTCGATAGATTTATGGACGAAAAGGGATTGGTTTAGGCTAGTGGGTTATTGTTTTGTAACTGGTCGGCGCAACATCGTGGGCCGAAGGGCCTCTTCTGCGCTGTAATGTTCTATGTTCCATGTTCTATGTTCTATGGGTTCGATTCCTTGCACAGGTCACTCACTATCTGTATGGAGTTTGCACATTCTCCTAGTGTCTATGTGGGTTTCCACCGGTTTCCCCCAACAGTCCAAAGATGTCCAGGTTAGGTTGATTGGCCATTCTAAGTAATTGCCCCTTACTGTCCAAGGATGTGTAAGTTAGAGGGATTAGTAGGTACAATATGTAGGGGTATGGGAGTAAGGCCTGGATGGGATTGTGTTCGGTGCAGACTCGATGGGCCGAAAGGCCTCTTTCTGCACTGTAGGGTTCTGTGATTCTGAAAATTCTCTCTAATTAGTGAGGGAAAGAGATGATTTCATTGAACTGTTCCCACATTGGACAGTCTGACTGTCCCTTACACTGACTGGAGATCAGCTCTCTGCACTGTTTCCACGTTAGCCAGTCTGACTATCTCTCATGTAGACTTTGTCAAGACAGATCATGCTTTATGAGTCCGATTGAATTTTTAGAATACGTGACGAAACACATTGATGAATGAAGAACAGTAGATGGAGTATATATGGACTTCAGCATGGCATTTGATAAGATGCCTCATGAAAGGCTTATTGAGAAAGTGAGGATGGGGGGAGGGATGGGATACAAGAGGACATTGCTTTGTGGATCCAGAACTGGCTTGCCCACAGAAGGCACAGAGAGGTTATAGATGGGTTATATTCTGCATGGAGGTCGGTCACCAGTGGAATGCCCCAAGGATCTGTTCTAGGACCCTTACTCTGTGTGATTTTTATAGATGACCTCAAATGACTAAGGGGCAATTTATCATGGCCAATCCACCCAACCTGCACATCTTTGGACACTAAGGGACAATTTAGCATGGCCAATCCACCCAACCTGCACATCTTTGGAAACTAAGGGACAATTGAGCATGGCCAATCCACCCAACCTGCACATCTTTTGACACTAAGGGACAATTTAGCATGGCCACTCCACCCTAACCTACACATCTTTGGACACTACGGGACAATTTAGCATGGCCAATCCACCCAACCTGCACATCTTTGGACACGGGGCGGCACGGTAGCACAGTGGTTAGCACTGCTGCTTCACAGCTCCAGGGTCCTGGGTTCGATTCCCGGCTCGGGTCACTGCCTGTGTGGAGTTTGCACATTCTCCTCGTGTCTGCGTGGGTTTTCTCCGGGTGCTCCGGTTTCCTCCCACAGTCCAAAGATGTGCGGGTTAGGTTCATTGGCTATGCTAAAATTGCCCCTTAGTATCCTGTGATGTGTAGGTTAGAGGGATTAGCAGGTAAAATGTGTAGGGATATGGGGATAGGGTCTGGGTGGGATTGTGTTCGGTGCAGACTCGATGGGCCGAAGGGCCTGTTTCTGCACTGTAGGGTTCTATGGTAGGGTTCTATGGTACTAAGGGGCAATTTAGCACCGCCCATCCACCCAACCTGTTTATCTTTGGGGTTCAGAATGAAACTGAAGCAAACTCCATGCAGACAGTTCTTCCATAGAGATGGAATCGATCGCAGGTCCCTGGTTTTGTGAGGCAGCTGTGCTGGCCACTGATACCATGACGTATTAATATTGGATGTCATTAGATGTTTTAATTCAGATTGCTGCATCTCCAGTTTCTGGGAGAGGGTCTGTGTTCTCATTTACTGCAACAGAACTTCCCAAACACACTTCCACTCACTGCCGTGGGGATATAGTTACATTGCCTTATTTGACAACTAAATTGACTCACATAGGATTAAAACTCGAATTGTGTTATTCTTCTACTTTCCCCTCTGTTGGAATAGATTGAGATTACCATTAACATAGAACGCAGGGGCAGGAGGAGGCCCTTCGAGCCCAAGCTACCGCTCCTCATGATCATACTTAATCATCCGACTCAATAGACTAGTCAGCGCACCCCTCCCCACTTACCCGCCCACAATATCCTTTCATTGCCATTGCAATTTTCCTCTTTTACTCCGCACAGACAGTCTCCCGAGACCGGAATCGAACCCTGGTCCCTGGCGCTTTGAGGCAGCAGCGCTAACAACTGTCTAATTCTGTAACATACTGGCCCCCACTTAAGGGGCTTGCGTGTTGGAAGTGCGGCAGGAATGGGCAGTGCACGCCAACCATGTGAATGATGGTTGGGGAGGGTGTTGGGGGGGGTAATTTAGTCCTTCCCAAGCAGGAAGGACTCCAAAGCTGCCTCCAACTCCGTCTGTTCCTCCCCCTGTCCCATCGGTAACAAACAGTCGCTCAGTTCTCTTGGACGCACGGATTGCATTCCAGGGCTGGTGGGGAAGCGGTTTTGCAAAGCCTGAGGATTCTGGATAAGATTTCCAAGCATCTGGTTTATTACAGGGGATAGAGAGCGGAATTTGTCATTATTTTTCTGGCCTCAACTATCTTCCCAGGAAGTGCATCTCAGATTGACACCAATCTCTGAGTGAGAAACCTTTCTACTTCTTAAATCCCCTCCAAACCTCCTGTTCCACACCCTAAAACCATCCCTCCTCTTGACTGACCCCTCGAACAAGGGAACAGGCACTTCCTATTCACCCTGTTTAAAATCCTCATCAAATTATGTATCTCAACTGCGTCGCCCATTAGACTGCTCTGCTCTAAATAAAACAACCCACGCCCATCCAGCCTATCTGTGTCGCTCAAATACTCCATCACATCCTCGGTAACCCCTCCTGTGTGTAATCACATTGTCCCTATAGCGATGTTACCAGAATATAGGCCTAACTGAGGCTCCATATAACACCAGCATTACCTCCTAACGCTATCAAAACCGTCTCCCCAAGGGGAAAATACCTCATCTGCTTTCTGAAGCATCTGCTCTCTCACCTTCAGGGATTTGTCAATAAATCACGAGGGATCACAGGGGTGAGAAGGGGCAAGGTATAACTCCGATCTCAGAGGGACGTTTTTTTACACAGAGGGGGTGTGGGGAGGCTGGAATGCGCTGCCAAGTAGGGTGGTGGAGGCGGACACGCTGGGATTGTTTAAGACTTATCCGGATAGTCACATGAGCAGACCGGGAATGGAGGGATACAAACGGATGGTCTCGTTGGACCAATGAGCGGCGCAGGCTTGGAGGACCGAAGGGCCTGTTTCCTGTACTGTACCGTTCTTCGCTCTAGACACCTGACGTCCATCTGATTCTAGGAACACGCGAATCAAAGGTGAAAGTCCATCCCTCAGCGAGGTTTAGAGGCTTACAACGAGGAAACAGGCCGGTCAGCCCAACTTGTCCACTTGTCCAATTTTCATCACTAATTTCCCAATTGCCCGCGTTTGGCCCACACCCCTCTATATCCATCTTACCCACGGGACAGTCTAAATGTTTTTTTTTTGAATGCAAAATTGTGCCCGCTTCATCCACTACCTCTGGCAGCTCATTCCTGACACCCGCCATTCTCTGTGTAGAAAATAATGCCCCCCCCCCAGTAATGACGCCCCTTCCCCCGGCCCCCGCACATTACTGTATCCCTCCCCTCCCACGGTACACCAATGCCCTCTAGTTTCAGGCTCCCATACACTTGGAAAAAGATGTTGACCGTCTACCTGTTTTCTGCTCCTTGTTATTTGATAGGTTTCTGTAAGATTGCTTCTAAGCCTCCCACCCTCCAGGAGAAAGGGCCCCAGTCTACCCGGCCTCTCCTTATAACTCAAGCCTTCAGGGCCTGGTAGAATCTTTGGAGTATTTTCTGCACCCTACATAGTTCAATAATGTCCTTTCTCTAATAGAACCGTACATAACATTCCTCGTGTGGCCTTACCAACGCTGTGTGTAACTTCACCAAGACATCCCAACACTTGTGTTCAATGTTCTCATTAACGAAACCAAACATGCCAAATGCTTTCTCCACCGTCCACTTTTAAAGAGTTAGGAATCTGTCCCTCTCCATCTCTTTGCTCATAGAAACCCGACAGTGCAGAGAGAGGCCCATCGGCCCATCGAGTCAGCACCAAACCCAATCCCACCCAGGCCTTGCCCCCATATCCCTATGTATTATATATACCCCACTAACCCCTCTATACATCCCTGGGGCAATTTCTTTGCACAACCAATCAACCTAACCCGCACATCTTTGGACCGTGGGAGGAAACGGGAGCACCCGGAGGAAACCCACGCAGACACGGGGAGAATGTGCAAACCCCACACAGGCAGTGACCCGAGGTCGGGAATAGAACCCAGGACCCTGGAGCTGTGAAGTAGCAGTGCGAACCCACTGTGCTACCATGCCGCCCCGTTCTATACCTCTCCCTAACGCGTTACCATTAACTGAGCAAGTCCTGTCGTGGTTCGATCCACCAAAATGCATCATTTCGCATTGAGCTCAATTAATCTCCATCTCCAGTCCATCAAATCACTGGCCTAATTGATCAATACTCCCTTACTATCTTAGGTATCTTCTTCACTCTGCCACCAATCTTGGTGCCATCTGCAAATTTGCTGACCATACCTCTTCAGTTCTCATCCATTGGTATTGCTAAAGAAATACAGATGTCCAGATACTGATAAATGATCATGCAATTGTGTGTGTATGTATGTCTGTCTGTTTGTATGTGTGTGTTGTGTGTGTTTTAATCCCCAACAGCGAATATAGACACTAAGTCAATCTTAAATCCTCAAACACAATTTATTTATTCACCACTTTAGTTACCAAACTCAAACAGTTGCAACAGATGAGTGCTATCCTAAGGGGAGGGTGCTAAACTGGGGGAAGGCTAGATACAGCCAGATTAGGCAGGAGTTTAGGGATACAGACTGGGATAGGCTGTCTGAGGGCAAGTCCACGTTCGGCATGTGAGAGTCTTTCAAGGGAAAACTGAAATGGGTGCAGGAAAGACATGTGCCGGTTAAGATGAAGGATGGGAAAGGTAGGATTAGAGAGCAGTGGAGAGAGTAAACAGTGGTAAGTTTTTTCCTAGATTGGAAACGCACATCACAAGGGACCCTGGAGCTGTGAAGCAGCAGTGCTAACCCGCTGTGCCACCGCGCCACCCCATGCATCGGGTGCGAGGTGTTGGGAATGAGGCTCAGCCGGATTTGGATGGGATCGTGGGATGAGGGAATAAATGAGCTTCTCCCCAGGTCACGTCCAATGGATGAGCTGAGAGATTTATCCCGGTGCTGTTTACAATCAGGTTGTTAAAGATATTTAAAAATTTGCTTGTGGAAATCTATTCCGGGGGTTTATAAAGGGATTAAATTGAAATCTTTAACTTGTTTAAAACTACATATAGAAAGGAATTAACACGTGTTTTGGAAGAGTTTAAATATTGGCCGTTAAGATGTTTATAGAAACATTGTAAAGCGTTTCCTGAATGACACTAAAATTGCGTAAAGCACGGATTAAACTGGGATTGCTTTTGACCCTGTTGCAAACTGCTGAATGTGTCGTGTTTGAGTGTTTTTCATGGTGTCCGGAATCCTTTGTTAAGGGCTCTCAAAGCTGTTATTAAAATGTTTTATTTGTGCGGGTAATGGAGTTTAAAGGGGTCCGTGAAGAGGTTTAAATGTGTTTAAAATGATTTTAATTCATGGTTTTGAAATTATCCGTCCACATATAGGATTCAGAGCTCTCCACAGCAGTTTCAAAAGGGATTGCAGGATGGTTGAAATGTTTGTGTGTGTGTGAGTGTTTATTTGTGTGTGTGTGTATGTTAGCGTGTGTGCGTATGTGCCAGTGTGTGTGTATGTGTGTGCTTGCGCATGTGTGTGTGTGTTTGTCTGTCTGTTTTTTTTGTGTGTGTGTACACGTATGTGTATGTTAGCATGTGTGTATGTGCCAGTGTGTGTGTATATGTGTGCATGCGTGTGTCTCTGTTTTTCTGTGTGTGTATGTGCGTGTGCGCGCGTGTGTGTGTCAGTTTTTATGTGTGTGTATGTGCGTGTGCGTGCGTGTGTGTCTGTCTGTCTGTCTGTTTTTGTGTGTGTGTGTGTGCGTGTGTGTCTGTGTGTCTGTCTGTTATTGTGTGTGTGTATGTGCATGCGTGCGCATGTGTGTGTGTGTTTCTGTGTGTGTGTGTGTTTGTGTGTGTGTGTGTGTGTGACAACATACCATCAGCAGTTTGCAGTGTTGGAATTGAGTTAAACAGGGAGAACGGATATAGTGTGTAGCGCAGGGGAGAGGTTGTCATGCTCTCAGATTTACTCTGCCGGCAGTCAGTATGTCTGGAAGACATTTCACTCCATGTTTGCAAAGCAAGTAAATGTCTTATTCCGGCGAGGAATTTGTTATAGAGATCGAGCTTATGGATTTATTTGCACAAACACTTCCTTTGGAAAGTTGATAGACGGGGTCATGTGATAATGTGGGTTCTGTGCAGAACAGGGTCTGTAGCAGAGCAGTTTTGGGAGTTGATGAGGTCAGAGTCTATTTCTCCCCACGGTAGCACAGCGGGTTAGCACTGCTGCGTCACAGCTTCAGGGTTCCTGGGTTCGATTCCCGGCCACGGGTCACTATCTGTGCGGAGTCTGCACATTCTCCTCGTGTCTGTGTGGGTTTCCTCCGGGTGCTCCGGTTTCCTCCCACACCCCAAAGATGTATGGGTTAGGGTGATTGGCTGTGCTAAGAAATTGCCCCTTAGTGATCAGGAATGTGTAGGTTAGTGGGTGTAATATGTAGGGATGTGGGGGGTGGGATTGTGTTCGGTGCAGGCTCGATGGGCCGAAGGGCCTCTTTCTGCACTGTAGGATTGCCCCAATTTGCACTCCCTAAGCAAAGCGTTGCCAATATTGAATGCTACGCAGTGGATCAGGGTGAAACGCTTCTTAAACGGGTCCAGAACAATGCTTTCCATTTTCCATACATATCGAAATCTGAGACCTTTGGAGAAGCAGGAGTTAATTTTTGCCTCCAATCTGGTCGTGTGCAGGTCCAGAGCCGGAAGTGAGTGTCCGAGGATGTGGAATAGGCTTCGTAGGACCGGAATGAGGAGAAGTTTCTTCACCCAGAGTGTGGCGGGCCTCCACCACAGAAAGGCCAAATCACTGTGTGTGTCCTCACGAAGGAATTAGATGTGGCGAAGGGAGCGAATGGATAGAGCAGGCGGGTAAGGGATTAGACCATTGAGTTGGATGATCAGATGAGGTCATTAGGAACAGTGAGCCAGAGCTGAATGTCCTCTTCCTGACCTACAAAGAACAACACAGCCCAGGAAACAGGCCCATCGGCCCAGCCAGCCCGCGCTGCCATTTTAACATCATCAGCCCCCCTCTCGACCCATGACCCTTCTCTATGCTCATGGTATTCCACATTGAGGGGAGACTAGTTTAGGGACAATTTGTTACACCAATCAGCCCCTCAGATGTCTCTACGTTAGTATCAAACCCAATCTATTCCAACAGAGAAGAGAACTGAAGGATGATACAATCAGAGCGATAATCCAGTGTAGGTAGGTTTAGTAAAATGGTGAAATAGAACATTACAGCACAAACAGGCCCTTCGGCCCTCGATTTGCGCCGATCACATCAACCCCACCAATCTATAGACCTATCTATAACCCCCAATCCCATTAAACCCCAAACACTCATCTAGAAGTCTTTTAAAAGACCCCAGCGAGTTCGTCTCCACCACCGATGACGGCAGCCGATTCCATTCACTCACCACCCTCTGAGTGAAAAACTTACCCCTAACATCACCTCTGTACTTCCCTCCCCGCACCTTAAATCTGTGTCCTCTCGTAGCGACCATTTCAACCCGGGGAAATAGCCTCTGAGAGTCCACCCTATCTATTCCTCTCAACATTTTATAAACCTCTATCAGGTCGCCTCTCAACCTTCGCCTCTCTAGGGAACAGAGTCCCAGCTCCCTCAACCTATCTTCATAAGGCATGCCTCCCAGTCCAGGCAACATCCATGTAAATCTCCTCTGCACCCTTTCAATAGCTTCTACGTCTTTCCTATAGTGAGGCGACCAAAACTGCGCACAGTACTCCAAATGAGGCCTGACAAGGGTCCTGTAAAGTTGCAGCATTACCTCCCGACTCCTAAACTCAATCCCTCGATTAATGAAGGCCAGTACACCATACGCCTTCTTGACCACCTCCTCCACCTGCGAGGCCGATTTAAGAGTCCTGTGGACCCGGACCCCGAGATCCTTCTGCTCTTCAACGCTACTGAGGCTCCTGCCCTTGATAGTTTACTCGTTCATCCCGTTGGTTCTGCCGAAATGGACAACTACACATTTATCCGCGTTGAAGTCCATCTGCCACTTCTCCGCCCATTCCTGCATCCTATCTATGTCCTGCTGCAACTTTTGACATCCTTCCAGACCATCCACAACACCACCGACCTTCGTGTCATCAGCGAACTTGCTAACCCATCCCTCCACTTCCTCATCCAGGTCATTTATGAAAATGACAAACAGCAAGGGTCCCAGAACAATTCCCAAGAAGAATTTCTGACTGGTCGCACGTTCTGACCAATAAGGACCCTGCCTCGTATCCCGGGAATGAATTTTAAATATTGTATCGGGGGACACGCCCCTTGATCAGATAACCCTACACCCGGCACCCACAGGGAGCCCGGCAGATATTGAAAGGCCAGGCGTGATTTACCCTTCCCTGAGATGTCTGTGCACTGTGTATCAAGACAATGTTTGGACTGAGCTCTGCTATTTACCAGCCAGGCAGGGTGACAGCGGCGAAATGACGAAAGGTCACCTCCAATTGAGACAACTGCTCGTATATCAAACAGGAACCTGTCCACCCCTGAGGGAGATTGGAGAGAAAAGCGTGCTGAGCTGATGGCACGGTTACAGGAATACTTACCGAGACCACATATTGACGTTGGCACTCCGTTCTGTCCCATCCCACCGCTGGGACACTGTGTCAGGGTCACAGGGGTGAAGCCTGTTCTCCGAGTTAAACGATCTCAATAAAATGCACACGCGAGGTTGGCGTTCCCCTGGAGGGAGAGATGGAACCCTGTGAGGTTCCCCTAGTGTTCCATCCAGCTGTAGGGTTTTTAAAGGGTGAGATGATTTGATATCCGGGGACCGTGGCAGCAGTGTCCGAGTTATATTGTTACCTGGCTAAAATCCAGAGAGCCAGGAGGACACGGGATCAAACCCCACCGTGGCAGTTGGTCAAATTTCAATCTACTAAAAGAAAGCAGGAATTTGGAGAAATCTCGCAGAGTTATGGAACGGCTACAGTGCAGAGGGAGTCCACACCTACACACTGAACATCATCCCACTTAAACCCACCCTATCACAGTAAACCTGCTGATTTACCAGAGCCAATCCACCGATACAGCACATCTTTGGAAACTAACTGACAATTTAGAATGGCCTATCCAACTTACCGTTACATCTCTGGACGCAAAGTTGAAATTTTACATGGCCTGTTCACCCAACCTGGACATCTCTGGACAACAAGGGATACATTAGAGCGGCTAATGCACTTAACCTGTACGTCACAACTTAGCATGGCCAATCCCACTAACCAGCACATCCTTGGGCACTACAGGGCATTTAGTATGGCCAATCCCCCTAACCTGCACATCCTTGGGCACTACAGAGCATTTAGCATGGCCAATCACCCTAACCTGCACGTCCTTGGGCACTACAGAGCATTTAGCATGGCTAATTCCCCTAACCTGCACATCCTTGGGCACTACAGAGCATTTAGCATGGCTAATCCCCCTAACCTGCACATCCTTGGGCACTACAGAGCATTTAGCATGGCCAATCCCCCTAACCTGCACATCCTTGGGCACTACAGGGCATTTAGCATGGTTAATCCCCCTAACCTGCACATCCTTGGGCACTACAGAGCATTTAGCATGGCCAATCCCCCTAACCTGCACATCCTTGGGCACTACAGGGCATTTAGTATGGCCAATCCCCCTAACCTGCACATCCTTGGGCACTACAGAGCATTTAGCATGGCCAATCCCCCTAACCTGCACATCCTTGGGCACTACAGGGCATTTAGTATGGCCAATCTACCTAACCTGCACATCCTTGGGTACTACAGGGCATTTAGCATGGCCAATCCCCCTAACCTGCACATCCTTGGGTACTACAGAGCATTAGCATGGCCAATCCCCCTAACCTGCACATCCTTGGGCACTACAGGGGCATTTAGTATGTCTAATCCACCTAACCTGCACATTTTTGAATATGAAGTTGCAATTTTCTATGGGCAATACACCTAGCTTATAGTTGGACTCAAGGGGGCAATTTAGCATGGCCAAGCCACCCAACACGCACATCTTTGGATACTAAGGGGCAATTTAGCATGGCCAATCCACCCTAACCTACACATCTTTGGACACTAATGATAAATTTACCATGGCTGATTGACCTAACCTGCACATCTTTGGATACTAAGGGGCAATTTTTCGTAGCTAATCCAATTAACCTGCAAATCCTTGGACAATTATGTGCAATTTACCATGGATTAATCATGCTGTTAACCAGTACATTTTCAACACTGACAGACAATTTAATATAGTCAGTAAACCCAAATGGTACATCTTTGGAGATTAAGGTTTAATTTAGCATGGCATTTATTTTGTGATCTTAAGGGGAAATTTACTGTGGTCAAATATATCATATATCAATATATATATTATACATATTCAACATATCATTGATGGAGAAAAACATCTCGCCAGGGCTGTCCCCACACCCCCACTTCTTGTCTTCAAACAACCGCACAACCTCAAACAGACCATTGTCCACACTGAACTACCCAGCTTTCAGGAGAACAGTGACCACAACACCACACAACCCTGCCACAGCAACCTCTGCAAGACATGCCGGGTCATCGACACGGATCTCACGTGAGAACACCATCCACCAGGTACACGGTACATACTCTTGCAACTCGGCCAACTTTGTCTACCTGATACGCTGCAGGAAAGGATGTCCCGAGACCATGGTACATTGGGGAGACCGTGCAGACGCTACGACAACGGATGAATGAACATCGTTTGACAATCACCAGCAAGACTGTTCCCTTCCTGTTGGCGAGCACTTCACGGGCATTTGGCCTGTGACCTTCGGGTAAGCGTTCTCCAAGGCGGCCTTCACAACATACGACAGCGCAGAGTCGCTGAGCAGAGACTGAGAGCCAAGTTCCGCACACATGAGGACGGTCTCAAACGAGATCTTAGGTTCATTACACTGTCTGTAACCCCCATGACTTGCCTGGTTTTGCAAAATCTCACTCACTGTCCTGTGTGGAGACAATACACATCTCTTTAACCTGTGCTTAACCCTCTCTTCACTCACATTGTCTGTACTTTTCAGACTTGATTACCTGTAAAGACTCGCATCCCAACCATTATTTTGTAAATTGAGTTTGTGTCTTTATGTGCCCTGTTTGTGAACAGAACTCCCCACTCAACTGACGAAGGGGCAGCCTTCCGAAAGCTGGTGGATTTTGCTCCCAAATAAACCTGTTGGGCTTTAAGCTGGTGTTGTGGGAATTCTGACTGAGCAATAACCTACTCAGTGAATTCCAGCTTGGGTTTCTCCAAGGTTACTCAGCCCCTGACTTAATCACAGCCTTGGTTCAAACATGGACTGGTGAGCTGAATCCCAGAGGTGAGATGAGAGTGACAGCCCCCGACATCAAGGCTGCAGTGTGGTATCAGGGAACCCCAGTGAAACTGGAATCTGAGGGTATCATGGGACAAACTCTCCACTGGTTGGAGTCATACCCGACACGTGGGAAGATGGTTGTAGTTGTGGAGGGTCAGGCATCTGACCTGGGTCAGAAAGAACTCAACTCTGGGCTGCGAGAGGTTCTATGGGCCAGCAGCAGGAAAAGGGAATCTAACAGGGGAGTCCAGGACACATTGGGAATCATTGAGTGTTCAGGGATTATACCTACACATAGAAACTCTACAGTGCAGGAATAGGCCCTTCAGCCCATTGAGTCTGCACCGACCACAATCCCACCCAGACTCTATCCCCATATCCCGACATATTCTACCCACTAATCCCTCTAACCCACACATCTCAGGGCACTAAGGGGTGATTTTAGCATGGCCAATCACCCTAACCCGCACATCTTTCAAGGGAAACCGGAGCAAACCCACGCAGACACAGGGAGAATGTGCAAACTCCACACAGACAGACAGTGACCCCGAGGCCGGGAATCGAACCCGGGACCCTGGAGCTGTGAAACAGCAGTGCTAACCCACTGTGCCACTTACATCGCATGTGTCACAGGACGTACCCCTCCTGTTGGTACAGGGGGGAGGTGATTATTGAGAAGCTGAATGATTCGAGAAGCTATTGGGAAGAAAATTCTTATTTGTCCACTCAGCAGATCAGGGGATTTTCTGGCCATTCTGTCAACTTAAAAAACAAAGTGAGGAGGAAGTGGTGTTTGACGGAGAATGGCTGTTCAGTGAGAACAATGAGGTGTTCATATCAGAAAGAAACAGGACAAAGGACACGTTCAGTAACACATGCAAATGAGGCAAGAGGAAGTGTAATATCTGGGGCTGTGTGTGTGAGTGTTAAACTCTGTGAGATGGCAACATTGTAGGGGCGACACAGCAGCACAGTGGGTTAGCACTGCCGCTTCACAGCACCAGGGACCTGGGTTCGATTCCTAGTTCGGGTCACTGTCTGTATGGGGTTTGCACATTCTCCTCGTGTCTGCACGGGTTTCCTCCGGGTGCTCCGGTTCCCTCCCACAGTCCAAAGATGTGCGGGTTAGGTTGATTGGCCGTGCTAAAATTGCCCCTTAGTGTCTTTGGATGTGTAGGTTAGAGGGATTAGTGGGTAAATGTGTCGGGATATGGGGGTAGGACCTGGGTGGGATTGTAGTCGGCGCAGACTCGATGGGCCGAA
This sequence comes from Prionace glauca, assembly GCA_037974335.1. Classification (NCBI taxonomy): domain Eukaryota; kingdom Metazoa; phylum Chordata; class Chondrichthyes; order Carcharhiniformes; family Carcharhinidae; genus Prionace; species Prionace glauca. The sequence continues at coordinate 27,783,279 of CM075759.1, forward strand.
GGGCCTGTTTCTGCACTGTAGGGTTTCTATTCTATTCTAATGTGAGATGCTGACTGATTTTCACCCATTGAGATGGGCAAAGAACATCAAAGTCCCTGTGTGTAATATTAAAGTGAAACACGGTTGGTGAAAGTGTCTGGGAGTAACTGTGGGAGCATTTGTGTGGGACCATTGCCCAACACTGACACATAAATGAGATGTGTGGGGTATAATACTCAATGATTCCCAATGTGCCCAGTTAGATTGCCTCTATATCTATCCCTGCTGCTGAACCTCTAGCAGCCCAGAGTTGAGTTCTTTCTGACCCTAGAAATCTCAATTGCCTACACAAATGAGTTTGCAGATGTTATCCTTTTTTTTCCCCCTATATTTACGTAACTACTAAAATTCAAGCAGCACCGTGCAGGGTCCCAAACTCAATCCTGTACAACATATAAAGATGGAGAATAGAAGCATAGACAGGCCAGTCTGTGGTTCAAATGTGCATTACAGTTCATTATGACTGTGGCTGTTCATCAAATTCAATATCCCTACCATACCTTCCCTCCCATATCCCCTTTCTCCCTTTGTCACCATATCTAATTTATTTTTGATATCACCCAACGTTCTGGCCTCGACTACATGCCGTGGGAGTGAATTCCACACATTCACCTCTCTGGGTGAAGAACATCAGAAATAGGAGCAGGAGTCGGCCATCTAGCCCTTCGAGCCTGCCCCGCCATTCAATAAGATCATGGCTGATCTGATAGTGGATCAGTTCCACTTTCCCGCTTTCTCCCCATAACCCTTAATTTCCCTGTATATCGGACACCTATCTACCCATGACTTAAATATATTCAGCGAGGCAGCCTCCACCACTTCAACGGGCAGAGAATTCCAGAGATTCACCACCCTTTGAGTGAAGAAGTTCCTCCTCAACTCTGTTGTAAAGTGCCCCCCCCCCCCTCTTATTTTGAGGCTGTGCCCTCTCGTCCTGCTGTCCTTTCTAAGCGGGAAGAATCTCTCTACCTCTACCCTATCCATCCCCTTCATTACCTTATATGTCTCTATAAGATCCCCCCTCATCGTTCTAAACTCCAACGAGTACAGACCCAGTCTATTTAGTCTCTCTTCATCGTCCAACCCCCTCATCTCCTGTATCAGCCTAGTAAACCTCCTCTGCACTCCCTCCAAGGCCAAAATATTCTTGCGCAAGTGCGGGGACCAAAACTGCACACAGTACTCCAGCTGCGGCCTCACCAGTGCCCTGTACATTTGCAGCAAGACCTCCCTACTTTTGTATTCTATCCCCCTTGCTATGAAGGCCAGCATCCCATTCGCCTTCTTGATCACCTGCTGCATCTGCAGACTGGGTTTTTGCGACTCGTGCACAAGGACCCCCAGGTCCCTCTGCACCGTAGCATGCTGCAGCTTTTCGCCCTTTAAATAGTAATCCCTCCTGCTATTATTTCTACCAAAGTGGATTTTCTCCTCATCTCAGTTTTCCTCGCCTCAAGGGCAGCACGGTAGCACAGTGGGGTTAGCACTGCTGCTTCACAGCTCCAGGGACCTGGGTTCGATTCCCGGCCTCGGGTCACTGTGGAGTTTGCACATTCTCCTCGTGTCTGCATGGGTTTCCTCCCACAGTCTAAAGATAGACAGATTATGTTGAGTGGCCATGCTAAAGTTGCCCCTTAGTGTCCTGCGATGCGTAGATTAGTCGGTAAAATGTGTAGGGATGTGGGGGTAGGGCCTGGGTGGGATTGTGGTCGGTGCAGACTCGATGGGCCAAATGGCCTCTTTCTGTCCTGTTGGATTTCCGTGTTTTTTTTTCAGCACAAACAGGCCATTCGGCCCACAACTGGCGCCGATCACATCAACACCTACCAATCCATAGACCTATCTATATCCCCCAATCCCATTAGATCCCATATACTCATCCAGAAGTCTTTTAAAAGACCCCAGCGAGTTCGCCTCCACCATCACTGACGGCAGCCGATTCCATTCACTCACCACCCTCTGAGTGAAAAACTTACCCCTAACATCTCCTCTGTACCTGCTCCCCAGCACCTTAAACCTGTGTCCTCTCGTAGCGACCATTTCAACCCGGGGAAATAGCCTCTGAGAATCCACCCTATCTATTCCTCTCAACATTTTATAAACCTCTATCAGGTCGCCTCGCAACCTTGATCTCTCCAGGGAGAAGAGTCCCAGCTCCCTCGACCTATCCTCATAAGGCATGCCTCCCAATCCAGGCAAAATCCTTGTAAATCTCTTCTGCACCCTCTCAATAGCTTCATCCTTCCTGTAGTGAGGCGACAGAACTGCACACAGTACTCCAAGTGGGGTCTGACAAGGGTCTTAAAAGTTGCAGCATTACCTCCCGACTCCTAAACTCAATCCCTCGATTAATGAAGGCCAGTACACCATACGCCTTCTTGACCACATCCTCCACCTGCAAGGCCAATTTAAGAGTTCTGTGGACCCGGACCCCAAGGTCCTTCTGCTCTTCAACACAGCTAAGACTCCTACCCTTGATATTGTACTCCTGCATGCCATTGGTCCTGCCAAAATGGACCACTACACATTTATCTGCGTTGAACTCCATCTGCCACTTCTCCGCCCAGTCTTGCATCCTATCTATGTCCCGCTGCAACTTCTGACATCCCTCCAGACTATCCACAACACCACCAACCTGTGTATCGTCGGCATCCCTCCACTTCCTCATCCAGGACATTTATGAAAATGACAAACAACAAGGGTCCTAGAACAGATCCCTGGGGCACTCCACTGGTGACTGACCTCCATGCAGAAAAAGACCCATCCACAACCACTCTCTGCCTCCTGCAGGCAAGCCAGTTCTGGATCCACAAGGCCAAAGGCCCTTGGATTCCATGCCCTCTCACCTTCTCAAGAAGCCTTGCATGGGGGACCTTATCAAACGCCTTGCTGAAGTCCATGTCAACCACGTCCACCGCTCTTCCTTCATCAATGTGTTCAGTCACATTCTCGAAGAGGGAGTTAAGAAGGGCTAAAAGAGGGCATGAGATGATTTTGGCTGATAGGATTAAGGAGAACCCTAAGGCGTTTTACAGGTATGTCGAGAACAGAAGGTTGGTTAGGACAAGATTAGGGCCAGTTACAGACAGTAGAGGGAAGTTGTGTGTGGAACCGGAGGAGATTGGAGAGGCGTTGAACCAATATTTCTCTTCGGTGTTCACGCAAGGGGACAGGAATGTAGCTGAGGAGGACACTGGGGTGCAGGGGTGTGAAATAGATAGTATTGCAGTTGATACGGGGGATGTGCTGGATATTTTAGAGGGATTGAAAATAGATAAGTCCCCTGGTCCAGATGGGATTTACCCTAGGATTCTTTGGGAGGCAAGAGGGGTGATTGCGGAGCCTCTGGCTCTGATCTTCAGGTCGTCGTTAGTCTCTGGTATAGTACCAGAAGATTGGAGGACTGCAAATGTTGTCCCATTGTTTAAGAAGGGGAGAAGGGACTTCCCTGGGAATTATAGACCGGTGAGTCTTACTTCTGTGGTGGGTAAGTTTTTGGAAAGGATTATTAGAGACAGGATTTATAGTTATTTGGAAAGTAATGAGTTGATTAGAGACAGTCAGCATGGTTTTGTAGCGGGTAGGTCATGCCTAACTAACCTTATCGAGTTCTTTGAGAAAGTGACCAAAGAGGTGGATAGGGGTAAGGCAGTTGATGTGGTGTATATGGATTTTAGCAAGGCGTTTGATAAGGTTCACCATGGTAGGCTTCTGCAGAAAATGCAGATGTATGGGATTAGGGGTGATCTAGGTAATTGGATCAGGGATTGGCTAGCAGATAGGAGACAGAGAGTGGTGGTTGATGGTAAATATTCGTCATGAAGTTCGGTTACAAGTGGTGTGCCTCAGGGATCTGTTTTGGGGCCACTGCTGTTTGTAATTTTTATTAATGATCTGGATGAGGGTATAGTTGGGTGGATTAGTAAGTTTGCTGATGACACCAAAGTCGGAGGTGTGGTAGATTGTGAGGAAGGGTGTCATAGTTTGCAGGATGACTTAGAAAGGTTGCAGAGTTGGGCTGAGAGGTGGCGGATGGAGTTTAATGTGGAGAAGTGTGAGGTAATTCATTTCGGTAGGAATAACAGATGTGTTGAGTATAGGGCTAACGGGACGACTTTGAATAGTGTGGAGGAGCAGAGGGATCTAGGTGTATGTGTACATAGATCCCTGAAAGTTGGGAATCAACTAGATAAGGTTGTTAAGAAGGCATACGGAGTTTTGGCGTTTATTGGTAGGGGGATTGAATTTAGGAGTCGCAGCGTCATGATGCAACTGTACACAACTCTGGTGCGGCCGCACTTGGAGTTTTGTGTGCAGTTCTGGTCCCCACATTACAGGAAGGATGTGGAGGCTTTGGAGAGGGTGCAGAGGAGGTTTACCAGGATGTTGCCTGGTATGGAGGGGAGATCCTATGAGGAGAGATTGAGAGATTTGGGGTTGTTTTCGCTGGAAAGAAGGCGGCTAAGAGGGGATCTCATTGAAACATATAAGATGATTAGAGGTTTAGACAGGGTAGATAGTGATAGCCCTTTTCCTAGGATGGAGAAAGCTAGCACGAGGGGGCACGATTTTAAATTAAGGGGGGGTAGTTATAGGACAGATGTCAGGGGTAGGTTCTTTACCCAGAGGGTGATGAGGGACTGGAATGCTCTGCCAGCTGCAGTTGTAAATGTACCTAGTTTGGGGGCGTTTAAAAGATCTGTGGATAGGTTTATGGATGAAAAGGGATTGGTTTAGGCTAGTGGGTCATTGTTTTGTAACTGGTCGGCGCAACATCGTGGGCCGAAGGGCCTGTTCTGCGCTGTAATGTTCTATGTTCTATGTTCTATGTTCTAAGAACTCAACTAGGCTTGTAAGGCACGACCTGCCCTTGACAAAACCATGATGACTATTTCTGATCATTCTAAACTTTTCCAAATGCTCATAAATCTTGTCCCTCAGAAGCATCTCCATCAACTTACCAACCACTGAGGTCACACTCACCGGTTGGTAATTTCCCGGGCTATCCCTGTTCCCTTTCTTGAAAATAGGAACCACATCTGCAATCCTCCAATCCTCCGGAACCTCTCCCATCTCCATCGATGATGCAAAGATCATCGCCAGGGGCTCTGCAATCACTTCTCTCACCTCCCACAGAAACCTGGGGTACATCCCATCCGGTCCTGGCGGCTTGTCTATCTTGATAGAATTTAAAAGTTCTAACACATCCTCTTCTTTAACATCCACATAACTCAATCTTTTCAGACTGCCGCAAACCTGTACTATAACCTCCCAGATCATTTTCCACCGTGAATACCCAGGCAAAATATTTATTAAGCACCTCTGCCATTTCTTCCAGTTCCACACAGACTTTTCTCCCTTCACCTTTTATAGGTCCTATCCCTTCTCTTCTCATCCTTTTACTTTTCACATATTTATAGAAGGCCTTGGGATTCTCCTTAATCTTACTTGCCAAGGCCTTCTCATGACCCCTTCTGGCTCTCCTCATTTCCTTTTTAAGCTCCTCTCTACAAGCCTTATACTCCACTAGATCCTTAACATCTCCTTGCTCTCTGAACCTTTTATACACCTTCCTTTTCCTTCTGACTATGTTCACCACAGCCTTGGTGCACCACGGTTCCCTCGACCTACCAAAACCCCCTTGTCTCATTGGAACGTCATCGTGCAGAGCTCCAGACAAACATTCCTTGAATATCTGCCACCTTCCTTCTGTACTTTTCCCCAAGAACGCCTTCTTTCAGTTTATTCGTCCAATTATCTGCCTGATGTCTTCATATTTCCCGTTACTCCAGGCAAACAGCTTCCTAGCCTGCCTGATCCTATCTCGTTCCAATGCTATCGTGAAGGAGATAGAATTATGATCTCCATCCCCGAGATGCTCTCCCACCGAGAGACCCGTCACCCATCCTGGTTCATTCGCCAGCACCAGGTCAAGTACAGCCTCTCCTCTCGTAGGCTTATCCACGTACTGTGTCAGGAAACCCTTCCTGAACACACCTAACAGACTCCTCCCCATCCAAACCCCTTACCCTTGGGATATTCCAGTCGATGTTTGGGAAATTAAAGTCTCCCATCACGTCAACGCTGTTATTACTCCATCTCTCTAGAATCTGATTCCCTATCTGCACCTCATCTTCCCTGTCACTATTGGGCGGCCTATAGAATACACCCAGCAAAGTTATCGACCCTTTGCTGTTCCTAACTCCCACCCACAGAGACTCTGTAGACAGTCCCTCCACGGCATCCTCCTTCTCTGCAGCCATGACACTGTCCCTGATCGACAGAGCCACTCCACCACCTCTTTTGCCTCCCTCCCTGTCCTTCCTGAAGCACCTGAAGCCTGGCACCTGAAGTACCCATTCCTGTCCCTGAGACATCCAAGTCTCCGCAATGGCCCCCACATCACATCCCCAAGCAGCAATCCATGCCCTAAGCTCATCGACCTTATTTACTACACTCCTGGCATTAAAATAGACACACCTCAGCCCCTCAGTCTGGACATTTCCCTTCTCCATCACCCGTCTAACTTCCCTCTCATACTGTCTACAGTCCTTCCCTACCCAGGAGCTAACCTCCTCGGTCTCAGTCTCCTCATCTCGATTCCCTCCCCCCAACCTTTCTAGTTTAAAGCCCCCTCCCCAGTAGCCTTAGCCAATCTTCCCGCCAAGATATTGGTCCCCCTGGGATTCAAGTGCCACCCATCTTTACTGCACAGGTCACACTTGCCCCTGAAGAGGTCCCAATGATCCAGGAACCTGAATCCCTGCCCCCCTGCTCCAGTCCCTCAGCCACGCATTCACCCTCCACCTCATTCCCTTCCTGCCCTCATTCTCCCGCGGCACGGGCAGCAATCCTGAGATTACTACCTTCGCTTTCCTCTTTCTCAGCTGCCTACCCAGTTCCCTATAGTCCCTTTTCACCACTGCTTCCCTCTTCCTGCCTCCGTCAGCAGTACCGATATGAACCACAACCTGCGGTTCCTCACCCTCCCCTTTCAGGATGCCTGGGACGCATCCAGAGACATCCCGGATCCCAGCTCCAGGGAGACAAACCACCATCCGCGACTCCTGTCTGCGTCCGCAAAAACGCCTGTCCGCCACCCTCACTGTGGAGTCCCCTATTAATACTGCCTTGCTGCTCTCATTTTTAGTTTTTTGAAGTACTGGGTCAGCTCCAGAGACCTGCCTCCCTCGGATGAGCTGTCCCCCCCCCCCGCCCCAGTAGCACTCAGGCAGGAGTACTTATTTTGAAGGGAGACATCCACCGGCATGCTCTCCATCACCTGAGCTTCCCCCTTCCTAATAGTTACCCACGTGCCTTCTTCCCGTTGCCCTGGTGTGACCACTTGCCGATAGCTCCTATCAATTATCTCCTCATTCTCTCTAATGAGACGAATACCCTCGAGCTGCCTTTCCAGTTCCTTTACCAGGCCCCACAGGGACTGCAGCTCCATACACCGAGCACAGGTATGGATGTCTGGGAGACCAGGAGCCTCCAGGACCTCCCACATATTGCATCGGCAGCAACATACTGGCCTCACACTCATACTTGCCCTTTATAGAAACCCAGAGGGGAAAAAAAAGTAATAAAAACTTATAACTTACCTTGCCTCACCCTTTTCGCTTTGGCCCTGTGAGCCAAAGTCCTTACAGCTCACACACAAAAAACAAAAACAAACTTACCTGCTCTCACTCAAATCCCTTAGAACATAGAACATAGAACATAGAACATTACAGCACAAACAGGCCCTTCGGCCCTCGAGTTGCGCCGATCACATCAACCCCACCAATCTATAGACCTATCTAGAACCCCCAATCCCATTAAATCCCATATACTCATCCAGAAGTCTTTTAAAAGACCCCAGCGAGTTCGCCTCCACCACCGACGACGGCAGCCGATTCCATTCACTCACCACCCTCTGAGTGAAAAACTTACCCCTAACATCACCTCTGTACTTCCCTCCCCGCACCTTAAATCTGTGTCCTCTCGTAGCGACCATTTCAACCCGGGGAAATAGCCTCTGAGAGTCCACCCTATCTATTCCTCTCAACATTTTATAAACTTCTATCAGGTCGCCTCTCAACCTTCGCCTCTCCAGGGAAAAGAGTCCCAGCTCCCTCAACCTATCTTCATAAGCCATGCCTCCCAGTCCAGGCAACATCCTTCTCTCTCTTTCTTAGGTTAGAGGAGGGGGTAAGATGGGATACTGTACCTGTGTCGAGTATCGGGATTCCTCACCGCTCCAATTTATAGTAAGGTTAAAAAAAATCTCTACCCAAGTGTCTTTGCAACAACTTCCGGTTTCCGGTACAAAATGTTTTAAAAAACTAGTAAAGTTAGTTTTAAAAATCGCTCTACTCACCCACAAGCTCTCCTCTCGCAGGTCGCTGCCTCTCTTCAGTGCTCCCAAGGAACAATGAGTGTCACTCTCTTTTTACTTTAGGTTAGAGGAGGGGGTAGGATGGGATACTCTACACGTGTAGAGTATCGGGTTTCTTCACCTTTCCAATTCATGGGGGTCCATAGGGGAAAAAAAACTACTTCCCTATGACCACTTCCTGTATCCCGTTTAAAGTTAAAATAAAAGCTGGAGACGTTAGTTTAAAACAAAACACACTAACTGACTCACAAGCTCTCCTCTCACCAGTCTCTCCCTCCCTGATGTGCTCCCAAGGAACAATGGTTTCTTAGCCCTTCTCCTCAAACTGTGACACCTTTTCCAGGAATCCCCCAAAATGGGGAATATTCTTCCTGAATCTACTCTGTTCAACCCTGTTAGTGTTTTGTAATTTGTTATGAGGCTGCCCCTCAGTTCTCCAAACTCCAGTGAGTGCAATCCTCATCGACTCAGTCTCTCCTCGTATGACATTATTCCACATTCGCCAGCGCAGAACTGTTGTGGGTCCATCGCCATCGATGGGGACCTCCACACCATTCTGAGGCTGGTTGCGGTGTGTCCGAAGATGACCGATTAGGGCTAATTCAGGCACGGAATGTCCTGGCACACTTCGGACAGACTAGTGTAGACACTGTAGATGTTGCGCTGGTCGGCTCTGGACTTGCGCAGCTCGCGCTTAAGCTGTGTCTCAGCAAACACACCTCGCATCGTGGGCTTGACAGCCCTTTGTGGATGAGGCAGCGCCAGGTTTTGTGCCAGCGTTTCCCAGGCGGTCGTGTCAACGTCAAGCGACTTCAGGGAGTCTTTGACTGAGTGTCTTTGAAAGGTTTCTTCTGCCCTCCATGCGAGCGTTTTCCAGCAGAGAGTTCCCCAACAAGGAGCTGCTTGGGTCTGACGTAAGGGTGACATGACCTGCCCCCCGGGTCTGTGCTCTCATCAGCAGTGTGTGTGGGCTGATGGTGGACTTGCTCCAGAGAGAACTTCAGTGTCTGGTACTTTGTCTTGCCATCGGATATTCTGCGAAGACAAGTCATTTCTTTAGAACCCTACAGTGCAGAAACAGGCCCTTCGGCCCATCGAGTCTGCACCGAACACAATCCCACCCAGACCCTATCCCCATATCCCTGCACATTTACCTACTAATCCCTCTAACCTACACATCCCAGGACACTAAGGGACAATTTTAGCATAGCCAATGAACCTAACCCGCACATCTTTGGACTGTGGGAGGAAACCGGAGCACCCGGGGAAAACCCACGCAGACACGAGGAGAATGTGCAAACTCCACACAGGCAGAGTGACCCCGAGCCGGGAATCGAACCCAGGACCCTGGAGCTGTGAAGCAGCAGTGCTAACCACTGTGCTACCGTGCCGCCCATGTGGAAATGATTGAGCTGTCTTGCGTGCCTTCGATACACAGTCCACGTTTCACAGGCATACAGGAGGGTAGTGAGTACCGTGGCGCCGTAGACCTTCAGTTTTGTTGCTGGGCTGATTCCTCGATGTTCCCATACAGTGGAGCGCAGTCTACCGAAAGCAGAACTTGCCTTAATTCCGCAGTTAACAGTGCAGAACAGAATTTCAGAGAATTTCAGAATTTCAGGGATTTCAGAGACAATACACTGAGGAAGCTACCCCTACAATCTGGGGTATTGAAATCATGCCAGGGACCTCACTATGTTGTGTGCTGTGGACATATAAACAACCCGCCTGCTCTTTCCCTTTGCTGATATTTATTTGCATGTGTTGCTAAAGGTGAACCGATTCTGATCAACAGCAGCCAGCTCGGAGCTGAACAGCCCAATGTTCTCAGTATGTGTTTAACCCCTCACACACACACATAGACAGAGTCAGAAACACACACACACACACATACACACACACACACATAGACAGAGTCAGAAACACACACACACACACACACACATAGACAGAGTCAGAAACACACACACACACACACAGACACACACACATAGACAGAGTCAGAAACACACACACACACACATACACACACACACACATAGACAGAGTCAGAAACACACACACACACACACAGACACACACACATAGACAGAGTCAGAAACACACACACACAAAACCCCTCACACACACACAGACAGAGTCAGAAACACACACACACACACACAGACACACACACATAGACAGAGTCAGAAACACACACACACACACATAGACAGAGTCAGAAACACACACACACAAAACCCCTCACACACACACAGACAGAGTCAGAAACACACACACACACATAGACAGAGTCAGAAACACACACACACAAAAACCCACACACACACACACAGACAGAGTCAGAAACACACACACACAAAAACCCACACACACACACAGACAGAGTCAGAAACACACACACACACACACAGACAAACATAGACAGAGTCAGAAGCACACACACACACAGAGTCAGAAACACACACACACACACATACACACACAGACAGAGTCAGAAACACACACACACACACACAGAGTCAGAAACACACACACACAGACAGAGTCAGAAACACACACACACACACATACACACATAGACAGAGTCAGAAGCACACACACACACAGAGTCAGAAACACACACACACACACACACAGACAGAGTCAGAAACACACACACACATAGAGTCAGAAACACACACACACACACACACACAGAGTCAGAAACACACACCCACACACATACACACACAAATACACACAGGAACACACAAACAAAAAAACCCACACACTCACACATAGACAGAGTCAGAAACACACACACACAAAAACCCACACACAAACACACACACACAGGAACACACACACACACACACCGCATACACACATACAGACTACAGACACACACACACACATATACAGACACGCACAGACACACACACACACACACACAAACTCGATACTCTGATCCACTTTTCCCCTCATTTCCCTCGGTGCCTTTCACCCCAAGAACTATTTGTAATTCCTTCGTGAAAACACGCAATGTTTTGGCCTCAACTACATTCTCCAGCACCGAAACCCACACCTTTACCACCTTTCTGGGTGAAGAACCTTCTCCTCACTTTAGCCCAGAAAGTTTTGTCCATCTATCCTCAGAGTAAGACCCCTGAGTTTGCGGAGGCTGGACATTTTCAAGGCCATGGACTGCTTCAGTAGCTGAGGAGTGACAAACGGAGCTAAATATTGTCCAAACATCAGTGAGCATCCCCACTCCTGACCTTGGGCTGGAAGGTAGTCATCGGTGAGGCAGCTGAAGGTGGATGGGCCTCGGACACTACCCTGAGGAACTCCTGCACTCATGTCCTGGAGTGAGTGATGAAGGGGAATAAAATGTGCAAACATTTTCTCCTGAGCACTGAGTGTCTATTCAAACAGAACAGCAATTCTCCAACACTGACACAACACTGACCAGAACAAACTCAGCTCAGAGTACATTCACTCAGGTTGGTGAAACTGAGTGGATTATGGCGTATGGAACATAATGTCCCCGTTGGTAATATTCCAGCCAAGCAGCAATACTGACAGGTCTCACGTCACTAACACCTAATGGGAGGTGTGGTTTACCAGGGAGTGACAACTCTCAAAACAGATAGTACCTGTCCATTGAGGAGGAAGGAGTTGGACGGAACTCACTGTCTCTCTCACACAGCGAGACACTGCCTCAGGAGGGTCCGGTAAGCAAGTGAGTCTAAAATGGACTTTTATAACAAGCTGAATTCCCTATTAGTGTTGGGCGGTGGGGGGGGGGGGGGGGGGGGGGTGACGATAATGGAACCTGGGTAGGATTGCTCTCGGCGCTGCCTTGAATTTCCTTTTTGTTTCCTGCATTGTAGATATTGTTTGATATTATATATCCAACCGAGACTGGGATCGAACAGATAAAAGTCTGACAACACCAGGTTTTAGTCCAACCGATTTATTTGATAATATTCTCACAAACAAGCAAGCGTTCGGGGTTAGCCCCTTCGTCAGGTGAATGGAGAGTTCTGGCCTCAGACAGAGCATATAAAGCACAGACAGTTTAGAGATTACTGATTAGAATGCGAATCCTTACACCTAACCTGCTGTTCAAGTCTTAAAGTGGCTGATAATGAGAGTGGAAGGAGCACTGATCACAGTTTAAAGAGATGTGTATTGTCTCCAGATAGTACAGTACGTGAGGTTTTGCAAACCCAGGCAAGTCACGGGGGTTACAGGAGGTGGCGTCAATTTCTACCCGTGGGGATTCAGTGAGGGAAACATGTCCAGCTGACCCCCTTTACTGGTTGATTCGCTCTCCGAGATTTTGTGTTGGAACGGTCTCTCCCCCTCCCCTTACTCCAATCCTAACTCTGAGTTCTCCCTTCTAGAACATCGCCCAGCGAGATGAGGGCTCTGTTGCTGCTTCTGAGTTACCTGAGTGAGTCGTGCTTACGAGACACAAAATATTCATTCTTTCTCCCTGAAGATCGCGTGTTTTATCTGCTTTTATTTTAACAAAAGAATTGGGAATGCCTCACTACGGCGGCACGGTAGCACAGTGGTTAGCACTGCTGCTTCACAGCTCCAGGGTCCTGGGTTCGATTCCCGGCTCGGGTCACTGCCTGTGTGGAGTTTGCACATTCTCCTCGTGTCTGCGTGGGTTTTCTCCGGGTGCTCCGGTTTCCTCCCACAGTCCAAAGATGTGCGGGTTAGGTTCATTGGCTATGCTAAAATTGCCCCTTAGTGTCCTGGGATGTGTAGGTTAGAGGGATTAGCAGGTAAAATGTGTAGGGATATGGGGATAGGGTCTGGGTGGGATTGTGTTCGGTGCAGACTCGATGGGCCGAAGGGCCTGTTTCTGCACTGTAGGGTTCTAAGACAGGTTCTAAGACAGAAATGTGTTCAGAAAAAATAATAATCTATCGACGGGGGGACGGAAGGAAAGACGTTGATGGGTGATAGGAATTTTGAAGCATAATTTAAAAGGATTATAAAATTATAGAGTTGTATACAGGGAAGAAGGGGCCCATCCAGTCTGTGTCAACATGTCACAAAAGCATGTCCTCCGAACCATTTACCAGCAGTTGGCCCAATGCTTGGAATATTATGACATTCCAAGCGGACATCCAGGGACTCTCTGACCCCCTAGTTCTTTACTCCCCCACCGTTGGGAACATTCTTTCTGATCTCACCCTCTTATCATTTTATAACTTTCGATGAGGTTCCCCTTTTCTAACCTCCTGGAGACCCCCCGCCCGAGTGAATTGAGGGCTCTACTGATGTTTCTGGGTTACCTGAGTGACTCTTGCTTATTATTTGGAAAGTAATGAGTTGATTAGAGACAGCCAGCATGGTTTTGTAGCGGGTAGGTCATGCCTTACTAACCTTATCGAGTTTTTTGAGAAAGTGACCAAAGAGGTGGATAGGGGTAAGGCAGTTGATGTGGTGTATATGGATTTTAGCAAGGCGTTTGATAAGGTTCACCATGGTAGGCTTCTGCAGAAAATGCAGATGTATGGGATTGGGGGTGATCTAGGTAATTGGATCAGGAATTGGCTAGCAGATAGGAGACAGAGAGTGCTGGTTGATGGTAAATATTCATCATGGAGTTCGGTTACAAGTGGTGTGCCTCAGGGATCTGTTTTGGGGCCACTGCTGTTTGTAATTTTTATTAATGATCTGGATGAGGGTATAGTTGGGTGGATTAGTAAGTTTGCTGATGACACCAAAGTCGGAGGTGTGGTAGATTGTGAGGAAGGGTGTCATAGTTTGCAGGATGACTTAGACAGGTTGCAGTGCTGGGCTGAGAGGTGGCGGATGGAGTTTAATGTGGAGAAGTGTGAGGTAATTCATTTCGGTAGGAATAACAGATGTGTTGAGTATAGGGCTAACGGGAGGACTTTGAATAGTGTGGAGGAGCAGAGGGATCGAGGTGTATGTGTACAGAGATCCCTGAAAGTTGGGAATCAAGTAGATAAGGTTGTTAAGAAGGCATACGGAGTTTTGGCGTTTATTGGTAGGGGGATTGAATTTAGGAGTCGCAGCGTCATGATGCAACTGTACACATCTCTGGTGCGGCCGCACTTGGAGTTTTGTGTGCAGTTCTGGTCCCCACATTACAGGAAGGATGTAGAGGCTTTGGAGAGGGTGCAGAGGAGGTTTACCAGGATGTTGCCTGGTATGGAGGGGAGATCCTATGAGGAGAGTCTGAGAGATTTGGGGTTGTTTTCGCTGGAAAGAAGGCGGCTAAGAGGGGATCTCATTGTAACATATAAGATGATTAGAGGTTTAGACAGGGTAGATAGTGATAGCCTTTTTCCTAGGATGGAGAAAGCTAGCACGAGGGGGCACGATTTTAAATTAAGGGGGGGTAGTTATTGGACAGATGTCAGGGGTAGGTTCTTTACCCAGAGGGTGGTGAGGGACTGGAATGCCCTGCCAGCTGCAGTTGTAAATGCACCTAGTTTGGGGGCGTTTAAAAGATCTGTGGATAGGTTTATGGATGAAAAGGGATTGCTTTAGGCTAGTGGGTCATTGTTTTGTAACTGGTCGGCGCAACATCGTGGGCCGAAGGGCCTGTTCTGCGCTGTAATGTTCTATGTTCTATGTTCTATGTACAATGTTCAATCTTTCTACCTGAAGACTGTCTGTATTTTGGGGATGCCTCAAAGGAAGCTTTCAGAGAGAAAAAAAAAATCTATTGACAGGGAGGGGAAGGAGAGGCTTCGATGGGTGATTAGAATTTTGAAGCAGAATTTTAAAAGGTTATAGAATTATAAAATCGTACAGGGAAGAAGAATCCCTTCAGACCAACATGGACATGTGAGGAACACTTTCCCTCCCATGTCCCAGGTGATTATCCAGGTAATCTCTGACCCCGAGTTCTGGACTCCCCACTATTGGGAACGTTCTTTCTTAGTCTACCTTATCTAACTCTCTTATAATCTTATACATTTCTATCAGATCCCCTCTCACTCTTCTAAACTCCAGTGAATATAATCCTAACCGACTCAGCCTCTCCTCATATGACAGACCTGCCATCCCCAGGAATCAGCCTGGTAAACCCTCGCTGCGCTCCCCTCTATAGCAAGGACATCCTTCCTCAGGTAATGAGACCAAAACCACACACGATACTCCAGGGGTGGCCTCACCAACGCCCTATACACATTGCAGGGGATGTTCTGATGGTTATGAGTGCGGACAGATAAGGGCCAGTCCAACAAACAGGACAAAAGTGGAGAGGGAAATGGATGTGTCGAAGTCTGCAACTTGTACAAGAATAACCAACCTGAATAGTGCAATATTCAAGCAGGAAATAAAATACCAATACCTCAGCATTTATATAGCCTGTAACAGAGGGAGAAATGGGATTGGAAAGGTTGAGAAATGGATTGTTGACATAAATTGCAGAATTTAGGAGTACCTTCCATTTCTGAACATCATTCGTTGCTACATTTTTGTTTGTATTTAATGATTATCTGGATTTAACGTCTTTATGTATGAATAATATCAAGATTCATATTATTGAATAACATTTATTGTCATCACTCTTGTACTTTGCTTTCATAGTAAGAGATTAGTGTAATTGTTCTATCGTTGAGGGACCCTGAAATCATTGTTCTTGAATTGAATTTGAGTGCTAATAATTCTCCAGTTACATTTGTACGTTACTAGATGTATTTTGTTGTGGTATGTGTTATTTTAATTTAATACTGAAATTCATACATGTGTTTATTGACATGTTGGTTTAATTTTTTTATTCAATTCTCGTTTTTATCATCTCATTATAATGCAATTAATATTTGATATGTTAATTGTGAATAATGAAAGGGATGGATAGGGTAGAGGTAGAGAGATTCTTCCCGCTTAGAAAGGATAGCAGGACTAGGGGGCACAGCCTCAAGATAAGGGAGGGGTGGAGGGGCAGTTTAGATCGGAGTTGAGGAGGAACTTCTTCACTCAAAGGTAGTGAGTCTCTGGAATTCTCTGCCCGTTGAAGTGGTGGAGGCTGCCTCGCTGAATATATTTAAGTCATGGGTAGATAGGTTTCTGATAGACAGGGTAATTAAGGGTTATGGGGAGAAAGCGGGGAAGTGGAACTGATCCACTGTCAGATCAGCCATGATCTTATTGAATGGCGGGGCAGGCTCGAAGGACTAGATGGTCCACTCCTGCTCCTATTTCTTATGTTCTTAAAGGTAAGTTTTCATTTTATCTGAAGCGCTTGACTTGCTCACTTAGACTAATTCTATCCCTTCACAATATCTCTGCATATATTTGATGTCCCCTTTGTCTTCCCTGCCTCAGAATCCTCAATGATCTCCGATGAGTTCATCAAACATGGTTTCCACTTAAATGGTCATTGGATAAACATATGGATGACATTGGAATAGTGTAGGTTAGAAGGTTTTAGATTGGTTCCACTGGTCGGCACAATATTGAGTGCCGAAGGGCCTGTACTGCGCTGTCATGTTCTGTGTTCTATATCAACCTTGATCGTTTGAAGATTTTATCTCCGTAGCTTTAGTATTTTCCCACTGACTAACCAGAGGACACAAGGAATCAGACTCAGGTGAAACAGTTAGCCTTTAATGCTATAGCACCATAGAACATTCCAGCACAGAAACAGGCCCTTTGGCCCTTCTTGTCTGTGCCGACCCATTTTTCTGCCTAGTCCCACTGACCTGCACCTGGACCATATCCCTCCCCACCCCTCTCATCCACATACCTGTCCAAGTCTTTCTTCAATGTTAAAAGTGACCCCGCGTTTATCCATCAGCTCATTCCATACTCCCACCACTCTCTGTGTGAAGAATCCCCCCCCCTGCTAATATTCCCTTTAAACTTTTCTCCTTTCACCCTTAACCCATGTCCTCTGTTTTTTTTTTCTCCCCTAGCCTCAGTGGAAAAAGCCTGCTTGCATTCACTCGATCTATAGCCATCATAATCTTATACACGCGATCAAATCTCCCCTCATTCTTCTACACTCCAGGGAATAAAGTCCTGACCTATTCAATATCTCTCTGTGAATCATATCCTGAAATCCCGGCAACAACCTTGTGAACCTTCTCTGCGCTCTTTCAACCTTATTAATATCCTTCCTGTAATAAGGTAACCATTTGATTTCCCAGAGCATTGTGATTGCTTCAAGTCTTTTTATCCCCAGTGTTCCCATTTTTTGATAGTTTTTGGGATTTTGCACAACACTATTGTATGGAGATAAGTGTGTTTATTCAACAGTGGGCCCATATTAACATTGTAAATAAGTTGCTGTGATAACCCCCCTCATCGCCAAACTCCAGCACCTGTTCCAGTTAGAACATAGAACATGACAGCGCAGTCCAGGCCCTTCGGCCCTCGATGTTGTGCCGACCTGTGTAACCAATCTAAAGCCCATCTCACCTCCACTATTCCAATATCGTCCATATGTTTATCCAATGACCATTTAAATGTCCTTAATGTTGGCGAGTCCACAACTGCTGCAGGCAGGGCATTACACGCCCTTACTCCCATCTGAGTAAAGAACCTACATCTGAAATCCGTCCTATAATTACCACCCTTTAATTTAAAGCTATGTCCCCTCGTGTTAGCCATCACCATCCGAGGAAAAAGGCTCTCACTGTCCACCCTGTCTAACCCTCTGATCATCTTGTCTGCCTCAATTAAGTCACCTCTTAACCTTGTCTCTAACGAAAACAGCCTCAAGTCCCTCAGCCTTTCCTCATAAGACCTTCCCATCATACCAGGCAACATCCTGGTAAACCTCCTCTGCACCCTTTCCAATGCCTCCACATCCTTCCTGTAATGCGGCGACCAGAACTGTACGCAGTACTCCAGTTGCAACATGATCTCACGGTTCCGAAACTCAATCCCTCTACCAATAAAAGCTCACACACCGTAGACCTTCTTAACAACCCTATCAAACCTGAGTGCCAACGTTCAGGGATCTATGCACACGGACACAGAGATCTCTCTGCTCACCCACACTCCCAAGTAACTTATCCCAGTACCCTGTATTCCTGTTACTCCTTCCAAAGTGAATCACTTCACACTTTTCCGCGTTAAACTGCATTTGCAACTGAGGGAGAACATAGCGTGGCCCAAAGCACCCTAACCAGCACGTCTCTCGGACTGTAGGAGGGAACTGGAGCACCTGGAGGAAACCGATGCAGACACGGTGAGAATGTGCAGACTCCGCACAGACCCAAGGCTGCAATCGAATTCTAGTCCCGGGCGCTGAGAGGCAGCAGTGTTTGCCACGGTGCCATCAGACAGGGAGAAAAGATATGAACAATATCATCGCCAGTTCCTCTGACAGCATTTCCTTGTATTAACTCCGCAATCTTCCCCACTATCTGACCAATGCACACTGGTGATATAAGTTACCTGTTTAGATCCTTGCGGAGGGGTTTGCTGCCTGTTTAAATGTCTTCCCGACACTCCAAATTCTATCCAATTATCGATAATTCTTCATTGGTTTTGAGAATTCTCCTTCTGTTCTGGCCTATCGCTAATATTGACAATACAGTGTAGCTGTCTCTTTAATTCACAGCTACCCTTCCCTTCTGGAGTTCGTCATGGATGTCAATCCTTGTTTTGGGATTTATCTTTCACAATGGAGTTTGTTTTTTATTGAAAGTTATAGTTTATCTGCTTCTATAATGTCCACTGATTCTCTGCAGTTCTACCTTTTACCCTCCTTTCTGAGTTCGGGTCAACCAACTCAAATAGAACCCCAACAGTGCAGGAGGGGGTCATTCAGCCAATCCGGCTCTCTGAAAGGGAATGTAATCAGGGATTTCACTCCGCACATTCCCAGTTAACCCGTGCAGTTATCAAGGGCATTCACCCAGCCAACACAACGTCAGACACTAAGGGGCAATTCAGCATGGCCAATTCACCCACCCCGCGGATCTTTGGACACTAAGGGGCAATTTAGCATGGCAAATCCACCCAACCTGCACATCTTTGGACACTAAGGGGCAATTTAGCATGGCCAATCCACCTAACCTGCACATCTTTGGGACACTGAGGGGTAATTTAGCATCTTTTGACATTACATCCAACTACCTCTGCTGCTACGAACTTTTGAGGCAGTGCATTCCAGGTTCCCTCCAACCTGCAAACCCCCTGCACCTTACCATAAATTTCTATCTCCTGGTTATTTACCCCTCTACGAAAGGGGGGGGAATAAAAAACACTTCCTTCCTATCTACCCAGTCAATGTGCCTGATTATTTTGCACACCTCTATCAGGTCTCCCCTCCTCAGCCTTCTCTTCCCCAAGTAGAATGAGCCCAGCCTCACCAGCCTCTCTCTCCATATTTGCAATGTTCCAGCCCAGGCAGTGTCCTGGTAAATCTCCTCTGCACCCTCTCGCTGTCCAGTGCAATCACATTCTTCCTATAGTGTGACAATTGGAGATACACACAGTACTCGAGCTGTGTCTGACCAGATCCATTGTAATCTTCCTCCTCTGATATTCCGCACCATCCCTCTCCCTTCAGTCACTCCGTCCCTCTCCCCTCAGTCACTCCGTTCCTCTCCCCTCAGTCACTCCGTCCCTCTCCCTTCAGTCACTCCGTCCCTCTCCCTTCAGTCACTCCGTCCCTCTCCCCTCAGTCACTCCGTCCCTCTCCCCTCAGTCACTCCGTCCCTCTCCCCTCAATCTCTCCGCTCAGTCACTCGTTCCCTCTACCCTCAATCACTCCGCTCCTCTCCGCTCAATCACTCCGCTCCTCTCCCCTCAGTCACTCCGTCCTTCTCCCTCAGTCACTCCGTCCCTCTCCCCTCAGTCACTCCGTCCCTCTCCCTTCAGTCACTCCGTCCCTCTCCCTTCAGTCACTCCGTCCCTCTCGCCTCAGTCACTCCGTCCCTCTCCCCTCAGTCAGTCCGTCCCTCTCCCCTCAGTCACTCCGTCCCTCTCCCCTCAATCTCCTCCGCTCAGTCACTCGTTCCCTCTACCCTCAATCACTCCGCTCCTCTCCCCTCAGTCACTCCGTCCCTCTCCCCTCAGTCACTTCGTCCCTCTCTCCCTCAGTCACTCCATCTCCCTCCCTTCAGTCACTTCGTCCCTCTCTCCTTCAATCACTCTGCTCCTCTCCCCTCAGTCACTCCGTCGCTTTCCCCTCAATCACTCCGTCGCTCTCACCCTCAATCACTCCGCCCCTCTGCCCTCAATCACTCCGTCCCTCTGCCCTCAGTCACTCCGTCCCTCTGCCCTCAACCACTCTGTCCCTCTTCCCTCAATCACTCTGTTCCTCTCCCCTCAATCACTCCATTCCTGTCCCCTCAGTCATTAGCTGTGGTAAATTGTCCTTGGTGTCCAAAGATGCGCAGGTTGGGTGGATTGGCCATGTTAAATTATCACTTCATGTCCAATCATGTGTAGGTTAGTTGGTTGGCTAATAAAGACAGTTAGCCCATGTTTAACCACCTTATCTCGGTGTCCTGCTGCCTTCAGGGATCGATGGGCAAACACGCCAAGGTTGCCCTGGTCCCCTGTCCTTGCATCCTAGGGTTCATTGTGCTTTCCCCTGTCCTTTTGAGTCCCCCACTGAAAATACCTCACCTCACCCTTTTCAGCATCAAATTCCATTTGCCGCGGTTTTGCCTCTCTCCCCGGCCTGACCATCTGTAGTGTCTCTGTTGGGTTTATTGCCGTGTTCCCATAGCCTCGGCTCCAACTGTTCATCTGGAACAGAGGGTGCTGTGTCTGAGGTGTGAGGTAGAGGGTCAGGATTTCACTGGGAGACAGATAGAAACCTGGTTCGAACAAGGGGGGTAAAGATTTGAGACTGAGTGTGTAATATTTTCAATCGGGTGGTGTCAGGAGCAGAGCAGGGGTCGAAGGTGAGGTTTTTGGTACTTCGATTTATCAGAATTCTCTTTGGAAAACGAACTGCAGATTGTATTAACATAAAACCTGTCTCTGTGTCTCAGTTCTGGACTCCGCACACACTGACCCTTGTGAGGATCACACTGTGCTGAGCGATACCTGGAGGAGCACAAGTTGCGGACATAAAGAATGTGTCAGCGACGAGAGATGTGATAAAAATCTTCGTCCAGGCTGGTACCGGTTTAAAAGGTAGAGGCAGCGACATTTCCTGATAAACTGGGCACAGCGGGAGGAAAGGGTCAGTGTGGATACAGTCACTGCAGATAGACTGCGATGGTCAGAGATACCAGTGCGGGTTTGGGGGGGGGGGGGGGGTGTGATGAGCCGGGGGTGGGAAACAGCAATCGGTAAACTCTCCGTGATGATGTGAATGGTTGTTGGTGAGAAATGAGTGGCCTGCGGGGAGATTTCACACTCAGCCAGGTTGCTGTGTGTGTGGAGCCTCCCGCAGGCCAGACCGAGTAAGGATGGCAGATTTCCCTCCCCATTCACCCCACACAAGTGCCAGGCAATGACCATCTCCAGCAAGGAAGGATCTGACCATCTCTCTCCTCCACATTCAACCATCACTGCATACTCCCCCACCGCCTCCCCCACACTCCCCCACCACCTCCCCACACTCCCCCCACCACCTCCCCATACTCCCCCACCACCACCTCCCCACACTCCCCCCACCACCTCCCCACACTCCCCCACCACCTCCCCAATACTCCCCCCACCGCCTCCCCATACTCCCCCACCACCTCCCCACACTCCCCCCACCACCTCCCCACACTCCCCACCACCTCCCCACACTCCCCCACCACCTCCCCACCACCTCCCCACACTCCCCCCCACCACCTCCCTGTACCCCACCCCACCCCCAGCCAGCCCCAGACCCCTCCCCACCCCCTCCCAACACCACCCTCCCTGCCACCACCACCTCCCCGACTACCACCCTCCTGGGGGTTACCGTTGACCAGAAACTGAACACTCATTGATATACTGTGGCTACCAGAGCAGGTCAGAGGCTGGAAAATCTGCAGAAAGGAACCCACCTCCTGACTCATAAGAACATAAGAAATAGGAGCAGGAGTAGGGCCATCCAGCCCTTCGAGCCTGCCCCCGCCATTCAATAAGATCATGGCTGATCTGATAGTGGATCAGTTCCACTTTCCTGCTTTCTCCCCATAACCCTTAATTCCCCTGTCTATCAGAAACCTATCTACCCGTGACTTAAATATATTTAGCGAGGCAGCCTCCACCACTTCAACGGGCAGAGAATTCCAGAGAGTCACCACACTTTGAGTGAAGAAGTTCCTTCTCAACTCCGATCTAATCTGCCCCCCACTTATTTTGAGGCTGTGCCCTCTAGTCCTGCTGTCCTTTCTAAGCGGGAAGAATCTCTCTACCTCTACCCTATCCATCCCCTTCATTATCTTATATGTCTCTATAAGATCCCCCCTCATCCTTCTAAACTCCAACGAGTACAGACCCAGTCTATTCAATCTCACTTCATAGTCCAACCCCCCTCATCTCCGGTATCAGCCTGGTGAACCTTCTTTGACTCCCCGCCAAAGCCAGTCCACCACGGACAAGCACAAAGGTCAGGAGTCTGTTGGGATAATCTCCATTTACCTGGATGAGTGAGGCTCCCGACACACACCCGCGAAAGCTCAACACCATTCGGGACAGGACAGGACAGCTCGATCGACACGCTAACTACAAACATTCACTCTCTCCACCACCAAAACACAGAGACGGCGGGCCGAAGGGCCAGCAAAGTAGATGAAATGGAAACATTTGGAAAGGACATTGGGTAAATGCTGGAAGGAGAGGTGTAAAATCCAGTGGGGAGAGAATGGGAGGAGTGGGAGACAACATTGGGTAGATCATTCACAGGGGCTAGCAGGGACACAGAGGATCGAATGGCTCTCTATCCCAGCTGTATCACTCTGTAATTCTCTGTCTCTGTGATTGTTGTTCCAGTTCTGGAGGATGGAAGATTCCGGAGTTTCGGCTGCACTGGGACACTGCTCCACAGCATCTCCAGGCTGGTTACAGGGTAGAGTCAGACTTTACAATATCAGATTTACTCTCACT
This sequence comes from Prionace glauca, assembly GCA_037974335.1. Classification (NCBI taxonomy): domain Eukaryota; kingdom Metazoa; phylum Chordata; class Chondrichthyes; order Carcharhiniformes; family Carcharhinidae; genus Prionace; species Prionace glauca. The sequence continues at coordinate 27,806,680 of CM075759.1, forward strand.
GTCCAGCACTGTTCACATCGCTTACACTCTCCAATATTTATACACCACATTTCAGGATCACATCCTACCCTGGAACAGGGGGAAGTATACCGGTCAGTTTGTTTTAGCTGGTATCCCTGCGGCTGGGGGCGAGAGATAAAGATTAAAAACTGCAGCAGTTACTTTGTCTATGAGCTGAAACCGACACCAGGCTGTAACGCTGCTTATTGCACAGGTACATTGCTGTTTCAAAATGACCCAGGAGGGTGAGACTGGATATACCGGGACACTGACACACCCAGTGACTGAGGGGGAGAGGGACAGAGTGACTGAGGGGGAGAGGGACGGATTGACTGAGGGGGAGAGGGAGGGAGTGACTGAGGGGGAGAGGGACGGAGTGACTGAGGGGGAGAGGGAAGGGGTGACTGAGGGGGAGAGGGAGGGAGTGACTGAGGGGGAGAGGGACGGAGTGACTGAGGGGGAGAGGGAAGGGGTGACTGAGGGGGAGAGGGACGGGGTGACTAAGGGGGAGAGAGACGGAGTGTCTGAGGGAATAGGGTTGCAGTGACGGGGAGAGGGACGGAGTGGGGCACGGTGAGTGGGGAGATTGAGATTAAGGGGTTAAGGGGATTGGGATTGAGGGGGTGAGGGGATTGGGATGTACTGACGGGAATTAGAGTACAGTTTGATGAAATTCCCAGTTGTGACACAGGATCTGGGCCATGACTGACTTCGGGTTGAACACATTGGGAAGTGTAAATTTATCCCAATACTCGGAATGAACATTGAGGATCCGGGTGATTTCTAATCTGTGATCTCCAATATCTTTTCCCTTCTCACAGATCCAGGGGCAACACCAACTCTGGGAGCCGAGGATAAATCCCAGCCGGATTCCACTGACCCAGATTCCCCAATCCCGACAGAATCTCCAACCTCAGGTATCAATGTCCCACAAGTTTGTCTGGATAAAATATTCCCCAAATATAGTGCTGGAATCCCGGACTGGGATGAATGTGTGTGGAGACTGAGTGGAAGTGGGGTGTAGTGAATGAGGGGAGTGGGGTGTAGTGAGTGAGGGGAGTGGGATGTAGTGAGTGAGGGGAGTGGGGTATAGTGAGTGAGGGTGGTGGGGTGTAGTGAGTGAGGGGAGTGGGGTGTAGTGAGTGAGGGGATTGGGTGTAGTGAGTGAGGGGAGTGGGGTGCGGTGAGTGAGGGGTGTGGGGTGTAGTGAGGGGAGTGGGATGTAGTGAGTCAGGGCGGTGGGGTGTAGTGAGTGAGGGTGGTGGGGTGTAGTGAGTGAGGGGATTGGGGTGTAGTGAGTGAGGGGATTGGGTGTAGTGAGTGAGGGGAGTGGGGTGTAGTGAGTGAGGGGAGGTGGATTTCGGGAATGACAAGACTGGGATTTAGGGACTGAGCTGAGTGGGGTGTAATGAGTGACGGGAATGCTGTTGAGGGAGTGAGAAGTTGTTATATAGGGAGTGAGGGGAATGGGATTGAGGGAGTGAGGGAAATGGGATTGACGGAGTGAGGGGATTGGGATTTGTGGAGTGAGGGGAATGGGGTGTGTGGAGTGAGTGGAATGGGATTTGAGGAGCGAGGGGAATGGCATTTGTGGAGTGAGGGGAATGGGATGTATTGATTGAATGGATTGGGTCACAGTGACTGAGGGGAGTGGTGTTGAGCGGCTGAGGGGATTGGTATTGAGGGAGTGAAGTGAGTGGGATGTAGCGAGGGAGGGATGTGTGATTTAGGGAGTGAGGCGAGTTAGAGTTATGGAATGAGTGGATTGGGATTTAGGGAGTGAGGGGATTGGGATTGAGGGGATTGGGATTGAGGGGATGAGCAGTGTTGGATTTCAGAAGTGAGGGGATTGGAATTGAGGGGGTGAGGCGATTGGGATTGAAGGGGTGAGGGGGTTGTGATTGCGGGGGTGAGGGGATTGGGATTGAGGGGGTGAGGGGATTGCGATGTACTGATGGGAATTAGAGTACAGTTTGATGAAATTCCCAGTTGTGACACAGGATCTGGGCCATGACTGACTTTGGGTTGAACATATTGGGAAGTGTAAATTTATTCCAATACTCGGAATGTACATTGAGGATCCGGATGATTTCTCCTCTGTGATCTCCAATATCTTTTCCCTTCTCACAGATCCAGGGACAACACCAACTCTGGGAGACGAGGATAAATCCCAGCCAGAATCCACTCACCCAGATTCCCCAATCCCGACAGAATCTCTAACCTCAGGTGCCTTAGCTATTTACCATTTATACAGATGATCTGGAGGAGGGAACCGAGTGCAGGGTGTCGAAATTTGCTGATGACACCAAGATTGGGGGAAAAGCAAATTGTGAGGAGGGTGTGGAGAGTCTGCAGAAGGATCTAGATAGGCTGGGCGAATGGGCCAGGAAATGGCAAATGGAATTTAATGTTGGCATGTGTGAGGTGGTCCACTTTGGTAGGAGGAATGGTAGGAAGGACTATTACTTACGTGGCGAAAAACTGCAGCAGGCGACGGTGCAGAGGGACCTCGGGGTCCTTGTGCATGAGTCGCAAAAACCCAGCTTGCAGGTGCAGCAGGTGGTCAGGAAGGCGAATGGGATGCTGGCCTTCATAGCGAGGGGTATTGAATATAAAAGTAGGGAGGTCTTGCTACAGCTATATAGGGCATTGGTGAGGCCGCAGCTGGCGTACTGTGTGCAGTTTTGGGCGCCGCACCTGCGCAAGAATATTTTGGCCCTGGAGGGAGTGCAGAGGAGGTTTACTAGGCTGATACCGGAGTTGAGGGGATTGAGCTATGAGGAGTGGCTGAATAAACAAGGCTTGTACTCGTTAGAGTTTAGAAGAATGAGGGGAGATCTCATTGAGACGTATAAGATGATGAATGGGATGGATAGGATAGAGGTGGAGAGACTCTTCCCGCTCAAAAAAGACAGTAGGACTAGGGGGCACAGCCTCAAGATAAAGGGGAGGCGGTTTAGAACAGAGTTGAGGAGGAACTTCTTCACTCAAAGGGTGGTGAGTGTCTGGAATTCTCTGCCCGTTGAAGTGGTGGAGGCTGCCTCGCTAAATATTTTTAAGAAACGGGTTGATGGGTTTTTGATAAGAGAAGGGATTAAGGGTTATGGGGAGAGGGCGGGAAGGTGGAGCTGAGTCACGACAGATCAGCCATGACCTTATTGAATGGCGGGGCAGGCTCGAAGGGCTAGATGGCCTACTCCTGCTCCTATTTCTTATGTTCTTATGTTCTTAAATATTCCCCAAATATAGTGCTGGAATCCCGGAGTCGGATGAATGTGTGCGGAGACTGAGTGGAAGTGGGGTGTAGTGAGTGAGGGGAGTGGGGTGCAGTGCGTGAGGGGAGTGGCTGCGGTGAGTGTGGGGAGTGGGGTGTAGTGTGAGGGGAGTGGGGTTTAGTGAGTGATGGGAGTGGGATGGAGTGAGTGAGGGGAGTGGGGTGTTGTGGGTGTGGGATGGAGTGAATGAGGTTAGTGGTGTGTTGTGAGTGTGGGGAGTGGGGTGGAGTGAGTGAGCAGAGTGGGGTGTTGTGAGTAAGAGCAGTGTGATTTAGGGATGAGCAGACTGGGATTTATGCAGTGAGGGGATTGGGATTGAGGGGGTGAGGGGATTGGGATTGAGGGAGTGAGGGGTTTGGGATTGAGGGGTTGAGGGAATTGGGATTGAGGGGGTGAGGGGATTGCGATTGAGTGGTGAGGAGAATGGGGTTGACATAGTGAGGGGAATGGGATTGACAGAGTGAGGGGAATGGGATTGACGGAGTGAGGGCAATGGGATTGACACAGTGAGGGGAATGGGATTGATGGAGTGAGGGTAATCAGATTTGAGGAATGAGGGTATTGGGGCATAGTGACTGAGGGGATTAGGATTGAGGGACTGGAGTGAGTGGGATGTAGCGAATGAGGGGTGTGAGATTTAGGGAGGGAGGCGAGTTCGAGTTATGGAATGAGTGGGTTGGGATTTAGGGAGTGAGGGGATTAGGATTGAGGGGATGAGCAGCGTTGGATTTAAGAACTGAGGGGATTGGGACTGAGGGGGTGAGGCGATTGGGATTGAGAGGTGAGGGGATTGGGATTGAGGGGGTGAGGGGATTGGGATCGAGGGGGTGAGGGGATTGGGATTGAGGGGGTGAGGGGATTGGGATTGAGGGGATTGGGATGTACTGCTGGGAATTACAGTACAGTTTGATGAAATTCCCAGTTGTGACACAGGATCTGGGCCATGACTGACTTCGGGTTGAACATATTGGGAAGTGTAAATTTATCCCAATACTCGGAATGAACATTGAGGATCCGGGTGATTTCTAATCTGTGATCTCCAATATCTTTTCCCTTCTCACAGATCCAGGGGCAACACCAACTCTGGGAGCCGAGGATAAATCCCAGCCGGATTCCACTGACCCAAATTCCCCAATCCCGACAGAATCTCCAACCTCAGGTATCAATGTCCCACAAGTTTGTCTGGATAAAATATTCCCCAAATATAGTGCTGGAATCCCGGACTGGGATGAATGTGTGTGGAGACTGAGTGGAAGTGGGGTGTAGTGAGTGAGGGGAGTGGGGTGTAGTGAGTGAGGGGAGTGGGATGTAGTGAGTGAGGGGAGTGGGGTATAGTGAGTGAGGGTGGTGGGGTGTAGTGAGTGAGGGGAGTGGGGTGTAGTGAGTGAGGGGATTGGGTGTAGTGAGTGAGGGGAGTGGGGTGCGGTGAGTGAGGGGTGTGGGGTGTAGTGAGGGGAGTGGGATGTAGTGAGTCAGGGCGGTGGGGTGTAGTGAGTGAGGGTGGTGGGGTGTAGTGAGTGAGGGGATTGGGGTGTAGTGAGTGAGGGGATTGGGTGTAGTGAGTGAGGGGAGTGGGGTGTAGTGAGTGAGGGGAGGTGGATTTCGGGAATGACAAGACTGGGATTTAGGGACTGAGCTGAGTGGGGTGTAATGAGTGACGGGAATGCTGTTGAGGGAGTGAGAAGTTGTTATATAGGGAGTGAGGGGAATGGGATTGAGGGAGTGAGGGAAATGGGATTGACGGAGTGATGGGATTGGGATTTGTGGAGTGAGGGGAATGGGGTGTGTGGAGTGAGTGGAATGGGATTTGAGGAGCGAGGGGAATGGCATTTGTGGAGTGAGGGGAATGGGATGTATTGATTGAATGGATTGGGTCACAGTGACTGAGGGGAGTGGTGTTGAGCGGCTGAGGGGATTGGTATTGAGGGAGTGAAGTGAGTGGGATGTAGCGAGGGAGGGATGTGTGATTTAGGGAGTGAGGCGAGTTAGAGTTATGGAATGAGTGGATTGGGATTTAGGGAGTGAGGGGATTGGGATTGAGGGGATTGGGATTGAGGGGATGAGCAGTGTTGGATTTCAGAAGTGAGGGGATTGGAATTGAGGGGGTGAGGCGATTGGGATTGAAGGGGTGAGGGGGTTGTGATTGCGGGGGTGAGGGGATTGGGATTGAGGGGGTGAGGGGATTGCGATGTACTGATGGGAATTAGAGTACAGTTTGATGAAATTCCCAGTTGTGACACAGGATCTGGGCCATGACTGACTTTGGGTTGAACATATTGGGAAGTGTAAATTTATTCCAATACTCGGAATGTACATTGAGGATCCGGATGATTTCTCCTCTGTGATCTCCAATATCTTTTCCCTTCTCACAGATCCAGGGACAACACCAACTCTGGGAGACGAGGATAAATCCCAGCCAGAATCCACTCACCCAGATTCCCCAATCCCGACAGAATCTCTAACCTCAGGTGCCTTAGCTATTTACCATTTATATAGATGATCTGGAGGAGGGAACCGAGTGCAGGGTGTCGAAATTTGCTGATGACACCAAGATTGGGGGAAAAGCAAATTTTGAGGAGGGTGTGGAGAGTCTGCAGAAGGATCTAGATAGGCTGGGCGAATGGGCCAGGAAATGGCAAATGGAATTTAATGTTGGCATGTGTGAGGTGGTCCACTTTGGTAGGAGGAATGGTAGGAAGGACTATTACTTACGTGGCGAAAAACTGCAGCAGGCGACGGTGCAGAGGGACCTCGGGGTCCTTGTGCATGAGTCGCAAAAACCCAGCTTGCAGGTGCAGCAGGTGGTCAGGAAGGCGAATGGGATGCTGGCCTTCATAGCGAGGGGGATTGAATATAAAAGTAGGGAGGTCTTGCTACAGCTATATAGGGCATTGGTGAGGCCGCAGCTGGAGTAGTGTGTGCAGTTTTGGGCGCCGCACCTGCGCAAGAATATTTTGGCCCTGGAGGGAGTGCAGAGGAGGTTTACTAGGCTGATACCGGAGTTGAGGGGATTGAGCTATGAGGAGTGGCTGAATAAACAAGGCTTGTACTCGTTAGAGTTTAGAAGAATGAGGGGAGATCTCATTGAGACGTATAAGATGATGAATGGGATGGATAGGATAGAGGTGGAGAGACTCTTCCCGCTCAAAAAAGACAGTAGGACTAGGGGGCACAGCCTCAAGATAAAGGGGAGGCGGTTTAGAACAGAGTTGAGGAGGAACTTCTTCACTCAAAGGGTGGTGAGTGTCTGGAATTCTCTGCCCGTTGAAGTGGTGGAGGCTGCCTCGCTAAATATTTTTAAGAAACGGGTTGATGGGTTTTTGATAAGAGAAGGGATTAAGGGTTATGGGGAGAGGGCGGGAAGGTGGAGCTGAGTCACGACAGATCAGCCATGACCTTATTGAATGGCGGGGCAGGCTCGAAGGGCTAGATGGCCTACTCCTGCTCCTATTTCTTATGTTCTTATGTTCTTAAATATTCCCCAAATATAGTGCTGGAATCCCGGAGTCGGATGAATGTGTGCGGAGACTGAGTGGAAGTGGGGTGTAGTGAGTGAGGGGAGTGGGGTGCAGTGCGTGAGGGGAGTGGCTGCGGTGAGTGTGGGGAGTGGGGTGTAGTGTGAGGGGAGTGGGGTTTAGTGAGTGATGGGAGTGGGATGGAGTGAGTGAGGGGAGTGGGGTGTTGTGGGTGTGGGATGGAGTGAATGAGGGTAGTGGTGTGTTGTGAGTGTGGGGAGTGGGGTGGAGTGAGTGAGCAGAGTGGGGTGTTGTGAGTAAGAGCAGTGTGATTTAGGGATGAGCAGACTGGGATTTATGCAGTGAGGGGATTGGGATTGAGGGGGTGAGGGGATTGGGATTGAGGGGGTGAGGGGTTTGGGATTGAGGGGGTGAGGGAATTGGGATTGAGGGGGTGAGGGGATTGCGATTGAGTGGTGAGGAGAATGGGGTTGACATAGTGAGGGAAATGGGATTGACAGAGTGAGGGGAATGGGATTGACGGAGTGAGGGCAATGGGATTGACACAGTGAGGGGAATGGGATTGATGGAGTGAGGGTAATCAGATTTGAGGAATGAGGGTATTGGGGCATAGTGACTGAGGGGATTAGGATTGAGGGACTGGAGTGAGTGGGATGTAGCGAATGAGGGGTGTGAGATTTAGGGAGGGAGGCGAGTTCGAGTTATGGAATGACGTGGGTTGGGATTTAGGGAGTGAGGGGATTAGGATTGAGGGGATGAGCAGCGTTGGATTTAAGAACTGAGGGGATTGGGACTGAGGGGGTGAGGCGATTGGGATTGAGAGGTGAGGGGATTGGGATTGAGGGGGTGAGGGGATTGGGATCGAGGGGGTGAGGGGATTGGGATTGAGGGGGTGAGGGGATTGGGATTGAGGGGATTGGGATGTACTGCTGGGAATTACAGTACAGTTTGATGAAATTCCCAGTTGTGACACAGGATCTGGGCCATGACTGACTTCGGGTTGAACATATTGGGAAGTGTAAATTTATCCCAATACTCGGAATGTACGTTGAGGATCCGGATGATTTCTACTCTGTGATCCCCAATATCTTTTCCCTTCTCACAGATCCAGGGACAAAACCACCTCTGGGAGCCGAGGATAAATCCCAGCCGGAATCCACTGACCCAGATTCCCCAATCCCGACAGAATCTCCAACCTCAGGTATCAACGACCCACAAGTTTGTCTGGATTAAATATTCCCCAAATAAAGTGCTGGAATATCGGTCTCGGATGAATGTGTGTGGAGACTGAGTGGAGCAGGATGTAGTGAGGGGAGTGGGGTGTAGTGAGTGAGGGGAGTGGGGTGTAGTGAGTGAGGGGAGTGGGATGTAGTGAGTGAGGAGAAAGGCATGGAGTGACTGATGGGAGGGGGATGGAGTGAGTGAGTGATCTGGAGTGAATTCCCGAATCTCTGACAGAATATAAACGCTACCAAAATTTTTCATCTCCGACTCATCACGACCGATTATCAAGGATTAAAAAGTGAGGAGGAATTTAGACTCCATAAGCAGTGGAATGCCGATTGGTTGCTCTGCCATCTCTGATGTGTGAACGCATTTTTATGGAAACTTTGCTCAGATATTGATGACGTAGTCCAATGTTAAGGCTAAAATAAAACAAGCTCGCTCAATTTCAGCCCCATCCAATCTCACGTTCGCTAGGCATCACAGCATCTGCAATTCAGGTGTTTTGTTCAGAATGCAGAGCGTCGGCATCAAACAAAACGTCATTCCCTCTTCCCGACAATGCTAAATAAATTGGGATGTGGGCGCAATGGTGAATATGTGGCCCGTGTGACTCATTGACTGGAGGGTCAACTCACCGGTTCATCATCAGAGGTGCAGCACTGACAGTCCTCACACGGGCTGGGGTTTGCATAACTCAGTGTCTAAAATGAACTATACCTTAACATTTGGGGAAAAAAAATACTTTTGAATATTCACCAAGAATTACACAGCAGCCAATTTGCAAGTGGGGTGAGGGGGCTGGGATGGAGTGAATGAGGGAAGTGGTATTGAGGGAGTGAGGGGAATGGGATGGGGTGAATATGCAGACTGTGGTGTAATGAGGGGAGTGGGATGTGTTGAGTGAGGGGAGTGGGGTGTAGTGAGTGTGGGTAGTGGGGTGTAGTGAGTGAGGGGAGTGGATTGTAGTGAGTGAGGGGAGTGGGGTGTTGTGAGTGAGGGAAGTGGGGTGTAGAGTGAGGGGAGTGGGGTGTAGTGAGTGAGGGGAGTGGGGTGTAGTGAGTGAGGGAAGTGGGGTGTACTGAGTGAGGGGAGTGGGGTGTAGTGAGTGAGGGGAGTGAGGTGGTGAGTGAGGGGAGTGGGGTGTAGAGTGAGGGGAGTGGGGTGTAGTGAGTGAGGGGAGTGGGGTGTAGTGAGTGAGGGAAGTGGGGTGTAGTGAGTGAGGGGAGTGGGGTGTAGTGAGTGAGGGGAATGGGGTGTAGTGAGTGAGAGGAGTGGGGTGTAGTGAGTGAGGGGAGTGGGGTGTAGTGAATGAGGGCAGTGGGGTGTAGTGAGTGAGGGGAGTGGGGTGTAGTGAGTGAGGGGAGTGGGTGTAGTGAGTGAGGGGAGTGGGGTGTAGGGAGTGAGGTGGTGAGTGAGGGGAGTGGGGTGTAGAGTGAGGGGAGTGGGGTGTAGTGAGTGAGGGGAGTGGGGTGTAGTGAGTGAGGGAAGTGGGGTGTAGTGAGTGAGGGGAGTGGGGTGTACTGAGTGAGGGGAATGGGGTGTAGTGAGTGAGAGGAGTGGGGTGTAGTGAGTGAGGGGAGTGGGGTGTACTGGGTGAGGGCAGTGGGATGTAGTGAGTGAGGGGAGTGGGGTGTAGTGAGTGAGGGGAGTGGGGTGTAGTGAGTGAGGGGAGTGGGGTGTAGTGAGTGAGGGGAGCGGGGTGTAGTGAGTGTGGGGAGTGGGGTGTAGTGAGTGAGGGAAGTGGGGTGTAGTGAGTGAGGGGAGTGGGGTGTCGTGAGTGAGGGGAGTGGGGTGTAGTGAGTGAGGGGAGTGGCGTGTAGTGACTGAGGGGAGTGGGGTGTACTGAATGAGGGGAGTGGCGTGTAGTGAGTGAGGGGAGTGGGGTGTAGTGAGTGAGGGCAGTGTGGTGTAGTGAATGAGGGGAATGGGGTGTAGTGAGTGAGGGGAGTGGGGTGTAGTGAGTGAGGGGAGTTAGGTGTAGTGAGTGCAGTGGGGTGTTTTGAGTGAGGGGAGTGGGGTGTAGTGAGTGAGGGGAGTGGGGTGTAGTGAGTGAGGGGAGTGGGGTGTAGTGAGTGAGGGGAGTGGGATGTAGTGAGTGAGGGGAGTGGGGTGTAGTGAGTGAGGGGAGCGGGGTTTAGTGAGTGAGGGGAGTGGGGTGTAGTGAGTGAGGGGAGCGGGGTGTAGTGAGTGAGGGGAGTGGGGTGTAGTGAGGGGAGCGGGTTGTAGTGAGTGAAGGGAGCGGGGTGTAGTGAGTGAGGGGAGTGGGGTGTAGTGAGTGAGGGAAGTGGGGTGTAGTGAGTGAGGGGAGTGGGGTGTAGTGAGTGAGGGGAATGGGGTGTAGTGAGTGAGAGTAGTGGGGTGCAGTGAGTGAGGGGAGACGGGTGTACTGGGTGAGGGCAGTGGGATGTAGTGAGTGAGGGGAGTGGGGTGTAGTGAGTGAGGGGAGTGGGGTGTAGTGAGTGAGGGGAGTGGGGTGTAGTGAGTGAGGGCAGCGGGGTGTAGTGAGTGTGGGGAGTGGGGTGTAGTGAGTGAGGGAGGTGGGGTGTAGTGAGTGAGGGGAGTGTGGTGTAGTGAGTGAGGGGAGTGGGGTGTAGTGAGCGAGAGGAGTGGCGTGTAGTGACTGAGGGGAGTGGGGTGTGGTGAGCGAGGGGAGTGGCGTGTAGTGAGTGAGGGGAGTGGGGTGTAGTGAGTGAGGGCAGTGGGGTGTAGTGAGTGAGGGGAGTGAGGTGTAGTGAGTGCAGTGGGGTGTTTTGAGTGAGGGGAGTGGGGTGTAGTGAGTGAGGGGAGTGGGGTGTAATGAGTGAGGGCAGTGGGATGTAGTGAGTGAGGGGAGTGGGGTGTAGTGAGTGAGGGGAGTGGGGTGTAGTGAGTGAGGGGAGTGGGGTGTAGTGAGTGAGGGGAGTGGGGTGTAGTGAGTGAGGGGAGTGAGGTGTAGTGAGTGCAGTTGGGTGTTTTGAGTGAGGGGAGTGGGGTGTAGTGAGTGAGGGGAGTGGGGTGTAGTGAGTGAGGGCAGTGGGATGTAGTGAGTGAGGGGAGTGGGTTGTAGTGAGTGAGGGGAGTGGGGTGTAGTGAGAGAGGGGAGTGGGGTGTAGTGAGTGTGGGGAGTGGGGTGTAGTGAGTGAGGGAAGTGGGGTGTAATGAGTGAGGGGAGTGGGGTGTAGTGATTGAGGGGAGTGGGGTGCAGTGAGCGAGGGGAGTGGCGTGTAGTGAGTGAGGGGAGTGGGGTGTAGTGAGTGAGGGCAGTGGGGTGTAGTGAATGAGGGGAATGGGGTGTAGTGAGTGAGGGGAGCGGGGTGTAGTGAGTGATGGGAGTGGGGTGTAGTGAGTGAGGGGAGCGGGGTGTAGTGAGTGAGGGGAGTGGGGTGTAGTGAGTGAGGGGAGCGGGGTGTAGTGAGTGAGGTGAGAGGGGTTTAGTGAGTGAGGGGAGTGGGGTGTAGTGAGTGAGGGGAGCGGGGTGTAGTGAGTGAGGGGAGTGGGGTGTAGTGAGGGGAGCGGGGTGTAGTGAGTGAGGGAAGTGGGGTGTAGTGAGTGAGGGGAGTGGGGTGTCGTGAGTGAGGGGAGTGGGGTGTAGTGAGTGAGGGGAGCGGGGTGTAGTGAGTGAGGGGAGTGGGGTGTAGTGAGGGGAGCGGGGTGTAGTGAGTGAGGGAAGTGGGGTGTAGTGAGTGAGGGGAGTGGGGTGTCGTGAGTGAGGGGAGTGGGGTGTAGTGAGTGAGGGGAGTGGCGTGTAGTGACTGAGGGGAGTGGGGTGTACTGAATGAGGGGAGTGGCGTGTAGTGAGTGAGGGGAGTGGGGTGTAGTGAGTGAGGGCAGTGTGGTGTAGTGAATGAGGGGAATGGGGTGTAGTGAGTGAGGGGAGCGGGGTGTAGTGAGTGAGGGGAGTTAGGTGTAGTGAGTGCAGTGGGGTGTTTTGAGTGAGGGGAGTGGGGGTGTAGTGAGTGAGGGGAGTGGGGTGTAGTGAGTGAGGGGAGTGGGGTGTAGTGAGTGAGGGGAGTGGGATGTAGTGAGTGAGAGGAGTGGGGTGTAGTGAGTGAGGGGAGCGGGGTTTAGTGAGTGAGGGGAGTGGGGTGTAGTGAGTGAGGGGAGCGGGGTGTAGTGAGTGAGGGAGTGGGGTGTAGTGAGGGGAGCGGGTTGTAGTGAGTGAAGGGAGCGGGGTGTAGTGAGTGAGGAGAGTGGGGTGTAGTGAGTGAGGGAAGTGGGGTGTAGTGAGTGAGGGGAGTGGGGTGTAGTGAGTGAGGGGAATGGGGTGTAGTGAGTGAGAGTAGTGGGGTGTAGTGAGTGAGGGGAGTCGGGTGTACTGGGTGAGGGCAGTGGGATGTAGTGAGTGAGGGGAGTGGGGTGTAGTGAGTGAGGGGAGTGGGGTGTAGTGAGTGAGGGGAGTGGGGTGTAGTGAGTGAGGGCAGCGGGGTGTAGTGAGTGTGGGGAGTGGGGTGTAGTGAGTGAGGGAGGTGGGGTGTAGTGAGTGAGGGGAGTGGGGTGTAGTGAGTGAGGGGAGTGTGGTGTAGTGAGCGAGAGGAGTGGCGTGTAGTGACTGAGGGGAGTGGGGTGTAGTGAGCGAGGGGAGTGGCGTGTAGTGAGTGAGGGGAGTGGGGTGTAGTGAGTGAGGGCAGTGGGGTGTAGTGAGTGAGGGGAGTGGGGTGTAGTGAGTGAGGGGAGCGGGGTGTAGTGAGTGAGGGGAGTGGGGTGTAGTGAGGGGAGCGGGGTGTAGTGAGTGAGGGGAGTGGGGTGTAATGAGTGAGGGCAGTGGGATGTAGTGAGTGAGGGGAGTGGGGTGTAGTGAGTGTGGGGAGTGGGGTGTAGTGAGTGAGGGGAGTGGGGTGTAGTGAGTGAGGGGAGTGGGGTGTAGTGAGTGAGGGGAGTGAGGTGTAGTGAGTGCAGTGGGGAGTTTTGAGTGAGGGGAGTGGGGTGTAGTGAGTGGGGGGAGTGGGGTGTAGTGAGTGAGGGCAGTGGGATGTAGTGAGTGAGGGGAGTGGGTTGTAGTGAGTGAGGGGAGTGGGGTGTAGTGAGTGAGGGGAGTGGGGTGTAGTGAGTGTGGGGAGTGGGGTGTAGTGAGTGAGGGAAGTGGGGTGTAATGAGTGAGGGGAGTGGGGTGTAGTGATTGAGGGGAGTGGGGTGCAGTGAGCGAGGGGAGTGGCGTGTAGTGAGTGAGGGGAGTGGGGTGTAGTGAGTGAGGGCAGTGGGGTGTAGTGAATGAGGGGAATGGGGTGTAGTGAGTGAGGGGAGCGGGGTGTAGTGAGTGATGGGAGTGGGGTGTAGTGAGTGATGGGAGCGGGGTGTAGTGAGTGAGGGGAGTGGGGTGTAGTGAGTGAGGGGAGCGGGGTGTAGTGAGTGAGGTGAGCGGGGTTTAGTGAGTGAGGGGAGTGGGGTTGTAGTGAGTGAGGGGAGCGGGGTGTAGTGAGTGAGGGGAGTGGGGTGTAGTGAGGGGAGCGGGGTGTAGTGAGTGAGGGGAGTGGGGTGTAGTGAGTGAGGGGAGTGGGGTGTAGTGAGTGAGGGGAGTGGGGTGTAGTGAGGGGAGCGGGGTGTAGTGAGTGAGGGGAGTGGGGTGTAGTGAGTGAAGGGAGCGGGGTGTAGTGAGTGAGGGGAGTGGGGTGTAGTGAGTGAGGGGAGTGGGGTGTAGTGAGTGAGGGGAGTGGGGTGTAGTGAGTGAGGGGAGTGGGGTGTAGTGAGTGAGGGGAGCGGGGTGTAGTGAGTGAGGGGAGTGGGGGTGTAGTGAGGGGAGCGGGGTGTAGTGAGGGGAGCGGGCTGTAGTGAGTGAGGGGAGTGGGGTGTAGTGAGGGGAGCGGGCTGTAGTGAGTGAAGGGAGCGGGGTGTAGTGAGTGAGGGGAGTGGGGTGTAGTGAGTGAGTGGAGCGGGGTGTAGTGAGTGAGGGGAGCGGGGTGTAGTGAGTGAGGGGAGTGGGGTGTAGTGAGTGAGGGGAGTGGGGTGTAGTGAGTGAGGGGAGTGGGGTGTAGTGAGTGAGGGGAGTGGGGTTGTAGTGAGTGCGGTGCGCTCTGTTCAGTGAGTGCTCTGTCTCCCTCCCACACTCGGGATTTGAGGAAATTTCTGTCTGTTGTTTGGAATTTGCTCTGTGTTTTGCATTCCCGGTTCCGTCTCTACATCCAGTCCGAGATCGTGTCCCTCCCAGACCTGCAGTGGAGCTCTGAGCAAAGCTCTGTCACCCTGTGTCTCCTGGTACTTAAACCTGCTGCTTTCTATTGACATTCATGTCCCATCCACGCTGTGATCAGGCTTCATCCGTGACTGTGTTTGTGTAACGTCTTCAACAAGAGTTTGGGTCTTCTGAGTACGAGCTCCCTGATTGAGGCAGGGATGAGGTATGGGCGGCACGGTAGCACAGTGGGTTAGCACTGCTGCTTCACAGCTCCAGGGTCCTGGGTTCGATTCCCGACTCGGGTCACTGCCTGTGTGGAGTTTGCACATTCTCCTCGTGTCTGCATGGGTTTATTCCGGGTGCTCCGGTTTCCTCCCACAGTCCAAAGATGTGCGGGTTAGGTTCATTGGCTATGCTAAAATTGCCCCTTAGTGTCCTGGGATGTGTAGGTTAGAGGGATTAGCAGGTAAATGTGTAGGGATATGGGGATAGGGTCTGGGTGGGATTGTGTTCGGTGCAGACTCGATGGGCCGAAGGGCCTGTTTCTGCACTGGAGGGTTCTATGTTTATGTCACTCAGGGATCTCGTACTCCGGGATGCCAACCTCACGGGTCTGATGGAATTCATTACCAATTTCTGATGTGAAGTGTGTCGTTTGACCCCCCCAAGGGTGAGCACATTTAATTCCCTCTCCATCTCCGTGACCCTGAGAATGTGGGATCTCTGTCACCTCCACTGGGGCAAGTGTCTCTGGGAAAGAGATCTTCTCCTGGGCTGTTTTCCCTCTGGATGGTGTTTCTCTCCAGCCGCCTGGCCTGCAATCTTTCTGGTGTACCTCTCCCCTCCCACCCCATCCTCCCCTCCCACTGCTCCCAGGGAATTCAGCTCTCGTTCCTGTCCTCCCCATGTTTCAGGGTTTCTGTCTCTCTCGGAGGAGGATTGTGAAGCCATGGACGTCGAGGTACAAGTGATGTCCGTGGGGAACAACAAGCTGGAAACCGATGAGCAAAAGGCCGCCTACCTTCGACAGGTATAGAATTCAGAAAATCGGGGGAGGAGGGGGTCATTTGGTTCCTCGATCCTGCTCCGGCATTCATTGTGACCATGGCTGATCATTAACTCAGTAGCTTGATCGTGTCTATCCCTCCCCTCCGAAAGCATTCGATCCCATTTGCCCCAATTGCTTTGTCTAACTCCTTTCTCGAGAACACACAATGTTTTGGGCTCAGCAGCTTTATGTGATCGGGAAATTTTACACACCTGCCACAAGCTGGGTCAACAAATATTATCCTTGTCTCTGTCCCGAAAGATTTACCCCGTATCCTCAGAGTGTGACTCCCGATTCTGGATTTCTCCCCCACAAACGTCAGGAATACTCTTCCCACGCCTATCTGGACTAGTCCTGTTCGAATGTTGTAAGTTTCCATGTGACTCCACTCATTCTTCCTAACTGCAGCCAAGACAAACCCAACGGACTCAATAGTCCGGTCTTCCCAGGAATTGGTCTGAGAAACATCTGTTTCAATCCCTTCAGAGCTCGGTCTTCCTTCCTCAGACGGGAAACATACAGTGAATGGTAGATCCCTTCGGAGTATTGATAGGCAGAGGGATCTGGGTGTACATGCACACAGGTCACTGAAAGTGGCAGCGCAGGTGGAGAAGGTAGTCAGGAAGGCATACAGCATGCTTGCCTTCATCGGCCGGGGCAGTGAGTTTAAAAATTGGCAAGTCATGTTGCAGCTTTACAGAACCTTAATGAGGCCACACTTGGAATATAGTGTTCAATTCTGGGTCGCCACACTATCAGAAGGATGTGGAGGCTTTGGAGAGGGTACAGAAGAGATTTACCAGGACGTTGTCCCTGGTACGGAGGGCATTAGCTACAAGGAGCAGTTTGGAGAAACTTGGTTTGTTCTCACTGGAGGGTTGAGGGGAGACCTGATAGAAGTCTACAAGATTATGAGAGGCAGAGTGGATAGTCAGAAGCTTTTTCCCCAGGGCGGAAGAGTCAGGAGGTACAGGTTTAAGGTGCGAGGGGCAAGGTTTAAAGGAGATGTACGAAGCAGATTTTTTACACAGAGGGTGGTGGGCGCCTGGAACTCGTTGCTGGGGGACGTAGTTGAAATGGATATATTAGCGACTTTTAAGAGGCGTCTTGACAAGTACATGGATAGGATGGGAATAGAGGGATATGGTCCCCAGAAGGGGAGGGGGGGTTTTAGTTCAGTCGGGCAGCATGGTCAGTGCAGGGCCGAAGGGCCTGTTCCTGTGCTATAATTTTCTTTGTTCTTTCTCGGGAGAGGAAAACTGCACACAATATTCCCACTGTGTCCTTGTTGTACAAGAGCAGAGAGCCATCTCTGCTCCTGCACTCAAATCCTGTCTCTATGATGGCAACATCCTGGAGAACCATCCTTTGCGTTTTCTTCAAAGCAACCCTTTCCTTTTGGTACCGCAGCCACCAGGTCCGCCCGCAATATTCGGGATGTGACCAAAACGCCATGCAATACATAACACAACTTGCCAACTTGATGCCCGGGCTGGTGAAGGCAAGCATGCTGGGTACCATTAGTACAGTTTAATCATAACTCGTTGGCCTTGTTTAACCATTTCCAGTTAGCAGTTGAGATCATTTCATCAACTCTTCCTGACATTACTGATGAACTGCTCTTGGTTTGATTGATTGCGTGAAGTTAGTATGAAGAGGTCATCTCCAGTTTGGCATTGAGGAGACAGCATTGACAGGACTTTGTCCTGTCTGGGTGTTCAGGAGGGGGCTGGACATTTTTTTTGGTTGGGGTGGGGGGGGGGGGCTCAGGGATGGTTCAGGGAAGTGGCTGGAATGTGAGAGTGTGAGTGCATCGCCACACCGTCAGGAGTGACTCCTCACCCTGAGATTCTCCTCCTTTCCCAGGTCCAGGATATGGTGAGGAACTATCTCCCCTGCAAGAAACTGGTGCCAGCCAACTCTCAAAATAAGAAAAGAGCAAAGAAACGGAAATGAAGGAGCAAATACATCCAGACTGTTACTAGGGAGGGGTATTTACGTACAACTCAAGGCCAGTGTGTACGTGTGCTACAGTGTGCCTGTAGGGTGTGTGTGCTGGTGTGTGTTAGAGAGTGTGTAAGTGTGAGTATGTCTGTATATGAGTGTGTGTGCGAGCGTGGGATACTGCGTGTGTCAGCGTCTGTGAGGATGTTTATGCGTCTGTGTGTGTGTGTGGAATACTGTGCGTATCAGTGTGTGTGCCAGCGTGAGTGTGTGTCAGCGTGAGTATGTGAGGATGTGTGTGTGTGTTAGAGAGTGTGTTTTTCAGTGTGTTTTTCAGTGTGTGTGAGTGTTAGGGTTTTTGTGTGTGTTAGAGAATGTGTGTGTTCGAGACTGAGTGTTGTGAGAGTGTGTGTTTTTGTGTTAAATTCTGTGTATGTGTGCATGTGTGAGTCTGTGTGCGAGTGTATCTGTCTACATGTTAGTGTATTTATGTGTATGGATATGTTTTGTGTGATTGAGTGCATGAATATAACTGTGTGTGTTTCAGATTGTGTGTGTAACTTTGAGACAGTGTGTGTGAGCGAGAGCGCGTGAGAGTCCGCGTGTGTGAGTGAGTGTGTGTGTGTCAGTGAGTGTGTGTGAGTGTGAGTGAGCGAGAGTGCGTGTGTGAGTGCATGTGTGAGTGTGTGTGAGTGTGTGCGTGTGTTAAAGTATGTGTGTGTGTGTTGTGAGAGTGTGGGTGTAAGTGTTTGTGACAGAGTGTATGTCTGTGTGTGTGCATGTGTCTTAGAGTGTGTGTGCACATGAGTGTGTTAGAATGTGTTTATTTGGATTAATGTGTGTGTGCGTGAGTAGGAGTCGATGTGAGTATGTGTGTGTGTGAGTGAGTGTGTTAGTGTGTGAGTTAATGTGTATATATTGCAGAGTAACTGTGTTAGTGATGGAGAATGAGCGTATGTGTGTGTGTTGGAGAATGAGTGTGTTCATGTGTGTGTGTTGGAGAATGAGTGTGTTAGTGTGTGTGTGTTGGAGAATGAGTGTGTTAGTGTGTGTGTGTTGGAGAATGAGTGTGTTAGTGTGTGTGTATGTTGGAGAATGAGTGCGTTAGTGTGGTTTAATGAGCATTGAACTCCAATGCTTTCTGAACACCAGTGCAATAGCTTAAAACGGGGCTTAAAATGGGATGGTTTGTGTGTGTTGTATTTGGGTGGTTTAGTGGTGGTCGGGATTCTTACTAAAAGAGCTTTCAAATTTCTTTCTAAAATGTTTGATGGGGGGCGCTAGTGGGGGTGTGAAGAGGGTTAAACGTGTTTAACTGTTTTTAGTTCATGCTTTTGAAGGTATATCTCCCTATGTAGGATACACGTATCTCTAAAGCAGTTTTGAAAGAGATTGAGGGGTATGAAATGTTTCGAAATGGTTGTAACACACCTCGATGAGTTGGAAGGCTAGTTTTTAAGGAGATTTGCTTACACGGGAGGGTGAACGAGAGTTTGAATAGGTGTGTCGCCTTCTTTTTTGGGGAATGTGTGCGTTTACAATTGAGATAAACTGGGAGAAGGTGTGTGATACAGCGGGAAACCCAGGAACAGGTAGCTGTGCTTTCACAGTTATGCTATGCTAACGCTGAAAGTGTCTGGAAGGCATTTCGCCCAAGGGTCGCAGAGCTGGTTAATGACACTTTCCAGCGAGGAAATTGTTCCTTCCGTCGACCTGGTGGACTTTCGTTTGGCAGTTTTGAGATTTGTTGAGGTCAGGGGGCATGTACAGACTGTTCCTGAAAATTCAGTTTTAGTCTCTCCCCAAAGTCACCCTCTGAAAACTTTAAGGTTTTTAACACAAAGTGTTTCAAGAATGCCTGAGTTTGCTAATGGCACTTATTTGAAATTGATATTGATCTATGGGTGAATGGGATTAATGTGGAACTGGTACAGTCATCAACTAGAAGGTAAAGTTCCTTCTATTTTTAAAAAAAAAATATTGTTCAACTATTAATGCTTATACTACTTCATTTGTTAGGAGCTATATTTACGCTGGGTTATTCAATAAAGTTTGCATAAAATATTTCTAACTTGTCAGTGGAATTATTCCCGAGGTGAAATATCTTCACATTTGTGCCAAGTGATTGCTGGTTTGTTAATACAAGTTGAGGTTCCAGCACAGCACCTGAACACACACAGCATCCTTTATTATCAGCTATAGTGGGGAAGGGTCACGATGACCTGATAAGCGTAGAAATGGGTGGCAGGCGGCACAGTGGATAGCACTGCTGCCTCACAGCACCAGGGGCCAGGTTCCATTCCCGGCTTGGGTGACTATGCAGTTTCGGTGTGTTCTCCCCATGTCTGCGTGTGTTTCCTCTGGGAGCTCCGGTTTCCCCCCACTCTCTAAGCATGTATAGACTGGGAGGATCGGCCAATGTAAATTGCCCCTTACCGTCCAAAGATGTGCAGGTTAGATGGATTAACCATGACAAATTGCTCCTTAGTGTCCAAAGATGTGCAGGTTGGGAGGACTGGCCATGCTAAATTGCCCCTCAGTGTTCACAAATGTGTAGGTTAGATGGATTAGCCATGCTAAATTGCCCCTGAGTGTCCAAAGATGTGCAGGTTAGGTAGATTGACCATGCCAAATTGCCCCTTAGTGTCCAAAGATGTGCAGATTCGGTGGACTGGCCATGCTAAATTGTCTCTTAGTGTCCAATGATGTGTAGGTTGGGTGGATTGGCCATACTAAATTGCCACTTATTGTCCAAAGATGCTGTTTAGGTGGATTGGCCATGCTAAATTGCACCTTAGTGTTCAATGATGCATAGGTTGGGTGGATTGGCCATGCTAAATTGCCCCTTAGTGTCGAAAGATGCGCAGGTTAGGAACATTGGCCATGCTAAGTTGCCCCTTAGTGTCCAAAGATGCTGTTTAGGTGGATTGGCCATGCTAAATTGTCCTTTAGTGTTCAAAGATGTGCAGGTTAGGTGGATTGGCCATACTAAATTGTCCCTTAGTAACCAAATATGTGCGGGTTGAATGGATTGGCCATGCTAAGTTGCTCCTTAGTGTCCAATGTAAAGGTGAGGTGAATTGGCCATGCTAAATTGCCTCTTAGTATCCAAAGATGTGCAGTTTAGGTGGATTGGCCATGCCAAATTGCCCCTTAGTGTGTTCAAAAATGTGCAGGTTAGGCAGATTGGTCATGCTAAATTGTCCCTTAGTGTTCAAAGATGCCAATCCACCTTACCAACTCATCTCTGGGCATGGTGGGGAAATTTGGCATGGGCAATCCACCAAACATAAGAACATAAGAAATAAGAGCAGGAGTAGGCCATCTGGCCCTTCGAGCCTGCTCCGCCATTTAATAAGATCATGGCTGATCTGTCGTGGCTCAGTTCCACATTCCGGCCCTCTCCCCATAACCCTTAATCCCCTCTCTTATCAAAAACCCATCAACCCGCTTCTTGAAAATATTTAGCGAGGCAGCCTCCACCACTTCAACGGGTAGAGAATTCCAGATATTCACCACCCTTTGAGTGAAGAAGTTCCTCCTCAACTCCGTTCTAAAACGCCCCCCCCCCCCCTTTAACGCCCCCCCCCCCCCTTTATCTTGAGGCTGTGCCCCCTAGTCCTACTGTCTTTGGAAACAATGGGGCAAGTCAAGATGATCAATGCACAATGGAACCCGAAGGGCAATTTAACATGGCAAACCCACTTAATCTACATATCTTTGCACTTTAAGTGACAGGTGAGTTTGGACAATCCAACAAACCTGTACATCTTTGGACATTAAGGGTCAATTTAGCATGGACAATCCACCCAACTTGCACATCTTTGGAGACTAAGGGGTAATTTAGCATCGCCAATCCACCAAACACACACATCTTTGGAGGCTAAGGGGCAATTTAGCCTTGTCAATCCACCCAACCTGCACATCTTTGGAGACTAAGGGGCAATTTAGCATGGCCAATCCACCCAACCTGCACATCTTTGGACACTAAGGGGCCATTTAGCATAGGCAATCCACCCAACCTGCACATTTTTGGACACTAAGGGGCCATTTAGCATGGGCAATCCACCCAATCTGCACATCTTTGCACACTAAGGGGCCATTTAGCATGGCCAATCCACCCAACTTGCACATCCTTTGTATCGCCAATCCACCGAACACGCACAACTTTGGATGCTAAGGTTCAATTAAGAACATAAGAAATAGGAGTAGGCCATCTAGCCCTTCCAGCCTGCCCCGCCATTCAATAAGATCATGGCTGATCTGAAGTGGATCAGTTCCATTTTCCCGCTTTCTCCCCATAACCCTTAATTCCCTTGTCTATCAGAAACCTATCTACCCGTGACTTAAATATATTTAGCGAGGCAGCATCCACCACTTCAATGGGCAGAGAATTCCAGAGACTCACCACCCTTTGAGTGAAGAAATTCCTCCTCAACTCTGATCTGAACTGCCCGCCCCCTTATCTTGAGGTTGTGCCCTCTAGTCCTGCTATCCTTTCTAAGTGGGAAGAATCTCTCTATCTCTACCCTATCCATCCCCTTCATGATCTTGTAAGTCTCTATAAGATCCCCCCTCATCATTCTAAACTCCAACGAGTACAGACCCAGTCTATTTAGTCTCTCTTCATAGGCCGACCCCCTCATCTCCAGTATCAGCCTTGTGAACCTCCTCTGCACTCCCTCCATGGGCAATATATCCTTCCGCAAGTGCGGCGACCAAAACTGTACACAGTACTCCAGCTGCGGCCTCACCAGTGCCCTGTACAGTTGCAGCAAGACCTCCCAACTTTTATATTCTATCCCCCTCGCTATAAAGGCCAACATCCCAAGAGCAAAAACAGCCCGGGAACAGACCCTTCGGCCCAAGGAGCCTGCACTGCCATTTTAACATTACCAGTTCCCCCTCCACCTACGACCCTTATCAATGCTTATGGCATTCCATATTGAGGGAAACCTAATTTAGGGACAATTTATTACCTCCAATCAGCCTAATAGCACATCTTTGGGGTGTGGGAGGAAACCGGAGCACCCGGAGAAAACCCACGCAAGCATGGAGAGAATGTACAAAACTCCCACAGACACTGGCCCAAATCCATGTGTCTGCACAGCAAACAGTGATAGTCTCTGAGCTGTCGTGTTGCCTAGTATATGGTCCAGTTTAAGCGTACACTAATGACATGAAGTACTAGGCTACTCTCGAACATCCAAGAGCAGCCCAAGTACGACCCATCGCGTGTACGTCCCTCGTTGGACAACAAGGTGGACCGACTTAAAACTTGTGAATTAAAAGAGAAAAACATCAGAATCATTCCACATCCTGATACATTACCAGGGACGTCCCAATGCTAATGATCCTTATTTAAAACAATCTCCTATATCCCTCCATTTCCAACCCACTCATGTGCTTATCCAAGTTACTCTTAGACAACTCCTGCCTGCCTCCACCCATCTTGCTTGGCAGAGCATTCCATACCCTCACTACCCTCTGTGGGAAAACCCTCCCTCTAATGTCTGTGTTATACGTCGCCCCCACCCCTCCCTCACCCTCAGCCCATTATTATCTAACGCTCTTCACTTTGGGTAGTCTTTCTTTTATTCAAGTTTTCTCTAATGCTCCCTTTGCATTGGACATTGTCCCGTTATAACACTCTTTTCATCCAATGTCCCCTCACTCCACATTCACTTTGTATCTCCTCTGCTTGTTTCCCATTTTTGTTGGAACGTATCCTCCAGGAAATATCCCGGTGGGCTTTCTGGCCCCTCAAAGGCACCAGGGAGTGACTGAGGATGTAAGAATCTTGACAACTCCCAGGCAACCTTGCATACGCATGCAACATTTGCAAGAGTAGGCCAATTGGCCCCTCCAGCCTGCTCTGCTATCAAATAAGGTTATGGCTGACCTGATTGTGGCCTCAATTCCACTTTCCTGTCCATCCCTGTTATCCATTAACTCCCTTGTTGGTCAAGAATCTATCTGTCTCTACCTTGAAAATATTGAATGACACAGTCTCTTCCACCCTGGGGAACAGAGTTATACAGACTCATGAGCCTCTGAGAGAAAATATTTGCCCTCTTCACCATTTTAAATGGGAGACCCCTTATTTTTAAACTATTTCCCCTCATTCTAATCTCCCGCACAAAGAGAAATATACGCCAGAACTCTACTGCCCCACGCATCATGGAATTGAAGCAGGCGAGGGGCATACAACGGAATTGTCCGTTGACCTCAGGAGTGTCTGAAGGAACAGGAGCACCTGGACGGGGAGGGCTTACAAATTTCACACAGTCACCTGAGGCCGGAATCGAATCTGGGTCCCTGGTGCTTTGAGGCAGGTTTACACCATTGCGTCGCCTCACCTCATATATGGACAATTAAATAAATCAGGTTCAAACGTCTTCACTGTTAGCTCTCTTTCCATCACAGCCATTCCACTACAGTGATGGGGTTTTGTGTACATCATTACATATAGAGACGTATAAGATAATGAAGGGGATGGATAGGGTAGAGGTAGAGAGATTCTTCCCGCTCAGAAAGGACAGCAGGACTAGAGGGCACAGCCTCAAGATAAAGGAGGGTGCCGTTTAGAACGGAGTTGAGGAGGAACTTCTTCACTCAAAGGGTGGTGAATCTCTGGAATTATCTGCCCGTTGAAGTGGTGGAGGCTACCTCACTAGATATATTTAAGTCACGGGTGGATAGGTTTTTGGTAGGCAAGGGAATTAAGGATTATGGGGAGAAAGCGGGAAAGTGGAACTGAGCCACTTCAGATCAGCCATGATCTTATTGAATGGCGGGGCAGGCTCGAAGGGCTAGATGGCCTACTCCTGCTCCTATTTCTTATGTTCTTATGTTCTTATGAAATTTCCCCGTCACTGCGGACCTTCTCTCGCTTATACCTCCGTTCCCTTAGTTTTCCAATCATTGTGTTAAACATTTCCTAGAGTCGTTTTAGCTGGCCTTGGAAGACAGAGGCGACCCCGGCCATCCATTCCCTCCCTCTTGAAGGTCGTCTGCCTTAGCTACTTGGAGAGTATTGAATAATCGTTACATTTCACCAACGACCTCCTCTTCAGCAGTGCTGACTATTGATAACCTCATCAATACTGACAACTGAAGCCCCACTATGATGGACAAGGTAAGATTGGAAGGTGATGCTCAGTGTTTCCGCTGTTTCCTGCTCTCCTGCCTCAAACACCACATGCACAAAGGGTACATGTTCTTTATTTGTGATGTGAAAGGTGTTGGATTGAAGGGGGTTAACTCAGACTGTTTGTTCCGTGACCGTGACTGATGTCAGTCTCCACGGATCCCCATCATCTCACTGGAGGGTTCTACCTCTCTCATAAAAATCGGCTTTTTTTCCACCTGCTCTTGCATATCGTGAGGGGCGGCGTCACGTCCCAGATTCACAGCGGATCCGGAGAGAATGTGAGACAAGATTGGGAATCTGAGACCAACAGATTGCGATGTTCCAACAATGGATAAGACTCTGGGAACAATGGACTGGAATGTCCCCACAACGGGTCCCAATCTGAGGGCAATGGGCTGGAATGTGACAAGAATGGGTCTGATCCGGAGGACAATGGACTGGAATGTTCCAATTATAGATGAGAATCTGGGAACAACGGATTGGAATGTCACAACAATGGATCAGAACCTGGGAACAATGGACTGGAATGTTCCAACAATGGATCAGAGTCTGGGAGCAATCAACTGGAATGTCACAGCAATGGATCAGAATCTGAGAACTGTTGACAGTTTTTCCTTTGCCCTTTTCATGATTTCTACAAGTTATTGGTTGGTAGGTTTAGCCGAGCGAATCGAGTTTGCACTGCACATTATCCAACACATTTACTATCCCATTCTGGCTGTGATCGGAGTCCCTGGTAAGTCTCTCAATCCGGTTCTTAATTTTACAAAACATTGCTTCAACCTGTTGAAGATATGGCCATTAACTCTTTGACCATCAAACAAAGAGACAGAAATGGTGATGTTTCCATGGTTCTCCCAACGGTTCTGGTTAATAGTTACTCCAGAAAGGTGAGTCGCACTGAAAACACTTCCACTGTTAAACGCACAGCCCTATTCCTGCACGGGACCCCCCCCCCCTCCCCCACCCACCCCACCTCGCGTGCCCGACAACACACGAGACTCCCCCACCTTCTCCCGACCCCTACACAAACAACCCCCAACACACATGACAGTCTGCACTCAGGCACAAGAACCTAGACAATACCCAAAGCTGATGTACTACAATCTCAAATTTTGGGGGATGCCAAAATTCACTCCGTCCCAACCCAAAAGACCAGAAAATATAGGGGGAGAACAAAGGCATTTAGTCTAACAGGTCTGTACCTTTTATGTTTGGCTCCAGTTTCCTCTCAATCCCCCTTCACATTAGACATTCTTTCGTTATGTCTTTTCTTTTCCATTATTATCTAAGGCTCCTCACTTTGGATCGTCTCTCTAATATAACACTCTTTTACTCCAGTTTTGCCTAATGCTCCTTTCGCATTGGATAATGGTGGTGGCTCTCCTATGCATCTGCTGCCCTTGTCCTTCTAGTTAGAAAATGGTTGTAGGTTTGTAAGGTGTTGTCAAAGGATTCGGTCTGCCTTGTTGTCTAACGAGGGGCATACACGCGATGGATCATATGAGGGCTGCTCTTGGTTGTTTAAAGAATAGCCTAGTACTTCACGTTGTTAGTGTACGCTTAAACTGGACCAGATGCTGGGCAACATGACAGCTCAGTGCCTATCACTGTTTGCTGTGCAGATACATGGATTTGGGCCTGTGTCTGTGGGAGTTTGCGCATTCTCCCTGTGGTTGCGTGGGTTTTCTCCGGGTGCTCCGGTTTCCTCCCACACCCCAAAGATGTGCTTTTAGGCTGATTGGTGTAACAAATTGTCCCTAACTTATTATCCCCTTAATCTGGTTTCCAATGGGGGCACCATAAGCATAGACACATGTCACGGGTGGAGTAGGAAAAACACATTGTTAAGATGGCGGCGCGGGCTCGTTGGGCCGAAGGGCCTGTTTCCCGTGCTGTGTTGTTCTTTGGTAATATCTAGGTGAAAACTTCCACCGTCCGTCTCCCTTAACCTTCCCCCTCCTCACCGTATACCTGTGCCCCCTTGAAATTGTCATCTCCACCCTATACAAAGAAAATATTTTGACCGTACACCCCGTCTCGCGCTGTTTTGTAGACCTCAATCAGATCTCCTCTCGGCCTCCATCTTCCCAGTAAAAAGAAATTCCAGTTTATTCAACCTCTCCTCACAGCCAAAACCCCTCGGGGCCAGGCTGCATTCTACTGAACCTTCTTGGCACTCTCTCCAAAGCTTCCACGTCCTTCTGGTTGTGTGGCGCCCAGAACTGGCACGTCCTACTCCAAAGCAGCGTTATCAAGGTTTTATATAGCTGCAACATGATTTGCCAATTCTTGTACTCAGCGCTTCGGTGATGAAGGCAAGCGTGCCAAGTGCCTTCTTAATAAACT
The DNA here is from genome assembly GCA_037974335.1 of Prionace glauca. Classification (NCBI taxonomy): domain Eukaryota; kingdom Metazoa; phylum Chordata; class Chondrichthyes; order Carcharhiniformes; family Carcharhinidae; genus Prionace; species Prionace glauca. Next base: position 27,833,240 of record CM075759.1, read on the forward strand.
TTGTCACCTTGCTTTGCCACCTGTGGGGAACTGTGGACCTGCAAACCTAGATCCCTCTGTAAATTAATGTTCTTAATGGTTCTGTCATTGTATAATTCCCAACTAAACGTGATCTTCCTTAATGCATCACTGTGCATTTGTCCCCGAGTAGAGCATGATTTAAGAAAAATATAAATGACCCAGAGAGAGATTGGAGTCTGGGATGAACTTCCTGAGACGGTGCTGCAGACAAACTCAATCAAGGAATTGAGAAGAGAGTTGGTTGGCTTTCTGAACTAAAAAGATTGAACAATTTTAGGGACATAAGTTAGATGTGCGGGTACCATTCTACACGTGTTGACATAACGTCATGTTTTATTTCCGTTCTTTACAGTGAACATTGTCGCGATTGTGATTCTCCAGCGGAAAAACTGTGCCCTCTCCGTCTGTATCACTCGATACCTGGTGGCCATGTCATCAGCGGACCTACTGGTCATTATCATTGACCTGATCTTGAGACACATCCCAATTGTTTTCTACACGGAGTTTGTGTTCTTGAAAAGCATCCCTGTATGTAATATCCACGCCGTCCTGCTTTACGCAGCCACTGACTGCTCCGTCTGGTTCACCGTCGCCTTCACCTTTGATCGGTGCGTGGCCATCTGTTGCCCCAAGCTGAAACTTAAATATTGCAACGAGAGAATGGCAACTGTGGTTCTGGGGACACTGGCTGTGCTGAGCTGTTTGAAGAATATTTTCTGGTATTTCATGTTAACAGCAGAGTATGGGTTGGGCAACGATCCCTGGCTTTGTTGGATCAGACCTGATCTGCATGACCCTGATTTCTGGGTGAGAGTCGAGTGCGCCCATCATATTCTGACACCGTGCGTGGCATTTGTCCTGATTTTGCTGTTCAATGTTCTCATTGTCAGAGAAATATTAGTAAGCAGCAGAGCCCGCAGGAGACTCCGGGCTCAGAGCAATGGGGAGGAACCCAAAGACCCGGAGATGGAGAGTCGAAGGAAATCCATCATATTGCTATTTGTTCTCTCGGCTAATTTCATTCTGTTATGGGCAACATTGACAGGTTATACAGTATGGAGGCTCATCTGCATCCAGACAAAGAAGTGTAATGTTTTCAGTATCCCACTTTTTATCAAGGAGGCGGGATTCATGCTACAGCTTGTGAGCTGCTGCACAAACACTGCTATTTACGCTGTGACGCAGACTAAGTTCAGGGAGCAGTTTAAGAATATGCTGAAATATCCCTTCATTTCAGTTCATCAAATTATTAAACAGAGATTAGAACTGAATCACTAAGTTTCCAGAACGTTCTCACTTCCTGATTACAGCAGTTGATGATGAGAATTATGCCAGTGGGAAGAAATCATAGTGAGGTTCTGTAACATTCTAATATTATTTCAGATTACAGTTGTGGGGGGGGGAGGAAGGTGAGAACAAACATCGTACTGAGAAGCATTTTTGGTATTGGCTAGAACAACTGTCAATTATCCTGCTAATAATCACTAATTAGAGAAGAAAATGGATGATTAGTTTGCACGGATCCCACACTAGCCTGTCCGCACATTGACTGGAGGCGAACTCGCTGCACCGATCTCACATTGACCTGTCCCACTGCTCCTCACATTGACTTGCTAGCAATCCTGGCAGAGACATTCAGAGGAGAGAGGCAGTCATTCCTGATGCACCACTTCAACCACAGCTGAATGAGGGAAGGCGAAGGCAGGTGGGCTCAATGATGCGCGGCTCAATGATGCGCGATCCACGTCGCATGGCCCACCACCCCCTCCCTCCCCCGACGTCAGAAGTTCGCCCAGATGGATTGGTGGAAGGTGGAGATCGGAGGTGGCGACTCAGAGACCAGGCAGAGGCGATGGTTAAAATACTCAATTATGGAGGTGGATGCGGGTGTTGAGTGGGGAGAGCAGTGGGACCTGAGCGTCAACTGATGTTTAAACACGAACTTGGGTGAACGCAACAGAAATTTGGGGGAAATTGGTTCATTATGGAAAGGTGAGCTGAGGGGTAAACCATCCCTAGGTCTTTTGTTGTTTATTATTAGGTTAACTGCCGGATTAGGAGTATACTGAGGTTAATATTGACGTTATTGTGGTATATTGAAGGTAATGTTGAGATTATTAATGTATATTGAAAGTAATATTGAGGTTATTGAGGTATATTAAGGTTAATATTGTTAGTACTGAGACAAATGTTAAAATTGAGATTATTGTTAACACTGAGGTTAATTTTGACGTTGAGTTTAATTTTAACATTCAGGGCAATCTTAACAAGATTAATGCTAATATTGAAGTTATTGTTAAAATTGAGGTACAAGCCAAGGTTAATTTTGACATTTTGGTTAATTTTAACTTTGGGGATTAATGTTAATACTGAGGTTAACGTTAGTATCAGGCGGCGCAGTGGCACAGGCATTCGCACTGATGTCACACAGTGCCAGGGACTCAGGGTCGATTGCTGGTTTTGGTCACTGTCTGCGTGGAGTTTGCACGTTCTCCACTGTCTGCGTGGGTTTCCTCCGGGTGCTCCGGTTTCCTCCCATTCTCCAAAGATGTCCAGGCTAGGTGGATTGGCCATGCTAAATTCTCTTGGAATGTACCCGTGCAGGCACTGGAGACTGGTGACTAACAACTGTTCACAGTAACTTCATTGCAGTATTAATGTAAGCCTACTTGTAACACTAATAAATAAACCTCAAACTTTCACATTACCTGTAACATTTATATTATTTGAAGTTATTGTTAATACTATTTATTATATTATTTACATGAAGTTATTGTTAATACTTAGGTTAATGTTAACAATGAGGTTAAATTTAATAATTTGAATAATGCTATTATTTAGCTTATTTTAGCATTGAGATAAATGTTTTCATTTGGGTTAATGTATTCTATCTATCATCACATTAACTCTGTATTTTGATCCTTACATATTTGGACACTAAGGCACAATTTACCATGGCCAATTCACCTAACCTGTACATCCTTAGACCCACTAAGGGGCAATTTAGCATGGCCAATCCACCCAACCTGCACATCTTTGGACACTGAGGGACAATTTAACATAGCCAATCCACCCAACCTGCACATCTTTGGACACTAAGGGACAATTCAGCACGGCCAATCCACCCAACCTGCACATATTTCGACACCAAGGGGTAATTTCGCATAGCCAATCCCCCTTACCTACACATCGTTGGGCACCAAGGGGCAATTTAGCATGGCCAATCCACACAACTTTGGAGCGTGGGGGAAAACTGGGGCACCCAGAGGAATCCAACGCAGACACGGGGAGAACAAGCAAACATCGAACAGTCACCTGAGGCAGGAATTGAACCCAGATCCCTGGTGCTGTGAGGCAGGAAAGCTAACCACCATGCCACCATTTGTATGATAATCATTCTATTATCACTCTTCCCCGCTATACCTGATATGAAATAATGTGCCGTGTGTTAGGGAACTCTATCAGAACCACAAATTTCATTAGGAAGTCAGACTAGACCCCGATCATTTGGTATAAACATGAAGATAAGATGTTTCACCCCAGAAGTACAAAGAACAAAGAACAACACAGCACGGGAAACAGGCCCTTCGGCCCAACGAGCCCGCGCCGCCGTCCCATTGTTTTTTTTTTCTTCTCCCCTTTATGTATTTATAGAAACTCTTTGGATTCTCCTTTGCCTTATCTGCCAAAACAATCTTGTGTCCTCTTTGTGCCCTCCTGATTTCTCTAACTCTACTCCTACACCGCCTATACCCTTCAAGAAATTCACCTGATACCAGCTGCCTATGAATGTCGTATACCTCCTCCTTCTTCTTGGCCAGGGCCTCAGTATCCCTAATCATCCAGCATTCCTCACCTCTGCCAGCCTTTCCCTTCACTCTAACAAAGTAATTCCACTGAAAAATTAAGGATAATTTAGCATAAAGCCAACTTTATTCAAAGTTTAAACAAAGCTCTAACAAATGAAGCAGCACAACAATTAACAGTTGAACAATATTTAAAAATGAAAGGAACTTTATCTTCAAGTTGATGACAGTACAGTTCCAAATTAAACCCATTCAGGCAGAGATCAAAACCACTTCCAAATAATTATCATTCATATGCAAACCCAGGCATACTTGCTACACGTTGTGTGAACAGTCTTAAAGATTTCAGAGGGAGATTTTGGGGAGAGACAAAGACTGAGTTTTGCAGAACTGCCTGCACATCCCTCTGAATTCAGCAACTCCCAAAATATCCATTTCCCTCTGCTGCAGACCTTGCTCTGAACATTACCCACATTATCACATGACCCCATCAACTGATTTTCCAAGGAAGTGTTTGTGCAAACAAAAGTCCACCCGGTCGATTGAAGTAACAAATTCTTCTTTGGAACGAGTCATTAACAGGCTTTGTAAACCTTGAGCGAAATGTCTTCCAGACAAACTGACTGCCGGCTGATTAAATCTGAAAGCAGAACGATCTCCTCCCTGGGCTACATGCTATATCACACGCCTTCTCCAAGTTTACCTCAGTTATAACACATACACCAATCTCAAATCAACACACCGATTCAAAGCCCTGTTTCACTCTCCATTGTAAGCAATCTCATTGAAAACAAGCCTTCAAACAACTCAAGGTATGTTATGACCATTTAGTAATAGTGAATAAACCCTTCAATCTCTTTTCAAACTGCTTTAGAGATCTGTGAACCCGATATATGGACAGATAATTTCAAAACACTAATTAAAAACATTTTAAACTCATTTAAACCTCTTCACCCCCCCCTTTAAACTTCATTAGCCCCGCACAAATAAAAGATTTAAAACACACATTTAAAAGCCCTTAACAGAGAATCCCCATCACCATTAAACAACCCAAATACACAATATTCATCAACTTGCAACATATCAAAATAATCCCAATTTAATCCCCTTTTTAAGCTATATTACTGGCATTCAGGAATCCGTTTGCAATGGACATTAACACACACACTAACACACTCAGCCTCCGACACTCACACACACAGCCTCCAATGCACACAGACTCAACCTCCAACACACACACACACACACACTCAGCCACCAATGCAGACACACACAGCCTCCAACACAAACACACACACAGCCTCCAACACAAACACTCAGCCTCCAACACACACACACACTCAGCCTCCAACACACACACACTCAGCCTCCAACACACACAGCGTCCAACACAGACACACACTCAGCCTCCAACACACACACACACAGCCTCCAACACACACACACACTCAGCCTCCAACACACACACACACTCAGCCTCCAACACACACACACACAGCGTCCAACACACACACACACACACACACAGCCTCCAACACACACACACACACAGCCTCCAACACACACACACTCAGCCTCCAACACACACAGCGTCCAACACACACACACTCAGCCTCCAACACACACAGCGTCCAACACACACACACACACACACACAGCCTCCAACACACACACACACACAGCCTCCAACACACACACACACAGCCTCCAACACACACAGCCTCCAACACACACACACGCACACACACAGCCTCCAACACACACACACTCAGCCTCCAACACACACAGCGTCCAACACACACACACTCAGCCTCCAACACACACAGCGTCCAACACACACACACACACACACAGCCTCCAACACACACACACAGCCTCCAACACACACACACAGCCTCCAACACACACAGCCTCCAACACACACACACGCACACACACAGCCTCCAACACACACACACTCAGCCTCCAACACACACAGCGTCCAACACACACACACTCAGCCTCCAACACACACAGCGTCCAACACACACACACACACACTCAGCCTCCAACACACACAGCGTCCAACACACACACACACACACACAGCCTCCAACACACACACACAGCCTCCAACACACACAGCCTCCAACACACACACACGCACACACACAGCCTCCAACACACACACACACACAGCCTCTAACACACACACACACATACACACACACACACAGCCTCCAACACACACACACACACACACCCTCCAACACACACACACACTCAGCCTCCAACACACACACATACACAGCCTCCAACACACACACACACACACAAACACACACACAGCCTCCAACACACACACACACACACACACCCTCCAACACACACACACACAGCCTCCAACACACACACACACTCAGCCTCCAACACACACACACACACACACACACACACAGCCTCCAACACACACACAAACACACAGCCTCCAACACACACACACACACACAGCCTCCAACACACACACACACATACACACACACACACACACAGCCTCCAACACACACACACACACACACACACACCCTCCAACACACACACACACATACACACACACACACACACAGCCTCCAACACACACACACACACTCAGCCTCCAACACACACACAAACACACTCTGCCACCAACACACACACAGCCTCCGACACACACACACACTCACACAGTAACACACACACACACTAACACACTCAGCCTCCAACACCCACACACACTCAGCCTCCGACACACACACACACTCACACAGTAACACACACACACACTAACACACTCAGCCTCCCCATCAACAGTCCGGATTTTTTTGCTTCTTCATTTCTCTTTCTTTTATTCATTCTGAGCCTTCTTTTCTCTGAGAGTTGTTTAGCTCCAGTTTCTTGCAGGGGAGATACGGTCTCAACATATCTTGGACCAGAGAACTGAGGAGAATCTCACATTAAGGAATCGTTATTGAGGGCATTGCGACACAATCACACTCTCACTTCTCACTCACTTTCCCAAAACATCCCTGAGCCCCAAAAAAAAGGGTAATCTCCATCCCCTGTAACACCAGAGGGAGTAAAATCCTGTCAATGCTCTCTCCCCAATGCCAACTGGTGATGGCCCAGTAATGCTGACTCTATGCAATCATTCAAACCAATTCAGAACAGTTCATCAGTAATGTCCAGGAATAGTAAATGAATGACTGAAAAACATCTAAACTGCTCACTGGAAATCGATAAACAAGGCTAACTAGTCATGATTAAACTGTATTAACTAATAGTGGATAATGGTTAGTTAATGAAAATGAGAAATTGCTAATGCTTCAGGAATGATTAATCAGTCCGAACTAGCAATAGTTAGCAATGTGAATTGTTTAAGGATAATCACTGCTAACTAGAACTGGTGAAGAAATACTACCAGCATTGGCGTATCAATGCCAATTAGACACTGCTAGTCTATCCAACCTTTGTAATGTGTAATCGGTCCTCACAGTGCACGGTTCAAACAATACCAGCTCTGAATGTTTACTCAAGGCTAACCAATAATGGTTCATCAAGGCTGATGGGGAATTATTAGTTAGTGACAATTGGATATAGTTAAATAATGCTGTCAAGGAATGGTTCATCTATCCTAATGAGCAATAGGGGTGAAAGCACAGGTGGATAATGTTGTGACGAAGGGACAAAGCATGCTTGCCTTCAGTGGCCAGGGCATCGAGTATCAACGTTTGGAAATTACTACACAGCTCTATTGCACTATTGTGTTAGATCACATTTGGAATATTGTGGGATGTTCTGGTCGCTACCATACCAGAAGGACATGGGTGTTTTGGAGAGAGTGTAAAGAAGGTTTACCAGGATGTTGCCTTCATAGAAAGAGAACTTGAGGTCAGGTGCAGAGATGTCTTGCTGCAACTGTATAGTGAGGACATACCTGGAATATTATTTTCTCTCCTTATCTGAAGGAGGAAGTTCTAGCTCTAGAGGGAGTGCGGCAATTCCTGGGATGGCGCCACTGGCGTATGACAAGAGACTGAGTCAGTTAAAATTGTATTGGCTGCAGTTTAGAAGAATGAGGGGGATCACACAGAAACCTAAAACATTCGAACAGGAGTAGACAGGCTAGATGAAGGAAATATGTTCCCGATGGTGGAGAAATCCAGAATCAGGAGTCATAGTCCGAGGATACGGGATAAATAAATCAGGATAGAGATCAGAGGAATTTTTCTTTGCCCAGGGAGTGGTGAATTTGAGAAATTCCTAACCACCAAAATCTGTTGGGTCCAAAACATTGTGTTTCAACAAAGAGTTAGATATGTCTCTTGGAGCAGATGGGATGAAATACCGGCACGGCGGGGAGAAGAGAAGAGGGGAGAAGGTTACTAAGTTGGATGAACAGCTCTGATTGTACTGAATGCTGGGGCAGATAGCAAGGGATGAATAACCTCCTCCTGCCCCTATTTTGGATGTATCGCTGAATTCTATACCTGTTGAATGTAGGCGGCCTTTTGCTCATCGGTTTCCAGCTTGTTATTCCCCACGTACATCACTTGTACCTCGACGTCCATGGCTTCACAATCCTCCTCCGAGAGAGACAGAAACCCTGAAACATGGGGAGGACAGGACGAGAGCTGAATTCCTTGGGAGCAATCAATATGTTACTGAGACGAGGATGGAAGGGTGAAGAGTTACACCAGAAAGATCAAAGGCTGGTCTACCACGACTCCCCCCCCCCCCCCCCGTCTGCCACGACTCCCCCCGTCTGCCACTACTCCCCTCCCCTCACTCAGCAAACCCCACAAACCACTCCCCTCAGTCACTACACCACACTCCCCTCTCCCCACATCCCTCTCCCCTCATTGCACATCCCTCAATAGCTGTAAATAAAAAAACCCTATCTCTGATGTAAAATCTCTACATTCAGATTGTTGAGTTTATCTTTAACTTTTTAATTATTCTCACTCACTCACGGCTCCCATTCCATCAGGAAATGCCTGAGTGAATCCTCAGGACTGCCACCTCCAGATCTCACATTGAGGGATTAATCCATGGGGAACGTTGACTGAGTTTCACCTACCTGGGATTAGCGAACCCGCTTGGGCAGTGGGCGATTGGTCAGATTGTCCCCCACACTCCCCAGTTGTGGATTTTCCTGGAATGAAATGAAGAGACTTCACAACTTGCCATTGGACAGTCCCAGAACAGACCATAATACTCAGAGCAGATTCCGGGCAATATCTTGATGAAAAACATTTCTAAAACATTCCTCTTCTGAGAGTCTCGTCAGGGCCAAGACATCACATTTTTCAAAAAGACATGTGCTATTGAAGTTTACCATCTGGGACTCATCAGGACTCAGATGGAACAATACCCAATCTCACAGGGACAAAGACTATGTGTAGCCTGGGAAAGATAGTGCTGATTTGTTGCCATGTAATTTATATATCAGAGACTGCACACCAACTATTCAACCTCCTGCTCCAATGGAGTCTAAATTATTTCCCCCTTTGAGGTTTTGTATTCTTGAAAATCTGTCATGATGACTTCAAGACGAAAAGTTTTGACAGATTTTATCTTTCCTCAGATAATCACAAATTCAGTCACTGCATCTCACTCCCGTCGGTCACTGCGTCTCGCTCCTCTCACTCACTACACCCCACTCCCCTAAGTCACTACACCCCACGCCCCTCAGTCACTGCACCCCACTCCCCTCACTTACTGCACCCCACTCCTCTCAGTCACTGCACCCCACTCCCCTCAGTCACTACACCCCACGCCCCTCAGTCACTGCACCACACTCTCCTCACTTACTGTGCCCCACTCCCCTCAGCGACCGCAATCCCCTCTCACCCAGTCACAGTATCCCTCTCCCTCAGTCACTACATCCCAATCCCCTCAGTCGTAAACCCAACTCCCTGAAATCCGACATCCTACTCCCCTCACTTGCTATATCCCACTCCCTCAGTCACTGCATCGCACTCCCCTCAGTCACTGCGCCCCACTCCCCGCAATCACTGCATCCCAACACCCTCAGTCATCACATCCTACTCCCCTCACTCACTACATCCCACTCCCCTCAGCCAATACATCCCACTCCTTTCAGTTACGACATCCCAATGCCCTCACTCACTCCCTCCGAACGCACTCTGATATTCTCTTTGTTCCCAGGAAATCAGGAGTTCATTGGGAATGTTCCCCGAATTCAGTTACCTGAGGATGGAGATCCTGCTGGGACTGACGATGATCTCTCAGTGGATTTTTCACTCGATGGATCGCTGTGTGACCGGGTTGGAGATGTTTGTGGATCTGGGGTAATTTCGGGCAAATGGGGAGAGAGCAGATTGAAGTTAAACAGAACACATCACCGTGTGGTTTCTAGATTCTCAACAATATCACACGGTGAGATTGGAAACCCTTCCCTCACCCCCTGAGTGACACAAACCCCTTTCCCTTCATCCCCATCACTGGATCACAGCTCCCCGATTCTCTGAAACCCCTTCCCCTTGATTGCAGACACTCAATCTCCTCAAACAGGAATCTCCATCTCACTCAAGCCCTCCATTTCCCCATCACTCACTCACTCCCTCACTTTCCATCAGTAAATACCTATTTCAGTGGGTGGGAGATGGGATTGTTCCTGAATCCAGAAAAGGTGAAAGAATATCACGTCAGTGAACTTTGGGGAACAACAGAACCAACCATCAAACTGAATTTACGGTGGGGTCACTGTAGGGAAGGCAGTGGTGCGGTGGGATTGTCAATGGACTAGTTATCCAGAATCCCAGTGGAATCCTCTGGGGACCCGGGTTTGAATCCCAGACCGTGAAATGTGAATTCAATAAAAAATCGAGAATTAAAAGTCTGATGATGAACACGGTCGATTGTCGTAAAAACCCATTCAGTTCACGAACGTCCATTGAGGGAAAAGGAAATCTGCTGTCCTTACCCAGCCTGGCCGAGCTGTGATTCCAGAAACACAGCAATGTGGGTGACTCACAAACACCCGTCTGAAACGGAGGGCAGTTAGGGATGGGAAATCCCTCTCCCTTCACTCACTACATCCCACTCACTCTCAACTCAGTGATAATGTCACACTATAGGAAGAATGTGATTGCACTGGACAGCGAGAGTGTGCAGAGGAGATTTACCAGGACACTGTCTGGGCTGAAGCATTGCAAATATGGAGAGAGAGGCTGGTGAGGCTGGGCTCATTCTACTTGGGGAAGAGAAGGCTGAGGGGGGACGGGACCCGATAGAGATGTACAAAATAATCAGGCACATTGACTGGGTAGATAGGAAGGAAGTGTTTTTTATGCCCCCCTTTCGTAAAGGGGTAAATAACCAGGAGATAGAGATTTATGGTAAGGAGCAGAGGGTTTGGAGGTTGGAGGGAACCTGGAATGCATTGCCTCAAATGGTCGTAGCAGCAGAGGTAGTTGGAGGAAATGTCAAAAGATGCTAAATTACCCCTCAGTATCCCAAGGATCTGCGGGTTAGGTGGATTGGCCATGCTAAATTGTCACTTAGTTCTGCAGATTGGGTGGATTGGCCATGTTAAATTGTCACTTAGTACCCAAAGATGTGCAGATTGGGTGGATTGGCCATTTGTGGTAAGGTGCAGGGGGTTTGCAGGTTGGAGGGAACCTGGAATGCACTGCCGCAAAGGGTCGTAGCAGCAGAGGTAGTTGGAGGAAATATCAAAAGATGCTAAATTACCCCTCAGTGTCCCAAAGATCTGCAGGTTAGGTGGATTGGCCATGAATAATTGTCCCTTAGGGTTCAAAGATGTGCAGGTTGGGTGGATTGGCCATGCTAAATTGTCACTTAGTACCCAAAGATGTGTATTTCCCAAAGATGTGTATGTTGGGTGGATTGGCCATGCTAAATTGTCCCTTAGTGTCCAAAGATGTGCAGGTTGGGTCGATTGGGCGTGCTAAATTACCCCTTAGCGTCCAAAGATGCATAAGTCAGGTGGATTGGCCATGCTAAATGGCCATTTAATGCCAAAGATGTGGATGTTATGTTGTTTGGCCGTGCTCAGTTGGAGAATTCTCAACAGAAGAAGAATTCTCAAAACCAATGAAGGATTATCGATAATTGGATAGAATTTGGAGTGTCGGGAACACATTTAAACAGGCAGCAAACCCCTCCGCAAGGATCTAAACTGGTAACTTATATCACCAGTGTGCATTGGTCAGATAGTGGGTAAGATTGTGGAGTTAATACAAGGAAATGCTGTCAGAGGAACTGGCGATGATATCGTTCATATCTTTTCTCCCTGTCTGATGGCACCGTGGCAAACAACTGCTGCCTCTCAGCGCCCGGGACTAGCATTCGATTCCAGCCTTGGGTCTGTGCGGAGTCTGTACATTCTCACCGTGTCTGCACGGGTTTCCTCCGGGTGCTCCAGTTCCCTCCTACAGTCCGAGAGACGTGCTGGTTAGGGTGCTTTGGGCCGTGCTATGTTCTCCCTCAGTATCACCCTCAGCGGCAAAGGGAGTTTAATGTGGAAAAGTGTGAAGTGATTCACTTTGGAAGGAATAACAGAGAGATTGAAGAGGTTAGGACTTCATTCCCTGCAGCGAAGAAGAATGAGGGGAGATTTGATAGAGGTGTTTCAGATTACGATGGGTATAGATAGAGTGACTGCAAGCTTTTTCCACTGAGGCTCGGGGAGAAAAAAACCAGAGGGCATGGGTTAAGGGTGAAAGGAGAAAAGTTTAAAGGGGGGTATTCTTCACAAAGAGAGTGGTGGGAGTGTGGAATGAGCTGACGGATAAAATGGGGTCACTTATAACATTGAAGAAAAGCTTGGACAGGTACATGGATGAGAGGGGTGGGGAGGGATATGGTCCAGGTGCACGTCAGTGCGACTAGGCAGAAAAATGGGTCAGCACAGACAAGAAGGGCCAAAAGGCCTGTTTCTGTGCTGTAATGTTCTATCGTGCAACAGCACTAAAGACTGACTGTTTAGTAGACTCGAAAAGCAATAAATGCAGAAGGCAATAATATTTTGACATGTGGGGAGGTGGTAGCCTCATGGTGTTAACACAAGACTATTAATCCAGAAAATCTCCCAATATTCTGGGGACCCGGGTTCGAATCCTTGGAAGAAAAGAGTGTGTGCATTCATCCTATCGACGCCCCTCATTATTTTGTACACAGCAATAAGGGTCACCTCTCATTCTCCGACTTTCCAATGAATAAATTCGGCGCCTGGTACCCTCTCCCTATAACTCAGGCCCGCTCGTTGTGGCAATATCCTCACGAATCATCTTTCCTGTTTATCAATTTCTTTCCAATAACAAGCGAGAACCCACACCCTGCGATGGGCGGGTTAGATGGATTGGTCATGCTAAATAGGGGACTAGCTAGTTTACATGTACGGGGCTATGGGGATGATTGGGTTTGTGGTGGGTGCAGACAAGATGGGCCGAACGTCCTCGTTCCGCTCCGTCAGATTCTGTGAACTGTCTCTTCTACACTGCACTCAATACAACCGAGAACATCCTCACCCTGCACTTATACACAATTAACATATCAAATATTCATTGCATTATAACGAGATGATAAAAACGAGAATTGAACAAATAAATTAAACTAACATGTCAATATACACATGTATGAATTTCAATATTAAATTAAAATAACACATACCACAGCAAAATACATCTGAGTAATGTACAAATGTAACTGGAGAATTATTAGCACCCAAATTCAATTCAAGAACAATGATTTCAGGGTCCCTCAACGATAGAACAATTACACTAATCTCTTACTATGAAAGCAAAGTACAAGAGTGATGACAATAAATGTTATTCAATGATATGAATGCACGAAGCATTCGGAATAAAGTGGATGAGCTGGTGGCGCAGATCGACACAAATGGATATGATCTGGTGGCCATTACAGAGACGTGGCTGCAAGGTGACAGGGACTGGGAGATGAATGTACAGGGCTATCAAGTGTTTAGGAAGGATAGGCAGGAGGAAAGAGGGGGTGGCGTAGCTCTGCTGATTAAGGATAGTATCAAGGTGGTAGCAAGGGATGATATCGGAGCCAAGGAGCAGAAAGTGGAATCGTTATGGGTGGAGATTAGGAACAGAAAAGGGAGGAAAACGCTAGTGGGTGTCGTCTATAGGCCCCCGAATAATGATCTGGAGGTGGGGCGGGCTGTTAACGCGCAAATAAGTGCGGCGTGCAGGAATGGGACGGCAGTAGTTATGGGAGATTTCAATCTGCATATTGATTGGTCCACCCATGTTGGACGAGGTGGGCTCGAGGAGGAGTTCTTGGAATGCTGCAGGGATAATTTCCTTGAACAGTGTGTGTTGGAGCCGACGAGGGAGCGAGCTATCTTGGATCTGGTGCTATGTAATGAGGCGGGTAGAATTAGGGACCTTGCGGTGAAGGATCCTCTTGGAGAGCGTGATCATTGTATGGTGGAGTTTCTGGTGCAGATGGAGGAGGAGAAAGTGGGTTCCCAGACACGCGTCCTTTGTTTGAATAGAGGGGAGTACGGTAGGATGAGAGAAGAATTGGCGAATATGGACTGGGGGAGTGCGTTGGAAGGTGGGTCTGCTGAGGAGCAGTGGAGGATCTTTAAGGAGATCTTTCTTGGTGCTCAGCCGAAATTTATTCCGATGGTTAAAAAGGACAGTAGGAGGAGAGGTAATAAGCCGTGGATAACGAAGGAGGTGAAGGAAAGTCTTAAATTAAAAGCGGAGGAGTTTAGAGTAGCTAAGAGCAGTGGGCGAGAAGAGGATTGGGAAAGGTTTAAATGTCAACAAAGATTGACAAAGAAATTGATAAAGGAGGGTAGGAGAAGCTATGAGGCTGGGCTAGCACTTAATATAAAAAAGGATAGCAAGAGTTTTTATAAATATATAAAAAGGAAGAGGCTGGCTAGGGTGAACGTTGGTCCTTTAGAGGATGAGAAAGGGGAGCTAGTGGTAGGGGATGGGGATATGGCTAAGGTCTTGAATAACTTTTTTGTTTCTGTCTTCACGGAGGAGGACGTGAATAATTTGCAGGGTGTTAGCGATGGAAAGGTGGTAGGAATGGAGGATCTTAATGACATTACTGTTACTAGAGAGGCGGTGCTCGACAGACTGGAGGGGCTGATTGTGGACAAGTCCCCAGGACCGGATGGAATGCATCCGAGGGTTCTGAAAGAAATGGCGGAGGTGATAGTGGATGCCTTGGTGGTTATTTTCCAGACGTCGCTGGATTCCGGGGAAGTGCCGGAAGATTGGAAAACGGCTAATGTTACGCCGTTATTTAAGAAGGGTGCCAGGCGAAAGGCGGGGAATTATAGGCCGGTTAGTTTAACGTCTGTGGTAGGTAAAATGTTAGAATCCGTCATTAAGGAGAAAATAGCGAGGCATCTTGAGGGGAATTGCTTGATAGGGCGGACGCAACACGGTTTCATTAAAGGGAAGTCGTGTCTGACAAATTTACTGGAGTTCTATGAGGATGTGTCTAGGGCAGTGGATAGAGGAGAGCCGGTGGATGTGGTCTTTCTGGATTTTCAGAAGGCGTTTGACAAGGTACCTCACAAGAGGTTATTGCAGAAGGTCAGGGGACATGGAGTTGGGGGTAGGGTGTTAGCGTGGATAGAGGGTTGGTTGTCAAATAGGAGGCAGAGAGTGGGGGTCAATGGATGCTATTCGGATTGGCGGTTGGTGACTAGTGGGGTGCCCCAGGGGTCGGTGCTGGGGCCTCAGCTATTTACCATTTATATAGATGATCTGGAGGAGGGAACCGAGTGCAGGGTGTCGAAATTTGCTGATGACACCAAGATTGGGGGAAGGCAAATTGTGCGGAGGGTGTGGAGAGTCTGCAGAAGGATCTAGATAGGCTGGGCGAATGGGCCAGGAAATGGCAAATGGAATTTAATGTTGGCAAGTGTGAGGTGGTCCACTTTGGTAGGAGGAATGGTAGGAAGGACTATTACTTACAGGGCGAAAAACCGCAGCAGGCGACGGTGCAGAGGGACCTCGGGGTCCTTGTGCATGAGTCATAGAACATAGAACATAGAACATTACAGCACAAACAGGCCCTTCGGCCCTCGAGTTGCGCCGATCACATCAACCCCACCAATCTATAGACCTATCTATAACCCCCAATCCCATTAAACCCCATATACTCATCCAGAAGTCTTTTGAAAGATCCCAGCGAGTTCGCCTCCACCACCGACGACGGCAGCCGATTCCATTCACTCACCACCCTCTGAGTGAAAAGCTTACCCCTAACATCACCTCTGTACTTCCCTCCCCGCACCTTAAATCTGTGACCTCTCATAGCGACCATTTCAACCCGGGGAAATAGCCTCTGAGAGTCCACCCTATCTATTCCTCTCAACATTTTATAAACTTCTATCAGGTCGCCTCTCAACCTTCGCCTCTCCAGGGAAAAGAGTCCCAGCTCCCTCAACCTATCTTCATAAGGCATGCCTCCCAGTCCAGGCAACATCCTTGTAAATCTCCTCTGCACCCTTTCAATTGCTTCTACGTCTTTCCTATAGTGAGGCGACCAGAACTGCGCACAGTACTCCAAATGAGGCCTGACGAGGGTCCTGAAAAACACTCAAACACGACACATTCAGCAGTTTGCAACAGGGTCAAAAGCAATCCCAGTTTAATCCCAGTTTAATTTTTTAACGCAATTTTAGTGTCATTCAGGAAACGCTTTACAATGTTTCTATAAACATCTTAAAGGCCAATGTTTAAAGTCTTCCAAAACAAGTGTTAATTGCTTTCTATATGTAGTTTTAAACAAGTTAAAAATTTCAATTTAAACCCTTTATAAACCCCCGGAATAGATTTCCACAAGCACATTTTTAAATATCTTTAACACCCTGATTGTAAACAGCACGGGGATAAGTCTTTCAGCTCATCCATTGGACGTGACCTGGGGAGAAGCTCTTTTATTCCCTTATCCCACGATCCCATCCAAACCCGGCTGACCCTCATTTCCAACACCTCGCACCCGATGCATGGGGCAGCACGGTGGCACAGCGGGTTAACACTGCTGCTTCACAGCTCCAGGGTCCCGGGTTCGATTCCCGGCCTCGGGTCACTGTCTGCCTGTGTGGAGTTTCCACATTCTCCCCGTGTCTGCGTGGGTTTCCTCCCACAGTCCAAAGATGTGTGGGTTAGGTGGATTGGCCGTGCTAAAGAAATTGCCCCTCAGTGTCCAGGGATGTGTAGGTCAGAGGGATTAGTGGGTATTATATGTAGGGATATGGGGATAGGGCCTGGGTGGCATTGTGTTCAGTACAGACTCGATGGGCTGAAGGGTCTCTTTCTGCACTGTAGGGTTTCTATGATTCTATGATCGATCTCACTCCAGTTCCTCAGCTTCATCCAACACCAACCCTCACGACAAGCGCCTCTCTGGCAAGCGCCGTCCACCCGTAAGACTGAAGAGCAGATACGTGGAACTCGGCCCATCAATGAGATCATGACTGATATTCCTCAACTCCGCTTTCCCGCTTATCCCCATCACTCCTCATTCTCTCACTGATTGTTAATCTGGGGGAAGGAGGAGGGAGATCAGTCACTGTATAGATAGGGAGAGTCAGTGATCTGACTGAATCAGTGATCTTCACTGAATCAATCACTTAGCCAAGAACATAATTCAGGATGCGTCTATCTGTTGTTGAATTATTGTGGCTGTTCCTGTGTTGGATACTTGGTTCTGTATCTTAAGGAATCATTTCTCTGAGATTCAAGGGACTTCTCCAAAGTTCTGGTACGTTCACTATCCCCACACCTCTACCATAGAAAAGTACATACCGCAAATAACGGCCCACCACCATTATTCCCATCTCACTCCATCCCCAATCCCATCTACTGTCCATAGGGAAAGACAAACCCCTAACACAAAGCAGCATTTACTCTTGTTTCAACCTTATCCAACCCCAGAATCCACATCACCAACACAGCACGGGGACTGGGCAATACACGCGCACGCACACGCTAACGTATACACACACACACGTGCATGCACACACACACACACAAACACAGACACACACACGCTAACATATACACAAACACACACACAAACGCAGACACACACACATTAACACACACACATTACCACGCACATTGACACATTAACACACACATACACACACACATTAACACACAAACACATTAACACACACATACGCACACACACATTAACACACACACATTTACACACACATTAACACATACATATATATACACACATTAACACACACACACATTAACACATACATATTCACACACACATTAACACACACACACATTAACACACACATACACACAGACACATATTAACACACGCACACATTAACACACACATTAACACACACATACACACACACACACATTAACACACACACACATTAACACACACATACACACTCACACATTAACACACACATGTACACACACACATTAACACACACACATTAACACACACACATTAACACACACATATACACAAACACACGCACGCATTAACACACACATTAACACGCACACGCACACACACACATTAACACACACACACACATTAACACACACACACGCACACATTAACACGCACACGCATTAACACACACATATACACACACACACACTCGCACACATTAACACACACACGCACACATTGACACACACACACATTAACACACACACACACACATTAACACACACATACACACACTCACAAACACTCACACAAAGACCCAGATGTTGTCACACACAAACTCACGTTCACACTCACAGAGAGACACACACACTTTCACACTCACACACACACACACACACACTCACACACACTCGTACACTCTCACGTACACGAATACATATTGCCCTCGAGCTGGGTGTAAGTCACCTCCACGGCGACATCCCGGGTCTTATTGTTTCTTCATTCTGATTTTCTGCTCCATTTTGAACCTTCTTCTCACTTTGAGAGTTGGACGGGTCCATTTTCTTGCAGTGGAAATGGTGCATCACCATATCATGTGCTTGGGAATGTGGGTGAATCACAAGGTAAGGAGTCATCCCTGATGGTTTATGGCACACTCACCCCTCTCACCTCCCACCTACTTTCCCAGAACATCCCTGAGATCCAAGAAACAGGAGAATCTCCACGCTCCTTAAGGCCAGAGAGGATAAAGTCCTATCAATGACCTCTCCCCAATCCAAACTGGAGATGTCCCCATAATACTAACTTCATACAATCACTCAAGCCATCCCAGAACAATTCATCATCCCGCCTAGGAACAGTTCATGAATGACTGAAAATAGTTATCGTGCTAACACGGAACTGTTAAACTATGCAAATTAAGACAGATGTGATGAAACAGTTGGGACCGAGTTGAAGAGACATTTCTTCATCCAAATTCTGGTGAACAAAGATCAAAGAACAACACAGCACAGGAAACAGGTCCCTCGGCCCTACAAGCCCGTGCCGCCCATTTTAACACTCAGTGAGAGCCTCATTCAAGTCTTTCGTCGCTCATCAACGTTTTTGTCTGCCTCTAGTGGAACTCCACAGTAAAGGGGGTGTAAATTTACGGAATTCTATGTGCGCCAGATTAAGGGAGATCCAATTTCGGGACAATTTGTTCACACCAATCAGCCTAAAAATCACCTTTTTTGGGGTGTGGGAGGAAACCGGAGCACCCGGAGAAAACCCACGCAAGCACGGGGAGAATGTACAAACTCCCGCAGACGCAGACACCGGCCCAAGCCGGAGATCCGACCCGGGTCCCTGTAACTGCACAGCAAACGGTGATAGTCACTGAGCTGTCGTGTTGCCCGACAGACGGTCCAGTTTAAGCCTACACTAACCACATGAAGCACTGGGCAACTCTCGAAACAACATCCTAGAGCAGCCCTCGTACGACCCACCGCGTGTCTGCCCCTCGTTAGACAACAAGGCGGACCCAATCCCCTGTGGATTAAAAGAGAAAAACATCAATAACATACACATTTTATGCAAACATTCAGGGGAATCCCCAGAAGCGCAAAAGTAAAACAAGTGAGCCAGAAAATATGTTGAAAGGTCCATAGGAATCAAATGATTCCCAGGGACATCCCAAGGCTCCTGATCCAGACTTAAAACAATCTCCTATATCCTCCCATCTCCAACCCACTCATGTGCCTGTCTAAGTAACTCTTAAACATCTCCAGCGTGCCTGCCTCCACCACCTTATTTGGCGGAGCATTCCATATCCCCACTACCCTCTCTGTGAAAAACCTCCCTCTAACATCCAAATAATACCGCGCGCACCCCCCCCCCACCCCCTCACCCTAAGCCCGTGGCCCCTCGTGATGTGCGTTTCCAATCTAGGAAAAAGCTTCCCACTGTTTACTCTCTCCACTGCTCTCTAATCCTACCTTTCCCATCCTTCCTCTTAACCGGCACATGTCTTTCCTGCACCCATTGCAGTTTTCCCTTGAAAGACTCCCACATGCCGAACGTGGACTTGCCCTCAGACAGCCTATCCCGGTCTGTATCCCTAAGATCCTGCCTAATCTGGCTGTATCTAGCCTTCCCCCAGTTTAGCACCCTCCCCTTAGGACAGCACTTATCTGTTGCAACTGTTTGAGTTTGGTAACTAAAGTGGTGAATAAATAAATTGTGTTTGAGGATTTAAGATTGACTTAGTGTCTTTATTCGCTGTTGGGGATTAAAACACACACATATAAACACACAGACATACATACACACACAATGGCATGATCATTTATCAGTATCTGGACATCTGTATTTCTTTAGCAATACCAATGGATGAGAACTGAAGAGGCATGGTCAGCAAATTTGCAGATGGCACCAAGATTGGTGGCAGAGTGAAGAAGATATCTAAGATAGTAAGGGAGTATTGATCAATTGGGCCAGTGAGCTGATGAATTGGAGATGGAGATTAATTGAGATCAATGCGAAATGATGCATTTTGGTGGATCAAACCACGACAGGACTTGCTCAGTTAATGGTAACGTGTTAGGGAGAGATATAGAATGGGGCGACACGGTCGCACAGCGGGTAAGCACTGCTGCTTCACAGCTCCAGAGTCCTGGGTTCGATTCCCGGCCTCGGGTCACTGCCTGTGTGGGGTTTGCACATTCTCCCAGGGCTGTATAGAGGGGTTAGTGAGGTATATATAATACATAGGGATATGGGGGCAAGGCCTGGGTGGGATTGGGTTCGGTGCAGACTCGATGGGCCGATGGGCCTCTCTCTGCACTGTCGGGTTTCTATGAGCAAAGGCATGGAGAGGCACAGATTCCTAACTCTTTAAAAGTGGACGGTGGAGAAGGCATTTGGCATGTTTGGGTTCGTTAATGAGAACATTGAATACAAGTGTTGGAATGTCTTGCTGAAGTTACACACAGCGTTGGTAAGGCCACACGAGGAATGTTATGTACGGTTCTATTAGAGAAAGAACATTATTGAACTATGTAGAGCGCAGAAAATATTGCATAGATTCTACCAGGCCCTGAAGGCTTGAGTTATAAGGAGAGGCCGGGTAGTCTGGGGCCCTTTCTCCTGGAGGGTGGGAGGCTTAGAAGCAATCTTACACAAACCTATCAAATAACAAGGAGCAGAAAACAGGTAGACGGTCAACATCTTTTCCCAATTGCATGGGAGCCTCAAACTAGAGGGCATAGGTGTACCGTGGGAGGGGAGAGATACAGTCCTGTGCGGGGACCAGGGGAGGGGGTGGGGTCATTACTTGGGGGGGCGGGCATTAGTTTCTACACAGAGAATGGCGGGTGTCAGGAATGAGCTGCCAGAGGTAGTGGATGAGGTGGGTACAATTTTGCATTCAAAAAATAACATTTAGACTGTCCCGTGGGTAAGATGGATATAGAGGGGTGTGAGCCAAACGCGGGCAATTGGGAAATTAGTGGTGAAAATTGGGCAAGGTGGACAAGTTGGGCTGAAGGGCCTGTTTCCTCGTTGTAAGCCTCTAAACCGCGCTGAGGAATGGACTTTAACCTTTGATTCGCGTGTTCTTAGAAACAGATGGACTTCAGGTGTCCAGAGCGAAGAACGGGACAACACAGGAAACAGACGCTTCGGCCTGCTAATGGCCAGGCTAAATTGACCCTTAGTGTCCAGACATGTGCACGTTGGGTGGATTGGCCATGCTAAATTGACCCTTAGTGTCCAAAGATGAGCAGGTTGGGTGGATTGGCCATGATAAATTGTCCCTTAGTGTCCAAAGATGTGCAGATTGGGTGGACTGGCCATGCTAAATTGTCCCTTAGTGTCCAAAGATGTGCAGGTTGGGTGGATTGGCCATGCTAAGTTACCCCTTAGTGTCCAAAGATGAGCAGGTTGAGTGGATTGCCATGTTAAATTGTCCCTTAGTGTCCAATGATATGCAGGTTGGGTGGATTGGCCATGCTAATGTAGCCCTTAGTGTCCAAAGATGTGCAGGTTGGGTGGATTGGCCATGATAAATTGTCCCTTAGTCATTTGAGGTGATCTATAAAAATCACACAGAGTAAGGGTCCCAGAACAGATCCCTGGGGGACTCCACTGGTGACCGACCTCCATGCAGAATATGACCCATCTATAACCACTCTTTGCCTTCTGTGGCAAGCTAGTTCTCGATCCACAAAGCAATATATTCTTGTGTCCCATCACTCCCCCACCCTCACTTTCTCAATAAGCCTTTCATGGGGCACCCTATCAAATACCTTGCTGAAGTGCATATATACTCCATCTACTGTTCTTCATTCATTAATGTGTTTAGTCACATATTCTAAAAATTCAATCGGACTCATAAGGCATGATCTGCCTTGACAAAGTCTACATGAGAGATAGTCAGACTGGCCAATATGGAAACAGTGCAGAGAGCTGATCTCCAGTCAGTGTAAGGGACAGTCAGACTGTCCAATGTGGGAACAATTCAATGAAATCATCTCTTTCCCTCACTAATTAGAGAGAATTTCCAGAATCACAGAACCCTACAGCGCAGAAAGAGGCCCTTTGGCCCATCGAGTCTGCACCAAACACAATCCCATCCGGGCCCTACCCCCATACCCCTACATATTGTACCCACTAATCCCTCTAACTTACACATCCTTGGACAGTAAGGGGCAATTTCTTAGCATGGCCAATCAACCTAACCTGGACATCTTTGGACTGTGGGGGGAAACCGGTGGAAACCCACGTAGACATGAGGAGAATGTGCAAACTCCATACAGATAGTGAGTGACCTGTGCCAGGAATCGAACCCAGGACCCTGGAGCTGTGAAGCAGCTGTGCCAACCACTGTGCTACCGCGCCGAATGATTGATAGCTGCCTTAGAATTGGCAGAAAGCTCTCTCGATGTGACCTTTGGCCTCACCTTCTCCCACCCCCATTCTGTAAATGTCTAATAAAATGAAAAATTCAGGAACTTGCATTTACTCAACGCTCCCAGTGTCTTGTGCATTCCTAGCTGGGACATCTGCAACAAAACATTACAGAAACTCACTGTGATTTCATTCAGCTGGTGCTATTCTCTCCCCCCACCCCCCACACACACTTCCACCCCCACCCCACTCCCTCGGGGTCCTGTGCATGAGTCGCAAAATCCCAGCCTGCAGGTGCAGCAGGTGGTCAGGAAGGCGAATGGGATGCTGGCGTTCATAGCGAGGGGGATTGAATATAAAAGTAGGGAGGTCTTGCTGCAGCTGTACAGGGCATTGGTGAGGCCGCAGCTGGAGTACTGTGCGCAGTTTTGGGTGCCGCACCTGCGCAAATATATTTTGGCCTTGGAGGTAATGCAGAGGAGGTTCACTAGGCTGATACCGGAGTAGAGGGGGTTGAGCTATGAGGAGAGGCTGAATAAACTAGACTTGTACTCGTTAGAGTTTAGAAGAATGAGGGGAGATCTCATTGACACGTATAAGATGATGAATGGGATGGATAGGATAGAGGTGGAGAGACTCTTCCCACTCAGAAAGGACAGTAGGATGAGGGGGCACAACCTCAAGGTAAAGGGGGGCGGTTTAGAATGGAGTTGAGGAGGAACTTCTTCACTCAAAGGGTGGTGAATCTCTGGAATTCTCTGCCCGTTGAAGTGGTGGAGGCTGCCTCGCTCAATATTTTTAAAACACGGGTTGATGGGATTTTGATAAGAGAGGGGATTAAGGGTTATGGGGAGAGGGCGGGAAAGTGGAACTGAGCCACGACAGATCAGCCGTGATCTTATTGAATGGCAGGGCAGTCTTGAAGGGCTAAGTGGCCTACTTCTGCTCCTATTTCTTGCGTTCTTATGTTCTGTCAGCCCCTGTTGAAATAGAAAGTACAATGGGAACTTTCTAGAAATTCTCAGTGAATCAATCCTGGTCTCTATTTAATAAAGCGATGAATTGAAGCAAAGGGATATTTCAGCATATTCTTAAACTGCTCCCTGAACTTAGTCTGCGTCACAGCATAAATGGCAGTGTTTGTGCAGCAGCTTACCAGCTGCAGCACGAAGCCCACCTCCTTGATAAAAAGCGGAAAACCAAAAGGGTCACACTTAACTGACTGGATACAGATGAGCCTGTGTACTGTATAACCTGTTAATGTTGCCCATAACAAGATGAAATTTGCTGAGAGAACAAATAGCAAAATGATGGATTTCCTTCGACTCTCCAACTCTGGGTCTCTGGGTGCTTCCCCACTGCTCTGAGCCCGGAGTCTCTTGCGGGCTCTGTTAGTCACTAAAATGTGCCTGACAGTGAGAACGTTGAGCAGCAAAATCAGGACAAATGCGACACACGGCGTCAGAACGTGATGGCCACACTCGACTTTCAACCAGAACATAACCAGATCACCTCTGCTCCAACAAAACCAAGGATCGTTGCGGAGCCTATACTCTGTTGTCAGCACGAAATACCAGAAAATATTCTTCAAACAGCTCAGCACTGTCACTGTCCCCAGAACCACAGCCGCTGTTCTCTCGTTGCAATATTTATTCTTCAGCTTGGGGCAACAGATGGCCACATATCGGTCAAAGGTGAACGAGACGGTGAACCAGACGGAACAGTCAGTGACTGCGTAAAGCAGGACGGCGTGGATATTACACACAGGGATGCTTTTCAGGAACAGGAACTCCGTGAAGAAAACAATCGGGATGTGTCTCAGGATCAGGTCAATGACAATGACCAGTAGGTCCGCTGATGACATGGCCACCAGGTATTGAGTGATACAGTTAGAGAGAGCACACTTTTTCCGCTGGAGAATTACAATGGCGATAATGTTCACTGTAAAGAACAGAAATAAACCGTATGTTATAACTTGTAGAACGATACCTGCCCTTCTAACTTATGCCCATCAAATTACTCAATCTTTATGTCCAGACTGCAAACCCATTCTCTTCTCAATTCCTCGATTGAGTCTGTCTGCAGCACCCTCTCCGGATGTTCATCGCAAACATCGAAGAAACACAGCCCGGGAAACAGGCCCTTCGGCCCAACGAGCCCACACCGCCCATTTTAACATCACCAGTCCCCCCTCTCCACCCATGACCCTTGTCTATGGTTACGGTATTCCACATTGAGGAGAGACTAGTTTAGGGACAATTTGTTCCACCAATCAGCCACATCTTTGGTGTGTGGGAGGAAACCGGAGCACCCGGAGAAAACCCACGCAACACGGGGAGAATGCGCAAAACTCCGCACAGACACTGGCCCAAATCCATGTGTCTGCACAGCAATCAGTGATAGTCACTGAGCTGTCGTCTTGCCCAGTATCTGGTCCAGTTTAAGCACACACTAACAACATGAAGCACTCGGCTACTCTTGAAACATCCAAGAGCAGTCCCAGTACGACCCATCACGTGTACGCCCCTCGTTGGACAACAAGGCGGACCCACATACAACCTGTGAATTAAAAGAGAAAAACATTATTATCATCCCACATCCTTATACATTCCCAGGGACGTCCCAATGCTAATGAACCTGATTTAAAACAATCTCCTGTATCCTCCCATCTCCAACCCACTCATGTGCCTGTCTAAGTTACTCTTAAACAACAGCACACCACTAGTCACAGACTCCAATCTCTCTCTGAGTCATTTTTCTTTGATAAATCACTGTTTTTTTCCAATTATTTTCTGTTGATTGGTTAATGATGTTTTCCACATTGTGGCCTGTTTCTCACCAGTTCCCCGTTCCACGTCCCTCAGGCTCCTCAGTAACTCAGCAGGATCTTCCTCTGAAACATCGCTGAGGTTACGTATGAGACTGATCCAACCTATAAGATGTGTTTAGCATGGTGATCGTTTTTCTTCTTCTTTAGATGATAGGAATATTTGCAGAAGTGAATGGGATGCACGTAGATAGGATGCAAGACTGGGCGGAGAAGTGGCAGATGGAGTTCAACGCAGACAGATGTGTAGTGGTCCATTTTGTCAGGACCAATGGGATGAAGGAATACAATATCAAGGGTAGGAGTCTTAGCTGTGTTGAGGAGCAGAGGGACCTTGGGTTCACGGTCCTTAGGGCTCTTAAATCGGCCTCGCGGGTGGAGGATGTGGTCAAGAAGGCAGATAGTGTACTGGCCTTCATTAATTGAGGGATTGAGTTTAGGAGTCGGGAGGTAATGCTACAACTTTATAAGACCCTTGTCAGACCCCACTTGGAGTATTGTTCTCAGTTCTGGTCGCCTCACTATAGGAAGGATGTGGAAGCTATTGAAAGGGTGCAGAGGAGATGTACAAGGATGTTGCCTGGATTGGGAGGCATGCCTTATGACGATAGGTTGAGGGAGCTGGGTCTCTTCTCCCTGGAGAGACGGAGGATGATAGGCGACCTGATAGAGGTTTATAAAATGTTGAGAGGAATAGATAGGGTGGATTCTCGGAGGCAATTTCCCAGGGCTGAAATGGTCGCTACGAGAGGACACGGGTTTAAGGTGCTGGGGAGCAGGTACATAGGAGATGTCAGGGGTACGTTTTTCACTCAGAGGGTGGTGAGTGAGTGGAATCCCACCCCACCCCACCCACCACACAATCCCGCCCAGGGCTTACCCCCCCCCCCTCTCATATCCCGACATATTATACCCACTAATCCCTCTAACCTAAGCATCTCAATTTCTTAGCACGGCCAATCAACCTAACCTGCACATCTTTGGACGGTGGGAGGGAAACCGGAGCACCCGGAGGAAACCCACGCAGAGACGGGGAGAATGTGCAACCTCCACTCAGACAGTGACCCCGAGGCTGGGAATCGAACCCTGGAGCTGTGAAGCAGCAGTGCTAAACCACTGTGTTAGCCGTGCCGGCAGAAGGGACAATTTCAAGGAGACGCGAGGTACAAGGTGAGAGGGTAGAAAATGTACAAACGACAAAGAACAACGCAGCCCGGGAAACAGTCCCTTCGGCCCAACAAGCCCATGCTGCCCATTTTAACACTTAGTGAGAGCCTCGTTCCAATCCTTCTTCTATCTGTGACTTCTGTCTGCGCCTCTTGGACTCCACACCAAAGGGGGTGCAAATTTAGAGAATTCTATGTGCGCCAGATTGAGGGAGGTCTAATTTAGGGACAATTTGTTAACACCAATCAGCCTAAGAGCACGTTTTTTGGGGGTGTGGGAGGAAACCGGAGCACCCGGAAAAAACCCACGCAAGCACGGGGAGAATGTGCAAAACTTCCACAGACACCGGCCCAAGTCGGAGATCCGACCCGGGTCCCTGTAACTGCACAGCAAACGGTGATAGAAACTGAGCTGTCGTGTTGCCCGACAGACGGTCCAGTTTAAGCCTACACTAAACCACGTGAAGCACTGGGCAACTCTCGAAACAACATCCAAGAGCAGCCCTCGTGCGACCCACCGCGTGTCTGCCCCTCGTTGGACAAGATCTTTGCAGTGGCCGTTGCTAACTGGCCTCACTACACAAACACAGTGGCTCCAATAGCAGGTGGGTGAGTAGGGGGACTGAGGGGAGCGTCCCGGCTCCCCCAAAATCTCTGCGAGAGGGAGTGTGATGAAACCCTCCTCACTTTCCTAAGGGGCGCCTCCCCAACAACATCAAGGAGTTCACCGCCTTCCGAAGCAAAGCACCCTGCTTGGAGGTCACCGTGTTCACAAACATCCGCTCCCTCCGTCACCTACGCTCAGTCGGAACAGTGTGTACTACCTACAAGACACAGTGCAGCAACGTACCAAAGAGACAGAACCTTTCGATCCCACGGCCATTTCCTTAGTGAACAAAAAGGGCAGCAGATACATCGAGGAAAAACCATCGCCTGGGAGCTCCCACCTGAGCATGAGCACCGTGACTTGGAAATGTAAATGAGGAAGGAGGTTTACCAGGACGCCGCCTGGTTTGGAGGGAAGGTCTTACGAGGAAAGGTTGAGGGAGCTTTTCTCTTTGGAGCGGAGGAGGACGAGAGGCAACTTAATAGAGGTTTATCGAGGTAGTCGTCCATTTCGGCAGAACCAACGGGATGAACGAGTACACTATTAAGGGCAGGGGTCTTAGTAGCGTTGAAGAGCAGAAGGATCTCGGGGTTCGGGTTCACAGGACTCTTAAATCGGCCTCGCAGGTGGAGGAGGTGGTCAAGAAGGCGTATGGTGTACTGGCCTTCATTAATCGAGGGATTGAGTTTAGGAGTCGGGAGGTAATGCTGCAACTTTACAGGACCCTCGTCAGGCCTCATTTGGAGTACTGTGCGCAGTTCTGGTCGCCTCACTACAGGAAAGACGTAGAAGCTATCGAAAGGGTGCAGAGGAGATTTACAAGGATGTTGCCTGGACTGGGAGGCATGCCTTATGAAGATAGGTTGAGGGAGCTGGGACTCTTTTCCCTGGAGAGGCGAAGGTTGAGAGGCGACCTGATAGAGGTTTATAAAATGTTGAGAGGAATAGATAGGGTGGACTCTCAGAGGCTATTTCCCCGGGTTGAAATGGTCGCTACGAGAGGACACAGATTTAAGGTGCGGGGAGGGAAGTACAGAGGTGATGTTAGGGGTAAGTTTTTCACTCAGAGGGTGGTGAGTGAATGGAATCGGCTGCCGTCGTCGGTGGTGGAGGCGAACTCGCTGGGGTCTTTTAAAAGACTTCTGGATGAGTATATGGGGTTTAATGGGATTGGGGGTTACAGATAGGTCTATAGATTGGTGGGATTGATGCGATCGGCGCAACTCGAGGGCCGAAGGGCCTGTTTGTGCTGTAATGTTCTATGTTCTATGTTCTATCAGATGATGAGGGGGATTGATAGAGTGGACGTGCAGAGACTGCTTCCTGTAGCTGTTACTAGGGGGCATAACTGTCAGGTTCATGGTGGGAGATGTAGGAGGGATGTCCGAGGTAGATTCTTTACTCAGGGAGTGGTTGGGGTGTGGAATGCACTGCCTGTGGAGTCGGACACTTTAGGAACTTTCACGCGGTTATTGGATAGGCAGATGGAGCACACCAGAACGATAGGGAGTGGGATAGACTGATCTTGGGTTTGGACATAGCTCGGCACAACTCGGCACATCCTGTGCTGTGCTGTACTGTTCTATGTATCCCCGGTCCTTCTTGGAACTCCCTCCCCACCAGCATTGTGGGTGGATCAACAGCACGTGGACCCCAGTTTCTCAACAAGCTCACTGCTACCTTCTCAAGGGCATCTTGCAATAGATGTTGGACAGCTTTCGAGGGTGATATCCCTCGAAAGAATACAAAAACGAGAGCGTGTTTCTGGAGATTTGGCACAGTCACACGCAACTTGACACGAGAATTCCAGATAGAATGGACTGAAACCGAGACTTCCAGTGTACACCGACAGGGGAACAAAGAGAGGGTGAGGAAGGAAGGTAATTAAAGTGATGGCAATAGTTCTCAACTTGTTGTAGAGACGCGGCAGAAAGAGAAAGGGCAGTAAAATGGGACACGGTGGTCTTTTCAACAGACTTAAGCAATAAGAACATAAGAAATAGGAGCAGGAGTGGGGCCATCTAGCCCTTCGAGCCTGCCCCGCCATTCAATAAGATCACGGCTGATCTGATTGTGGATCAGTTCCACTTTCCCGCTTTCTCCCTATAACCCTTCATTTCCTTGACTATCAGAAACCTATCTACCCGTGACTTAAATATATTCAGCGAGGCAGCCTCCACCACTTCAACGGGCAGAGAATTCCAGAGATTCACCACCCTTTGAGTGAAGAAGTTCCTCCTCAACTCTGTTCTAAACCGCCCATCCCTTTATCTTGAGGCTGTGCCCCCTAGTCCTACTGTCCTTTCTGAGCGGGACGAGTCTCTCCACCTCTATCCTATCCATCCCCTTCATCATCTTATCTGTCTCTATAAGATCCCTCCCTCATTCTTCTAAACTCTAACGAGTACAAGCCTAGTTTATTCACCCTCTCCTCATAGCTCAACCCCCTCAACTTCAGTATCAGCCTAGTAATCCTCCTCTGCACTCCCTCCAAGGCCAAAACATCCTTGCATAAGTGCGGCGCCCAAAACTGCACACAGTACTCCAACTGCGGCCTCACCAATGCCCTATACAGCTGCAGCAAGACCTCCCTACTTTTATATTCAATCCCCCTCGCTATAAAGGCCAGCATCCCATTCGCCTTCCTGACCACCTGCTGCACCTGCAGACTGGGTTTTTGCGACTCATGCACAAGGACCCCCAGGTCCCTCTGCACCGTCGCCTGCTGCAGTTTTTCACCCTTTAAATAGTAATCCCTCCCACTATTATTTCTGCCAAAGTGGATAACCTCACACTTGCTAACAATTCATAACCCAATGGAGAGACTTACCGGGGACTCCGATCACACCCAGAATGGGATAGTAAATATGTTGAACAACGCGCAGTACAAATTCAATCTTCTCTTCCAACTCTATCGAAAAATAATCTGTAGTAATCATAAAAAGTGCATAGGAGAGACTGTCAACAATTCTCAGATTCTGATCTATTATTGGAACAGCCCAGTCCATCGTTCCCAGATTCTGATCCATTCGCGTAATATTCCGGTCCATGGTTCCCAGATGTTGATCCATTGATGTAATATTCCGGTCCATGGTTCCCAGATTTTGATCCATTGATGTAATATTCCGGTGCACTGTCTTCAGAATCGAACCCGTTGTTGGAAAACTGAAGTCCATTTTCCCAAGACTCTGATCCATTGTTGGAGCATCGCACTCAGTTCTTCCCGGATTCCTGTATTATCCGCCACCCGCTCTGGATCCACAGTTAATCTGGGACGTGACGCTGCTCCCCACACTGCGGAATAACAGATCTGATAAAGGCCCTGTTTTTAATGAGAGACGTGGAACCCTCCAGTGAGAGGAAGGTGATCCATGGAGACTGGATTCAGTTACGGTCAGGGAACAAACAATGTGAGTTAACCCCCTCCAACCCAACACCTCGCGCTTCACAATGAAGAGCATACACTCGACGTGGAAGTGGTCCATGAGACAGGAAAACTGGAAGAACCACAGGCACCTCCTTTCAATCTGCCTTGTCTATCGTAGTGGGGCTTGCGCTGTCAACGTCACAGGAACATAAGAAATAGGAGCAGGAGTGGGCAAACTAGCCCTTCGAGCCTGCCCCGCCATTCAATAAGATCATGGCTGATCTGATAGTGGATCAGTTCCACTTTCCCGCTTTCTCCCCATAACCCTTCATTCCCCTGTCTATCAGAAACTTATCTACCCGTGACTTAAATATATTCAGCGAGGCAGCCTCCACCACTTCAACGGACAGAGAATTCCAGAGATTCATCACCCTTTGAGTGAAGAAGTTCCTCCTCAACTCCGATCAAAACTGCTCCTCCCTTTATCTTGAGGCTGTGCCCTCTAGTCCTGCTGTCCTTTCTAAGCGGGAAGAATCTCTCTACTTCTACCCTATCCATCCCCTTCATTATCTTATATGTCTCTATAAGATCACCCCCTCACCCTTCTAAACTCCAACGAATACAGACCCAGTCTATTCAGTCTCTCCTCATAGTCCAACCCCCTCATCTCCGGTTTCAATCTGCCCTCTCTCTGTATTGCTGTGGTATTCTCCCCAATTAGTATAGCCAAACCCCCGCCTCTTTTGCCAATCTCTTTGTGCAGTCTGAAAGCATCTAAATCCTGGAATGCTAAACTGCCAGTCCCGCCCTTCTGTCATCTAAATCTCCAGAATTGATACAATGTTTGAGCTGTGTTTAAGAAGCCAAGTTGTAAGTTCATCCACCTTACCTGATATACTCCTTGGTTTAACCAAACGCCATTCA
Organism: Prionace glauca; assembly: GCA_037974335.1. Taxonomy (NCBI): domain Eukaryota; kingdom Metazoa; phylum Chordata; class Chondrichthyes; order Carcharhiniformes; family Carcharhinidae; genus Prionace; species Prionace glauca. Next base: position 27,865,290 of record CM075759.1, read on the forward strand.
CCCATCTACCCTGTCATGTTTATCACACTCTCCCTGTGTTTTATTTCTCTCAGCGTTACTGGGCCCATTCGCTGTCTCAACACTCTGTTCTGTGGAACCTTCTTGATGGATTTTTTTTGGTTGTCTGCGGTCCAGTTTTCCCCATCACCGTCTCGAGTTTCTGTCCCCCAGGTTACTTCCCATCTCACTTCCTGCACTGTTAGCCATTCCAAATAGTGGGGAGGGGACAGAGCCTCTGGAGAAACTTTCAGAGATAGGGAGGGGTGAAGGGGCTGGAGGGGATTACAGCGATAGGGAGGGGGCTGTAGGGGCTGGGGGAGGTTACAGAGATAGGGAGGGGGTGTAGGGGGGCTGGGGAAGGTTAGAGTGATAGGGAGTGGGTGTAGGGGGATGGAGGAGGTTACAGAGATAGGGAGGGGTGTAGGGGGCTGGAGGAGGTTACAGAGATATGGCGGGGGTGTAGGGGGCTCGAGGAGGTTACAGCGATAGGGAGGGGGTTAGGTGTGCTGGAGGAGGTTACAGAGATAGGGAGGGGTGAAGGGGCTGGAGGAGCTTACAGAGATAGGGAGGGGTGAAGGGGCTGGAGGGGGTTACAGCGATAGGGAGGGGGCTGTAGGGGCTGAGGGAGGTAAGAGAGATAGGGAGGGGGTGTAGGGGGGCTGGAGGAGGTTACAGAGATAGTGAGGGGGTGTAGGGGCTGGTGGAGGTTACAGAGATAGGGAGGGGGTGTAGGGGATGGAGGAGCTTACAGCGATAGGGAGGGGGTGTAGGGGCTGGGGGAGGTTAGAGAGATATGGAGGGGGTGTAGGGGCCTGGAGGAGGTTACAGAAATAGGGAGGGGTTATAGGGGCTGGAGGAGGTTACAGAGATAGGGAGGGGGTGTAGGGGGATGGAGGGGGTTACAGCCATAGGGAGGGGGCAGTAGGGGCTGGGGGAGGTTAGAGAGATAGGGAGTGGGTGTAGGAGGATGGAGGAGGTTACAGAGATAGGGAGGGGTGTAGGGGGCTGGAGGAGGTTACAGAGATATGGCGGTGGTGTAGAGGGCTCGAGGAGGTTTCAGCGATAGGGAGGGGGTGTAGGGGGGCTGGAGGAGGTTACAGAGATAGGGAGTGGGTGGAGGGGCTGGAGGAGGTTACAGAGATAGGGAGGAGGTGTAGGGGCTGGAGGAGGTTACAGAGATAGGGAGGGGTTGTAGGGGGCTGGAGGAGGTTACAGAGATAGGGAGGGGTTGTAGGGGGCTGGGGGAGGTTACAGAGATAGGGAGGGTGTGTAGGGTGCTGGAAGGCGTTACAGAGAACGGGAGGGGGTGTCGGGGGCGGGACGAGGTTACAGAGATAGGGAGTGGTGTAGGGGGCTGGAGGAGGTTCCAGAAATAGGGAGGGGTGTAGGGGGCTGGAGGAGGTTACATAGATAGGGAGAGGGTGTAGGGGGAGGGAGGAGGTTACAGAGATAGGGTGGAGTGTAGGGGGCTGGAGGAGGTTACAGAGATAGGGAGGGGATGTAGGGGCTAGAGGAGGTTACAGAGTTAGGGAGGGCTATAGGGGCTGGGGGAGGTTAGACAGATAGGGAGGGAGTGTAGGGGGATCGAGGAGGTTACAGAGATAGGGAGGGGTGTACGGGGCTGGAGGAGGTTACAGAGATAGGGAGGGGGTGTCGGGGGCTGGAGGAGGTTTCAGAGATAGGGAAGGTGTGTAGCGGAGGGAGGAGGTTACACAGATAGGGAGCGGGTGTAGGGGGGCTGGAGGAGGTTACAGAGATAGGGAGGGGTGTAGGGGGGCTGGGGGAGTTTAGAGAGATAGGGAGGGGGTGTAGGGGGCTGGAGGAGGTTACAGAGATATGGGGGTGTAGGGGCTGGCGGAGTTTACAGAGATAGGGAGGGGGTGTAAGGGGCTGGAGGAGGTTACAGCGAGAGGGAGGGGGCTGTAGGGGGCTGGGGGAGGTTACAGGGATAGGGAGGGTATGTAGGGGCTGGAGGAGGTTACTGGGTTAGGGAGGGGAAGTAGGGGGACTGGAGGAGTTTACAGAGATAGGGAGGGGGTGTAAATGGCTGGAGGAGTTTACAGAGATAGGGAGGTGGGTGTAGGGGGCTGGAGGGTGTTACAGAGATAGGGAGGGGGTGTAGGGGGCTGGAGGAGATTACAAAGATAGGGAGGGATGTAGGGGCTGGAGGACGTTACAAAGATAGGGAGGAGTGTAGGGGCTGGAAGAGGTTACAGAGATAGGGAGGGGGTGTAGGCGGCTGGAGGAGGTTACAGAGATAGGGAGGCGGTGTAGGGGCTGGAGAAGGTTATAGAGATAGGGAGGGGGTGTAGGTGGGCTTTAGGAGTTTACAGAGATAAAGTGGGGGTGCAGCGGGCTGGAGGAGATTACAGAGATAGGGAGGTGATGTAGGGTGCTGGAGGAGGTTACAAAGATAGGGAGGGGGTGTAGAGGGCTGGAGAAGGTTACAGTGATAGGAATGGGTTGTAGGGGGCTGGAGGAGAGTTTCAGAGATAGGGAGGGGATGTAGGGGACTGGAGGGGGTTGCAGAGATAGGGAGGGGTGTAGGGGCTGGAGGAGGTTACAGAGATAGGGAGGGGGTGTAGGGGACTGGAGGATGTTTTTGGGATAGGGAGGGGGTGTAGGGGACTGGAGGATGTTATTGGGATAGGGAGGTGGGTGTAGGTGACTGCAAGATGATATTGGGATAGGGAGGTGAGTGTAGGGGGCTGGAGGATGTTATTGGGTTAACGAGGGGGTGTAAGGGACTGGAGGATGTTATTGGGATAGGGAGTGGGTGTAAGGGACTGGAGGATGTAATTGGGATAGGGAGGGGGTGTAGGGGACTGGAGGATGTTATTGGGATAGGAAGCGGGTGTAGGGGACTGGAGGATGTTATCGGGATGGGGAGGGGGGTGTCGGGGACTGGGGGATGTTATTGGGATACCGAGGGGTGTAGTGGACTGGAGGAAATTATAGGGATAGGGAGGGGGTGTAAGGGACTGAAGGATGTTATTGGGATAGGGAAGGGGGTGTAGGGGACTGGAGGATGTTATTCAGATAGGGAGGGGGTGTAGGGGAGTGGAGGATGTTATTGGTATAGGGAGTTGATGTAGTGGGCTGGAGGATTTCATTGGGATAGGGAGGTGGGTGTAGGGGACTGGAGGATGTTATTGGGACAGGGAGGGCGTTTAGGGGACTGGAGGATGTTATTAGGATAGGGAGGGGTGTAGGGGACTGGAGGATGTTATTGGGATAGGGAGGGAGTGTCGGGGACTGTAGGATGTTATTGGGATAGGGAGGGGGTGTAGGGGACTGGAGGATGTTATTGGGATAGGGAGGGGTGTAGGGGACAGGCGGATGTTATTGGGATAGGGAGGGGTGTAGGGGACTGGAGGATGTTATTGGGATAGGGAGGGGGTGTCGGGGACTGTAGGATGTTATTGGGATAGGGAGGGGGTGTAGGGGACAGGCGGATGTTATTGGGATAGGGAGGGGGTGTAGGGGACTGGAGGATGTTATTGGGATAGGGAGGGGGTGTCGGGGACTGTAGGATGTTATTGGGATAGGGAGGGGGTGTAGGGGACAGGCGGATGTTATTGGGATAGGGAGGGGTGTAGGGGACAGGCGGATGTTATTGGGATTGGGAGGGGGTGTCGGGGACTGTAGGATGTTATTGGGATAGGGAGGGGGTGTAGGGGACTGGAGGATGTTATTGGGATAGGGAGGGGGTGTAGGGGACAGGGGGATGTTATTGGGATAGGGAGGGGGTGTATGGGACTGGGGATGTTATTGGGATAGGGTGTAGCAATTTCTCGAGCTTGGAGGAAGTTATAGTGATTGCCTTCGGGGTCTGGAGAATGTTGTGGGTGCAGAACGAGGTTTAGCGACTGGACGAATTACAGAGCGAGGGAGGGAGGGGCGTCGGGTCTGGCGGAGTTTACAAAGTTTGGGAAGGGTGGCGGGACTGGAGGAAGTGGCAGAGAGAGGGACGTGTGTCGGGGGTTGCTGGAGGAGGTCGCGGGGAAAGTGAAACCTTGGGTGGGGCGCGGGGGATGTGAGAGAGATAAGGAGGGCTGCAAATTATGTTACAGAGAGATGGGGTGAGGCCGTTTCTCGAGGAAATGAGATTATAGAGATAGGGAATTGAGTAGGGGCTCGAGGAGGTGACAGACAGTAATACTGATTGTGGTGTGTTTAGTTGTGCGATATCCTTGCCCACTGACATTAACAGATGGATGTTGTCACGTTGTGGAGCATATATTGTTTATATAGTTAAGGTACAGAGAGTAACATGACTGGCCTGGAACATGGATTAAAATGTCAACTCCAACCTCTCCAAGTCAATCCCACATTTGTCTATATTTCAGTGAGAAATGATGGTTATCTGTCTGCTTCCCCAGAAATTCAGTACAAACTCCGACAACACCGGGTTTAAGTCCAACCGATTTATTTGATAGTAAACTCACAAGCTTTCGGGGTTTGTCCCTTCGTCAGGTGAATGGAGAGTTCTGGCCTCGGACAGATCATATAAAGCACAGACAGTTTACAGATTACTGATTAGAATGCGAATCTTTACACCTAACCTGCTCTTCAAGTCTTAAAGTTGCCGACAATGTGAGTGGAAGGAGCACTGATCACAGGTTAAAGAGATGTGTATTGTCTCCAGACTGCACAGTGAGTGAGGTTTTGCAAACCCAGGCAAGTCACAGGGGTTACAGATAGTGCAACATGAACCCAAGATTGATTGGCCGTGCGAAGGAAATTGTTCCTTAGTGTCCAGGTTAGAGGGGTTAGTGGGCATAATATGGAGGTAGGGCCTGGGTGGGATTGTGGTCGGTATAGACTCGATGGGCCGAAAGGCCTCTTTCTGTCGGGTTTCTATAATTAAAAAAAAGGCATTAACCTTAAGGGGTTCTGTGATGTTAATGTTGGGGTTAATGTTGACATTAACATTATTATTGAAGTTAATCTTAACATGAAGGTTCATCTTGATATGGTGTTTAATATTATCACAGAGGTTAATGTTAATAATGAGATTAATGCTAATATAGATGCAATTGTTAATATTAATTTAAAGTTAGGTTTTTACATTTTGGTTAATATTAACGTGGTGATGAGTGTTAACATTGCGTACAATGTTAATACCAGGCGACACGGTCACAGAGTCGTTCGCACTGATGTCTCATGGTGCCTGGGACTCGGGTCCGATTCGCGGCCCGACCCACTGCCAGTCAGGAGCCTGCACATTCTCCCCGTGTCTGCGTGGGTTTCCTCCGGGTGCTCCGGTTTCCAGTTAAGTGGACTGGCCATGCTAAATGCTCCCTCAATGTACCCAAACTGAGTATTGACTCACAGCTTTTCACAGTAACTTCATTGCAGTGTTAATGTTAGGCTACTTGCGACGCTAATAAATAAACGTCAGACTTTAAGGTTAACATTTATATTGTTTTAACTTTGAGGTGAATGTTAACAGTTAGGTTTATGTTAATGGGTTAAATTTAATGCTAGTATTTGGCTTATTTTAACATTGAGATGTTAACAGTTAGGTTAATTTATTCTATCCCTCAACATTAACTCTGTGTTTAGATATTTGACACACGTCTTTGGACACTAAGGTGCAATTTAGCTCGGCCAATCCATCTAAGCCCTATATCTTTGGACACACACACCCATTACTGGGGAAATTACAATGGCTCATACACACAACCTGCAGATCTTTGAATATCAATTGGCAATTTGGCACGGCCAATCCACCCAACCTTTACATCTCGGGAGTTTGGGAGGAACCCGGAACACCCTTCGGAAACCTACGTGGAAATGGGTGAAAATGCAAACTCGGCACAGACACTACAGTTGAAATCGAAGGCGGGTCCCTGGTGCTGTGAGACAGCTGTGCTGGTCACTGATACCATTCGGTATTAAGTATTAGACGCCATTAGTTATTTTAATTCTCGTTTTAACCTGTCCAGTTCATTGCAGGGGGTGGTTTGAATGCTCACAGGCTACAAACAAGTCATTAATTGTGCTTCCGTTCACAGCTTTGAGGATATATTTACATTTACATTGTCAAGGGCAGGTCGTGCCTTACGAGCCTAGTTGAGTTCTTCGATAATGTGACTGAACACATTGACGAAGGAAGTGCCGTGGACGTAGTGTACATGGACTTCAGCAAGGCGTTTGATAAGGTCCCCCATGCAAGACTTCTTGAGAAGGTGAGAGGGCATGGGATCCAAGGGCCTTTGGCCTTGTGGATCCAGAACTGGCTTGCCTGCAGAAGCAGAGAGTGGTTGTGGATGGGTCTTTTTCGGAATGGAGGTCAGTCACCAGTGGGGTGCCCCAGGGATCTGTTCTGGGACCCTTGCTGTTTGTCATTTTCATAAATGACCTGGATGAGGAAGTGGAGGGATGGGTTAGCAAGTTCGCTGATGACACGAAGGTCGGTGGTGTTGTGGATGGTCTGGAAGGATGTCAAAAGTTGCAGCAGGACATAGATAGGATGCAGGAATGGGCGGAGAAGTGGCAGATGGACTTCAACGCGGATAAATGTGTAGTTGTCCATTTCGGCAGAACCAACGGGATGAACGAGTAAACTATCAAGGGCAGGAGTCTTAGTAGCGTTGAAGAGCAGAAGGATCTCGGGGTCCGGGTCCACAGGACTCTTAAATCGGCCTCGCAGGTGGAGGAGGTGGTCAAGAAGGCGTATGGTGTACTGGCCTTCATTAATCGAGGGATTGAGTTTAGGAGTCGGGAGGTAATGCTGCAACTTTACAGGACCCTTGTCAGGCCTCATTTGGAGTACTGTGCGCAGTTCTGGTCGCCTCACTGTAGGAAAGACGTAGAAGCTATTGAAAGGGTGCAGAGGAGATTTACATGGATGTTGCCTGGACTGGTAGGCATGCCTTATGAAGATGGGTTGAGGGAGCTGGGACTCTGTTCCCTAGAGAGGCGAAGGTTGAGAGGCGACCTGAAAGAGGTTTATAAAATGTTGAGAGGAATAGATAGGGTGGACTCTCAGAGGCTATTTCCCCGGGTTGAAATGGTCGCTACGAGAGGACACAGACTTAAGGTGCGGGGAGGGAAGTACAGAGGTGATGTTAGGGGTAAGTTTTTCACTCAGAGGGTGGTGAGTGAATGGAATCAGCTGCCGTCATCGGTGGTGGAGGCGAACTCGCTGGGGTATTTTCAAAGACTTCTAGATGAGTGTTTGGGGTTTAATGGGATTGGGGGTTATAGATAGGTCTATAGATTGGTGGGGTTGATGTGATCGGCGCAACTCGAGGGCCGAAGGGCCTGTTTGTGTTGTAATGTTCTATTTCACCATTTTACTAAACCTACCCACACTGGATTATCGCTCTGATTGTATCATCCTTCCGTTCTCTTCTCTGTTGGAATAGATTGGGTTTGATACTAACGTAGAGACATCTGAGGGGCTGATTGGTGTAACAAATTGTCCCTAAACTAGTCTCCCCTCAATGTGGAATACCATAAGTATAGAGAAGGGTCATGGGTCGAGAGGGGGGACTGATGATGTTAAAATGGCAGTGCGGGCTGGTTGGGCCGAAGGGCCTGTTTGCCGGGCTGTGTTGTTCTTTGTAGGTCAGGAAGAGGCCATTCAGCTCTGGCTCTCTGTTCCTAATGACCTCATCTGATCATCCAACTCAATGGTCTAATCCCTTACCCGCCTGCTCTATCCATTCGCTCCCTTCGCCACATCTAATTCCTTCGTGAGGACACACACAGTGATTTGGCCTTTCTGTGGTGGAGGCCAGCCACACTCTGGGTGAAGAAACTTCTCCTCATTCCGGTCCTACGAAGCCCATTCCACATCCTCGGACACTCACTTCCGGCTCTGGACCTGCACACGACCAGATTGGAGGCAAAACTTAACTCCTGCTTCTCCAAAGGTCTCAGATTTCGATATGTATGGAAAATGGAAAGCATTGTTCTGGACTTGTTTAAGAAGCGTTTCACCCTGATCCACTGCGTAGCATTCAATATTGGCAACGCTTTGCTTAGGGAGTGCAAATTGGGGCAACCCTACAGTGCAGAAAGAGGCCCTTCGGCCCATCGAGCCTGCACCGAACACAATCCCACCCCCCACATCCCTACATATTACATCCACTAACCTACGCATTCCTGATCACTAAGGGGCAATTTCTTAGCACAGCCAATCAACCTAACCCATACATCTTTGGACTGTGGGAGGAAGCCGGAGCACCCGGAGGAAACCCACACAGACACGAGGAGAATGTGCAGACTCTGCGCAGACAGTGACCCGAGGCCGGGAATCGAACCCAGGAACCCTGGAGCTGTGACGCAGCAGTGCCAACCCGCTGTGCTACCGTGGGGAGAAATAGACTCTGACCTCATCAACTCCAAAAACTGCTGTGCTCCAGACCCTGTTCTGCACAGTACCCACATTATCACATGACCCCGTCTATCAACTTTCCAAAGGCAGTGTTTGTGCAAATAAATCCATAAGCTCGATCTCTATAACAAATTCCTCACCGGAATAAGACATTTACTTGCTTTGAAAACATGGAGTGAAATGTCTTCCAGACATACTGACTGCCGGCAGAGTAAATCTGAGAGCATGACAACCTCTCCCCTGCGCTACACACTATATCCGTTCTCCCTGTTTAACTCAATTCCAACGCTGCAAACTACTGTAGGTATGTTGTGACACACACACACGCACACGCGCACGCACATACACACACACACGCGAGACAGACAGACACACACACACAAAAACAGACACACACACACACGTGTGCACACGCACAAAAACAGACACACACACACACACTTGCGCACGCACACACATACAAACACACTAGCACATACACATACACGCTAACATACACACACACACACAAATAAACACTCACACACGCACAAACATTTCAACCATCCTTCAATCCCTTTTGAAACTGCTGTGGAGAGCTCTGAATCCTATATGTGGACGGATATCTTCAAAACCATGAATTAAAATCATTTTAAACACATTTAAACCTCTTCACGGACCCCTTTAAACTCCATTACCCGCACAAATAAAACATTTTAATAACAGCTCTGAGAGCCCTTAACAAAGGATTCCGGACACCATGAAAAACACTCAAACACGACACATTCAGCAGTTTGCAATAGGGTCAAAAGCAATCCCAGTTTCATCCGTGCTTTATGCAATTTTAGTGTCATTCAGGAAACGCTTTACAATGTTTCTATAAACATCTTAAAGGCCAATGTTTAAACTCTTCCAAAGCACGTGTTAATTCCTTTCTATATGTAGTTTTAAACAAGTTAAAAATTTCAATTTAATCCCTTTATAAACCCCCGGAATAGATTTCCACAAGCAAATTTTTAAATATCTTTAACAACCTGATTGTAAACAGCACCGGGATAAATCTTTCAGCTCATCCATTGGACGTGACCTGGGGAGAAGCTCTTTTATTCCCTCATCCCACGATCCCATCCAAATCCGGCTGACCCTCATTCCCAACACCTCGCACCCGATGCATGGGGTGGCGCGGTGGCACAGCGGGTTAGCACTGCTGCTTCACAGCTCCAGGGTCCCGGGTTCGATTCCCGGCCTCGGGGTCACTGTCTGTGTGGAGTTTGCACATTCTCCCTGTGTCTGCGTGCACACACATATACACACACACACATTAACGCACACATTAACAAACACACACACACACATTGACACACACACACTAACACGCATACATTAACACACACACATTAACACACACACATCCACATTGTATCACACAGACACTACACAATCACACACATTACCTCTTTCTCTCTTTCACACACACACACCAATATACAGATACATACTCTATCAGATACACACACACACACTCACACAAAGACCTAGATGTTGTCACATAGAGACACACACACTCTCTCACACACACACACACTCATACACTCTCACGTACACAAATACATATTGCCCTCGAGCTGGGTGTAAGTCACCTCCACGGCGACATCCCGGGTCTCATTGTTTCTTTATTCTGATTCTCTGCTCCATTTTGAACCTTCTTCTCACTTTGAGAGTTGGACGGGTCCATTTTCTTGCAGTGGAAATGGTGCATCACCATATCATGGGCTTGGGAATGTGGGTGAATCACAAGGTAAGGAATCATCCCCGATGGTTTATGGCACACTTATCCCTCTCACCTCCCACCTACTTTCCCAGAACATCCCTGAAATCCAAGAAACAGGAGAATCTCCACGCTCCTTAAGGCCAGAAAGCATAAAGTCCTATCAGTGACCTCTCTCCAATCCCAACTGGAGATGTCCCCATAATACTAACTTCATACAATCACTCAAGCCATCCCAGAACAATTCATCATCCCGCCTAGGAACAGTTCATGAATGACTGAAAATACTTATCGTGCTAACACGGAACTGTTAAATTATGCAAATTAAGACAGATGTGATGAAACAGTTGGGACCGAGTTGAAGAGACATTTCTTCACCCAAATTCTGGTGAACAAAGATCAAAGAACAACACAGCACAGGAAACAGGTCCCTCGGCCCTACAAGCCAGTGCCGCCCATTTTAACACTCAGTGAGAGCCTCATTCAAGTCTTTCGTCGCTCATCAACGTTTTTGTCTCCCTCTAGTGGAACTCCACAATAAAGGGGGTGCAAATTTACGGAATTATATGTGCGCCAGATTAAGGGAGATCCAATTTCGGGACAATTTGTTCACACCAATCAGCCTAAAAAGCACCTTTTTTGGGGTGTGGGAGGAAACCGGAGCACCCGGAGAAAACCCACGCAAGCACGGGGAGAATGTACAAAACTCCCACAGACACCGGCCCAAGCCGGAGATCCGACCCGGGTCCCTGTAACTGCACAGCAAACGGTGATAGTCACTGAGCTGTCGTGTTGCCTGTCAGATGTTCCAGTTTAATCCTACACTAACCACGTGAAGCACTGGGCAACTCTCGAAACAACATCCAAGAGCAGCCCTCGTACGACCCACCGCGTGTCTGCCCCTTGTTAGACAACAAGGCGGACCCAATCCCCTGTGGATTAAAAGAGAAAAACATCAATAACATCCACATCTTATGCAAACATTCAGGGGAATCCCCAGAAGCTCAAAAGGAAAACAAGTGAGCCAGAAAATATGTTGGAAGGTCTATAGGAATCAAATGATTCCCCGGGACATCCCAAGGCTCCTGATCCTTATTTAAAACAATCTCCTGAATCCTCCCATCTCCAACCCACTCATGTGCCTGTCTAAGTTACTCTTAAACATCTCCAGCGTGAGCATTCCATACCCCCACTACCCTCTGTGTGAAAAACCACCCTCTAACATCCAAATTATACCTCGCCCCCCCCCCCCACCCTAAGCCCGTGGCCCCTCGTGATGTGCGTTTCCAATCTAGGAAAAAGCTTACCACTGTTTACTCTCTCCACTGCTCTCTAATCCTACCTTTCCCATCCTTCCTCTTAATCGGCACATGTCTTTCCTGCACCCATTTCAGTTTTCCCTTGAAAGACTCTCACATGCCGAACGTGGACTTGCCCTCAGACAGCCTATCCCAGTCTGTATCCCTAAACTCCTGCCTAATCTGGCTGTATCTAGCCTTCCCCCAGTTTAGCACCCTCCCCTTAGGACAGCACTCATCTGTTGCAACTGTTTGAGTTTGGTAACTAAAGTGGTGAATAAATAAATTGTGTTTGAGAATTTAAGATTGACTTAGTGTCTTTATTCGCTGTTGGGGATTAAAACACACACAACACACACATACAAACAGGCAGACATACATACACACACAATTGCATGATCATTTATCAGTATCTGGACATCTGTATTTCTTTAGCAATACCAATGGATGAGAACTGAAGAGGCATGGTCAGCAAATTTGCAGATGGCACCAAGATTGGTGGCAGATTGAAGAAGATACCTAAGATAGTGAGGGAGTATTGATCAATTGGGCCAGTGATTTGATGGACTGGAGATGGAGATTAATTCAGATCAATGCGAAATGATGCATTTTGGTGGATCGAACCACGACAGGACTTGCTCAGTTAATGGTAACGCGTTAGGGAGAGGTATAGAACGGGGCGGCATGGTAGCACAGTGGGTTCGCACTGCTACTTCACAGCTCCAGGGTCCTGGGTTCTATTCCCGACCTCGGGTCACTGCCTGTGTGGGGTTTGCACATTCTCCCCGTGTCTGCGTGGGTTTCCTCCGGGTGCTCCCGTTTCCTCCCACGGAACAAAGATGTGCGGGTTAGGTTGATTGGCTGTGCAAAGAAATTGCCCCAGGGATGCATAGGTTAGTGGGGTATATATAATACATAGGGATATAGGGGCAAGGCCTGGGTGGGATTGGGTTCGGTGCAGACTCGATGGGCCGATGGGCCTCTCTCTGCACTGTCGGGTTTCTATGAGCAAAGACATGGAGAGGCACAGATTCCTAACTCTTTAAAAGTGGACGGTGGAGAAGGCATTTGGCATGTTTGGGTTCGTTAATGAGAACATTGAATACAAGTGTTGGGATGTCTTGGTGAAGTTACACACAGCGTTGGTAAGGCCACACGAGGAATGTTATGTACGGTTCTATTAGAGAAAGGACATTATTGAACTATGTAGAGCGCAGAAAATATTCCAAAGATTCCACCAGGCCCTGAAGGCTTGAGTTATAAGGAGAGGCCGGGTAGTCTGGGGTCCTTTCTCCTGGAGCGTGGGAGGCTTAGAAGCAATCTTACAGAAACCTATCAAATAACGAGGAGCAGAAAACAGGTAGACGGTCAACATCTTTTTCCAAGTGTATGGGAGCCTCAAACTAGAGGGCATTGGTGTACCGTGGGAGGGGAGAGATACAGTAGTGTGCGGGGGCCGGGGGAGGGGGGCATCATTACTGGGGGCGGGGGGGCATTATTTTCTACACAGAGAATGGCGGGTGTCAGGAATGAGCTGCCAGAGGTAGTGGATGAAGCGGGCACAATTTTGCATTAAAAAAAAACATTTAGACTGTCCCGTGGGTAAGATGGATATAGAGGGGTGTGGGCCAAACGCGGGCAATTGGGAAATTAGTGATGAAAATTGGACAAGTTGGACAAGTTGGGCTGACCGGCCTGTTTCCTCGTTGTAAGCCTCTAAACCTCGCTGAGGGATGGACTTTAACCTTTGATTCGCGTGTTCTTAGAATCAGATGGACGTCAGGTGTCCAGAGCGAAGAACGGTACAGCACAGGAAACAGGCCCTTCGGCCCTCCAAGCCTGCGCCGCTCATTGGTCCAACTAGACTGTCCGTTTGTATCCCTCCATTCCCGGTCTGCTCATGTGACTATCCGGATAAGTCTTAAACAATCCCAGCGTGTCCGCCTCCACCACCCTACTTGGCAGCGCATTCCAGCCTCCCCACCCCCCTCTGTGTAATAACACGTCCCTCTGAGATCGGAGTTATACCTTGCCCCCTCTCACCCCTGTGATCCCTCGTGATTTATTGACAAATCCCTGAAGGTGAGAGAGCAGATGCTTCAGAAAGCAGATGAGGTATTTTTCCCTTGCGGAGATGGCTTTGATAGAGTTTAGGAGGTAATGCTGGTGCTGTATGGAGCCTTGCTTAGGTCTATATTCTGGTAACATCGCGATAGGGACAATGTGATTCCACACAGGAGGGGTTACCGAGGATGTGATGGAGGATTTGAGCGACACAGATAGGCTGGATGGGCGTGGGTTGTTTTATTGAGAGCAGAGCAGTCTAATGGGCGACGCAGTTGAGATACATAATTTGATGAGGGTTTTAAACAGGGTGAATAGGAAGTGCCTGTCCCCTTGTTCGAGGGGTCAGTCAAGAGGAGGGATGGTTTTAGGGTGTGGAACAGGAGGTTTGGAGGGGATTTAAGAAGTAGAGAGGTTTCTCACTCAGAGATTGGTGTCAATCTGAGATGCACTTCCTGGGAAGGTAGTGGAGGCCAGAAAAATAATGACAAATTCCGCTCTCTATCCCCTGTAATAAACCAGATGCTTGGAAATCTTATCCAGAATCCTCAGGCTTTGCAAAACCGCTTCCCCACCAGCCCTGGAATGCAATCCGTGCGTCCAAGAGAACTGAGCGACTGTTTGTTACCGATGGGACAGGGGGAGGAACAGACGGAGTTGGAGGCAGCTTTGGAGTCCTTCCTGCTTGGGAAGGACTAAATTACCCCCCAACACCCTCCCCAACCATCATTCACATGGTTGGCGTGCACTGCCCATTCCTGCCACACTTGCAACACGCAAGCCCCTTAAGTGGGGGCCAGTATGTTACAGAATTAGACAGTTGTTAGCGCTGCTGCCTCAAAGCGCCAGGGACCAGGGTTCGATTCCGGTCTCGGGAGACTGTCTGTGCGGAGTAAAAGAGGAAAATTGCAATGGCAATGAAAGGATATTGTGGGCGGGTAAGTGGGGAGGGGTGCGCTGACTAGTCTATTGAGTCGGATGATTAACTATGATCATGAGGAGCGGTAGGTTGGGCTCGAAGGGCCTCCTCCTGCCCCTGCGTTCTATGTTAATGGTAATCTCAATCTATTCCAACAGAGGGGAAACTAGAAGAATAACACAAGTCGAGTTTTAATCCTATTTGGGTCAATTTAGTTGTCAAATAAGGCAATATAACTATATCCCCATGGCTGTGAGTGGTAGTGTGTTTGGGAAATTCTGTTGCAGTCAATGAGAACCCACATCCTCTCCCAGAAACTGGAGATGCAGCAATCTGAATTAAAACATCTAATGACATCCAATATTAATACGTCATGGTATCAGTGGCCAGACAGCTGCCTCACAAAACCAGGGACCTGGGTTCGATTCCATCTCTATGGAAGAACTGTCTGCATGGAGTTTGCTCCAGTTTCATTCTGAACCCCAAAGATAAACAGGTTGGGTGGATGGGCCGTGCTAAATTGCCCCTTAGTGTCCAATGATGTGCAGGTTGGGTGGATTGGCTATGCTAAATTGTCCCTTAGTGACCAAAGATATGCAGGTTGGGTGGATTGGCCATGTTAAATTGTACCTTAATGTCCAAAGATGTGCAGGTTGGGTGGATTGGCAATGCTAAATTGCTCCTTAGTGTCCAAAGATGTGCAGGTTGGGTGGATTGGCCATGCTAAATTGCCCCTTAGTGTCCAAAGATGTGCAGGTTGGGTGGATTGGCCATGCTAAATTGCCTCATTTGAAGTCATCTATAAAAATCACACAGAGTAAGGGTCCTAGAACAGATCCCTGGGGCACTCCACTGGGGACCGACCTCCATGCAGAATATGACCCATCTATAACCACTCTTTGCCTTCTGTAGGCAAGCCAGTTCTGGATCCACAAAGCAATGTCCCCTTGTATCCCATCCTTCCCCCACCCTCACTTTCTCAATAAGCCTTTCCTGGGGCACCTTATCAAATGCCATGCTGAAGTCCATATATACTCCATCTACAGTTCTTCATTCATCAATGTGTTTAGTCACATATTCTAAAAATTCAATCGGACTCGTAAGGCATAATCTGCCTTGACAAAGTCTACATGAGAGATAGTCAGACTGGCTAACGTGGAAACAGTGCAGAGAGCTGACCTCCAGTCAGACTGTCCAGTGTGGGAACAATTCAATTAAATCATCTCTTTCCCACACTAATTAGAGAGAATTTCCGGAATCACAGAAATCTACAGTGCAGAAAGAGGCCCTTTGGCCCATCGATTCTCAGTGAATCAATCCTGGTCTCTGTTTAATAAAGCGATGAATTGAAGCAAAGGGATATTTCAGCATATTCTTAAACTGCTCCCTGAACTTAGTCTGCGTCACAGCATAAATGGCAGTGTTTGTGCAGCAGCTCACCAGCTGCAGCACGAAGCCCACCTCCTTGATAAAAAGCGGAAAACCAAATGGGTCACACTTAATTGACTGGATACAGATGAGCCTATGTACGGTATAACCTGTTAATGTTGCCCATAACAAGATGAAATTCGCTGAGAGAACAAATAGCAAAATGATGGATTTCCTTCGACTCTCCAACTCTGGGTCTCTGGGTGCTTCCCCACTGCTATGAGCCCGGAGTCTCCTGCGGGCTCTGTTAGTCACTAAAATGTGCCTGACAGTGAGAACGTTGAGCAGCAAAATCAGGACAAATGCGACACATGGCGTCAGAATGTGATGGCCACACTCGACTTTCAGCCAGAACATAACCACACCACCTCTGCTCCAACAAAACCGAGGATCGTTGCGGAGCTTATACTCTGTTGTCAGCATGAAATACCAGAAAATATTCTTCAAACAGCTCAGAACCGCCACTGTCCCCAGAACCACAGCCGCTGTTCTCTCGTTGCAATATTTATTCTTCAGCTTGGGGCAACATATGGCCACATATCGGTCAAAGGTAAACGAGACGGTGAACCAGACGGAGCAGTCAGTGGCTGCGTAAAGCAGGACGGCGTGGATATTACATACAGGGACACGTTTCAGGAACAGAAATTCCGTGAAGAAAACAATCGGGATGTGTCTCAGGATCAGGTCAATGACAATGACCAGTAGGTCCGCTGATGACATGGCCACCAGGTATTGAGTGACACAGTTAGAGAGGGCACAGTTTTTCCGCTGGAGAATCACAATGGCGATAATGTTCACTGCAAAGAACAGAAATAAAACGTATGTTATAACTTGTAGAACGGTACCCGCCCTTCTAACTTATGCCCATCAAATTACTCAATCTTTATGTCCAGACTGCAAACCCATTCTCTTCTCAATTCCTCGATTGAGTCTGTCTGCAGCACCCTCTCCGGATGTTCATCGCAAACATCGAAGAAACACAGCCCGGGAAACAGGCCCTTCGGCCCAACGAGCCCACACCGCCCATTTTAACATCACCAGTCCCCCCTCTCCACCCATGACCCTTGTCTATGCTTACGGTATTCCACATTGAGGAGAGACTAGTTTAGGGACAATTTGTTCCACCAATCAGCCACATCTTTGGGGTGTGGGAGGAAACTGGAGCACCCGGAGAAAACCCACGCAACACGGGGAGAATGCGCAAAACTCCCCACAGACACTGGCCCAAATCCATGTGTCTGCACAGCAATCAGTGATAGTCACTAAGCTGTCGTCTTGCCCAGTATCTGGTCCGATTTAAGCACACACTAACAACATGAAGCACTCGGCTACTCTTGAAACACCCAAGAGCAGTCTCAGTATGACCCATCACGTGTACGACCCTCGTTGGACAACATAGCGGACCCACTTAAAACCTGTGAATTAAAAGAGAAAAACATTATTATCATAACACTTCCTTATATGTTTCCCAGGGACGTCCCAATGCTAATGAACCTAATTTAAAACAATCTCCTATATCCTCCCATCCCCAACCCACTCATGTGCCTGTCTAAGTTACTCTTAAACAACAGCACACCACTAGTCACAGACTCCAATCTCTCTCTGGGTCATTTTCTTTTTGATAAATCACTCTTTTCTTCCAATTATTTTCTGTTGATTGGTTAATGATGTTTTCCACATTGTGGCCTGTTTCCCACCAGTTCCCCGTTCCACATCCCTCAGGCTCCTCAGTAACTCAGCAGGATCTTCCTCTGAAACATTGCTGAGGTTACGTATGAGACTGATCCAACCTATAAGATGTGTTTAGCATGGTGATCGTTTTTCTTCTTCTTTGGATGATAGGAATATTTGCAGAAGTGAATGGGATGTGCGGGTTAGGTTCATTGGCTATGCTAAAATTGCCCCTTAGTATCCTGGGATGTGTAGGTTAGAGGGATTAGCAGGTAAAATGTGTAGGGATATGGGGATAGGGTCTGGGTGGGATTGTGTTCGGTGCAGACTCGATGGGCCGAAGGGCCTGTTTCTGCACTGTAGGGTTCTATGGATGCACGTAGATAGGATGCAAGACTGGGCGGAGAAGTGGCAGATGGACGTCAACGCACATAAAAGTGTAGTGGTCCATTTTGGCAGGACCAATGGGATGAAGGAATACAATATCAAGGGTAGAACTCTTAGCTGTGTTGAAGAGCAGAGGGATCTTGGGGTCCGGGTCCACAGGAATCTTAAATCGGCCTCGCAGGTGGAGGATGTGGTCAAGAAGATGTCATAGAATCATAGAAACCCCACAGTGCAGAAAGAGGCCCTTCAGCCCATTGAGTCTGTACTGAACACAATCCCACCTAGGCCCTACCCCCATATCCCGACATATTATACCCACTAATCCCTCTAACCTAAGCAACACAACTTCTTAGCACGGCCAATCAACCTAACCCGCACATCTTTGGACGGTGGGAGGGAAACCGGAGCACCCGGAGGACACCCACGCAGACACAAGGAGAATGTGCAAACTCCACTCAGACAGTGACCCCGAGGCTGGGAATCGAACCCGAGTCCCTGGAGCTGTGAAGCAGCAGTGCTAACCCACTGTGTTACCCGCGCCGGCTGAAGGGACAATTTCAAGGAGACGCAAGGTACAAGGTGAGAGGGTAGAAAATGTACAAACAACAAAGAACAACGCAGCCCGGGAAACAGGCCCTTCAGCCCAACAAGCCCGCGCCGCCCATTTTAACACTCAGTGAGAGCCTCGTTCAAATCCTTCTTCTATCTGTGACTTCTGTCTGCGCCTCTTGGACTCCACACTAAAGGGGGTGCAAATTTAGAGAATTCTATGTGCGCCAGATTGAGGGAGGTCTAATTTAGGGACAATTTGTTAACACTAATCAGCCTAAGAGCACGTTTTTTGGGGGTGTGGGAGGAAACCGGAGCACCCGGAAAAAACCCACGCAAGCACGGGGAGAATGTGCAAAACTCCCACAGACACCGGCCCAAGTCGGAGATCCGACCCGGGTCCCTGTAACTGCACAGCAAACGGTGAAAGAAACTGAGCTATCGTGTTGCCCGACAGACGGTCCAGTTTAAGCCTACACTAAACCACGTGAAGCACTGGGCAACTCTCGAAACAACATCCAAGAGCAGCCCTCGTACGACCCACCGCGTGTCTGCCCCTCGTTGGACAAGATCTTTGGAGTGGCCGTTGCTAACTGGCCTCACTACACAAACACAGTGGATCCAACAGGAGGGGGGTGAGTAGGGGGACTGAGGGGAGCGTCCCGGCTCCCCCAAAATCTCTGCGAGAGAGAGTGTGATGAAACCCTCCTCACTTTCCTAAGGGGCGCCTCCCCAACAACATCAAGGAGTTCGCCGCCTTCCGAAGCAAAGCATCCTGCTTGGAGGTCACCGTGTTCACAAACATCCGCTCCCTCCGTCACCTACGCTCAGTCGCAACAGTGTGTACTACCTACAAGACACAGTGCAGCAATGTGCCAAAGAGACAAAACCTTTCGAACCCACGGCCATTACCTTGGTGAACAAAAACGGCAGCAGATAGAACATAGAACATTACAGCGCAGAACAGGCCCTTCGGCCCACGATGTTGCGCCGACCAGTTAAAAAATAACAATGACCCTCTAACCTAAACCAATCCCTTTTCGTCCATAAACCTATCCACGGATCTCTTAAACGCCCCCAAACTAGGTGCATTTACAACCGCAGCAGACAGGGCATTCCAATCCCTCACCACCCTCTGGGTAAAGAACCTACACCTGACATCGGTCCTGTATCTACCCCCCCTTAATTTAAAGCCATGCCCCCTCGTGCTAGAATTCTAAATCAGAGGAAAAAGGCTATCACAGTCCACTCTATCTAAATCTCTAATCATCTTACATGTTTCAATAAGATCCTCTCTTAGCGGCCTTCTTTCCAGCGAAAACAACCCCAAATCCCTCAGCCTCTCCTCATAGGACCTCCTCTCTATACCAGGCAACATCCTAGTAAACCTCCTCTGCACCCTCTCCAAAGCCTCCACATCCTTCCTGTAATGTGGGGACCAGAACTGCACACAGTACTCCAAGTGCGGCCGCACCAGAGTTGTGTAAAGTTGCAACATAACGCTGCGACCCCTAAAATCAATCCCCCTACCAATAAACGCCAAGACACCGTATGCCTTCTTAACAACCTTATCTACTTGACTCCCAACTTTCAGGGATCTATGTACACATACACCTAGATCTCTCTGCTCATCCACACTATTCAAAGTCCTCCCGTTAGCCCTATACTCGACACATCTGTTGTTCCTACCAAAGTGAATTACCTCACACTTCTCCGCATTAAACTCCATTTGCCACCTCTCGGCCCAGCTCTGCAACCTGTCTAAGTCTTCCTGCAAACTATGACACCCTTCATCACTATCTACCACACCTCCGACTTTGGTATCATCAGAAAATGTACTAATCCACCCAAATATACCCTCATCCAGATCATTAATAAAAATTACAAACAGCAGTGGCCCCAAAACAGACCCCTGAGGCACACCACTCGCAACCGAACTCCATGATGAATATTTACCATCAACCACCACTTCTGCCTCCTATCCGCTAGCCAATTCCTGATCCAATTTCCTAGATTACCCTCAATCCCATACATCTGCATTTTCTGCAGAAGCCTACCATGGTGAACCTTATCAAACGCCTTACTAAAATCCATATACACCACGTCCACTGCCTTACCCCCATCCACCTCTTTGGTCACTTTCTCAAAAAACTCAATAAGGTTAGTAAGGCACGACCTACCCGCTACAAAACCATGCTGACTATCTCCAATCAATTCATTACACTCCAAATAACTATAAATCATATCCGGAATATTTTTTTCAAAAACCTTGCCCACAAAAGCAGATACATTGGGGAAAAACCATCGCCTGGGAGCTCCCACCTGAGCATGTGCACCGTGACTTGGAAATGTAAATGAGGAAGGAGGTTTACCAGGACGCCGCCTGGTTTGGAGGGTAGGTCTTACGAGGAAAGGTTGAGGGAGCTTTTCTCTTTGGAGCGGAGGAGGACGAGAGGCAACTTAATAGAGGTTTATCAGATGATGAGGGGGATTGATAGAGTGGACGTGCAGAGACTGTTTCCTGTAGCTGTTACTAGGGGGCATAACTGTAAGGTTCATGGTGGGAGATGTAGGAGGGATGTCCGAGGTAGATTCTTTACTCAGGGAGTGGTTGGGGTGTGGAATGCACTGCCTGTGGAGTCGAACACTTTAGGAACTTTCACGCGGTTATTGGATAGGCAGATGGAGCACAACAGAACGATAGGGAGTGGGATAGACTGATCTTGGGTTTGGACATAGCTCGGCACAGCCTGTGCTGTGCTGTACTGTTCTATGTATCCCCGGTCCTTCTTGGAGCTCCCTCCCCACCAGCATTGTGGGTGGATCAACAGCACGTGGACCCCAGTTTCTCAACAAGCTCACTGCCACCTTCTCAAGGGCATCTTGCAATAGACGTTGGACAGCTTTCGAGGGTGATATCTCTCGAAAGAATACAAAAACGAGAGCGTGTTTCTGGAGATTTGGCACAGTCACACGCAACTTGACGCGAGAATTCCAGATAGAATGGACTGAAACCGAGACTTCCAGTGTACACCGACAGGGGAACAAAGAGAGGGCGACGAAGGAAGGTAATTAAAGTGATGGCAATAGTTCTCAACTTGTTGTAGAGACACGGCAGAAAGATAAAGGGCAGTAAAATGGGACAGGGTGGTGTTTTCAACAGACTTAAGCAATAAGAACATAAGAAATAGGAGCAGGAGTGGGGCCATCTAGCCCTTCGAGCCTGCCCCGCCATTCAATAAGATCATGGCTGATCTGATAGTGGATCAGTTCCACATTCCCGCTTTCTCCCCAAAACCCTTAATTCCCCTGTCTATCAGAAACCTATCTACCCATGACTTAAATATATTCAGCGAGGCAGCCTCCACCACTTCAATGGGTAGAGAATTCCAGAGACTCACCACCCTTTGAGTGAAGAAGTTCCTCCTCAACTCTGATCTAAACTGCACACCCCCCTTATCTTGAGGCTGTGCCCTCTAGTCCTGCTGTCCTTTCTAAGCGGGAAGAATCTCTCTACCTCTACCCTATCCATCCCGTTCATTATCTTATGTGTCACTACAAGATCCCCCCTCATCCTCCTAAACTCCAACGAGTACAGATACAGTCTATTGTTTCTCTCTTCATAGTCCAACCCCCCTCATCTCCGGTATCAGCCTAGTAAACCTCCTCTGCACTCCCTCCCAGGCCAAAATATCCTTTCGCAAGTGCGGGGACCACAACTGCACACAGTCCTCCAGCTGTGTCCTCACCAGTGCCCTGTACAGTTGCAGCAAGACCTCCCTACGTTTATATTCAATCCCTCTCGCTATAAAGGCCAGCATCCCATTCACCTTCCTGACCACCTGCTGCACCTGCAAGCTGGGTTTTTGCGACTCATGCACAAGGACCCCGAGGTCCCTCTGCACCGTCGCCTGCTGCAGTTTTTCACCCTTTAAATAGTAATCCCTCCCACTATTATTTCTGCCAAAGTGAATAACATCACACTTGCTAACAATGTTTGTAGAATTCATAACCCAATGGAGAGACTTACCGGGGACTCCGATCACACCCAGAATGGGATAGTAAATATGTTGAACAACGCGCAGTACAAATTCAATCTTCTCTTCCAACTCTATCGAAAAATAATCTGTAGTAATCATAAAAAGTGCATAGGAGAGACTGTCAACAATTCTCAGATTCTGATCTATTGTTGGAACAGCCCAGTCCATCGTTCCCAGATTCTGATCCATTCGCGTAATATTCCGGTCCATGGTTCCCAGATTTCGATCCATTGATGTAATATTCCGGTCCATGGTTCCCAGATTTTGATCCATTGATGTAATATTCCGGTCCATCGTTCCCAGATTTTGATCCATTGATGTAATATTCCGGCCCACTGTCTTCAGAATCGAACCCGTTGTTGGAAAACTGAAGTCCATTTTCCCAAGACTCTGATCCATTGTTGGAGCATCGCACTCAGTTCTTCCCGGATTCCTATATTATCCGCCACCCTCTCTGGATCCACAGTTACTCTGGGACGTGACGCTGCTACCCACACTGCGGAATAACAGATCGGATAAAGGCCCTGTTTTTAATGAGAGACGTGGAACCCTCCAGTGAGACGAAGGTGATCCATGGAGACTGGATTCAGTTACGGTCAGGGAACAAACAACGTGAGTTAACCCCCTCCAACCCAACACCTCGCGCTTCACAATGAAGAGCATACACTCGACGTGGAAGTGGCCATGAGACAGGAAAGCTGGAAGAACCACAGGCACCTCCTTTCAATCTGCCTTGTCCATCGTAGTGGGGCTTGCGCTGTCAACGTCACAGGAACATAAGAAATAGGAGCAGGAGTGGGCCAGCTAGCCCTTCGAGCCTGCCCCGCCATTCAATAAGATCATGGCTGATCTGATAGTGGATCAGTTCCACTTTCCCACTTTCTCCCCATAACCCTTCATTCCCCTGTCTATCAGAAACCTATCTACTCGTGACTTAAATATATTCAGCGAGGCAGCCTCCAACACTTCAACGGGCAGAGAATTCCAGAGATTCACCACCCTTTGAGTGAAGAAGTTTCTCCTCAACTCCGATCAAAACTGCTCCCCCCTTTATCTTGAGGCTGTGCCCCCTAGTCCTATTGTCCTTTCTAAGCGGGAAGAATCTCTCTACCTCTACCCTATCCATCCCCTTCATTATCTTATATGTCTCTATAACATCCCCCCCTCACCCTTCTAAACTCCAACGAATACAGACCCAGTCTATTCAGTCTCTCCTCATAGTCCAACCCCCTCATCTCCGGTATCAATTTGCCCTCTCTCTGTATTGCTGTGATATTCTCCCCAATTAGTATAGCCAAACCCCCGCCTCTTTTGCCAATCTCTTTGCGCAGTCTTAAAGCATCTAAATCCTGGAATGGTAAACTGCCAGTCCCGCCCTTCTGTCATCTAAATCTCCAGAATTGACACAATATTTGAGCTGTGTTTAAGAAGCCAAGTTGTAAGTTCATCCACCTTACCTGATATACTCCTTGGTTTAACCAAACGCCATTCACCCATCTACCCTGTCATGTTTATCACACTCTCCCTGTGTTTTATTTCTCTCAGCGTTACTGGGCCCATTCGCTGTCTCAACACTGTGTTCTGTGGAACCTTCTTGATAGATTTTTTTTGGTTGTCTGCCGTCCACTTTTCCCCATCACCGTCTCGAGTTTCTGTCCCCCAGGTTACTTCCCATCTCACTTCCTGCACTGGTAGCCATTCCAAATAGTGGGGAGGGGACAGAGCGTCTGGAGGAACTTACAGAGATAGGGAGGGGTGAAGGGGCTGGAGGGGCGTACAGCGATAGGGAGGGGGCTGTAGGGACTGGGGAAGGTTACAGAGAAAGGGAGGGGGTGTAGGGGGGATGGAGGAGGTTACAGAGATAGGGAGGCGGTGTAGGGGCTGGAGAAGGTTATAGAGATAGGGAGGGGGTGTAGGGGACTGGAGGAGGTTACACTGATAGGGAGGGGGTGTAGGGGGCTGGAGGTGGTTACAGAGACAGCGAGGGGTGTAGGGCGTTGGAGGAGGTTACAGAGATAGGAAGGGGTCTAGGGGGCTGGAGGAGGTTACAGAGATAGGGAGGGGATGAAGGGGGGGCTGGAGGGGGTTACAGAGATAGGGAGGGGTGTTGGGGGCTTGAGGAGGTCACAGAGATAGGGAGGGGGTGACGGGGGCTGGAGGAGGTAACAGAGATAGGGAGGGGTGTAGGGCGTTGGAGGAGGTTACAGAGATAGGAAGGGGTCTAGGGGGCTGGAGGAGGTTACAGAGATAGGGCGGGGATGAAGGGAGGGCTGGTGGGGGTTACAGAGATAGGGAGGAGTGTTGGGGGCTTGAGGAGGTTACAGAGATAGGGAGGGGGTGGCGGGGGCTGGAGGAGGGTACAGAGATATGGAGGGGTGTAGGGGGATGTAGGAGGTTACAGAGATAGGGAGGATTTGTAGGGTCTGGAGGAGGTTACAGATGGGCAGCATGTGTAGGGGGCTGGACGAGGTTACTGAGATAGGAAGGGGGTGTAGGCGCCTGGAGGATGTTACAGGGATAGGGGGGCTGTAGGGGGCTGTAGGGGGTTACAGAGATATGGAGGGGGTGTAGGGGGTTGGTGGAGGTTACACAGATATGGATGGGGTGTAGGGGGCTGGAGGAGGTTACAGCGAGAGGGAGTGGGGTGTAGGGGACTGGAGGATGTTATTTGGATAGAGAGGGGGATGTAGGGGACTGGAGGACGTTATATGAATAGGGAGGGGTGTGTAGGGGACTGGAGGATGTTATTGGGATAAGGAGCGGGTGTAGGGGACTGGAGGATGTTATTGGGATAGGGAGGGGGTGTAGGGGACTGGAGGATGGTATTGGGATAGGGAGGGGGGTGTCGGGGACTGGTGGAGGTTACAGCGATAGGGATGGGGTGTAGGGGCCTGAAGGAAGTTACAGAGATAGGGAGGGGGTGTAGGGGGCTGGAGAACGTTACAGAGATAGGGAGGGTTTGTAGGTGGCTAGAGGAGGTTACAGATGGGGAGAATTTATAGGGGGCTCGAGGAGGTTACTGAGATAGGGAGTGGGAGTAGGCGACTGGAAGATGTTACAGGGATAGGGAGGGCAGTAGGGTGCTGAAGGAGGTTACAGAGATATGGAGGGGATGTAGGGGCCTGAAGGAAGTTACAGAGATAGGGAGGGGGTGTAGGGGGCTGGAGGGGGTTACAGAGATAGGGAGGGGTTGTAGGGGGCTGGAGGAGGTTACAGAGGTATGGTGGGGGTGTAGGGGCTGGAGGAGGTTACAGAGATAGCGAGGGGGTGTAGGGTGGCTGGAGGGGTTTACAGAGATAGGGAGGGGATGTAGGGGGCTGGAGGAGGTTACAGAGATAGGGAGGGGTTGTAGGGGACTGGAGGATGTTATTGGGATAGGGAGGGGGAGTAGGGGACTGGAGGGGGTTTACAGAGATAGGGAGGGGGTTAGGGGACTGGAGGAGGTTACAGAGGTATGGTGGGGGTGTAGGGCTGGAGGAGGTTACAGAGATAGCGAGGGGGTGTAGGGTGGCTGGAGGAGGTTACAGAGATTGGGAGGGGGTCTCGGGGCTGCAGGAGGTTACAGAGATAGGGAGGGGGTGTAGGGGACTGGAGGATGTTATTGGGATAGGGAGGGGGGTAGCGGACTGGAGAAGGTTACAGGGATAGGGAGGGGGGTAGGGGACTGGAGGATGTTATTTGAATAGGGAGGGGTATGTAGGGGACTGGAGGATGTTATTGGGATAGGGAGGGGTTGTAGGGGACTGGAGGATGTTATTTTGGATCGGGAGGGGGTGTACAGGACTGGAGGATGTTATTGGGATAGGGAGGGGGTTGTAGTGCACTGGAGGATGTTATTGGGTTAGGGAGGGCGTGTAGGGGACTGGAGGAAATTATTGGGATAGGGAGGGCGTGTAGGGGACTGGAGGATGATATTCTGATAGGGAGGGGGTGTGGGGGACTGGAGGATGTTATTCGGATAAGGAGGAGGTGTCGGGGACTGTGGGATGTTATTGAGATAGGGAGGGGGTGTAGGGGACTGGAGGAGGTTACAGAGATAGGGAGGGGTTGCAGGGGACGGGAGGATGTTATTGGGATTGGGAGGAGGTGTAGGGGACTGGAGGAGGTTATTGGGATAGGACGGGGGTGTAGGGTACTGGCGGATGTTATTGGAATAGGGAGGAGAGCGAAGGGGACTGGAGGATGTTATTGGGATAGGGAGGGGTGTAGCGGGCTGGAGGATGTTATTGGGATAGGGAGGGCGTGTAGGGGACTGGAGGATGATATTGTGATAGGGAGGGGGTGTGGGGGACTGGAGGATGTTATTCGGATAGGGAGGGGGTGTCGGGGACTGTGGGATGTTATTGGGATAGGGAGGGGGTGTAGGGGACTGGAGGAGGTTACAGAGATAGGGAGGGGTTGCAGCGGACGGGAGGATGTTATTAGGATTGGGAGGAGGTGTAGGGGACTGGAGGAGGTTATTGGGATAGGGCGGGGGTGTAGGGTACTGGCGGATGGTATTGGAATAGGGAGGAGTGCGAAGGGGACTGAAGGCTGTTATTGGGATAGGGAGGGGTGTAGGGGGCTGGAGGATGTTATTGGGATAGGGAGTGGTGTCGGGTACTGGAGGATGTTATTCGATAGGGAGGGGGTGTAGGGGACTGGAGGAGGTTGCAGAGATACGAAGGGGGTTTAGGGGCTGGAGGAGGTTACAGAGATAGGGAGGGGGTGTAGGGGGCTGGAGGTCGTTACAGAGACAGGGAGGGGTTGTAGGGGACTCGAGGATGTTATTGGGATAGGGAGGGTGTATAGGGTACTGGAGGATGTTATTGGGATCGGGAGGGGTGTAGGGGACTGGAGGATGTTATTGGGATAGGGAAGGGATGTAGGGGACTGGAGGATGTTATTGGAATAGGGAGTTGGGTGTTGGGTACTGGAGGATGTTATTGGGATAGGGAGGGTGTATAGGGTACTGGAGGATGTTATTGGGATCGGGAGGGGTGTAGGGGACTGGAGGATGTTATTGGGATAGGGAGTGAATGTAGGGGACTGGAGGATGTTATTGAGATCGGGAGGGGGTGTAGGGGACTGGAGGATGTTATTGGGATTGGGAGGTGGGTTTAGGGGACTGGAGGATGTTATTGGGATAACGAGGGGGTGTATGGGACTGGAGGATGTTATCGGGATAGGGAGGGGGTGTAGGGGACTGGAGGATGTTATTGGGATAGGGAACGGGTTTAGGGGGATGTTATTGGGATTGGGAGGGAGGTGGGTGTAGGGGCCTGGAGGCTGTAATTGGGATAGGGATTGGGTGTAGGGGACTGTAGGATGTTATTGAGATAGGGAGGGAGTGTAGTGGACTGGAGGATGTTATTGGGATAGGGAGGGGGTGTGGGGGACTGGAGGATGTTATTGAGATAGGGAGTTGGGTGTAGGGGACTGGTGGATGTTATTGGGATAGGGAGGTTGTGTAGAGGACTGGAGGATGTTATTGGGATAGGGAGGTTGTGTAGAGGACTGGAGGATGTTATTGGGTTAGGGAGGAGGTTTAGGGGGATGTTATTGGGATTGGGAGGGAAGTGGGTGTAGGGGACTGGAGGCTGTTATTGGGATAGGGATTGGGTGTAGGGGACTGCAGGATGTTATTGGGATAGGGAGGGGGTGTAGGGGACTGGAGGATGTTATTGGGATAGGGAGGGGGTGTAGGGGACTGGAGGATGTTATTGGGGAAGGGAGGTGGGTGTAGGGGACGGGAGGAATTTATTGTGATAGCGAGTGGATGTAGGGGACTGGAGGATGTTATTGGGATAGGGAGGGGGTGTAGGGGACTGGAGGATGTTATCGGGATAGGGAGGGGGTGTAGGGGACTGGAGGATGTTATTGGGATAGGGAGGGGGTGTAGGGGACTGGAGGATGTTATTGGGATATGGAGGAGGTGTAGGGGACTGGAGGATGTTATTGGGATAGGGAGGGGGTGTAGGGGACTGGAGGATGTTATTGGGTTAGGGAGGGGATGTAGGGGACTGGAGGATGTTATTGGGATAGGGAGGGGCTGTAGGGGACGTTATTGGGATAGGGAGCGGGTGTAGGGGACTGGAGGATGTTATTGGTATAGGTAGGCTTGTGTAGGGGACTGGAGGACTTTATTGCGATAGGGAGGGGGGAGTAGGGGACTGGGGGTTGTTATTGGGATAGGGAGAGGTTCTAGGGGACTGGGGATGTTATTGGGATAGGGAGGTGGGTGTAGTGGACTGGAGGATGTTATTGGGATAGGGAGTAGCAATTTCTCGCGCTTGGAGGAAGTTATAGTGATTGCCTTCGGGGTCTGGAGAATGTTATGGGTGCAGGACGAGGTTTAGTGACTGGACGACGTTACAGAGCGAGGGAGGGAGGGGCGTCGGGTCTGGCGGAGGTTACAAAGATTGGGAAGGGTGTCGGGACTGGAGGAAGTGGCAGAGAGAGGGACGTGTATCGGGGGGTGCTGGAGGAGGTCTCGGGGAAAGGGAAGCCTTGGGTGGGGCGCGGGGGATGTGAGAGAGATAAGGAGGGCTGCAAATTATGTTACAGAGAGATGGGGGGCGGTTTCTGGAGGAAATGAGATTATAGAGATAGGGAATGGAGTAGGGGTTCGAGGAGGTGACAGACAGTAATACTGATTGTGGGGTGTTTAGTTGTGCGATATCCTTGCCCACTGACATTAACAGATGGATGTTGTCACGTTGTGGAGCATATATTGTTTATATAGTTAAGGTACAGAGAGTAACCTGACTGGCCTGGAACATGGATTAAAATGTCAACTCCACCCTCTCCTAGTCAATCCCACATTTGTCTATATTTCAGTGAGAAATGATGGTTATCTGTCTGCTTCCCCAGAAATTCAGTACAAACTCCGACAACACCGGGTTTAAGTCCAACCCATTTATTTGATAGTAAACCCACAAGCTTTCGGGGTTTGTCCCTTCATCAGGTGAATGGAGAGTTCTGTCCTCGGACAGAGCATATAAAGCACAGACAGTTTACAGATTACTGATTAGAATGCGAATCTTTACACCTAACCTGCTGTTCATGTCTTACAGTGGCCGACAATGTGTGTGGAAGGAGCACTGATCACAGGTTACAGAGATGTGTATTGTCTCCAGACTGCACAGTAAGTGAGGTTTTGCAAACCCAGGCAAGTCACGGGGGTTACAGATAGTGCGACATGAACCCAAGATTGATTGGCCGTGCTAAGGAAATTGCTCCTTCGTGTCCAGGTTAGAGGGGTTAGTGGGTATAATATGGAGGTAGGGCCTGGGTGGGATTGTGGTCGGTGTAGACTCGATGGGCCGAAGGGCCTCTTTCTGTAGGGTTTCTATAATTTAAAAAAAGGCATTAACCTTAAGGGGTTCTGTGATGTTAATGTTGGGGTTAATGTTGACATTAACATCATTATTAAAGTTAATCTTAACATTAAGGTTCATCTTGATGTCGTGTTTAATATTAACACTGGGGTTAATGTTAATAATGAGATTAATGCTAATATAAACGCTATTGTTAATATTAATTATAAAGTTAGGTTTTTACATTTTGGTTAATATTAACGTGGTGATGAGTGTTAACATTTGCGTACAATGTTAATACCAGGCGACACGGTCACAGAGTCGTTCGCATTGGTGTCTCATGGTGCCTGGGACTCGGATCCGATTCTCGGCCCGAGCCACTGCCAGTCAGGAGCCTGCACATTCTCCGCGTGTCTGCGTGGGTTTCCTCCGGGTGCTCCGGTTTCCAGTTAAGTGGACTGGCCATGCTAAATGCTCCCTCAATGTACCCAAACTGAGTGTTGACTCACAGCTTTTCACAGTAACTTCATTGCAGTGTTAATGTTAGGCTACTTGCGACGCTAATAAATAAACGTCAGATTTCAAGTTTAACATTTATATTGTTTTAACTTTGAGGTGAATGTTAACAGTTAGGTTTATGTTAACAATTAGGTGAAATTTAATAGTTTGGATAATGTTAGTATTTGGCTTATTTTAACATTGAGATGTTAACAGTTGGATTAATTTATTTTGTCCCTCAACATTAACTCTGTGTTTAGATATTTGAAACACGTCTTTGGACACTAAGGTGCAATTTAGCACGGCCAATCCACCTAAGCCCTATATCTTTGGACACACACACCCATTACTGGGGAAATTACAATGGCTCATACACACAACCTGCAGATCTTTGAATATCAATTGGCAATTTGGCACGGCCAATCCACCCAACCTTTACATCTCGGGAGTTTGGGAGGAATCCGGTTCACCCTTGGGAAACCTGCGCGGAAATGGGTGAAAATACAAACTCGGCACAGACACTAAAGTTGAAATCGAACGCGGGTCCCTGGTGCTGTGAGGCAGCTGTGCTGGTCACTGATAATATTAGGTATTAAATATTAGACGCCATTATTTATTTTAATTCACGTTTTAACCTGTCCAGTTTCTTGCGGGGGGTGGTTTGAATGCTCACAGGCTACAAACAAGTCATTAATTGTGCTTCCGTTCACAGCTTTGAGGATATATTTACATTTCACCATTTTACTAAACCTACCCACACAGGATTATCGCTCTGATTGTATCATCCTTCCGTTCTCTTCTCTGTTGGAATAGATTGGGTTTGATACTAACGTAGAGACATCTGAGGGGCTGATTGGTGTAACGAATTGTCCCTAAACTCGTCTCCTCTCACTGTGGAATACCATAAGCATAGACAAGGGTCATGGGTGGAGAGGGGGGGACTGGTGATGTTAAAATGGCAGCGCGGGCTGGCTGGGCCGAAGGGCCTGTTTCCAGGGCTGTGTTGTTCTTTGTAGGTCAGGAAGAGGCCATTCAGCTCTGGCTCACTGTCCCTAATGACCTCAGCTGATCATCCAACTCAATGGTCTAATCCCTTACCCGCCTGCTCTATCCATTCGCTCCCTTCGCCACATCTAATTCCTCCGTGAGGACACACACAGTGATTTGGCCTTTCTGTGGTGGAGGCCCGCCACACTCTGGGTGAAGAAATTTCCCCTCATTCCGGTCCTACGAAGCCTATTCCACATCCTCGGACACTCACTTCCGGCTCTGGACCTGCACACGACCAGATTGGAGGCAAAAATTAACTCCTGCTTCTCCAAAGGTCTCAGATTTCGATATGTATGGAAAATCGAAAGCAAGGTTCCGGTCCCGTGTAAGAAGCGTTTCAGCCTGATCCGCTGCGTAGCATTCAATATTGGCAACGCTTTGCTTAGGGAGTGCAAATTGGGCCAACCCTACAGTGCAGAAAGAGGCCCTTCGGCCCATCGAGCCTGCACCGAACACAATCCCACCTCCCCCCCCCCCCCCCCCACATCCCTACATATTACACCCACTAACCTACGCATTCCTGATCACTAAGGGGCAATTTCTTAGCACAGCCAATCAACCCAACCCGCACATCTTTGGGATGTGGGAGGAAACCGAAGCACCCGGAAGAAACCCACACAGACACGAGGAGAACGTGCAGACTCCGCACAGACAGTGACCCGAGGTCGGGAATCGAACCCAGGAACCCTGGAGCTGTGACGCAGCAGTGCTAACCCGCTGTGCTACCGTGGGGAGAAATAGACTCTGACCTCATCAACTCCCAAAACTGCTCTGCTACAGACCCTGTTCTGCACAGTACCCACATTATCACATGACCCCGTCTATCAACTTTCCAAAGGAAGTGTTTGTACGAGAAAATCCATAAGCTCGATATCAATAACAAATTCCTCGCCGGAATAAGACATTTACTTGCTTTGCAAACATAGAGTGAAATGTCTTCCAGACATACTGACTGCCGGCAGAGTAAATCTGAGAGCATGACAACCTCTCCCCTGCGCTACACACTATATCCGTTCTCCCTGTTTAACTCAATTCCAACGCTGCAAACTTCTGAAGGAATGCTGTGACACACACACACACACACACACAAACACACACACACACATGCGCACGCATGCACATACACACACACAATAACAGACAGACACACACACACACACACGCACATGCACGCACACACACACGCACAAAAACAGACAGACAGACACACAAACAAAAACAGTTAGGCACACACACACAAAAACTGACACACACACACGCGAGACAGACAGACACACACACAAAAACAGACACACACACACGCGTGCACACGCACATACACACATAAAAACAGACACACACACAAACAGACACACACGCGCGCACACGCACATACACACACAAAAACAGACAGACACACACACACGCACGCACACAAATACACATACACTGGCACATACACACACATGCTAACATACACATACGTGTACACACACACACACAAAAACAGACAGACACACACACACACATGCGCAAGCACACACATACACACACACTGGCACATACACACACACGCTAACATACACACACACATACAAATAAACACTCACACAACACAAACAATTCAACCATCCTTCAACCCCTTTTGAAACTGCTGTGGAGAGCTCTGAATCCTATATGTGGACGGATACCTTCAAAACCATGAACTAAAATCATTTTAAACACATTTAAACCTCTTCACGGACCCCTTTAAACTGCATTACCCGCACAAATAAAACATTTTAATAACAGCTTTGAGAGCCCTTAACAAAGGATTCCGGACACCATGAAAAACACTCAAACACGAAACATTCAGCAGTTTGCAACAGGGTCAAAAGCAATCCCAGTTTAATCCGTGCTTTACGCAATTTTAGTGTCATTCAGGAAACGCTTTACAATGTTTCTATAAACTTCTTAACGGCCAATGTTTAAACTCTTCCAAAACACGTGTTAATTGCTTTCTATATGTAGTTTTAAACAAGTTAAAGATTTCAATTTAAATCCTTTATAAACCCCCGGAATAGATTTCCACAAGCAAATTTTTAAATATCTTTAACACCCTGATTGTAAACAGCACGGGGATAAATCTTTCAGCTCATCCATTGGACGTGACCTGGGGAGAAGCTCATTTATTCCCTCATCCCACGATCCCATCCAAATCCGGCTGACCCTCATTCCCAACACCTCGCACCCGATGCATGGGGCAGCACGGTGGCACAGCGGGTTAGCACTGCTGCTTCACAGCTCCAGGGTCCCGTGTTCGATTCCCGGCCTCGGGTCACTGTCTGTGTGGAGTTTGCACATTCTCCCCGTATCTGCGTGGGTTTCCTCCCACAGTCCAAAGATGTGCGGGTTAGGTGGATTGGCCGTGCTAAAGAAATTGCCCCTCAGTGTCCAGGGATGTGTAGGTCAGAGGGATTAGTGGGTATTATATGTAGGGATATGGGGGTAGGGCCTGGGTGGGATTGTGTTCAGTACAGACTCGATGGGCTGAAGGGTCTCTTTCTGCACTGTAGGGTTTCTATGCTTCTATCACTCCCCGGGTTGAAATGGTTCTCTCACTCCAGTTCCTCAGCTTCATCCAACACTAATCCTCACGACAAGCGCCTCTCTGGCAAGCGCCGTCCAAACGTAAGACTAAAGAGCAGATACGTGGAACTCGGCCCATCAATGAGATCATGACTGATATTCCTCAACTCCGCTTTCCCGCTTATCCCCATCACTCCTCATTCTCTCACTGATTGTTAATCTCGGGGAAGGAGGAGGGAGGTCAGTCACTGTTTCGATAGGGAGAGTTAGTGATCTGATACTTCACTGAATCAATCACTTAGCCAAGAACATAATTCAGGATGCGTCTATCTGTTGTTGAATTATTGTGGCTGTTCCTGTGTTGGATACTTGGTTCTGCATCTTCAGGAATCATTTCGCCGAGATCCGAGGGACTTCTCCAAAGTTCTGGTACGTTCACTATCCCCACACCTCCACCATAGAAAAGTACATACCGCAAATGACGGCCCACCACCATTATTCCCATCTCACTCCATCCCCAACCCCATCTACTGTCCATAGGGAAAGACAAACCCCTAACACAAAGCAGCATTTACTCTTGTTTCAACCTCATCCGACCCCAGAATCCACATCATCAACACAGCAAGGGGACAGGGCAATACACGCGCACGCCCACGCTAACATATACACACACACGCGTGCATGCACACACACACACACACACACACAAACACAGACACACACACACACTAACATATACACACACACACAAACACACACAAACACAGACACATACACATTAACACACACACATTAAACCACACATTAACACATTAACACACCCATATACACACACACACATTAACACACACATATACACACACACGCACACATTAACACACGCATATACACACACACACACGCATACATTAACATACACACACATTAACACACACATATACACACACACACATTAACACACATGCACACATTAACACACACAGACACACACATTAACACACACACATGCATACATTAACACACACACATTAACACACACACACACATTAACACACACACACGCATACTTTAACACAAACACACATCCACATTGTATCACACAGACACTACACAATCACACCCACTACCTCTTTCTCTCTTTGACACACAAACACACACACACACACCAATATACAGATGCATACTCTCACATACTCTCTCAGATACACACAGACACACACACAGACTCACACAAAGACCTAGATGTTGTCACACACAAATTCACGTTCACACTCACAATGAGACACACACACTCTCACACACATACACACACATACACACACTCACACACACTCATACACTCTCACGTACACAAATACATATTGCCCTCGAGCTGGATGTAAGTCACCTCCACGGCGACATCCCGGGTCTCATTGTTTCTTTATTCTGATTCTCTGCTCCATTTTGAACCTTCTTCTCACTTTGAGAGTTGGATGGGTCCATTTTCTTGCAGTGGAAATGGTGCATCACCATATCATGGGCCTGGGAATGTGGGTGAATCACAAGATAAGGAGTCATCCCTGATGGTTTATGGCACACTCACACCTCTCACCTCCCACCTACTTTCCCAGAACATCCCTGAGATCCAAGAAACAGGAGAATCTCCACCCTCCTTAAGGCCAGAGAACATAAAGTCCTATTAATGACCTCTCCCCAATCCAAACTCGAGATGTCCCCATAATACTAACTTCATACAATCACTCAAGCCATCCCAGAACAATTCATCATCCCGCCTAGGAACAGTTCATGAACGACTGAAAATACTTATCGTGCGAACACGGAACTGTTAAACTATGCAAATTAAGACAGATGTGATGAAACAGTTGGGGCTGAGTTGAAGAGACATTTCTTCACCCAAATTCTGGTGAACAAAGATCAAAGAACAACACAGCACAGGAAACAGGTCCCTCGGCCCTACAAGCCCGTGCCGCCCATTTTAACACTCAGTGAGAGCCTCATTCAAGTCTTTCGTCGCTCATCAACGTTTTGGTCTACCTCTTGTGGAGCTCCACAATAAAGGGGGTGCAAAGTAACGGAATTATATGTGTGCCAGATTAACGGAGGCCTAATTTCGGGACAATTTGTTCACACCAATCAGCCTAAAAAGCACCTTTTTTTGGGGTGTGGGAGGAAACCGGAGCACCCGGAGAAAACCCACGCAAGGACGGGGAGAATGTACAAACTCCCACAGACATTGGCCCAAGCCGGAGATCCGACCCGGGTCCCTGTAACTGCACAGCAAACGGTGATAGTCACTGAGCTGTCGTGTTGCCCGACAGACGGTCCAGTTTAAGCCTACACTAACCACGTGAAGCACTGGGCAACTCTCGAAACAACATCCAAGAGCAGCCCTCGTACGACCCATCGCGTGTCTGCCCCTTGTTAGACAACAAGGCGGACCGAATCCCCTGTGGATTAAAAGAGAAAAACATCAATAACATACACATCTTATGCAAACATTCAGGGGAATCCCCAGAAGCTCAAAAGGAAAACAAGTGAGCCAGAAAATATGTTAAAAGGTCCATAGCAATCAAATGATTCCCATGGACGTCCCAAGGCTCCTGATCCAGACTTAAAACAATCTCCTATATCCTCCCATCTCCATCCCACTCATGTGCCTGTCTAAGTAACTCTTAAACATCTCCAGCGTGCCTGCCTCCACCACCTTATTTGGCAGAGCATCCCATACCCCCACTACCCTCTGTGTGAAAAACCTCCCTCTAACATCCAAATAATACCTCGCGCCCCCCCCCCACCCCCTCACCCTAAGCCCGTAGCCCCTCGTGATGTGCGTTTCCAATCTAGGAAAAAGCTTACCACTGTTTACTCTCTCCACTGCTCTCTAATCCTACCTTTCCCATCCTTCCTCTCAACCGGCATATGTGTTTCCTGCACCCATTGCAGTTTTCCCTTGAAAGACTCCCACATGCCAAACATGGACTTGCCCTCAGACAGCCTATCCCGGTCTGTATCCCTAAACTCCTGCCTAATCCGGCTGTATTTAGCCTTGCCCCAGTTTAGCACCCTCCCCTTAGAACAGCACTCATCTGTTGCAACTGTTTGAGTTTGGTAACTAAAGTGGTGAATAAATAAATTGTGTTTGAGGATTTAAGATTGACTTAGTGTCTTTATTTGCTGTTGGGGATTAAAACACACACATATAAACACATAGATATACATACACACACAATTGCATGATCATTTATCAGTATCTGGACATCTGTATTTCTTGAGCAATACCAATGGATGAGAACTGAAGCGGCATGGTCAGCAAATTTGCAGATGGCACCAAGATTGGTGGCAGAGTGAAGAAGATATCTAAGATAGTGAGGGAGTATTGATCAATTGGGCCAGTGATTTGATGGACTGGAGATGGAGATTAATTGAGCTCAATGCGAAATGATGCATTTTGGTGGATCGAACCACGACAGGACTTGCTCAGTTAATGGTAACGCGTTAGGGAGAGGTATAGATCGGGCCGGCACGGTATCACAGCGGGTTAGCACTGCTGCTTCACAGCTCCAGACTCCTGGGTTCGATTCGCGGCCTCGGGCCACTGCCTGTGTGGGCTTTGCACATTCTACCCGTGTCTGCGTGGGTTTTCTCCGGGTACTCCCGTTTTCTCCCACGGTCCAAAGATGTGCGGGTTAGGTTGATTGGCCGTGCAAATAAATTGCCCCAGGGATGCATAGGTTAGTGGGGTATATATAATACATAGGGATATGGGGGCAAGGGCTGGGTAGGTTTGGGTTCGGTGCAGACTCGATGGGCCGATGGGACTCTATCTGCACTGTAGGGTTCTATCAGCAAAGACACTGAGAGGTACAGATTCCTAACTCTTTAAAATTGGACGGTGGAGAAGGCATTTGGCATGTTTGGTTTCGTTAATGAGAACATTGAATACAAGTGTTGGGATGTCTTGGTGAAGTTACACACAGCGTTGGTAAGGCCACACGAGGAATGTTATGTACGGTTCTCTTAGGGAAAGGACATTATTGAACTATGTAGAGCGCAGAAAATATTCCAAAGATTCTACCAGGCCCTGAAGGCTTCAGTTATAAGGAGGGGCCGGGTAGTCTGGGGCCCTTTCTCCTGGAGGGTGGGAGGCTTAGAAGCAACCTTACACAAACCTATCAAATAACAAGGAGCAGAAAACAGGTAGACGGTCAACATATTTTTCCAAGTGTATGGGAGCCTCAAACTAGAGGGCATTGGTGTACCGTGGGAGGGGAGAGATACAGTAGTGTGCGGGGGCCGGGGGAGGGGGGCATCATTACTGGGGGCGGGGGGGGGGCATTATTTTCTACACAGAGAATGGCGGGTGTCAGGAATGAGCTGCCAGAGGTAGTGGATGAAGCGGGCACAATTTTGCATTGAAAAAAACATTTAGACTGTCCCGTGGGTAAGATGGACATAGAGGGGTGTGGGCCAAACGCGGGCAATTGGGAAATTAGTGGTGAAAATTGGACAAGGTGGACAAGTTGGGCTGACCGGCCTGTTTCCTCGTTGTAAGCCTCTAAACCTCGCTGAGGGATGGACTTTCACCTTTGAATCAGATGGACGTCAGGTGTCTCGAGCGAAGAACGGTACAGTACAGGAAACAGGACCTTCGGTCCTCCAAGCCTGCAACGCTCATTGGTCCAACTAGACCGTCCGTTTGTATCCCTCCATTCCCGGTCTGCTCATGTAACTATCCGGATAAGTCTTAAACAATCCCAGCGTGTCCGCCTCCACCACCCTACTTGGCAGCGCATTCCAGCCTCCCCACCCCCCTCTGTGTAAAAAAACGTCCCTCTGAGATCGGAGTTATACCTCGCCCCCTCTCACCCCTATGATACCTCGTGATTTATTGACAAATCCCTGAAGGTGAGAGAGCAGATGCTTCAGAAAGCAGATGAGGTATTTTTCCCTTGGGGAGACGGTTTTGATAGCGTTAGGAGGTAATGCTGGTGCTGTATGGAGCCTTGGTTAGACCACAGCTATGTGTTGTTCTGGTAACATCGCTATAGGGACAATGTGATTGCACACAGGAGGGGTTACCGAGGATGTGATGGAGTATTTGAGCGACACAGATAGGCTGGATGGGCGTGAGTTGTTTTATTTAGAGCAGAGCAGTCGAATGGGCGACGCAGTTGAGATACATAATTTGATGAGGGTTTTAAACAGGGTGAATAGGAAGTGCCTGTCCCCTTGTTCGAGGGGTCAGTCAAGAGGAGGGATGGTTTTAGGGTGTGAAACAGGAGGTTTGGAGGGGATTTAAGAAGTAGAGAGGTTTCTCACTCAGAGATTGGTGTCAATCTGAGATGCACTTCCTGGGAAGGTAGTTGAGGCCAGAAAAATAATGACAAATTCCGCTCTCTATCCCCTGTAATAAACCAGATGCTTGGAAATCTTATCCAGAATCCTCAGGCTTTGCAAAACCGCTTCCCCACCAGCCCTGGAATGCAATCCGTGCGTCCAAGAGAACTGAGCGACTGTTTGTTACCGATGGGACAGGGGGAGGAGCAGACGGAGTTGGAGGCAGCTTTGGATTCCTTCCTGCTTGGGAAGGACTAAATTACCCCCCAACACCCTCCCCAACCATCATTCACATGGTTGGCGTGCACTGCCCATTCCTGCCACACTTGCAACACGCAAGCCCCTTAAGTGGGGGCCAGTATGTTACAGAATTAGACAGTTGTTAGCGCTGCTGCCTCAAAGCGCCAGGGACCAGGGTTCGATTCCGGTCTCGGGAGACTGTCTGTGCGGAGTAAAAGAGGAAAATTGCAATGGCAATGAAAGGATATTGTGGACGGGTAAGTGAGGAGGGGTGCGCTGACTAGTCTATTGAGTCGGATGATTAACTATGATCATGAGGAGCGGTAGCTTGGGCTCGAAGGGCCTCCTTCTGCCCCTGCGTTCTACGTTAATGGCAATCTCAATCTATTCCAACAGAGGGGAAACTAGAAGAATAACACAAGTCGAGTTTTAATCCTATTTGAGTCAATTTAGTTGTCAAATAAGGCAATATAACTATATCCCCATGGCTGTGAGTGGAAGTGTGTTTGGGAAATTCTGTTGCAGTCAATGAGAACCCACATCCTCTCCCAGAAACTGGAGATGCAGCAATCTGAATTAAAACATCTAATGACATCCAATATTAATACGTCATGGTATCAGTGGCCAGCACAGCTGCCTCACAACACCAGGGACCTGGGTTCGATTCCATCTCTATGGAAGAACTGTCTGCATGGAGTTTGCTCCAGTTTCATTCTGAACCCCAAAGATAAACAGGTTGAGTGGATGGGCCGTGCTAAATTGCCCCTTAGTGTCCAATGATGTGCAGGTTGGGTGGATTGGCTATGCTAAATTGTCCCTTAGTGACCAAAGATATGCAGGTTGGGTGGATTGGCCATGTTAAATTGTACCTTAGTGTCCAAAGATGTGCAGGTTGGGTGGATTGGCAATGCTAAATTGCTCCTTAGTGTCCAAAGCTGTGCAGGTTGGGTGGATTGGCCATGCTAAACTGCTCCTTAGTGTCCAAAGATGTGCAGGTTGGGTGGATTGGCCATGCTAAATTGCCTCACTTGAAGTCATCTATAAAAATCACACAGAGTAAGGGTCCTAGAACAGATCCCTGGGGCACTCCACTGGGGACCGACCTCCATGCAGAATATGACCCATCTATAACCACTCTTTGCCTTCTGTAGGCAAGCCAGTTCTGGATCCACAAAGCAATGTCCCCTTGTATCCCATCCTTCCCCCATCCTCACTTCCTCAATAAGCCTTTCCTGGGGCACCTTATCAAATGCCATGCTGAAGTCCATATATACTCCATCTACAGTTCTTCATTCATCAATGTGTTTAGTCACATATTCTAAAAATTCAATCGGACTCGTAAGGCATAATCTGCCTTGACAAAGTCTACATGAGAGATAGTCAGACTGGCTAACGTGGAAACAGTGCAGAGAGCTGACCTCCAGTCAGACTGTCCAGTGTGGGAACAATTCAATTAAATCATCTCTTTCCCTCACTAATTAGAGAGAATTTGCGGAATCACAGAACTCTACAGTGCAGAAAGAGGCTCTTTGGCCCATCGATTCTCAGTGAATCAATCCTGGTCTCTGTTTAATAAAGCGATGAATTGTAGCAAAGGGATATTTCAGCATATTCTTAAACTGCTCCCTGAACTTAGTCTGCGTCACAGCATAAATGGCAGTGTTTGTGCAGCAGCTCACCAGCTGCAGCACGAAGCCCACCTCCTTGATAAAAAGCGGAAAACCAAATGGGTCACACTTAATTGACTGGATACAGATGAGCCTATGTACGGTATAACCTGTTAATGTTGCCCATAACAAGATGAAATTCGCTGAGAGAACAAATAGCAAAATGATGGATTTCCTTCGACTCTCCAACTCTGGGTCTCTGGGTGCTTCCCCACTGCTATGAGCCCGGAGTCTCCTGCGGGCTCTGTTAGTCACTAAAATGTGCCTGACAGTGAGAACGTTGAGCAGCAAAATCAGGACAAATGCGACACATGGCGTCAGAATGTGATGGCCACACTCGACTTTCAGCCAGAACATAACCACACCACCTCTGCTCCAACAAAACCGAGGATCGTTGCGGAGCTTATACTCTGTTGTCAGCATGAAATACCAGAAAATATTCTTCAAACAGCTCAGAACCGCCACTGTCCCCAGAACCACAGCCGCTGTTCTCTCGTTGCAATATTTATTCTTCAGCTTGGGGCAACATATGGCCACATATCGGTCAAAGGTAAACGAGACGGTGAACCAGACGGAGCAATCAGTGGCTGCGTAAAGCAGGACGGCGTGGATATTACACACAGGGACACGTTTCAGGAACAGGAACTCCGTGAAGAAAACAATCGGGATGTGTCTCAGGATCAGGTCAATGATAATGACCAGTAGGTCCGCTGATGACATGGCCACCAGATATTGAGTGACACAGTTAGAGAGAGCACAGTTTTTCCGCTGGAGAATCACAATGGCGATAATGTTCACTGTAAAGAACAGAAATAAAAACTTATGTTATAACTTGTAGAACGGTACCCGCCCTTTTAACTTATGCCCATCAAATTACTCAATCTTTATGTCCAGACTGCAAACCCATTCTCTTCTCAATTCCTCGATTCAGTCTGTCTGCAGCACCCTCTCCGGATGTTCATCGCAAACATCGAACAAACACAGCCCGGGAAACAGGCCCTTCGATCCAACGAGCCCACACCGCCCATTTTAACATCACCAGTCCCCCCTCTCCACCCATGACCCTTGTCTATGCTTACGGTATTCCACATTGAGGGGAGACTAGTTTAGGGACAATTTGTTCCACCAATCAGCCACATCTTTGGGATGTGGGAGGAAACCGGAGCACCCGGAGAAAACCCACGGAAGCACGGGGAGAATGCGCAAAACTCCCCACAGGGGTAAATATGCGAAAGCTATGCAGGGAGGTTTAAACTGATTCGGAGGGGGAGTGGGATCGTGAGTAGAAGGGGTGAAAGTGAGGGGGGCAGAGATGGGGTATGCAAGGCAAGGCATAGTGGGGGTGGGGCGGAGCAGGGTTTGAAATGCATGTACTTTTATGCGAGGAGTATTCGCAATAAAGTGGATAAACTTGCAGCGTGGATCAGTACCTCGGACTTTGCTGTTGTGGCCATTTCAGAGACGTGGATAGAGCAGAGTCAGGAATGGTTGTTGCAGGTTCCGGGGTACAAATGCTTTAGTCGGAGTAGAGAAGAAGGTAGAAGGGGGGGTGGGATAGCATTGCTAGTTAAGGACTGTATCACAGTGTCGGAGAGGAAGTTTAATGAGGACTTGTCAGCTGAGGTAGTAAGGGCGGAGATTCGAAATAGGAGAGAAGAGGTCACCCTGTTGGGAGTCTTTTATAGACCTCCTCAAAGTTCTAAAGAGGTTGAGGAAAGGATTGCGGAGACAATCCTGGCTAGGAGTGAAAG
The DNA here is from genome assembly GCA_037974335.1 of Prionace glauca. Classification (NCBI taxonomy): domain Eukaryota; kingdom Metazoa; phylum Chordata; class Chondrichthyes; order Carcharhiniformes; family Carcharhinidae; genus Prionace; species Prionace glauca. The sequence goes on from CM075759.1 coordinate 27,908,131, forward strand.
TAATAGGGTAATTGTTATGGGGGACTTTAACTTTGCGAATATTGATTGGAATTGCTATGGTTCTAGCTCGGTGGAGGGGTCAGTGTTTGTACAAAGCGTGCAGGAAGGTTTTTTGACTCAATATGTAGATAGGCCAACTAGAGGTGAGGCTATATTGGATTTGGTGCTGGGAAATGAGCCAGACCAGGTGCTAGACTTGGAAGTTGGTGTGCACTTTGGTGATAGTGACCACAATTCGGTTACGTTCACATTAGTGAGGGAAAGGGATAGGCATGAACCTCGGGTCAGTAGTTTTAGCTGGGTGAAGGGTAAGTATGAGGCTATTAGGAGAGAATTAGGAAGCATAGGTTGGACTAGGAGATTTCAGGGACTGGGAACGTCCGAAATGTGGATTTTTTTCAAGTTACAGCTACTGCGGGTCTGCGATAGGTATGTCCCTGTCAGGCAAGGAGGATTTGGTAGGGCTGGGGAACCGTGGTGTACTAAAAAGGTTGATTCGTTGGTTAGGAAGAAAAAGGAGGCTTATGTTCGGATGAGGCTTGAGGGCTCAGGTAGTGCATTAGAAAGCTTTAGATTGGCTAGGAGGAAGTTGAAGAGTGAGTTAAGAAGGGCTAAAAGAGGACATGAGAAGACTTTGGCTGAAAGGATGAAGGAGAATCCTAAAGGGTTCTATAGGTATGTCAAGAATAGAAGGTTGGTCAGGGCAAGATTAGGGCCAGTTACAGACAGCAGAGGGAAGTTGTGTGTGGAACCGAAGGAGATTGGAGAAGCATTGAACCAATATTTCTCTTCGGTGTTCACGCAGGGGGACATGAATATAGCTGAGGAGGACACTGGGATGCAGGGGTCTAAAATAGAAAGTATTACGGTTGATAAGAGGGATGTGCTGGATATTCTTGAGGGGTTGAAAATAGATAAGTCCCCTGGTCCGGATGGGATCTACCCTAGGATTCTCTGGGAGGCTAGAGAGGTGATGGCAGAGCCTCTGGCTCTGATCCTCAGGTCGTCATTGGACTCTGGTGCAGTCCCGGAGGATTGGAGGATAGCGAATGTTGTCCCATTTTTTAAGAAGGGGAACAGAGACTTTGCCGGGAATTATAGACCGGTGAGTCTTACTTCTGTTGCGGGCAAGATTTTAGAAAAAATTATTAGGGATAGGATTTATAGTTATTTGGAGTGTAATGAATTGATTAGAAATAGTCAGCATGGTTTCGTAGCGGGTAGGTCCTGCCTTACTAACCTTATTGAGTTTTTTGATAAGGTGACCAAAGAGGTGGATGGGGGCAAGGCAGTTGATGTGGTATATATGGATTTTAGTAAGGCGTTCGATAAGGTTCACCATGGTAGGCTTCTACAGAAAATGCAGATGTATGGGATTGTGGGTAATCTAGGAAATTGGATCAGAAATTGGCTATCAGATAGGAGACAGAGGGTGGTGGTTGATGGTAAATATTCATCATGGAGTTCGGTTACGAGTGGTGTGCCTCAGGGATCTGTTTTGGGGCCACTGCTGTTTGTAATCTTTATTAATGATCTGGATGAAGGTATAGTTGGGTGGATTAGTAAATTTGCTGATGATACCAAAGTAGGAGGTGTGGTAGATTGTGAGGAAGGGTGTCATAGTCAGCAGGGAGACTTAGATAGGTTGCAGAGCTGGGCCGAGAGGTGGCGGATGGAATTTAATGCGGAGAAGTGTGAGGTAATTCACTTCGGTAGGAGCAACAGATGTTTCGTGTATAGGGCTAACGGGAGGGCTTTGAATAGTGTGGATGAACAGAGGGATCTAGGTGTATGTGGACATAGATCCCTGAAAGTTGGGAATCATTTAGATAAGGTTGTTAAGAAGGCGTACGGTGTCTTGGCGTTTATTGGTAGGGGGATTAAATTTAAGAGTCGCAGCGTCATGTTGCAACTGTAGACTACCCTGGTACGGCCGCACTTGGAGTACTGTGTGCAGTTCTGGTCCCCACATTACAGGAAGGATGTGGAGGCTTTGGAGAGGGTGCAGAGGAGGTTTACTAGGATGTTGCCTGGTACGGTGGGGAGGTCCTATGAGGAGAGACTGAGGGATTTGGGGTTGTTTTCGTTGGAGAGAAGGCGGCTAAGAGGGGATCTTATTGAAACATATAAGATGATTAGAGGTTTAGATAGGGTGGATAGTGATAGCCTTTTTCCTCGGATGGAGAAAGCTAGCACGAGGGGGCATGGCTTTAACTTAAGGGAGGGGTAGCTACAAGACGGATGTCAGGGGTAGGTTCTTTACCCAGCGGGTGGTGAGGGAGTGGAATGCCCTGCCTGCTGCAGTTGTAAATGCTCCTAGTTTGGGGGCGTTTAAGAGATCTGTAGATAGGTTTATGGATGAAAAGGGATTGCTATAGACTAGTGGGTCATTGTTTTTGTAACTGGTCGGCGCAACATTGTGGGCCGAAGGGCTTGTTCTGCGCTGTAATGTTCTATGTTCTATGTTTGACATCTGCCCAAATCCATGTGTCTGCACAGCAATCAGTGATAGTCACTGAGCTGTCGTCTTGCCCAGTATCTGGTCCAGTTTAAGCACACACTAACAACATGAAGCACTCGGCTACTCTTGAAACATCCAAGAGCAGTCCCAGTATGACCCATCACGTGTACGCCCCTCGTTGGACAACAAGGCGGACCCACATACAACCTGTGAATTAAAAGAGAAAAAACATTATTATCATCCCACATCCTTATACATTCCCAGGGACGTCCCAATGCTAATGAACCTGATTTAAAACAATCTCCTACATCCTCCCATCCCCAACCCACTCATGTGCCTGTCTAAGTTACTCTTAAACAACAGCACACCACTAGTCACAGACTCCAATCTCTCTCTGGGTCATTTTTTTTTTGATAAATCACTGTTTTTTTCCAATTATTTTCTATTGATTGGTTAATGATGTTTTCCACATTGTGGCCTGTTTCTCACCAGTTCCCCGTTCCACATCCCTCAGGCTCCTCAGTAACTCAGCAGGACCTTCCTCTGAAACATCGCTGATGTTACGTGTGAGACTGATCCAACCTATAAGATGTGTTTAGCATGGAGATCGTTTTTCTTCTTCTTTAGATGATAGGAATATTTGCAGAAGTGAACGGGATGCACGTAGATAGGATGCAAGACTGGGCGGAGAAGTGGCAGATGGAGTTCAACGCAGAAAAGATGTGTAGTGGTCCATTTTGTCAGGACCAATGGGATGAAGGAATACAATATCAAGGGTAGGAGTCTCAGCTGTGTTGAGGAGCAGAGGGACCTTGGGTTCACGGTCCTTAGGGCTCTTAAATCGGCCTCGCGGGTGGAGGATGTGGTCAAGAAGGCAGATGGTGTACTGGCCTTCATTAATTGAGGGATTGAGTTTAGGAGTCGGGAGGTAATGCTACAACTTTATAAGACCCTTGTCAGACCCCACTTGGAGTACTGTTCTCAGTTCTGGTCGCCTCACTATAGGAAGGATGTGGAAGCTATTGAGAGGGTGCAGAGGAGATGTACAAGGATGTTGCCTGGATTTGGAGGCATGCCTTATGAAGATAGGTTGAGGGAGCTGGGACTCTTCTCCCTGGAGAGACGGAGGATGAGAGGCGACCTGATAGAGGTTTATAAAATGTTGAGAGGAATACATAGGGTGGATTCTCGGAGGCTATTTCCCAGGGCTGAAATGGTCGCTACGAGAGGACACGGGTTTAAGGTGCTGGGGAGCAGGTACATAGGAGATGTCAGGCGTACGTTTTTCACTCAGAGGGTAGTGAGTGAGTGGAATCCCACCCCACCCCACCCACCACACAATCCCGCCCAGGGCATACCCCCCGATATCCCGACATATTATACCCACTAATCCCTCTAACCTAAGCATCTCAATTTCTTAGCACGGCCAATCAACCTAACCCGCACATCTTTGGACGGTGGGAGGGAAATCGGAGCACCCGGAGGAAACCCACGCAGACACGGGGAGAATGTGCAAACTCCACACAGGCAGTGACCCCGAGTCCGGGAATCGAACCCTGGAGCTGTGAAGCAGCAGTGCTAACCCACTGTGTTAGCCGTGCCGGCGGAAGGGACAATTTCAAGGAGACACGAGGTACAAGGTGAGAGGGTGGAAAATGTACAAAGAACAACACAGCACAGGAAACAGGCCCTTCGGCCCAACAAGCCCACGCTGCCCATTTTAACACTCAGTGAGAGCCTCGTTCCAATCCTTCTTCTATCTGTGACTTCTGTCTTCGCCTCTTGGGCTCCACACTAAAGGGGGTGCAAATTTAGAGAATTCTATGTGCGCCAGATTGAGGGAGGTCGAATTTAGGGACAATTTGTTAACAACAATCAGCCTAAAAGCACGTTTTTTGGGGGTGAGGGAGGAAACCGGAGCACCCGGAGAAAACCCACGCAAGCACGGGGAGAATGTACAAAACTCCCACAGACACCGGCCCAAGTCGGAGATCCGACCCGGGTCCCTGTAACTGCACAGCAAACGGTGATAGTCACTGAGCTGTCGTGTTGCCCGACAGACGGTCCAGTTTAAGCCTACACTAAACCACGTGAAGCACTGGGCAACTCTCGAAACAACATCCAAGAGCAGCCCTCGTACGACCCACCGCGTGTCTGCCCCTCGTTGGACAATATCTTTGGATTGGCCGTTGCTAACTGGCCTCACTACACAAACACAGTGGCTCCAACAGCAGGTGGGTGAGTAGGGGGACTGAGGGGAGTGTCCCGGCTCCCCCAAAATCTTTGCGAGAGGGAGTGTGATGAAACCCTCCTCACTTTCCTAAGGGGCGCCTCCCCAACAACATCAAGGAGTTCGCCGCCTTCCGAAGCAAAGCACCCTGCTTGGACGTCACCGTGTTCACAAACATCCGCTCCCTCCGTCACCTCCGCTCAGTCGGAACAGTGTGTACTACCTACAAGACACAGTGCAGCAACGTACCAAAGAGACAGAACCTTTCGAACCCACGGCCATTTCCTTGGTGAACAAAAAGGGCAGCAGATACATCGGGGAAAAACCATTGCCTGGGAGCTCCCACCTGAGCATGAGCACCGTGACTTGGAAATGTAAATGAGGAAGGAGGTTTACCAGGACGCCGCCTGCTTTGGAGGGAAGGTCTTACGAGGAAAGGTTGAGGGAGCTTTTCTCTTTGGAGCGGAGGAGGACGAGAGGCTACTTAATAGAGGTTTATCAGATGATGAGGGGGATTGATAGAGTGGACGTGCAGAGACTGTTTCCTGTAGCTGTTACTAGGGGGAATAACTGTAAGGTTCATGGTGGGAGATGTAGGAGGGATGTCCGAGGTAGATTCTTTACTCAGGGAGTGGTTGGGGTGTGGAATGCACTGCCTGTGGAGTCGGACACTTTAGGAACTTTCACGCGGTTATTGGATAGGCAGATGGAGCACACCAGAACGATAGGGAGTGGGACAGACTGATCTTGGGTTTGGACATAGCTCGGCACAACACGGTGGGCCGGGGGCCTGTGCGGAGCTGTACTGTTCTATGTATCCCCGGTCCTTTTTGGAACTCCCTCCCCACCAGCATTGTGGGCGGATCAACAGCACGTGGACCCCAGTTTCTCAACAAGCTCACTGCCACCTTCTCAAGGGCATCTTGCAATAGATGTTGGGCAGCTTTCGGGGGTGAAATCCCTCGAAAGAATACAAAAACGAGAGCGTGTTTCTGGAGATTTGGCACAGTCACACGCAACTTGACACGGGAATTCCAGATAGAATGGACTGAAACCGAGACTTCCAGTGTACACCGACAGGGGAACAAAGAGAGGGTGAGGAAGGAAGGTAATTAAAGTGATGGCAATAGTTCTCAACTTGTTGTAGAGACACGGCAGAAAGATAAAAGGCAGTAAAATGGGACAGGGTGGTGTTTTCACCAGACTTAAGCAATAAGAACATAAGAAATAGGAGCAGGAGTGGGGCCATCCAGCCCTTCGAGCCTGCCCCGCCATCCAATAAGATCATGGCTGATCTGATAGTGGATCAGTTCCACTTTCCCGCTTTCTCCCCATAACCCTTCATTCCCTTGACTATCAAAAATCTATCTACCCGTGACTTAAATATATTCAGCGAGGCAGCCTCCACCACTTCAACGGGCAGAGAATTCCAGAGATTCACCACCCTTTGAGTGAAGAAGTTCCTCCTCAACTCTGATCCAAACTGCACACCCCCCTTATCTTGAGGCTGTGCCCTCTAGACCTGCTGTCCTTTCTGAGCGGGAAGAACCCCTCCACCTTGACCCTATCCATCCCTTTCATCATCTTATCTGTCTCTATAAGATCCCTCCCTCATCCTTCTAAACTCTAACGAGTACAAGCCCAGTCTATTCAGCCTCTCTTCATAGCTCAACCCCCTCAACTCCGGTATCAGCCTAATAAACCTCCTCTGCACTCCCTCCGAGGCCAAAATATCCTTGCGTAAGAGCGGCGACCAAAACTGCACACAGTACTCCAGCTGCGGCCTCACCAGTGCCCTATACAGCTGCAGCAAGGCCTCCCTACTTTTATATTCAATCCCCCTCGCTATAAAGGCCAGCATCCCATTCGCCTTCCTGGCCACCTGCTGCACCTGCAGGCTGCGTTTTTCCGACTCATGCACAAGGACCCCGAGGTCCCTCTGCACCGTCGCCTGCTGCAGTTTTTACACCCTGTAAATAGTAATCCCTCCTACTATTATTTCTGCCAAAATGGATAACATCACACTTGCTAACAATGTTTGTAGAATTCATAACCCAATGGAGAGACTTACCGGGGACTCCGATCACACCCAGAATGGGATAGTAAATATGTTGAACAACGCGCAGTACAAATTCAATCTTCTCTTCCAACTCTATCGAAAAATAATCTGTAGTAATCATAAAAAGTGCATAGGAGAGACTGTCAACAATTCTCAGATTCTGATCTATTGTTGGAACAGCCCAGTCCATCGTTCCCAGATTCTGATCCATTCGTGTAATATTCCGGTCCATGGTTCCCAGATTGTGATCCATTGATGTAATATTCCGGTGCATCGTTCCCAGATTTTGATCCGTTGATGTAATATTCCGGTCCATGGTTCCCAGATTTTGATCCATTGATGTAATATTCCGGTGCACTGACTTCAGAATCGAACCCGTTGTTGGAAAACTGAAGTCCATTTTCCCAAGACTCTGATCCATTGTTGGAGCATCGCACTCAGTTCTTCCCGGATTCCTATATTATCCGCCACCCTCTCTGGATCCACAGTTAATCTGGGACGTGACGCTGCTACCTACACTGCGGAATAACAGATCGGATAAAGGCCCTGTTTTTAATGAGAGACGTGGAACCCTCCAGTGAGACGAAGGTGATCCATGGAGACTGGATTCAGTTACGGTCAGGGAACAAACAACGTGAGTTAACCCCCTCCAACCCAACACCTCGCGCTTCACAATGAAGAGCATACACTCGACGTGGAAGTGGTCCATGAGACAGGAAAACTGGAAGAACCACAGGCACCTCCTTTCAATCTGCCTTGTCCATCGTAGTGGGGCTTGCGCTGTCAACGTCACAGGAACATAAGAAATAGGAGCAGGAGTGGGCCAGCTAGCCCTTCGAGCCTGCCCCGCCATTCAATAAGATCATGGCTGATCTGATAGTGGATCAGTTCCACTTTCCCACTTTCTCCCCATAACCCTTCATTCCCCTGTCTATCAGAAACCTATCTACCCGTGACTTAAATATATTCAGCGAGGCAGCCTCCACCTCTTCAACGGGCAGAGAATTCCAGAGATTCACCATCCTTTGAGTGAACAAGTTTCTCCTCAACTCCGATCAAAACTGCTCCCCCCTTTATCTTGAGGCTGTGCCCCCTAGTCCTATTGTCCTTTCTAAGCGGGAAGAATCTCTCTACATCTACCCTATCCATCCCCTTCATTATCTTATATGTCTCTATAAGATCCCCCCTCATCCTTCTGAACTCCAACAAATACAGACCCAGCCTATTTAGTCTACTCATAGCCCAACCCCCTCATCTCCGGTTTCAATCTGCCCTCTCTCTGTATTGCTGTGATATTCTCCCCAATCAGTAAAGCCAAACCCCCGCCGCTTTTGCCAATCTCTTTGTGCAGTCTTAAAGCATCTAAATCCTGGAATGCTAAACTGCCTGTCCCGCCCTTCTGTCATCCAAATCTCCAGAATTGACACAATATTTGAGCTGTGTTTAAGAAGCCAAGTTGTAAGTTCATCCACCTTACCTGATATACTCCTTGGTTTAACCAAACGCCATTCACCCATCTACCCTGTCATGTTTATCAGACTCTCCCTGTGTTTTATTTCTCTCAGCGTTACTGGGCCCATTCGCTGTCTCAACACTGTGTTTTGTGGAATCTTCTTGATGGATTTTTTTTGGTTGTCTGCCGTCCACTTTTCCCCATCACCGTCTCGAGTTTCTGTCCCCCAGGTTACTTCCCATCTCACTTCCTGCACTGTTAGCCATTCCAAATAGTGGGGAGGGGACAGAGCGTCTGGAGGAACTTTCAGACATAGGGAGGGGTGAAGGGGCTGGAGGGGGTTACAGCGACAGGGAGGGGGCTGTAGGGGCTGGGGGAGGTTACAGAGATAGGGAGGGGGTGTAGGGGTCTGGAGGAGGTTACAGAGATAGGGAGGGGGTGTAGGGGCTGGAGGAGGTTACAGAGATAGGGAGGGGGTGTAGGGGGCTGGAGGAGGTTACAGAGATATGGAGGGGGTGCAGGGGGAGTGAAGTGGTTACAGCGATATGGAGTGGGCTGTACGGGCTGGGGGAGGTTGCAGAGATAGGGAGGGAGTATAGGGGGATGGAGGAGGTTGCAGAGATAGGGAGGGGTGTAGAGGGCTGGAGGAGGTTACAGAGATATGGCGGGGGTGTAGGGGGCTCGAGGAGGTTACAGCGATAGGGAGGGGGTGTAGGTGGGCTGGAGGAGGTTACAGAGATAGGGAAGGGTGAAGGGGCTGGAGGAGCTTACAGAGATAGGGAGGGGTGAAGGGGCTGGAGGGGGTTACAGCGATAGGGAGGGGGCTGTAGGGGCTGAGGGAGGTAAGAGAGATAGGGAGGGGGTGTAGGGGGGCTGGAGGAGGTTACAGAGATAGTGAGGGGGTGTAGGGGCTGGTGGAGGTTACAGAGATAGGGAGGGGGTATAGGGGATGGAGGAGGTTACAGAGATAGGGAGGGGGTGTAGGGGGCTGGAGGAGGTTACAGAGATATGGAGGGGGTGCAGGGGGAGTGAAGTGGTTACAGCGATATGGAGTGGGCTGTAGGGGCTGGGGGAGGTTGCAGAGATAGGGAGGGAGTATAGGGGGATGGAGGAGGTTGCAGAGATAGGGAGGGGTGTAGAGGGCTGGAGGAGGTTACAGAGATATGGCGGGGGTGTAGGGGGCTCGAGGAGGTTACAGCGATAGGGAGGGGGTGTAGGTGGGCTGGAGGAGGTTACAGAGATAGGGAAGGGTGAAGGGGCTGGAGGAGCTTACAGAGATAGGGAGGGGTGAAGGGGCTGGAGGGGGTTACAGCGATAGGGAGGGGGCTGTAGGGGCTGAGGGAGGTAAGAGAGATAGGGAGGGGGTGTAGGGGGGCTGGAGGAGGTTACAGAGATAGTGAGGGGGTGTAGGGGCTGGTGGAGGTTACAGAGATAGGGAGGGGGTGTAGGGGATGGAGGAGCTTACAGCGATAGGGAGGGGGTGTAGGGGCTGGGGGAGGTTAGAGAGAGATGAAGGGGGTGTAGGGGGCTGGAGGAGGTTACAGAAATAGTGAGGGGTTATAGGGGCTGGAGGAGGTTACAGAGATAGGGAGGGGGTGTAGGGGGATGGAGGGGGTTACAGCCATAGGGAGGGGGCAGTAGGGGCTGGGGGAGGTTAGAGAGATAGCGAGTGTGTGTAGGGGGATGGAGGAGGTTACAGAGATAGGGAGGGGTGTAGGGGGCTGGAGGAGGTAACAGAGATAGGGAGTGGGTGGAGGGGCTGGAGGAGGTTACAGAGATAGGGAGGGGTTGTAGAGGGCTCGAGGAGGTTTCAGCGATAGGGAGGGGGTGTAGGGGGGCTGGAAGAGGTTACAGAGATAGGGAGTGGGTGGAGGGGCTGGAGGAGGTTACAGAGATAGGGTGGGGTTGTAGGGGGCTGGAGGAGGTTACAGAGATACGGAGGTGATGTAGGGGGATGGAGGAGGTTACAGAGATAGGGAGGGGTTGTCGGGGGCTGGGGGAGGTTACAGAGATATGGAGGGTGTGTAGGGGGCTGGAAGGCGTTGCAGAGAACAGGAGGGGGTGTAGGGGGCGGGACGAGGTTACAGAGATAGGGAGGGGTGTAGGGGGCTGGAGGAGGTAACAGAAATAGGGAGGGGTGCAGGGGGCTGGAGGAGGTTACATAGATAGGGAGGGGATGTAGGGGGAGGGAGGAGCTTACAGAGATAGGGAGGGGTGTAGAGGGCTGGAGGAGGTTACAGAGATATGGCGGGGGTGTAGGGGGCTCGAGGAGGTTACAGCGATAGGGAGGGGGTGTAGGTGGGCTGGAGGAGGTTACAGAGATAGGGAAGGGTGAAGGGGCTGGAGGAGCTTCCAGAGATAGGAAAGGGTGAAGGTGCTGGAGGGGGTTACAGCGATAGGGAGGGGGATGTAGGGGCTGAGGGAGGTAAGAGAGATAGGGAGGGGGTGTAGGGGGGCTGGAGGAGGTTACAGAGATAGTGAGGGGGTGTAGGGGCTGGTGGAGGTTACAGAGATAGGGAGGGGGTGTAGGGGATGGAGGAGCTTACAGCGATAGGGAGGGGGTGTAGGGGCTGGGGGAGGTTAGAGAGATATGGAGGGGGTGTAGGGGGCTGGAGGAGGTTACAGAAATAGTGAGGGGTTATAGGGGCTGGAGGAGGTTACAGAGATAGGGAGGGGGTGTAGGGGGATGGAGGGGGTTACAGCCATAGCTAGGGGGCAGTAGGGGCTGGGGGAGGTTAGAGAGATAGCGAGTGTGTGTAGGGGGATGGAGGAGGTTACAGAGATAGGGAGGTGTGTAGGGGGCTGGAGGAGGTTACAGAGATATGGCGGGGGTGTACAGGGCTCGAAGCGGTTTCAGCGATAGAGAGGGGGTGTAGGGGGGCTGGAAGAGGTGACAGAGATAGGGAGTGGGTGGAGGGGCTGGAGGAGGTTACAGAGATAGGGAGGGGTTGTAGGGGGCTGGAGGAGGTTACAGAGATAGGGAGGTGGTGTAGGGGGATGGAGGAGGTTACAGAGATAGGGAGGGGTTGTCGGGGGCTGGGGGAGGTTACAGAGATATGGAGGGTGTGTAGGGGGCTGGAAGGCGTTGCAGAGAACAGGAGGGGGTGTAGGGGGCGGGACGAGGTTACAGAGATAGGGAGGGGTGTAGGGGGCTGGAGGAGGTTCCAGAAATAGGGAGGGGTGCAGGGGGCTGTAGGAGGTTACATAGATAGGGAGGGGGTGTTGGGGGAGGGAGGAGCTTACAGAGATAGGGTGGAGTGTAGGGGGCTGGAGGAGGTTACAGAGATAGGGAGGGGATGTAGGGGCTAGAGGAAGTTACAGAGTTAGGGACGGGGTGTAGGGGGCTGGAGGAGGTTACAGAGATAGGGAGGGCTATAGGGGCTGGGGGAGGTTAGACAGATAGGGAGGGAGTGTAGGGGGATGGAGGAGGTTAAAGAGATAGGGAGGGGTGTAGGGGGCTGGAGGAGGTTTCAGAGATAGGGAGGGGGTGTAGGGGGGGCTGGAGGAGGTTACAGAGATAGGGAGGGGGTGTAGGGGGGCTGGAGGAGGTTACAGCTATAGGGAGGGCTATAGGGGCTGGGGGAGTTTAGAGAGATAGGGAGGGAGTGTAGGGGGCTGGAGGAGGTTTCAGAGATATGGGGGTGTAGGGGCTGGCGGAGTTTACAGAGATAGGGAGGGGGTGTAAGGGGCTGGAGGAGGTTACAGCGAGAGGGAGGGGGCTGTAGGGGGCTGGGGGAGGTTACAGGGATAGGGAGGGTATGTAGGGGCTAGAGGAGGTTACTGGGATGGGGGGGGAGTAGGGGGACTGGAGGAGTTTACAGAGATAGGGAGGGGGTGTAGATGGCTGGAGGAGTTTACAGAGATAGGGAGGTGGGTGTAGGGGGCTGGAGGGGGTTACAGAGATAGGGAGGGGGTGTAGGGGGGGTGGAGGAGATTACAAAGATAGGGAGGGATGTAGGGGCTGGAGGACGTTACAAAGATAGGGAGGAGTGTAGGGTCTGGAAGAGGTTACAGAGATAGGGAGGGGGTGTAGGGGGCTAGAGGAGGTTACACCGATAGGGAGGGGTGTAGGGGGCTGGAGGAGGTTACAGCGATAGGGAGGCGGTGTAGGGGCTGGAGAAGGTTATAGAGATAGGGAGGGGGTGTAGGGGACGAGAGGAGGTTACAGTGATAGGGAGGGGTGTAGGTGGGCTTTAGGAGTTTACAGAGATAAGGGGGGCTGGTGCAGCGGGCTGGAGGAGATTACATAGATAGGGAGGGGGTGTAGGGGGCTGGAGAAGGTTACAGAGATAGGAAGGGGGTGTAGGGGGCTGGAGGAGAGTTTCAGAGATAGGGAGGGGGTGTTGGGGACTGGAGGTGGTTGCAGAGATAGGGAGGGGTGTAGGGGCTGGAGGAAGTTGTTCTAATAGTGATGGGTGTAGGGGACTGGAGGATGTTATTGGGATAGGGAGGTGGGTGTAGGGGACTGGAGGATGTTACTGGGATAGGGAGGTGGGTGTAGGTGACTGCAAGTTGATATTGGGATAGGGAGGTGAGTGTAGGGGGCTGGAGGATGTTATTGGGATGACGAGGGGGTGTAGTGGACTGGAGGATGTTATTGGAATAGGGAGGGGGTGTAAGGGACTGGAAGATATTATTGGGATAGCGAGGGGGTGTAGGGGACTGGAGGATGTTATTGGGATAGGAAGCGGGTGTAGGGGACTGGAGGATGTTATCGGGATGGGGAGGGGGTGTAGGGGACTGAAGGATGTTATTGGGATAGGGAGAGGGTGTAGGGGACTGGAGGATGTTATTCAGATAGGGAGGGGATGTAGGGGACTGGAGGATGTTATTCAGATAGGGAGGGGATGTAGGGGACTGGAGGATGTTATTGGTATAGGGAGTTGATGTAGTGGGCTGGAGGATTTTATTGGGATAGGGAGGGGGTGTAGTGGACTGGAGGATGTCATTTGGATAGGGAGGGGTTGTAGGGGACTGGAGGATGTTATTCAGATACGGAGGGGGTGTAGGGGACTGGAGAATGTTATTGAGACAGGGAGGGGGTGTAGGGGACTGGAGAATGTTATTGGGATAGGGAGGGGGTGTAGGGGACTGGAGGATGTTATTGAGATAAGGAGTAGCAATTTCTCGCGCTTGGAGGAAGTTATAGTGATTGCCTTCCGGGTCTGGAGAATGTTGTGGGTGCAGGACGAGGTTTAGGGGCTGGACGACGTTACAGAGCGAGGGAGGGAGGGGCGTCAGGTCTGGCGGAGGTTACAAAGATTGGGAAGGGTGTCGGGACTTGAGGAAGTGGCAGAGAGAGAGGGTCGTGTGTCGGGGGGTGCTGGAGGAGGTCTCGGGGAAAGGGAAGCCTTGGGTGGGGCGCGGGGGATGTGAGAGAGTTAAGGAGGGCTGCAAATTATGTTACAGAGAGATGGGGGGGGGGGGGGGGGCGGTGTCTGGAGGAAATGAGATTATAGAGATAGGGAATGGAGTAGGGGCTCGAGGAGGTGACAGACAGTAATACAGTGGTGGAGGCAAACTCGCTGGGGTCTTTTAAAAGACTTCTGGATGAGTATATGGGGTTTAATGGGATTGGGGATTATAGATAGGTCTATAGATTGGTGGGGTTGATGCGATCGGCGCAACTCGAGGGCCGAAGGGCCTGTTTGTGCTGTAATGTTCTATGTTCTATAATACTGATTGTGGTGTGGTTAGTTGTGCGATATCCTTGCCCACTGACATTAACAGATGGATGTTGTCACGTTGTGGAGCATATATTGTTTATATAGTTAAGGTACAGAGAGTAACATGACTGGCCTGGAACATGGATTAAAATGTCAACTCCACCCTCTCCTAGTCAATCCCACATTTGTCTATATTTCAGTGAGAAATGATGGTTATCTGTCTGCTTCCCCAGAAATTCAGTACAAACTCCGACAACACCGGGTTTAAGTCCAACCGATTTATTTATTTATTTGTAAACCCACAAGCTGTCGGGGTTTGTCCCTTCATCAGGTGAATGGGGAGTTCTGGCCTCGGACAGAGCATATAAAGCACAGACAGTTTACAGATTACTGATTAGATTGCGAAAATGTACACCTAACCTGCTGTTCATATCTTAAAGTGGCCGACAATGTGAGTGGAAGGAGCACTGATCACAGGTTACAGAGACGTGTATTGTCTCCAGACTGCACAGTAAGTGAGGTTTTGCAAACCCAGGCAAGTCACGGGGGTTACAGATAGTGCGACATGAACCCAAGATTGATTGGCCGTGCGAAGGAAATTGTTCCTTAGTGTCCAGGTTAGAGGGATTAGTGGGTATAATATGGAGGTCGGGCCTGGGTGGGATGTGGTCGGTGCAGACTCGATGGGCCGAAGGGCCTCTTTCTGTCGGGTTTCTATAATTTAAAAAAAGGCATTAATTTTAAGGGGTTCTGTGGTGTTAATGTTGGGGTTAATGTTGACATTAACATTATTATTGAAATTAATCTTAACATTAAGGTTCATCTTGATGTCGTGTTTAATATTAACACTGAGGTTAATGTTAATAATGAGATGAATGCTAATATGGACGCTATTTTTAATATTAATTTTAAAGTTAGGTTTTTACATTTTGGTTAATATTAACGTGGTGATGAGTGTTCACATTGCGTACAATGTTAATACCAGGCGACACGGTCACAGAGTCGTTCGCATTGAGGTCTCATGGTGCCTGGAACTCGGGTCCGATTCGCGGCCCGACCCACTGCCAGTCAGGAGCCTGCACATTCTCCCCGTGTCTGCGTGGGTTTCCTCCGGGTGCTCCGGTTTCCAGTTCGGTGGACTGGCCATGCTAAGTGCTCCCTCAATGTACCCAAACTGAGTGTTGACTCACAGCTATTCACAGTAACCTCATTGCAGTGTTAATGTTAGCCTACTTGTGACGCTAATAAATAAACGTCAGACTTCAAGGCTAACATTTATATTGTTTTAACTTTGAGGTGAATGTTAACAGTTAGGTTTAAGTGAACAATTAGGTTAAATTTAATAGTTTGGGTAATGTTAGTATTTGGCTTATTTTAACATTGAGATGTTAACAGTTAGGTTAATTTATTCTATCCCTCAACATTAACTCTGTGTTTAGATATTTGACACACGTCTTTGGACACTAAGGTGCAATTTAGCTCGGCCAATCCACCTAAGCCCTATATCTTTGGACACACACACCCATTACTGGGGAAATTACAATGGCTCATACACACAACCTGCAGACCTTTGAATATCAGTTGGCAATTTGGCACGGCCAATCCACCCAACCTTTACATCTCGGGAGTTTGGGCGGAATCCGGAGCACCCTTAGGAAACCTACGTGGAAATGGGTGAAAATGCAACCTCGGCATAGACACTACAGTTGAAATCGAAGGCGGGTCCCTGGTGCTGTGAGACAGCTGTGCTGGTCACTGATACCATTCGGTATTTAGTATTAGACGCCTTTCGTTATTTTAATTCACGTTTTAACCTGTCCAGTTCATTGCGGGGGGTGGTTTGAATGCTCACAGGCTACAAACAAGTCATTAATTGTGCTTCCGTTCACAGCTTTGAGGATATATTTACATTTACATTGTCAAGGGCAGGTCGTACCTTACGAGCCGAGTTGAGTTCTTCGATAATGTGACTGAACACATTGACGAAGGAAGTGCCGTGGACGTAGTGTACATGGACTTCAGCAAGGCGTTTGATAAGGTCCCCCATGCAACACTTCTTGAGAAGGTGAGAGGGCATGGGATCCAAGGGCCTTTGGCCTTGTGGATCCAGAACTGGCTTGCCTGCAGAGAGTTGTTGTGGATGGGTCTTTTTCGGAATGGAGGTCAGTCACCAGTGGGGTGCCCCAGGGATCTGTTCTGGGACACTTGCTGTTTGTCATTTTCATAAATGACCTGGATGAGGAAGTGGAGGGATGGGTTAGCAAGTTCGCTGATGACACGAAGGTCGGTGGTGTTGTGGATGGTCTGGAAGGATGTCAAAAGTTGCAGCAGGACATAGATAGAATGCAGGAATGGGCGGAGATGTGGCAGATGGATTTCACCGCGGATAAATGTGTAGTCGTTCATTTCGGCAGAACCAACGGGATGAACGAGTAAACTATCAAGGGCAGGAGTCTTAGTAGCGTTGAAGAGCAGAAGGATCTCGGGGTCCGGGTTCACAGGACTCTTAAATCGGCCTCGCAGGTGGAGGAGGTGGTCAAGAAGACGTATGGTGTACTGGCCTTCATTAATCGAGGGATTGAGTTTACGAGTCGGGAGGTAATGCTGCAACTTTACAGGACCCTCGTCAGGCCTCATTTGGAGTACTGTGCGCAGTTCTGGTCGCCTCACTATAGGAAAGACGTAGAAGCTATTGAAAGGGTGCAGAGGAGATTTACATGGATGTGGCCTGGACTGGGAGGCATGCCTTATGAAGATAGGTTGAGGGAGCTGGGACTCTGTTCCCTAGAGAGGCGAAGGTTGAGAGGCGACCTGATAGAGGTTTGTAAAATGTTGAGAGGAATAGATAGGGTGGACTCTCAGAGGCTATTTCCCTGGGTTGAAATGGTCGCTACGAGAGGACACAGATTTAAGGTGCGGGGAGGGAAGTTACAGAGGTGATGTTAGGGGTAAGTTTTTCACTCAGAGGGTGGTGAGTGAATGGAATCGGCTGCCGTCATGGGTGGTGGAGACGAACTCGCTGGGGCCTTTTAAAAGACTTCTGGATGAGTATATGGGGTTTAATGGGATTGGGGGTTATAGATAGGTCTATAGATTGGTGGGGTTGATGTGATCGGCGCAACTCGAGGGCCGAAGGGCCTGTTTGTGCTGTAATGTTCTATTTCACCATTTTACTAAACCTACCCACACTGGATTATCGCTCTGATTGTATCATCCTTCCGTTCTCTTCTCTGTTGGAATAGATTGGGTTTGATACGAACGTAGAGACATCTGAGGGGCTGATGGGTGTAACAAATTGTCCCTAAACTAGTCTCCCCTCAATGTGGAATACCAGAAGCATAGACAAGGGTCATGGGTCGAGAGGGGGGACTGATGATGTTAAAATGGCAGCGCGGGCTGGTTGGGCCGAAGGGCCTGTTTCCCGGGCTGTGTTGTACTTTGTAGGTCAGGAAGAGGCCATTCAGCTCTGGCTCACTGTTCCTAATGACCTCATTTGATCATCCAACTCAATGGTCTAATCCCTTACCCGCTCTATCCATTCGCTCCCTTCGCCACATCTAATTCCTTCGTGAGGACACACACAGTGATTTGGCCTTTCTGTGGTGGAGGCCAGCCACACTCTGGGTGAAGAAACTTCTCCTCATTCCGGTCCTACGAAGCCCATTCCACATCCTCGGACACTCACTTCCGGCTCTGGACCTGCACACGACCAGATTGGAGGCAAAACTTAACTCCCGCTTCTCCAAAGGTCTCAGATTTCGATATGTATGGACAATGGAAAGCATTGTTCTGGACCCGTTTAAGAAGCGTTTCACCCTGATCCACTGCGTAGCATTCAATATTGGCAACGCTTTGCTTAGTGAGTGCAAATTGGGGCAACCCTACAGTTCAGAAAGAGGCCCTTCGGCCCATCGAGCCTGCACCGAACACAATCCCACCTCCCCCCCCCCCCCCACATCCCTACATATTACACCCACTAACCTACGCATTCCTGATCACTAAGGGGCAATTTCTTAGCACAGCCAATCAACCTAACCCATACATCTTTGTGGTGTGGGAGGAAACCGGAGCACCCGGAGGAAACCCACACAGACACGGGGAGAACGTGCAGACTCCGCACAGACAGTGACCCGAGGCCGGGAATTGAACCCAGGAACCCTGGAGCTGTGACGCAGCAGTGCTAACCCGCTGTGCTACCGTGGGGAGAAATAGACTCTGACCACATCAACTCCCAAAACTGCTCTGCTACAGACCCTGTTCTGCACAGTACCCACATTATCACATGACCCGGTCTATCAACTTTCCAAAGGAAGTGTTTGTGCAAAAAAATCCATAAGCTCGATCTCAATAACAAATTCCTCACTGGAATAAGACATTTACTTGCTTTGCAAACATGGAGTGAAATGTCTTCCAGACATACTGACTGCCAGCAGAGTAAATCTGAGAGCATGACAACCTCTCCCCTGCGCTACACACTATATCCGTTCGCCCTGTTTAACTCAATTCCAACGCTGCAAGCTACTGAAGGTATGTTGTGACACACACACACACACATACACGTGCACACACGCACATACACACACACATGCGAGACAGACAGACACACACACACAAAAACAGACACACACACACACGTGTGCACACGCACAAAAACAGACACACACACGCGCGCACACGCACATACACACACAAAAACAGAAACACACACACACACATGCGCACGCACTCACATACAAACACACTGGCACATACACACACACGCTAACATACACACACACACACAAATAAACACTCACACACACACAAACATTTCAACCATCCTTCAATCCCTTTTGAAACTGCGGTGGAGAGCTCTGAATCCTATATGTGGACGGATACCTTCAAAATCATGAATTAAAATCATTTTAAACACATTTAAACCTCTTCACGTACCCCTTTAAACTCCATTACCCGCACAAATAAAACATTTTAATAACAGCTTTGAGAGCCCTTAACAAAGGATTCCGGAAAACGATGAAAAACACTCAAACACGACACATTCAGCAGTTTGCAATAGGGTCAAAAGCAATCACAGTTTAATCCGTGCTTTATGCAATTTTAGTGTCATTCAGGAAACGCTTTACAATGTTTCTATAAACATCTTAAAGGCCAATGTTTAAACTCTTCCAAAGCACGTGTTAATTCCTTTCTATATGTAGTTTTAAACAAGTTAAAAATTTCAATTTAAACCCTTTATAAACCCCCGGAATAGATTTCCACAAGCACATTTTTAAATATCTTTAACACCCTGATTAGAAACAGCACGGGGATAAATCTCTCAGCTCATCCATTGGACGTGACCTGGGGAGAAGCTCTTTTATTCCCTCATCCCACGATCCCATCCAAATCCGGCTGACCCTCATTCCCAACACCTCGCACCCGATGCATGGGGTGGCGCGGTGGCACAGCGGGTTAGCACTGCTGCTTCACAGCTCCAGGGTCCCGGGTTCGATTCCCGGCCTCGGGTCACTGTCTATGTGGAGTTTGCACATTCTCCTCGTGTCTGCGTGGGTTTTCTCCAGGTGCTCCGGTTTCCTCCCACAGTCCAAAGATGTGCGGGTTAGCTTCATTGGCTATGCTAAAATTGCCCCTTAGTGTCCTGGGTTGTGTAGGTTAGAGGGATTAGCAGGTAAATGTGTAGGGATATGGGGATAGGGTCTGGGTGGGATTGTGTTCGGTGCAGACTCGATGGGCCGAAGGGCCTGTTTCTGCACTGTAGGGTTCTAAAAAAAAACAAGGGGCAGACACGCGGTGGGTGTTAGACAACAACGCGGACCCAATCCCCTGTGGATTAAAAGAGATAAACATCAATAACATACACATCTTATGCAAACATTCAGGGAATCCCCAGAAGCTCAAATGTAAAACAAGTGAGCCAGAAAATATGTTGGAAGGTCTATAGGAATCAAATGATTCCCAGGGACATCCCAAGGCTCCTGATCCTTATTTAAAACAGTCTCCTATGTCCTCCCATCTCCAACCCACTCATGTGCCTGTCTACGTTACTCTTAAACATCTCCAGCGTGCCTGCCTCCACCACCTTACTTGGCAGAGCATTCCATACCCCCACTACCCTCTGTATGAAAAACCTCCCTCCAAATTATACCTCTCCCCCCCTCACCGTAAGCCCGTGGCCCCTTGTGATGTGCGTTTCCAATCTAGGAAAAAACATACCACTGTTTACTCTCTCCACTGCTCTCTAATCCTACCTTTCCCATCCTTCATCTTAACCGGCACATGTCTTTCCTGCACCCATTTCAGTTTTCCCTTGAAAGACTCTCACATGCCGAACGTGGACTTGCCCTCAGACAGCCTATCCCAGTCTGTATCCCTAAACTCCTGCCTAATCTGGCTGTGTCTAACCTTCCCCCAGTTTAGCACCCTCCCCTTAGGACAGTAATCATCTGTTGCAACTATTTGAGTTTGGTAACTAAAGTGGTGAATAAATAAATTGTGTTTGAGAATTTAAGATTGACTTAGTGTCTTTATTCGCTGTTGGGGATTAAAACACACACAACACACACATACAAACAGACAGACATACATACACACACAATTGCATGATCATTTATCAGTATCTGGACATCTGTATTTCTTGAGCAATACCAATGGATGAGAACTGAAGAGGCATGGTCTGCAAATTTGCAGATGGCACCAAGATTGGTGGCAGAGTGAAGAAGATACCTAAGATAGTAAGGGAGTATTGATCAATTGGGCCAGTGATTTGATGGACTGGAGATGGAGATTAATTGAGCTCAATGTGAAATGATGCATTTTGGTGGATCGAACCACGACAGGACTTGCTCAGTTAATGGTAACGCGTTAGGGAGAGATATAGAATGGGGCGGCATGGTAGCACAGTGGGTTCGCACTGCTGCTTCACAGCTCCAGGGTCCTGGGTTCTATTCCCGACCTCGGGTCACTGCCTGTGTGGGGTTTGCACATTCTCCCCGTGTCTGCGTGGGTTTCCTCCGGGTGCTCCCGTTTCTTCCCACGGAACAAAGATGTGCGGGTTAGGTTGATTGGCTGTGCAAAGAAATTGCCCCAGGGATGCATAGGTTAGTGGGGTATATATAATACATAGGGATATAGGGGCAAGGCCTGGATGGGATTGGGTTCGGTGCAGACTCGATGGGCCGATGGGCCTCTCTCTGCACTGTCGGGTTTCTATGAGCAAAGATTCCTAACTCTTTAAAAGTGGACGGTGGAGAAGGCATTTGGCATGTTTGGGTTCGTTAATGAGAACATTGAATACAAGTGTTGGGATGTCTTGGTGAAGTTACACACAGCGTTGGTAAGGCCACACGAGGAATATTATGTACGGTTCTATTAGAGAAAGGACATTATTGAACTATGTAGAGCGCAGAAAATATTCCAAAGATTCCACCAGGCCCTGAAGGCTTGAGTTATAAGGAGAGGCCGGGTAGTCTGGGTCCCTTTCTCCTGGAGGGTGGGAGGCTTCGAAGCAACCTTACACAAACCTATCAAATAACGAGGAGCAGAAAGCAGGTAGACGGTCAACATAATTTTCCAAGTGTATGGGAACCTCAAACTAGAGGGCATAGGTGTACCGTGGGAGGGGAGAGATACAGTAATGTGCGGGGGCCGGGGGAGGGGGCATTATTACTGGGGGGGGGGTGGGCATTATTTTCTACACAGAGAATGGCGGGTGTCAGGAATGAGCTGCCAGAGGTAGTGGATGAAGCGGGCACAATTTTGCATTCAAAAAAAAAACATTTAGACTGTCCCGTGGGTAAGATGGATATAGAGGGGTGTGGGCCAAACGCGGGCAATTGGGAAATTAGTGGTGAAAATTGGACAAGGTGGACAAGTTGGGCTGACCGGCCTGTTTCCTCGTTGTAAGCCTCTAAACCTCGCTGAGGAATGGACTTTAACCTTTGATTCGCGTGTTCTTAGAATCAGATGGACGTCAGGTGTCTAGAGCGAAGAACGGTACAGCACAGGAAACAGGCCCTTCGGCCCTCCAAGCCTGCGCCGCTCATTGGTCCAACTAGACCGTCCGTTTGTATCCCTCCATTCCCGGTCTGCTCATGTGACTATCGGATAAGTCTTAAACAATCCCAGCGTGTCCGCCTCCACCACCCTACTTGGCAGCGCATTCCAGCCTCCCCACCCCCCTCTGTGTAAAAACACGTCCCTCTGAGATCGGAGTTATACCTTGCCCCCTCTCACCCCTGTGATCCCTCGTGATTTATTGACAAATCCCTGAAGGTGAGAGAGCAGATGCTTCAGAAAGCAGATGAGGTATTTTTCCCTTGGGGAGATGGCTTTGATAGAGTTTAGGAGGTAATGCTGGTGTTGAATGGAGCCTTGGTTAGGTCTATATTCTGGTAACATCGCGATAAGGACAATGTGATTGCACACTGGAGGGTTACCGAGGATGTGATGGAGTATTTGAGCGACACAGATAGGCTGGATGGGCGTGGGTTGTTTTATTTAGAGCAAAGCAGTCTAATGGGCGACGCAGTTGAGATACATAATTTGATGAGGGTTTTAAACAGGGTGAATAGGAAATGCCTGTTCCCTTGTTCGAGGGGTCAGTCAAGAGGAGGGATGTTTTTAGGGTGTGGAACAGGAGGTTTGGAGGGGATTTAAGAAGTAGAGAAGTTTCTCACTCAGAGATTGGTGTCAATCTGAGATGCACTTCCTGGGAATGTCGTGGAGGCCAGAAAAATAATGACAAATTCCGCTCTCTATCCCCTGTAATAAACCAGATGCTTGGAAATCTTATCCAGAATCCTCAGGCTTTGCAAAACCGCTTCCCCACCAGCCCTGGAATGCAATCCGTGCGTCCAAGAGAACTGAGCGACTGTTTGTTACCGATGGGACAGGGGGAGGAACAGACGGAGTTGGAGGCAGCTTTGGAGTCCTTCCTGCTTGGGAAGGACTAAATTACCCCCCAACACCCTCCCCAACCATCATTCACATGGTTGGCGTGCACTGCCCATTCCTGCCACACTTGCAACACGCAAGCCCCTTAAGTGGGGGCCAGTATGTTACAGAATTAGACAGTTGTTAGCGCTGCTGCCTCAAAGCGCCAGGGACCAGGGTTCGATTCCGGTCTCGGGAGACTGTCTGTGCGGAGTAAAAGAGGAAAGTTGCAATGGCAATGAAAGGATATTGTGGGCGGGTAAGTGGGGAGGGGTGCGCTGACTAGTCTATTGAGTCGGATGATTAACTATGATCATGAGGAGCGGTAGGTTGGGCTCGAAGGGCCTCCTTCTGCCCCTGCGTTCTACGTTAATGGCAATCTCAATCTATTCCAACAGAGGGGAAACTAGAAGAATAACACAAGTCGAGTTTTAATCCTATTTGGGTCAATTTAGTTGTCAAATAAGGCAATATAACTATATCCCCACGGCTGTGAGTGGAAGTGTGTTTGGGAAGTTCTGTTGCAGTCAATGAGAACACACACCTTCTCCCAGAAACTGGAGATGCACCAATCTGAATTAAAACATCTAATGACATCCAATATTAATACGTCATGGTATCAGTGGCCAGCACAGCTGCCTCACAATACCAGGGACCTGCGCTCGATTCCATCTCTATGGAAGAACTGTCTGCATGGAGTTTGCTCCAGTTTCATTCTGAACCCCAAAGATAAACAGGTTGGGTGGATGGGCCGTGCTAAATTGCCCCTTAGTGTCCAAAGATGTACAGGTTGGGTGGATTGGCCATGCTAAATTGCCCCTTAGTGTCCAAAGATGTGCAGGTTGGGTGGATTGGCCATGCTAATTTGTCCCTTAGTGTCCAAAGATGTGCAGGTTGGGTGGATTGGCCATGCTAAATTGTCCCTTAGTGTCCAAAGATTTGCAGTTTGGGTGGATTGGCCATGCTAGATGTGCAGTTTTGGTGGATTGGTCATGCTAAATTGTCCCTTAGTGTCCAAAGATGTGCAGGTTGGGTGGATTGGCCATGCTAAATTGTCCCTTAGTGTCCAAAGATGTGCGGGTTGGGTGGATTGGCTATGATAAATTGTCCCTTAGTGTCCAAAGATGTGCAGGTTGGGTGGATTGGCCATGCTAAATTGTCCCTTAGTGTCCAAAGATGTGCAGGCTGGGTGGATTGGCCATGCTAAATTGTCCCTTAGTGTCCAAAGATGTGCAGGTTGGGTGGATTGGCCATGATAAATTGTCCCTTAGTCATTTGAGGTGATCTATAAAAATCACTTAGAGTAAGATCCCCAGGGATCTAGAACAGATCCTGGGGCACTCCACTCCATGCAGAATATGACCCATCTGTAACCACTCTTTGCATTCTGTGGGCAAGCCAGTTCTGGATCCACAAAACAATGTCCCCTTGCATCCCATCCCTCCCCCCACCCTCACTTTCTCAATAAGCCTTTCATGAGGCACCTTATCAAATGCCATGCTGAAGTCCATATATACTCCATCTACTGTTCTTCATTCATCAATGTGTTTAATCACATATTCTAAAAATTCAATCGGACTCATAAGGCATGATCTGTCTTGACAAAGCCTACATGAGAGATAGTCAGACTGGCCAATGTGGAAACAGTGCAGAGAGCTGATCTCCATTCAGTGTAAGGGACAATCAGACTGTCCAATGTGGGAACAACCCAATGAAATCATCTCTTTCCCTCACTAATTAGAGAGAATTTCCAGAATCACAGAACCCTACAGTGCAGAAAGAGGCCTTTCGGCCCATCGAATCTGCACCGAACACAATCCCATCCGGGCCCTACCCCCACACCCCAACATATTGTACCCACTAATCCCTCTAACTTACACATCCTTGGACAGTAAAGGGCAATTTCTTAGCATGGCCAATCAACCTAACCTGGACATCTTTGGACTGTTGGGGGAAACCGATGGAAACCCACGCAGACACAAGGAGAATGTGCAAACTCCATTCAGATAGTGAGTGACCTGTGCCAGGAATCGAACCCAGGACCCTGGAGCTGTGAAGCAGCTGTGCTAACCATTGTGCTACCGCGCCGAATGATTGATAACTGCCTTAGAATTGGCAGAAAGCTCTCTCAATGTGACCTTTGGCCTCACCTTCTCCCACCCCCATTCTGTAAATGTCAAATAAAATGAAAAATTCAGGAACTTGCATTTATTCAATGCTCCCAATGTCTTGTGCATTACTACCTGGGACATCTGCAACAAAACATTACAGAAACTCACTGTGATTTCATTCAGCTCGTGCCATATTCTCCCCCCACTCCCCACACACACTTTCACCCCCATCCCACTCCTTCGGGGTCCTGTGCATGAGCCGCAAAAACCCAGCTTGCAGGTGCAGCAGGTGGTCAGGAAGGCGAATGGGATGCTGGCCTTCATAGCGAGGGGGATTGAACATAAAAGTAGGGAGGTCTTGCTGCAGCTGTATAGGGCATTGGTGAGGCCACAGCTGGAGTACTCTGTGCAGTTTTTGGCGCCGCACCTGCGCAAATATATTTTGGCCTTGGAGGTAGTGCAGAGGAGGTTCACTAGGCTGATACCGGAGTAGAGGGGGTTGAGCTATGAGGAGAGGCTGAATAAACTAGGCTTGTACTCATTAGAGTTTAGAAGAATGAGGGGAGATCTCATTGACACGTATAATATGATGAATGGGATGGATAAAATAGAGGTGGAGAGACTCTTCCCACTCAGAAAGGACAGTAGGACGAGGGGGCACAACCTCAAGGTAAAGGGGGGGGGCGGTTTAGAACGGAATTGAGGAGGAACTTCTTCACTCAAAGGGTGGGGAATCTCTGGAATTCTCTGCCCGTTGAAGTGGTGGAGGCTACCTCGCTCAATATTTATAAAACACGGGTTGATGGGTTTTTGATAAGAGAGGGGATTAAGGGTTATGGGAAGAGGGCGGGAAAGTGGAACTGAGCCACGACAGATCAGCCATGATCTTATTGAATGCCGGGGCAGGCTTGAAGGGCTAAGTGGCCTACTTCTGCTCCTATTTCTTACGTTCTTATGTTCTTATGTTCTGTCAGCTCCTGTTGAAATAGAAAGTACAATGGAAACTTTCTAGAAATTCTCAGTGAATCAATCCTGGTCTCTGTTTAATAAAGCGATGAATTGAAGCAAAGGGATATTTCAGCATATTCTTAAACTGCTCCCTGAACTTAGTCTGCGTCACAGCATAAATGGCAGTGTTTGTGCAGCAGCTTACCAGCTGCAGCACGAAGCCCACCTCCTTGATAAAAAGCGGAAAACCAAAAGGGTCACACTTAACTGACTGGATACAGATGAGCCTATGTACTGTATAACCTGTTAATGTTGCCCATAACAAGATGAAATTCGCTGAGAGAACAAATAGCAAAATGATGGATTTCCTTCGACTCTCCAACTCTGGGTCTCTGGGTGCTTCCCCACTGCTCTGAGCCCGGAGTCTCCTGCGGGCTCTGTTAGTCACTAAAATGTGCCTGACAGTGAGAACGTTGAGCAGCAAAATCAGGACAAATGCGACACACGGCGTCAGAACGTGATGGCCACACTCAACTTTCAACCAGAACATAACCAGATCACCTCTGCTCCAACAAAACCAAGGATCGTTACTCTGTAGCTTATACTCTGTTGTCAGCATGAAATACCAGGAAATATTCTTCAAACAGCTCAGCACTGCCACTGTCCCCAGAACCACAGCCGCTGTTCTCTCGTTGCAATATTTATTCTTCAGCTTGGGGCAACAGATGGCCACATATCGGTCAAAGGTGAAGGCGACGGTGAACCAGACGGAACAGTCAGTGACAGCGTAAAGCAGGACAGCGTGGATATTACACACAGGGACAAATATCAGGAACAGGAACTCCGTGAAGAAAACAATCGGGATGTGTCTCAGGATCAGGTCAATGATAATGACCAGTAGGTCCGCTGATGACATGGCCACCAGGTATTGAGTGATACAGTTAGAGAGAGCACACTTTTTCCGCTGGAGAATTACAATGGCGATAATGTTCACTGCAAAGAACAGAAATAAAACGTATGTTATAACTTGTAGAACGGTACCCGCCCTTCTAACTTATGCCCATCAAATTACTCAATCTTTATGTCCAGACTGCAAACCCATTCTCTTCTCAATTCCTCGATTGAGTCTGTCTGCAGCACCCTCTCCGGATGTTCATCGCAAACATAGAACAAAAACAGCCCGGGAAACAGGCCCTTCGGCCCAACGAGCCCACACCGCCCATTTTAACATCACCAGTCCCCCCGCTCCACCCATGACCCTTGTTTATGCTTACGGTATTCCACATTGAGGAGAGACTAGTTTAGGGACAATTTGTTCCACCAATCAGCCACATCTTTGGGGTGTGGGAGGAAACCGGAGCACCAGGAGAAAGCCCACGCAAGCACGGGGAGAATGAGCAAAACTCCCCACAGACCCAGGCCCAAATCCATGTGTCTCCACAGCAATCAGTGATAGTCACTGAGCTGTCGTCTTGCCCAGTATCTGGTCCAGTTTGAGCACACACTAACAACATGAAGCACTCGGCTACTCTTGAAATATCCAAGAGCAGCCCCAGTACGACCCATCGCGTGTACGCCCCTCGTTGGACAACAAGGCGGACCCACTTAAAACCTGTGAATTAAAAGAGAAAAACATTATTATCATCCCACATCCTTATACATTCCCAGGGACGTCCCAATGCTAATGAACCTGATTTAAAACAATCTCCTACATCATCCCATCCCCAACCCACTCATGTGCCTGTCTAAGTTACTCTTAAACAACAGCACACAACTAGTCACAGACTCCAATCTCTCTCTGGGTCATTTTCTTTTTGATAAATCACTCTTTTCTTCCAATTATTTTCTGTTGATTGGTTAATGATGTTTTCCACATTGTGGCCTGTTTCTCACCAGTTCCCCGTTCCACATCACTCAGACTCCTCAGTAACTCAGCAGGATCTTCCTCTGAAACATCGCTGAGGTTACGTATGAGACTGATCCAACCTATAAGATATGTTTAGCATGGTGATCGTTTTTCTTCTTCTTTGGATGATACGAATATTTGCAGAAGTGAATGGGATGCACGTAGATAGGATGCAAGACTGGGCGGAGAAGTGGCAGATGGACTTCAACGCACGTAAATGTGTAGTGGTCCATTTTGGCAGGACCAATGGGATGAAGGAATACAATATCAAGGGTAGAACTCTTAGCTGTGTTGAAGAGCAGAGGGATCTTGGGGTCCGGGTCCACAGGAATCTTAAATCGGCCGCGCAGGTGGAGGATGTGGTCAAGAAGATGTCATAGAATCATAGAAACCCTACAGTGCAGAAAGAGGCCCTTCAACCCATTGAGTCTGTACTGAACACAATCCCACCTAGGCCCTACCCCCATATCCCGACATATTATACCCACTAATCCCTCTAACCTAAGCATCTCAATTTCTTAGCACGGCCAATCAACCTAACCCGCACATCTTTGGACGGTGGGAGGGAAACCGGAGCACCCGGAGGAAACCCACGCAGACACAGGAAGAATGTGCAAACTCCACTCAGACAGTGACCCCGAGGCTGGGAATCGAACCCGGGTCCCTGGAGCTGTGAAGCAACAGTGCTAACCCACTGTGTTACCCGTGCCGGCGGAAGGGACAATTTCAAGGAGACGCAAGGTACAAGTGAGAGGGTAGAAAATGTACAAACAACAAAGAACAACGCAGCCCGGGAAACAGGCCCTTCAGCCCAACAAGCCCGTGCTGCCCATTTTAACACTCAGTGAGAGCCTCGTTCCAATCCTTCTTCTATCTGTGACTTCTGTCTGCGCCTCTTGGACTCCACACTAAAGGGGGTGCAAATTTAGAGAATTCTATGTGCGCCAGATTGAGGGAGGTCTAATTTAGGGACAATTTGTTAACACTAATCAGCCTAAGAGCACGTTTTTTTGGGGTGTGGGAGGAAACCGGAGCACCCGGAGAAAACCCACGCAAGCACGGGGAGAATGTGCAAAACTCCCACAGATACCGGCCCAAGTCGGAGATCCGACCCGGGTCCCTGTAACTGCACAGCAAACGGTGATAGAAACTGAGCTATCGTGTTGCCCGACAGACGGTCCAGTTTAAGCCTACACTAAACCCCGTGAAGCACTGGGCAACTCTCGAAACAACATCCAAGAGCAGCCCTCGTGCGACCCACCGCGTGTCTGCCCCTCGTTGGACAAGATCTTTGCAGTGGCCGTTGCTAACTGGCCTCACTACACAAACACAGTGGCTCCAACAGCAGGTAGGTGAGTAGGGGGACTGAGGGGAGCATCCCGGCTCCCCCAAAATCTTTGCGAGAGGGAGTGTGACGAAACCCTCCTCACTTTCCTAAGGGGCGCCTCCCCAACATCAAGGAATTCGCCGCCTTCCGAAGCAAAGCACCCTGCTTGGAGGTCACCGTGTTCACAAACATCCGCTCCCTCCGTCACCTCCGCTCAGTCGCAACAGTGTGTACTACCTACAAGACACAGTGCAGCAACGTACCAAAGAGACAGAACCTTTCGAACCCACGGCCATTTCCTTGGTGAACAAAAAGGGCAGCAGATAGAACATAGAACATTACAGCGCAGAACAGGCCCTTCGGCCCACGATGTTGCGCCGACCAGTTAAAAAAAACAATGACCCTCTAACCTAAACCAATCCCTTTCCATCCATAAACCTATCCACGGATCTCTTAAACGCCCCGAAACTAGGCGCATTTACAACCGCAGCAGACAGGGCATTCCAGTCCTTCACCACCCTCTGGGTAAAGAACCTACCCCTGACATCGGTCCTGTAACTACCACCCCTTAATTTAAAGTCGTGCCCCCTCGTGCTAGATTTCTCCATCAGAGGAAAAAGGCTATCACTATCCACCCTGTCTAAACCTCTAATCATCTTATATGTTTCAATAAGATCCCCTCTTAGCCGCCTTCTTTCCAGCGAAAACAACCCCAAATCCCTTAGCCTCTACTCATAGGACCTCCCCTCCATACCAGGCAACATCCTGGTAAACCTCCTCTGCACCCCTAAGGGGAGGGTGTTAAATTGGGGGAGGGCTAGATACAACCTATTAGGCAGGATCTTAAAGATACGGACTGGGGTACGCTGTTTAACGGTAGGTCGACGCTGGGTATGCGGGAGTCTCTCAAGGGAAAACTAAAATCTTTACAGGAAAGTCATGTGCCGGTCAAGAGGATGGATGGGAAAGGTAGGATTAGAGAGCCTTGGGTAACTAGGGATATTGAGGACCTGGTCAGGAGAAAGAGGGAGGCGTACACTAGATCTAGGCATTTGAGGACAGAGATAGCGTTAGAAGAATACAGAGAATGTAGGAGAGAACTTAAAAGGGGCATCAGAAAGGCAAAAAGGGGCCACGAAATGGCTTTGGCGGGTTGGATTAAGGAAAATCCTAAGGCATTCTACTCCTATATTAGAAACAAAAGGATGGTTAGAGGGAATATTGGTCCTCTCAGGGACAGAGGAGGGGAACTATGCTTGGAGCCTGGGGGAATGGGGGAGATCTTGAATGAACTTGGGGGTTATAGATAGGTCTATAGATTGGTGGGGTTGATGCGATCGGCGCAACTCGAGGGCCGAGGGCCTGTTTGTGCTGTAATGTTCTATGTTCTATGTTCTATGAATACTTTGCGTCGGTATTCACTCAGGAGAGGGGTCTGATCTCTGCTGCTGTGCTTGAGAAGTTTGAGGATCCGTTGAGGGAAATAGTCATCACGAGGGAAGAGGTGTTGGGACTTTTAGACAATATAAAGACGGATAAATCTCCGGGGCCTGATGGCATCTATCCTAGGCTGCTAAGGGAGGTGAGGGATGAAATTGCTGGGCCTCTGACGCAAATTGTTGTCTCTTCTTTGGACACAGGTGAGGTCCCAGAGGATTGGCGGATTGCAAATGTAGTAGCGTTGTTTAAGAAGGGTCAGAGGGATAACCCAGGGAACTATAGGCCAGTGAGCTTGACTTCAGTTATAGGCAAGATAATGGAGAGGATCCTCAAGGATAGGACGTATGAGCATCTGGAGCGCTGCAATCTGATCAGGGATACGCAGCATGGCTTCGTTACAGGGAGGTCGTGCCTTACGAATCTATTGGAATTTTTTGAAGAGGTGACAAAAACGGTTGACGAAGGACATGCCGTTGATGTTTTCTATATGGATTTCAGTCAGGCGTTTGACAAGGTCCCTCACGGTAGGCTGATAGAAAAGGTGAAGGCTCATGGGATACAAGGCCAGGTATGTAGATGGGTGGAGAACTGGCTTGGGAGGAGGAGACAGCGGGTAGTAGTGGAAGGCTTCTTTTCCAATTGGAGGTCTGTCACCAGTGGGGTGCAGCAGGGCTCGGTACTAGGACCTCTACTATTTGTAGTATATATTAGTGACTTGGAAGAGGGGGTAGGTGGTGTGATCAGCAAATTTGCTGATGACACTAAGATGGTTGGATTGGCGGGTACTGAGGAGCAGTGCCTGGCAATGCAACAGGACATAGACAGGCTGGTAGATTGGGCAGATAGATGGCAAATGGAATTTAATCCGGAGAAATGCGAGGTGATGCACTTTGGCCGGAATAATGTGGAGGGGAGTGATATGATAAAAGGTAGAACTATCCGGAGTATAGATACGCAGAGAGACCTGGGGGTGCAGGTACACAAGTCCCTGAAGGTGTCGGTGCAGGTGCAGAATGTGATGAGGAAAGCGTATGGCATGTTAGCCTTCATAGGAAGGGGTATAGAATATAAGAGTAGGAGTCTGATGTTGCAGTTGTATAGAACGTTGGTTAGGCCTCACCTGGAGTACTGCGTCCAGTTCTGGTCGCCGTACTACCGGAAGGATGTAGAGATCCTGGAGAGAGTGCAGAGGAGATTTACCAGGATGTTGCCTGGTATGGAAGGGCTGTCTTACGAGGAAAGATTGAACGCACTTGGGCTGTTTTCCCTTGAGAGACGTCGGCTGAAGGGGGATCTAATAGAGGTTTATAAGATTATGAAGGGGATAGATAGAGTAAATGGTGTTAAGCTTTTTCCGCTCTTAGAAATAGATAGAACGAGGGGTCACGGGCTTAGGGTGAGGGGGGCTAGATATAAGACTAATATTAGAGGGCAGTTTTTCACACAAAGGGTAGTGGGGATGTGGAATGTACTGCCGAGTAAGGTGGTGGAATCAGGCACGCTAGGGTTGTTCAAGAGTCACTTGGACAGCCACATGAGTGGTCAACATATAGGGGGATATAGCAGGCCTTACTAAGCATTGTAGGCTTGGGGTTCAGTTTTAGCCTCAGGGATATAGAGTCTTTTAATAATGAATTTTTATCCACAGGCATTGAAGTCCAGCAAGGGGCATACGGGCGGCAGGTTGTGGTGGGCTGCTCTTGGATATTGCTTCGGGAGTTGCCTACTGCTTCATGTCGTTGGTGTGCGTAAACTGGACCATCTCGAGGACATCATGACAGCTCAGAGGCTATCTCTGTTGCTGTGCGGACACATGGACTTGGGCCTGTGTCCGTGGGAGTTTGCGCGTTCTCCCCATGGTTGCGTGGGTTTCGTCCGGGTACTCCGGTTTCCTCCCACATCCCAAAAATGTGCTTTTAGGCTGATTGATTGGGTAACAAATTATCCCTATATTGGACCTCCCTGATCCTCACACATCAGGCATAGACTAAAATCATGAATAGATCACTGGCGGCGCGGGCTCGTTGGGCCGACGGGCCTGTTTCCCGTGCTGTGTTGTTCTTTGTTCTTTGTTCTTTGTAACATCACATCCTTCCTGTAATGTGGGGACCAGAACTGCACACAGTACTCCAAGTGAGGCCGCACCAGAGTTGCGTACAGTTGCAACATAACACTGCGACTCCTAAATTCAATCCCTTTACCAATAAACGCCAAGATACCTTTTGCCTTCTTAACAACCTTATCTACTTGACTCCCAACTTTCAGGGATCTATGTACACATACACCTAGATCCCTCTGCTCATCCACACTATTCAAAGTCCTCCCGTTAGCCCTATACTCGACACATCTGTTATTCCTACCAAAGTGAATTACCTCACACTTCTCCGCATTAAACTCCATTTGCCACCTCTCGGCCCTGCTCTGCAACCTGTCGAAGTCTTCCTGCAACCTATGACACCCTTCCTCACTATATACCACACCTCCGACTTTGGTGTCATCAGCAAATTTACTAATCCACCCAACTATACCCTCATCCAGATCATTAATAAAAATTACAAACAGCAGTGGCCCCAAAACAGGTCCCTGAGGCACACCACTCGTAACCGAACTCCATGATGAATATTTACCATCAACCACCACCCTCTGTCTCCTATCTGACAGCCAATTCCTGATCCAATTTCCTAGATTACCCACAATCCCATACATCTGCATTTTCTGCAGAAGCCTATCATGGTGAACCTTATCAAACGCCTTACTAAAATCCATATACACCACGTCCACTGCCTTGCCCCCATCCACCTCTTTGGGTCACTTTCTCAAAAAACTCAATAAGGTTAGTAAGGCACGACCTACCCGTCACAAAACCATGCTGACTATCTCCAATCAATTCATTACTCTCCAAATAGCTATAAATCCTATCCCTAATATTTTTTTCTAAAACCTTGCCTACAACAGCAGATACATCGGGGAAAAACCATCGCCTGGGAGCTCCCACCTGAGCATGAGCACCGTGACTTTGAAATGTAAATGAGGAAGGAGGTTTACCAGGACGCCGCCTGGTTTGGAGGGAAGGTCTTACGAGGAAAGGTTGAGGGAGCTTTTCTCTTTGGAGCGGAGGAGGACGAGAGGCTACTTAATAGAGGTTTATCAGATGATGAGGGGGATTGATAGAGTGGACGTGCAGAGAGTGTTTCCTGTAGCTGTTACTAGGGGGCATAACTGTAAGGTTGATGGTGGGAGATGTAGGAGGGATGTCCGAGGTAGATTCTTTACTCAGGGAGTGGTTGGGGTGTGGAATGCACTGCCTGTGGAGTCGGACACTTTAGGAACTTTCACGCGGTTATTGGATAGGCAGATGGAGCACACCAGCACGATAGGGAGTGGGATGGACTGATCTTGGGTTTGGACATAGCTCGGCACAACTCGGCACAGCCTGTGCTGTGCTGTACTGTTCTATGTATCCCCGGTCCTTCTTGGAGCTCCCTCCCCACCAGCATTGTGGGTGGATCAACAGCACGTGGACCCCAGTTTCTCAACAAGCTCACTGCCACCTTCTCAAGGGCATCTTGCAATAGATGTTGGACAGTTTTCGGGGGTGAAATCCCTCGAAAGAATACAAAAACGAGAGCGTGTTTCTGGAGACTTGGCACAGTCACACGCAACTTGACACGAGAATTCCAGATAGAATGGACTGAAACCGAGACTTCCAGTGTACACCGACAGGGGAACAAAGAGAGGGTGAGGAAGGAAGGTAATTAAAGTGATGGCAATAGTTCTCAACTTGTTGTGGAGACACCGCAGACAGAGAAAGGGCAGTAAAATGGGACACGGTGGTGTTTTCAACAGATTTAAGCA
Organism: Prionace glauca; assembly: GCA_037974335.1. Classification (NCBI taxonomy): domain Eukaryota; kingdom Metazoa; phylum Chordata; class Chondrichthyes; order Carcharhiniformes; family Carcharhinidae; genus Prionace; species Prionace glauca. The sequence continues at coordinate 27,942,518 of CM075759.1, forward strand.
ATAAGAACATAAGAAATAGGAGCAGGAGTGGGGCCATCTAGCCCTTCGAGCCTGCCCCACCATTCAATAAGATCATGGCTGATCTGATAGTGGATCAGTTCCACTTTCCCGCTTTCTCCCCAAAACCCTTAATTCCCCTGTCTATCAGAAACCTATCTACCCGTGACTTAAATATATCCACCACTTCAACGGGTAGAGAATTCCAGAGACTCACCACCCTTTGAGTGAAGAAGTTCCTCCTCAACTCTGATCTAAACTGCACACCCCCCCCCTATCTTGAGGCTGTGCCCTCTAGTCCTGCTGTCCTTTCTAAGCGGGAAGAATCTCTCTACCTCTACCCTATCCATCCCCTTCATTATGTTATGTGTCTCTACAAGATCCCCCCTCATCCTCCTAAACTCCAACGAGTACAGATACAGTCTATTGTTTCTCTCTTCATAGTCCAACCCCCTCATCTCCGGTATCAGCCTAGTAAACCTCCTCTGCACTCCCTCCCAGGCCAAAATATCCTTTCGCAAGTGCGGGGACCAAAACTGCACACAGTACTCCAGCTGTGTCCTCACCAGTGCTCTGCACAGTTGCAGCAAGGCCTCCCTACTTTTATATTCAATCCCCCTCGCGATGAAGGCCAGCATCCCATTCACCTTCCTGACCACCTGCTGCACCTGCAGACTGGGTTTTTGCGACTCATGCACAAGGACCCCCAGGTCCCTCTGCACCGTCGCCTGCTGCAGTTTTTCACCCTTTAAATAGTAATCCCTCCCACTATTATTTCTGCCAAAATGGATAACCTCACACTTGCTAACAATGATTGTGGAATTCATAACCCAATGGAGAGACTTACCGGGGACTCCGATCACACCCAGAATGGGATAGTAAATATGTTGAACTACGCGCAGTACAAATTGAATCTTCTCTTCCAACTCTATCGAAAAATAATCTGTAGTAATCATAAAAAGTGCATAGGAGAGACTGTCAACAATTCTCAGATTCTGATCTATTGTTGGAACAGCCCAGTCCATCGATCCCAGATTATGATCCATTCGCGTAATATTCCGGTCCATCGTTCCCAGATTTTGATCCATTGATGCAATATTCCGGGCCATCGTTCCCAGATTTTGATCCGTTGATGTAATATTCCGGTCCATGGTTCCCAGATTTTGATCCATTGATGTAATATTCCGGTCCATGCTTCCCAGATTTTGATCCATTGATGTAATATTCCCGTGCACTGTCTTCAGAATCGAACCCGTTGTTGGAAAACTGAAGTCCATTTTCCCAAGACTCTGATCCATTGTTGGAGCATCGCACTCAGTTCTTCCCGGATTCCTATATTATCCGCCACCCTCTCTGGATCCACAGTTAATCTGGGACGTGTCGCTGCTACCCACACTGCGGAATAACAGATCGGATAAAGGCCCTGTTTTTAATGAGAGACGTGGAACCCTCCAGTGAGACGAAGGTGATCCATGGAGACTGGATTCAGTTACGATCAGGGAACAAACAACGTGAGTTAACCCCCTCCAACCCAACACCTCGCGCTTCACAATGAAGAGCATACACTCGACGTGGAAGTGGTCCATGAGACAGGAAAGCTGGAAGAACCACAGGCACCTCCTTTCAATCTGCCTTGTCCATCGTAGTGGGGCTTGCGCTGTCAACGTCACAGGAACATAAGAAATAGGAGCAGGAGTGGGCAAGCTAGCCCTTCGAGCCTGCCCCGCCATTCAATAAGATCATGGCTGATCTGATAGTGGATCAGTTCCACTTTCCCGCTTTCTCCCCATAACCCTTCATTCCCCTGTCTATCAGAAACCTATCTACCCGTGACTTAAATATATTCAGCGAGGCAGCCTCCACCACTTCAACGGGCAGAGAATTCCAGAGATTCATCGCCCTTTGAGTGAAGAAATTCCTCCTCAACTCCGATCAAAACTGCTCCTCCCTTTATCTTGAGGCTGTGCCCTCTAGTCCTGCTGTCCTTTCTAAGCGGGAAGAATCTCTCTACTTCTACCCTATCCATCCCCTTCATTATCTTATATGTCTCTATAAGATCCCCCCTCACCCTTCTAAACTCCAACGAATAGTGACCCAGTCTATTTAGTCTCTCCTCATAGTCCAACCCCCTCATCTCCGGTTTCAATCTGCCCTCTCTCTGTATTGCTGTGATATACTCCCCAATCAGTAAAGCCAAACCCCCGCCTCTTTTGCCAATCGCTTTGCGCAGTCTTAAAGCATCTAAATCCTGGAATGCTAAACTGCCAGTCCCGCCCTTCTGTCATCTAAATATCCAGAATTGACACAATATTTGAGCTGTGTTTAAGAAGCCAAGTTGTAAGTTCATCCACCTTACCTGATATATTCCTTGGTTTAACCAAACGCCATTCACCCATCTACCCTGTCATGTTTATCACACTCTCCCTGTGTTTTATTTCTCTCAGCGTTATTGGGCCCATTCGCTGTCTCAACACTGTGTTCTGTGGAACCTTCTTGATGGATTTTTTTTGGTTGTCTGCCGTCCAGTTTTCCCCATCACCGTCTCGAGTTTCTGTCCCCCAGGTTACTTCCCATCTCACTTCCTGCACTGTTAGCCATTCCAAATAGTGGGGAGGGGACAGAGCGTCTGGAGGAACTTTCAGAGATCGGAAGGGGTGAAGGGGCTGGAGGGGGTTACAGCGATAGGGAGGGGGCTGTAGGGGCTGGAGGAGGTTACAGAGATAGGGAGGGGGCTGCAGGGGCTGGAGGAGGTTACAGAGATAGGGAGGGGGTGTAGGGGGCTGGAGGAGGTTACAGAGATATGGAGGGGGTGTGGGGGGATGGAGGGGGTTACAGCGATAGGGAGGGGGCTGTAGGGGCTGGGGGAGGTTACAGAGATGGGGAGGGGGTATAGGGGGCTGGAGGAGGTTACAGAGATAGGCAGGGGGTGTAGGGCGCTGGAGGAGGTTGCAGACATAGGGAGGGGTGTAGGGGGGCTGGAGGAGATTTCAGAGATAGGTAGGGGGTGTAGGGAGCTGGAGGAGGTTACAGAGATAGGGAGGGGGTGTAGGGCGCTGGAGGAGGTTACAGAGATAGGGAGAGGGTGTAGGGAGCTGGAGGAGGTCACAGAGATAGGGAGGGGTTGTAGCGGGCTGGAGGAGGTTACAGAGATAGGGAGTTGTATAGGGGGCTGGAGGAGGTTTCAGAGATAGGGAGGGTTGTAGGGGGGCTGAAGGAGGTTACAGAGATAGGGAGGGGGTGTAGGGGGCTGGAGGAGATTGCAGAGATAGGGAGGGGGCGTAGGGGGCTAGAGAAGGTTACAGAGATAGGGAGGGGGTGTAGAGGGCTGGAGGAGAGTTTCAGAGATAGGGAGAGGGTGTAGGGGGCTGAAGGAGGTTACAGAGATAGGGAGGGGGTGTAGGGGGCTGGTGGAGGTTACAGAGATAGGGAGGGGTATAGGGGGCTGGCGGAGGTTTCAGAGATAGGGAGGGGGTGTAGGGGGCTGGAGGGATTTGCAGAAATAGGGAGGGCGTGTAGGGTGCTGGAGTAGGTTACAGAGATAGGGAGGGAGTGTAGGGGCTAGAGGAGGTTACAGAGATAGGCAGGGGGTGCAGGGAACTGGAGGATGTTGTTGGGATAGGGAGGTGGATGTAGGGGCTTGGAGGATGTTATTGGGATAGGGAGGTGGGTGTAGCGGACTGGCGGATGTTATTGGGATAGGGAGGGGTTGTAGTGGACTGGAGGATGTTATTGGGATAGGGAGGGGTTGTAGGGGACTGGAGGATGTTATTGGGATAGGGAGGGGGTGTTGGGGACTGGAGGATGCTATTGGGATAGGGAGGTGGGTGTAGGGGATGGAGGATGTTTTTGGGATAGGGAGCGGGTTTGGGGTCTGGAGGATGTTATTGGGATAGGGACATGGTGTAGGGGAATGGAGGATGTTATTGGCATAGGGAGGGTGTGTAGGGGACTGTAGGATGTTATTGGGAGAGGGTGGTGAGTGTAGGGGACTGGAGGATGTTATTGGGATAGGGAGGTTATGTAGGGGACTGGAGGATGTTATTGGGATAGGGAGTGGGTGGAGGATATTGGAGGATGTTGTTGGGATAGGGAGGAGGTGTAGGGGTCTGGAGGATGTTATTGGGATAGGGAGCGGGTGTAGGGGTCAGGAGGATGCTATTGGGATAGGGAGGGTGTGTAGGGGACCAGCGGATGTTATTGGGATAGGGAGGGGTTGTAGTGGACTGGAGGATGTTATTGGGATAGGGAGCGGGTGTAGGGGTCAGGAGGATGTTATTGGGATAGGGAGGGGGTGTAGGGGACCGGCGGATGTTATTGGGATAGGGAGGGGTTGTAGTGGACTGTAGGATGTTATTGGGATAGGGTGGTGAGTGTAGGGGACTGGAGGATGTTATTGGGATAGGGAGGTTATGTAGGGGACTGGAGGATGTTATTGGGATAGGGAGTGGGTGGAGGATATTGGAGGATGTTGTTGGGATAGGGAGCAGGTGTAAGGGTCTGGAGGATGTTATTGGGATAGGGAGCGGGTGTAGGGGTCTGGAGGATGTTATTGGGATAGGTAGGGTGTGTAGGGGACTGGAGGATGTTATTGGGATAGCGAGGGGGTGTAGGGGACTGGAGGATGTTATTGGGATAGGGAGGGGTTGTATGGGACTGGGGGATGTTATTGGGATAGGGAGAAGTTCTAGGGGACAGGGGGATGTTATTGGGATAGGGTGTAGCAATTTCTCGCGCTTGGAGGAAGTTATAGTGATTGCCTTCGGGGTCTGGAGAATGTTGTGGGTGCGGACGAGATTTAGGGACTGGACGACGTTACAGAGCGAGGGAGGGAGGGGCGTCGGGTCTGGCGGAGGTTACAAAGATTGGGAAGGGTGTCGGGACTGGAGGAAGTGGCAGAGAGAGGGACGTGTGTCGGTGGGGGGTGCTGGAGGAAGTCACGGGGAAAGCTAAGTACAGAGGTTAGGTACAGAGAGTAACATGACTGGCCTGGAACATGGATTAAAATGTCATCTCCACCCTCTCCAAGTCAATCCCACATTTGTCTATATTTCAGTGAGAAATGATGGTTATCTGTCTGCTTCCCCAGAAATTCAGTACAAACTCCGACAACACCGGGTTTAAGTCCAACCGATTTATTTGATAGTAAACCCACAAGCTTTCGGGGTTTGTCCCTTCATCAGGTGAATGGAGAGTTCTGGCCTCGGACAGAGCATATAAAGCACAGACAGTTTACAGATTACTGATTAGAATGCGAATCTTTGCACCTAACCTGCTGTTCAAGTCTTAAAGTGGCCGACAATGTGTGTGGAAGGAGCACTGATCACAGGTTACAGAGATGTGTATTGTCTCCAGACTGCACAGTGAGTGAAGTTTTGCAAACCCAGGCAAGTCACGGGAGTTACAGATAGTGCAACATGAACCCAAGATTGATTGGCCGTGCTAAGGAAATTGTTCCTTAGTGTCCAGGTTAGAGGGATTAGTGGGTATAATATGGAGGTAGAGCCTGGGTGGGATTGTGGCCGGTGCAGACTCGATGGGCCGAAAGGCCTCTTTCTGTAGGGTTTCTATAATTTAAAAAAAGGCATTAACCTTAAGGGGTTCTGTGGTGTTAATGTTGGGGTTAATGTTAACATTAACATCATTATTAAAGTTAATCTTAACATTAAGGTTCATCTTGATGTCGTGTTTAATATTAACACTGAGGTTAATGTTAATAATGAGATTAATGCTAATATAGACGCTATTGTTAATATTAATTTTAAAGTTAGGTTTTTACATTCTGTTTAATATTAACGTGGTGATGAGTGTTAACATTGCGTACGATGTTAATACCAGGCGACACGGTCACAGAGTCGTTGGCACTGATGTCTCATGGTGCCTGGGACTCGGGTCCGATTCCCGGCCCTAGCCACTGCCAGTCAGGAGCCTGCACATTCTCCCCGTGTCTGCGTGGGTTTCCTCCGGGTGCTCCGGTTTCCAGTTAGGTGGACTGGCCATGCTAAATGCTCCCTCAGTGTACCCAAACTGAGTGTTGACTCACAGCTTTTCACAGTAACTTCATTGCAGTGTTAATGTTAGGCTACTTGTGACGCTAATAAATAAACGTCAGACTTCAAGGTTAACATTTGTATTGTTTTAACTTTGAGGTGAATGTTAACAGTTAGGTTTATGTGAACAATTAGGTTAAATTTAATAGTTTGGATAATGTTAGTATTTGGCTTATTTTATCATTGAGATGTTAACAGTTAGGTTAATTTATTCTATCCTTCAACATTAACTCTGTGTTTAGATATTTGACACACGTCTTTGGACACTAAGGTGCAATTTAGCACGGACAATCCACCTAAGCCCTATATCTTTGGACACACACACCCATTACTGGGGAAATTACAATGGCTCATACACACAATCTGCAGATCTTTGAATATCAATTGGCAATTTGGCACGTCCAATCCACCCAACCTTTACATCTCGGGAGTTTGGGAGGAATCCGGAGCACCCTTAGGAAACCTGCGTGGAAATGGGTGAAAATGCAAACTCGGCACAGACACTAAAGTTGAAATCGAACGCGGGTCCCTGGTGCTGTGAGGCAGCTGTGTTGGTCACTGATACCATTCGGTATTAAATATTAGACGCCATTAGTTATTTTAATTCACGTTTTAACATAGAACATAGAACATAGAACATTACAGCACAAACAGGCCCTTCGGCCCTCGAGTTGCGCCGATCGCATCAACCCCACCAATCTATAGACCTATCTATAACCCCCAATCCCATTAAACCCCATATACTCATCCAGAAGTCTTTTAAAAGACCCCAGCGAGTTCGCCTCCACCACCGACGACGGCAGCCGATTCCAATCACTCACCACCCTCTGAGTGAAAAACTTACCCCTAACATCACCTCTGTACCTCCCTCCCCGCACCTTAAATCTGTGTCCCCTCGTAGCGACCATTTCAACCCGGGGAAATAGCCTCTGAGAGTCCACCCTATCTATTCCTCTCAACATTTTATAAACTTCTATCAGGTCGCCTCTCAACCTTCGCCTCTCCAGGGAAAAGAGTCCCAGCTCCCTCAACCTATCTTCATAAGGCATGCCTCCCAGTCCAGGCAACATCCTTGTAAATCTCCTCTGCACCCTTTCAATAGCTTCTACATCTTTCCTATAGTGAGGCGACCAGAACTGCGCACAGTACTCCAAATGAGGCCTGACAAGGGTCCTGTAAAGTTGCAGCATTACCTCCCGACTCCTAAACTCAATCCCTCGATTAATGAAGGCCAGTACACCATACGCCTTCTTGACCACCTCCTCCACCTGCGAGGCCGATTTAAGAGTCCTGTGAACCCGAACCCCGAGATCCTTCTGCTCTTCAACGCTACTAAGACCCCTGCCCTTAATAGTGTACTCGTTCATCCCATTGGTTCTGCCGAAATGGACTACTACACATTTATCCGCGTTGAAGTCCATCTGCCACTTCTCCGCCCATTCCTGCATCCTATCTATGTCCTGCTGCAACTTTTGACATCCTTCCAGACCATCCACAACACCGCCGACCTTCGTGTCATCAGCGAACTTGCTAACCCATCCCTCCACTTCCTCATCCAGGTCATTTATGAAAATGACAAACAACAAGGGTCCCAGAACAGATCCCTGGGGCACCCCACTGGTGACTGACCTCCATTCCGAAAAAGACCCATCCACAACCACTCTCTGCCTTCTGCAGGCAAGCCAGTTCTGGATCCACAAGGCCAAAGGCCCTTGGATCCCATGCCCTCTCACCTTCTCAAGAAGGTGAGAGGGCATGGGACCACCTCCCGCAAGAAACCTGTCCAGTTTCTTGCGGGAGGTGGTTTGAATGCTCACAGTCTACAAGCAAGTCATTAATTATGCTTCCGTTCACAGCTGTGAGGATATATTTACATTTCACCATTTTACTAAACCTACCCACACAGGATTATCGCTCTGATTGTATCATCCTTCCGTTCTCTTCTCTGTTGGAATAGATTGAGTTTGATACCAACGTAGAGACATCTGAGGGGCTGATTGGTGTAACAAATTGTCCCTAAACTAGTCTCCCCTCAATGTGGAATACCATAAGCATAGACAAGGGTCATGGGTGGAGAGGGGGAGGTCTGGTGATGTTAAAATGGCGGCGCGGGCTGGTTGGGCCGAAGGCCTGTTTCCCGGGCTGTGTTGTTCTTTGTAGGACAGGAAGAGGCCATTCAGCTCTGGCTCACTGTTCCTAATGACCTCATCTGATCATCCAACTCAATGGTCTAATCCCTTACCCGCCTGCTCTATCCATTCGCTCCCTTCGCCACATCTAATTCCTTCGTGAGGACACACACAGTGAATTGGCCTTTCTGTGGTGGAGGCCCGCCACACTCTGGGTGAAGAAACTTCTCCTCATTCCGGTCCTACGAAGCCTATTCCACATTCTCGGACACTCACTTCCGGCTCTGGACCTGCACACGACCAGATTGGAGGCAAAAATTAACTCCTGCTTCTCCAAAGGTCTCAGATTTCGATATGTATGGAAAATGGAAAGTATTGTTCTGGACCCGTTTAAGAAGCGTTTCACCCTGATCCACTGCGTAGCATTCAATATTGGCAACGCTTTGCTTAGGGAGTGTAAATTGGGGCAACCCTACAGTGCAGAAAGAGGCCCTTCGGCCCATCGAGCCTGCACCGAACACAATCCCACCCCCACCCCCCACATCCCTACATATTACACCCACTAACCTACGCATTCCTGATCACTAAGGGACAATTTCTTAGCACAGCCAATCACCCTAACCCGCACATCTTTGGACTGTGGGAGTAAGCCGGAGCACCCGGAGGAAACCCACACAGACACGAGGAGAATGTGCAGACTCCGCACAGACAGTGACCCGAGGCCGGGAATCGAACCCAGGAACCCTGGAGCTGTGACGCAACAGTGCTAACCCACTGTGCCACCGTGGGGAGAAATAGACTCTGACCTCATCAACTCCCAAAACTGCTCTGCTACAGACCCTGTTCTGCACAGAACCCACATTATCACATGACCCCGTCTATCAACTTTCCAAAGGAAGTGTTTGTACAAAAAAATCCATAAGCTCGATCTCAATAACAAATTCCTCGCCGGAATAAGACATTTACTTGCTTTGCAAACATGGAGTGAAATGTCTTCCAGACATACTGACTGCCGGCAGAGTAAATGATTGAGTTTAGGAGTCGGGAGGTAATGCTGCAACTTTACAGGACCCTCGTCAGGCCTCATTTGGAGTACTGTGCGCAGTTCTGGTCGCCTCACTACAGGAAAGACTTAGAAGCTATTGAAAGGGTGCAGAGGAGATTTACAAGGATGTTACCTGGACTGGGAGGCATGCCTTATGAAGATAGGTTGAGGGAGCTGGGACTCTTTTCCCTGGAGAGACGAAGGTTGAGAGGCGACCTGATAGAAGTTTATAAAATGTTGAGAGGAATAGATAGGGTGGACTCTCAGAGGCTATTTCCCCGGGTTGAAATGGTCGCTACGAGAGGACACAGATTTAAGGTGCGGGGAGGGAAGTACAGAGGTGATGTTAGGGGTAAGTTTTTCACTCAGAGGGTAGTGAGTGATTGGAATCGGCTGCCGTCGTCGGTGGTGGAGGCGAACTCGCTGGGGTCTTTTAAAATACTTCTGGATGAGTATATGGGGTTTAATGGGATTGGGGGTTATAGATAGGTCTATAGATTGGTGGGGTTGATGCGATCGGCGCAACTCGAGGGCCGAAGGGCCTGTTTGTGCTGTAATGTTCTATGTTCTATGTTCTATGTTCTAAATCTGAGAGCATGACAACCTCTCCCCTGCGCTACACACTATATCCGTTCTCCCTGTTTAACTCAATTCCAACGCTGCAAACTTCTGAAGGAATGCTGTGACACACACACACACACACAAACACACACACACACATGCGCACGCATGCACATACACACACACAATAACAGACAGACACACACACACACGCACATGCACGCACACACACACGCACAAAAACAGACAGACAGACACACACACAAAAACAGTTAGGCACACACACACAAAAACTGACACACACACACGCGAGACAGACAGACACACACACAAAAACAGACAGACACACACACACGCACGCACACAAATACATATACACTGGCACATACACACACATGCTAACATACACATACGTGTACACACACACACAAAAAAACAGACACACACACACACACACATGCGCAAGCACACACATACACACACACTGGCACATACGCACACACGCTAACATACAAATAAACACTCACACAACACAAACAATTCAACCATCCTTTAATCCCTTTTGAAACTGCTGTGGAGAGCTCTGAATCCTATATGTGGACGGATACCTTCAAAACCATGAATTAAGATCATTTTAAACACATTTAAACCTCTTCACGGACCCCTTTAAACTCCATTACCCGCACAAATAAAACATTTTAATAACAGCTTTGAGAGCCCTTAACAAAGGATTCCGGACACCATGAAAAACACTCAAACACGACACATTCAGCAGTTTGCAACAGGGTCAAAAGCAATCCCAGTTTAATCCGTGCTTTACGCAATTTTAGTGTCATTCAGGAAACGCTTTACAATGTTTCTATAAACTTCTTAAAGGCCAATGTTTAAACTCTTCCAAAACACGTGTTAATTCCTTTCTATATGTAGTTTTAAACAAGTTAAAGATTTCAATTTAAACCATTTATAAACCCCCGGAATAGATTTCCACAAGCAAATTTTTAAATATCTTTAACACCCTGATTGTAAATAGCACGGGGATAAATCTTTCAGCTCATTCATTGGACGTGACCTGGGGAGAAGCTCTTTTATTCCCTCATCCCACGATCCCATCCAAATCCGGCTGACCCTCATTCCCAACACCTCGCACCCGATGCATGGGGCGGCACGGTAGCACAGCGGGTTAGCACTGCTGCTTCACAGCTCCAGGGTCCCGGGTTCGATTCCCGGCCTCGGGGTCACTGTCTGTGTGGAGTTTGCACATTCTCCCTGTGTCTGCGTGCACACACATATACACACACACACACGCACACATTAACACACACACACATGAACACACACACACACATTAACACACACATATACACTTCATACAATCACTCAAACCATCCCAGAATATTTCATCATCCCGCCTAGGAACTGTTCATGAATGGCTGAAAATACTTATCGTGCGAACACGGAACTGTTAAACAATGCAAATTAAGACAGATGGGATGAAACAGTTGGGACCGAGTTGAAGAGACATTTCTTCACCCAAAGTTTGCACATTCTCCTCGTGTCTGCGTGGGTTTCCTCCGGGTGCTCCGGTTTCCTACCACAGTCAAAAGATGTGCGGGTTAGGTTCATTGGCTATGCTAAAATTGCCCCTTAGTATCCTGGGATGTGTAGGTTAGAGGGATTAGCAGGTAAAATGTGTAGGGATATGGGGATGAGGTTTGGGTGGGATTGTGTTTGCTGCAGACTCGATGGGCCGAAGGGCCTGTTTCTGCACTGTAGGGTTCTATGGTTCTATGGTTCAAAGTCTGGTGAACAAAGATCAAAGAACAACACAGCACAGGAAACAGGTCCCTCGGCCCTATAAGCCCGTGCCGCCCATTTTAACACTCAGTGAGAGCCTCATTCAAGTCCTTCGTCGCTCATCAACGTTTTTGTCTACCTCTAGTGGAACTCCACAATAAAGGGGGTGCAAATTTACGGAATTCTATGTGCGCCAGATTAAGGGAGATCCAATTTCGGGACAATTTGTTCACACCAATCAGCGTAAAAAGCACCTTTTTTGGGGTGTGGGAGGAAACCGGAGCACCCGGAGAAAACCCACGCAAGGACGGGGAGAATGTACAAAACTCCCACAGACACCGGCCCAAGCCGGAGATCCGACCCGGGTCCCTGTAACTACACAGAAAACGGTGATAGTCACTGAGCTGTCATGTTGCCTGTCAGATGGTCCAGTTTAAACCTACACTAAACCACGTGAAGCACTGGGCAACTCTCGAAACAACATCCAAGAGCAGCCCTCGTACGACCCATCGCGTGTCTGCCCCTTGTTAGACAACAAGGCGGACCCAATCCCCTGTGGATTAAAAGAGAAAAACATCAATAACATACACATCTTATGCAAACCTTCAGGGGAATCCCCAGAAGCTCAAAAGTAAAACAAGTGAGCCAGAAAATATGTTGAAAGGTCCACAGGAATCAAATGATTCCCAGGGACATCCCAAGGCTCCTGATCCTTATTTAAAACAATCTCCTATGTCCTCTCATCTCCAACCCACTCATGTGCCTGTCTAAGTTACTCTTAAACATCTCCAGCGTGCCTGCCTCCACCACCTTGCTTGGCAGAGAATTCCATACCCCCACTACCCTCTGTGTGAAAAACCTTCCTCTAACATCCAAATTATACCTCGCAACCCCCCCTCATCCTAAGCCCGTGGCCCCTCGTGATGTGCGTTTCCAATCTAGGAAAAAGCTTACCACTGTTTACTCTCTCCTCTGCTCTCTAATCCTACCTTTCCCATCCTTCCACTTAACCAGCACATGTCTTTCCTGCACCCATTGCAGTTTTCCCTTGAAGGACTCCCACATGCCAAACGTGGACTTGCCCTAGTTTGGCATGTGGGAGCCTATCCCGGTCTGTATCCCTAAGCTCCTGCCTAATCTGGCTGTATTTAGCCTTCCCCCAGTTTAGCACCCTCCCCTTAGGACAGCACTCATCTGTTGCAACTGTTTGAGTTTGGTAACTAAAGTGGTGAATAAGTAAATTGTGTTTGAGAATTTAAGATTGACTTAGTGTCTTTATTCGCTGTTGAGGATTAAAACACACACATATAAACACATAGACATACATACACACACAATTGCATGATCATTTATCAGTATCTGGACATCTGTATTTCTTTAGCAATACCAATGGATGAGAACTGAAGAGGCATGATCAACAAATTTGCAGATGGCACCAAGATTGGTGGCAGAGTGAAGAAGATATCTAAGATAGTGAGGGAGTATTGATCAATTGGGCCAGTGATTTGATGGACTGGAGATGGAGATTAATTCAGATCAATGCGAAATGATGCAATTTGCTGAATCGAACCACGACAAGACTTGCTCAGTTAATGGTAACGCGTTAGGGAGAGGTATAGATCGGGGCGGCACGGTATCACAGCGGGTTAGCACTGCTGCTTCACAGCTCCAGACTCCTGGGTTCGATTCACTGCCTGTGTGGGCTTTGCACATTCTCCCCGTGTCTGCGTGGGTTTTCTCCGGGTACTCCCGTTTTTTCCCACGGTCCAAAGATGTGCGGGTTAGGTTGATTGGCTGTGCAAATAAATTGCCCCAGGGATGCATAGGTTAGTGGGGTATATATAATACATAGGGATATGGGAGCAAGGGCTGGGTAGGTTTGGGTTCGGTGCAGACTCGATGGGCCGATGGGACTCTATCTGCACTGTGGGGTTCTATCAGCAAAGACATTGAGAGGTACAGATTCTTAACTCTTTAAAATTGGACGGTGGAGAAGGCATTTGGCATGTTTGGTTTCGTTAATGAGAACATTGAACACAAGTGTTGGGATGTCTTGGTGAAGTTACACACAGCGTTGGTAAGGCCACACGAGGAATGTTATGTACGGTTCTCTTAGGGAAAGGACATTATTGAACTATGTAGAGCGCAGAAAATATTCCAAAGATTCTACCAGGCCCTGAAGGCTTGAGTTATAAGGAGAGGCCGGGTAGTCTGGGGCCCTTTCTCCTGGAGGGTGGGAGGATTAGAAGCAACCTTACACAAACCTATCAAATAACAAGGAGCAGAAAACAGGTAGACGGTCAACATCTTTTCCCAAGTGTATGGGAGCCTCAAACTAGAGGGCAAAGGTGTACCGTGGGAGGGGAGAGATACAGTAGTGTGCGGGGGCCGGGGGAGGGGGCATTATTACTGGGGGGGGTGGGCATTATTTTCTACACAGAGAATGGCGGGTGTCAGGAATGAGCTGCCAGAGGTAGTGGATGAAGCGGGCACAATTTTGCATTAAAAAAAAACATTTAGACTGTCCCGTGGGTAAGATGGATATAGAGGGGTGTGGGCCAAACGCGGGCAATTGGGAAATTAGTGATGAAAATTGGACAAATGGACAAGTTGGGCTGACCGGCCTGTTTCCTCGTTGTAAGCCTCTAAACCTCGCTGAGGGATGGACTTTCACCTTTGAATCAGATGGACGTCAGGTGTCTCGAGCGAAGAACGGTACAGCACAGGAAACAGGCCCTTCGGTCCTCCAAGCCTGCGCCGCTCATTGGTCCAACTAGACTGTCCGTTTGTATCCCTCCATTCCCGGTCTGCTCATTTAACTATCCGGATAAGTCTTAAACAATCCCAGCGTGTCCGCCTCCACCACCCTACTTGGCAGCGCATTCCAGCCTCCCCACCCCCCTCTGTGTAAAAACACGTCCCTCTGAGATCGGAGTTATATCTCGCCCCCTCTCACCCTTGTGATCCCTCGTGATTTATTGACAAATCCCTGAAGGTCAGAGAGCAGATGCTTCAGAAAGCATTTGAGGTATTTTTCCCTTGGGGAGACGGTTTTGATAGCGTTAGGAGGTAATGCTGGTGCTGTATGGAGCCTTGGTTAGGCCACACTATGTATTGTTCTGGTAACATCGCTATAGGGACAATGTGATTGCACACAGGAGGGGTTACCGAGGATGTGATGGAGTATTTGAGCGACACAGATAGACTGGATGGGCGTGGGTTGTTTTATTGAGAGCAGAGCAGTCTAATTGGCGACGCAGTTGAGATACATAATTTGATAAGGGTTTTAAACAGGGTGAATAGGAAGTGCCTGTTCCCTTGTTCGAGGGGTCAGTCAAGAGGAGGGATGGTTTTAGGGTGTGGAACAGGAGGTTTGGAGGGGATTTAAGAAGTAGAGAGGTTTCTCACTCAGAGATTGGTGTCAATCTGAGATGCACTTCCTGGGAATGTCGTGGAGGCCAGAAAAATAATGACAAATTCCGCTCTCTATCCCCTGTAATAAACCAGATGCTTGGAAATCTTATCCAGAATCCTCAGGCTTTGCAAAACCGCTTCCCCGCCAGCCCTGGAATGCAATCCGTGCGTCCAAGAGAACTGAGCGACTGTTTGTTACCGATGGGACAGGGGGAGGAACAGACGGAGTTGGAGGCAGCTTTGGAGTCCTTCCTGCTTGGGAAGGACTAAATTACCCCCCCAACACCCTCCCCAACCATCATTCACATGGTTGGCGTGCACTGCCCATTCCTGCCACACTTGCAACACGCAAGCCCCTTAAGTGGGGGCCAGTATGTTACAGAATTAGACAGTTGTTAGCGCTGCTGCCTCAAAGCGCCAGGGACCAGGGTTCGATTCCGGCCTCGGGAGACTGTCTGTGCGGAGTAAAAGAGGAAAGTTGCAATGGCAATGAAAGGATATTGTGGGCGGGTAAGTGGGGAGGGGTGCGCTGACTAGTCTATTGAGTCGGATGATTAACTATGATCATGAGGAGCGGTAGCTTGGGCTCGAAGGGCCTCCTCCTGCCCCTGCGTTCTACGTTAATGGCAATCTCAATCTATTCCAACGGAGGGGAAACTAGAAGAATAACACAATTCGAGTTTTAATCCTATGTGAGTCAATTTAATTGTCAAATAAGGCAGTGTAACTATATCCCCATGGCTGTGAGTGGAAGTGTGTTTGGGAAATTCTGTTGCAGTCAATGAGAACCCACATCCTCTCCCAGAAACTGGAGATGCAGCAATCTCAATTAAAACATCTAATGACATCCAATATTAATACGTCATGGTATCAGTGGCCAGCACAGCTGCCTCACAACACCAGGGACCTGCGCTCGATTCCATCTCTATGGAAGAACTGTCTGCATGGAGTTTGCTCCCGTTTCATTCTGAACCCCAAAGATAAACAGGTTGGGTGGATGGGCAGTGCTAAATTGCCCCTTAGTGTCCAAAGATGTACAGGTTGGGTGGATTGGCCATGCTAAATTGCCCCTTAGTGTCCAAAGATGTGCAGGTTGGGTGGATTGGCCATGCTAAATTGTCCCTTAGTGTCCAAAGATTTGCAGTTTGGGTGGATTGGCCATGCTAGATGTGCAGTTTTGGAGGATTGGTCATGCTAAATTGTCCCTTAGTGTCCAAAGATGTGCAGGTTGGGTGGATTGGCCATGCTAAATTGTCCCTTAGTGTCCAAAGATGTGCGGGTTGGGTGGATTGGCTATGATAAATTGTCCCTTAGTGTCCAAAGATGTGCAGGTTGGGTGGATTGGCCATGCTAAATTGTCCCTTAGTGTCCAAAGATGTGCAGGCTGGGTGGGTTGGCCATGCTAAATTGTCCCTTAGTGTCCAAAGATGTGCAGGTTGGGTGGATTGGCCATGATAAATTGTCGCTTAGTCATTTGAGGTGATCTATAAAAATCACTTAGAGTAAGATCCCCAGGGATCTAGAACAGATCCTGGGGCACTCCACTCCATGCAGAATATGACCCATCTTTAACCACTCTTTGCATTCTGTGGGCAAGCCAGTTCTGGATCCACAAAACAATGTCCCCTTGCATCCCATCCCTCCCCCACCCTCACTTTCTCAATAAGCCTTTCATGAGGCACCTTATCAAATGCCATGCTGAAGTCCATATATACTCCATCTACTGTTCTTCATTCATCAATGTGTTTAATCACATATTCTAAAAATTCAATCGGACTCATAAGGCATGATCTGTCTTGACAAAGCCTACATGAGAGATAGTCAGACTGGCCAATGTGGAAACAGTGCAGAGAGCTGATCTCCATTCAGTGTAAGGGACAGTCAGACTGTCCAATGTGGGAACAACCCAATGAAATCATCTCTTTCCCTCACTAATTAGAGAGAATTTCCAGAATCACAGAACCCTACAGTGCAGAAAGAGGCCTTTCGGCCCATCGAATCTGCACCGAACACAATCCCATCCGGGCCCTACCCCCACACCCCAACATATTGTACCCACTAATCCCTCTAACTTACACATCCTTGGACAGTAAAGGGCAATTTCTTAGCATGGCCAATCAACCTAACCTGGACATCTTTGGACTGTTGGGGGAAACCGGTGGAAACCCACGCAGACACAAGGAGAATGTGCAAACTCCATTCAGATAGTGAGTGACCTGTGCCAGGAATCGAACCCAGGACCCTGGAGCTGTGAAGCAGCTGTGCTAACCACTGTGCTACCGCGCCGAATGATTGATAACTGCCTTAGAATTGGCAGAAAGCTCTCTCAATGTGACCTTTGGCCTCACCTTCTCCCACCCCCATTCTGTAAATGTCAAATAAAATGAAAAATTCAGGAACTTGCATTTATTCAATGCTCCAGTGTCTTGTGCATTCCTAGCTGGGACATCTGCAACAAAACATTACAGAAACTCACTGTGATTTCATTCAGCTCGTGCCATATTCTCCCCCCACCCCCCACACACACTTTCACCCCCATCCCACTCCGTCGGGGTCCTTGTGCTTGAGTCGCAAAATCCCAGCTTGCAGGTGCAGCAGGTGGTCAGGAAGGCGAATGGGATGCTGGCCTTCATAGCGAGGGGGATTGAATATAAAAGTAGGGAGGTCTTGCTGCTGCTATACAGGGCATTGGTGAGGCCACAGCTGGAGTACTCTGTGCAGTTTTTGGCGCCGCACCTGCGCAAATATATTTTGGCCTTGGAGGTAGTGCAGAGGAGGTTCACTAGGCTGATACCGGAGTAGAGGGGGTTGAGCTATGAGGAGAGGCTGAATAAACTAGGCTTGTACTCGTTAGAGTTTAGAAGAATGAGGGGAGATCTCATTGACACGTATAATATGATGAATGGGATGGATAAAATAGAGGTGGAGAGACTCTTCCCACTCAGAAAGGACAGTAGGACGAGGGGGCACAACCTCAAGGTAAAGGGGGGGCGGTTTAGAACGGAGTTGAGGAGGAACTTCTTCACTCAAAGGGTGGTGAATCTCTGGAATTCTCTGCCCGTTGAAGTGGTGGAGGCTACCTCGCTCAATGTTTATAAAACACGGGTTGATGGGTTTTTGATAAGAGAGGGGATTAAGGGTTATGGGAAGAGGGCGGGAAAGTGGAACTGAGCCACGACAGATCAGCCATGATCTTATTGAATGCCGGGGCAGGCTTGAAGGGCTAAGTGGCCTACTTCTGCTCCTATTTCTTACGTTCTTATGTTCTTATGTTCTGTCAGCTCCTGTTGAAATAGAAAGTACAATGGAAACTTTCTAGAAATTCTCAGTGAATCAATCCTGGTCTCTGTTTAATAAAGCGATGAATTGAAGCAAAGGGATATTTCAGCATATTCTTAAACTGCTCCCTGAACTTAGTCTGCGTCACAGCATAAATGGCAGTGTTTGTGCAGCAGCTTACCAGCTGCAGCACGAAGCCCACCTCCTTGATAAAAAGCGGAAAACCAAAAGGGTCACACTTAACTGACTGGATACAGATGAGCCTGTGTACTGTATAACCTGTTAATGTTGCCCATAACAAGATGAAATTCGCTGAGAGAACAAATAGCAAAATGATGGATTTCCTTCGACTCTCCAACTCTGGGTCTCTGGGTGCTTCCCCACTGCTCTGAGCCCGGAGTCTCCTGCGGGCTCTGTTAGTCACTAAAATGTGCCTGACAGTGAGAACGTTGAGCAGCAAAATCAGGACAAATGCGACACACGGCGTCAGAACGTGATGGCCACACTCAACTTTCAACCAGAACATAACCAGATCACCTCTGCTCCAACAAAACCAAGGATCGTTACGCAGCTTATACTCTGTTGTCAGCATGAAATACCAGGAAATATTCTTCAAACAGCTCAGCACTGCCACTGTCCCCAGAACCACAGCCGCTGTTCTCTCGTTGCAATATTTATTCTTCAGCTTGGGGCAACAGATGGCCACATATCGGTCAAAGGTGAAGGCGACGGTGAACCAGACGGAACAGTCAGTGACAGCGTAAAGCAGGACAGCGTGGATATTACATACAGGGACAAATATCAGGAACAGGAACTCCGTGAAGAAAACAATCGGGATGTGTCTCAGGATCAGGTCAATGATAATGACCAGTAGGTCCGCTGATGACATGGCCACCAGGTATTGAGTGATACAGTTAGAGAGAGCACACTTTTTCCGCTGGAGAATTACAATGGCGATTATGTTCACTGTAAAGAACAGAAATAAAACGTATGTTATAACTTGTAGAACGATACCTGCCCTTCTAACTTATGCCCATCAAATTACTCAATCTTTATGTCCAGACTGCAAATCCATTCTCTTCTCAATTCCTCGATTGAGTCTATCTGCAGCACCCTCTCCGGATGTTCATCGCAAACATAGAACAAAAACAGTCCGGGAAACAGGCCCTTCGGCCCAACGAGCCCACACCGCCCATTTTAACATCACCAGTCCCCCCTCTCCACCCATGACCCTTGTCTATGCTTACGGTATTCCACATTGAGGAGAGACTAGTTTAGGGACAATTTGTTCCACCAATCAGCCACATCTTTGGGGTGTGGGAGGAAACCGGAGCACCAGGAGAAAACCCACGCAAGCACGGGGAGAATGAGCAAACCTCCCCACAGACACCGGCCCAAATCCATGTGTCTGCACAGCAATCAGTGATAGTCACTGAGCTGTCGTCTTGCCCAGTATCTGGTCCAGTTTAAGCACACACTAACAACATGAAGCACTCGGCTACTCTTGAAACATCCAAGAGCAGCCCCAGTATGACCCATCACGTGTACGACCCTCGTTGGACAACATGGCGTACCCACTTAAAACCTGTGAATTAAAAGAGAAAAACATTATTATCATCCCACATCCTTATACATTCCCAGGGACGTCCCAATGCTAATGAACCTAATTTAAAACAATCTCCGATATCCTCCCATCCCCAACCCACTCATGTGCCTGTCGAAGTTATTCTTAAACAACAGCACACCACTAGTCACAGACTCCAATCTCTCTCTGGGTCATTTTTTTTTTGATAAATCACTCTTTTCTTCCAATTATTTCCTGTTGATTGGTTAATGATGTTTTCCACATTGTGGCCTGTTTCTCACCAGTTCCCCGTTCCACATCCCTCAGGCTCCTCAGTAACTCAGCAGGATCTTCCTCTGAAACATTGCTGAGGTTACTTGTGAGACTGATCCAACCTATAAGATGTGTTTAGCATGGTGATCGTTTTTCTTCTTCTTTGGATGATAGGAATATTTGCAGAAGTGAATGGGATGCACGTAGATAGGATGCAAGACTGGGCGGAGAAGTGGCAGATGGACTTCAACGCAGATAAATGTGTAGTGGTCCATTTTGGCAGGACCAATGGGATGAAGGAATACAATATCAAGGATATAAGTCTTAGCTGTGTTGAGGAGCAGAGGGATCTTGGGTTCACGGTCCTTAGGGCTCTGAAATCGGCCTCGCGGGTGGAGGATGTGGTCAAGAAGGCAGATGGTGTACTGGCCTTCATTAATTGAGGGATTGAGTTTAGGTGTCGGGAGGTAATGCTGAAACCTTATAAGACCCTTGTCAGACCCCACTTGGAGTACTGTGCTCAGTTCTGGTCGCCTCACTACAGGAAGGATGTGGAAGCTATTGAGAGGGTGCAGAGGAGATTTACAAGGATGTTGCCTGGATTGGGAGGCATGCCTTATGAAGATAGGTTGAGGGAGCTGGGACTCCTCCCCCTGGAGAGACGGAGGTAGAGAGGCGACCTGATAGTGGTTTATAAAATGTTGAGAGGAATATATAGGGTGGATTCTCGAATGATATTTCCCAGGGCTGAAATGGTCGCTACGAGAGGACACGGGTTTAAGGTGCTGGGGAGCAGGTACAGAGGAGATGTCAGGGGTAAGTTTTTCACTCAGAGGGTGGTGAGTGAGTGGAATCCCACCCCACCCCACCCACCACACAATCCCGCCCAGGGCATACCCCCCATATCCCGACATATTATACCCACTAATCCCTCTAACCTAAGCATCTCAATTTCTTAACACGGCCAATCAACCTAACCCGCACATCTTTGGACGGTGGGAGGGAAACCGGAGCACCCGGAGGAAACCCACGCAGACACGGGGAGAATGTGCAAACTCCACTGAGACAGTGACCCCGAGGCCGGGAATCGAACCCGGGTCCCTGGAGCTGTGAAGCAGCAGTGCTAACCCACTGTGTTACCCGTGCCGGCTGAAGGGACAATTTCAAGGAGACGGGAGGTACAAGGTGAGAGGGTGGAAAATGTACAAAGAACAACACAGCACAGGAAACAGGCCCTTCGGCCCAACAAGCCCGTGCTGCCCATTTTAACACACAGTGAGAGCCTCGTTCCAATCCTTCTTCTATCTGTGACTTCTGTCTCGCCTCTTGGACTCCACACTAAAGGGGGTGCAAATTTAGAGAATTCTATGTGCGCCAGATTGAGGGAGGTCGAATTTAGGGACAATTTGTTATCACCAATCAGCTTAAGAGCACGTTTTTTTGGGGTGTGGGAGGAAACCGGAGCACCCGGAGAAAACCCACGCAAGCACGGGGAGAATGTGCAAAACTCCCACAGACACCGGCCCAAGCCGGAGATCCGACCCGGGTCCCTGTAACTGCACAGCAAACGGTGATAGAAACTGAGCTGTCGTCTTCCCCGACAGACGGTCCAGTTTAAGCCTACACTAAACCACGTGAAGCACTGGGCAACTCTCGAAACAACATCCAAGAGCAGCCCTCGTACGACCCACCGCGTGTCTGCCCCTCGTTGGACAAGATCTTTGGATTGGCCGTTGCTAACTGGCCTCACTACACAAACACAGTGGCTCCAACAGCAGGTGGGTGAGTAGGGGGACTGAGGGGAGCGTCCCGGCTCCCCCAAAATCTCTGCGAGAGAGAGTGTGATGAAACCCTCCTCACTTTCGTAAGGGGCACCTCCCCAACAACATCAAGGAGTTCGCCGCCTTCCGAAGCAAAGCACCCTGCTTGGTGGTCACCGTGTTCACAAACATCCGCTCCCTCCGTCACCTTCGCTCAGTCGGAACAGTGTGTACTACCTACAAGACACAGTGCAGCAACGTACCAAAGAGACAGAACCTTTCGAACCCACGGCCATTTCCTTGGTGAACAAAAAGGGCAGCAGATACATCGGGGAAAAACCATCGCCTGGGAGCTCCCACCTGAGCATGAGCACCGTGACTTGGAAATGTAAATGAGGATGGAGGTTTACCAGGACGCCGCCTGGTTTGGAGGGAAGGTCTTACGAGGAAAGGTTGAGGGAGCTTTTCTCTTAGGAGCGGAGGAGGACGAGAGGCTACTTAATAGAGGTTTATCAGATGATGAGGGGGATTGATAGAGTGGACGTGCAGAGACTGTTTCCTGTAGCGGTTACTAGGGGGCATAACTGTAAGGTTCATGGTGGGAGATGTTGGAGGGATGTCCGAGGTAGATTCTTTACTCAGGGAGTGGTTGGGGTGTGGAATGCACTGCCTGTGGAGTCGGACACTTTAGGAACATTCACGCGGTTATTGGATAGGCAGATGGAGCACACCAGAACGATAGGGAGTGGGATAGACCGATCTTGGGTTTGGACATAGCTCGGCACAACACGGAGGGCCGGGGGGCCTGTGCTGTGCTGTACTTTCTATGTATCCCCGGTCCTTTTTGGAACTCCCTCCCCACCAGCATTGTGGGTGGATCAACAGCACGTGGACCCCAGTTTCTCAACAAGCTCACTGCCACCTTCTCAAGGGCATCTTGCAATAGATGTTGGACAGCTTTCGAGGGTGATATCCCTCGAAAGAATACAAAAACGAGAGCGTGTTTCTGGAGACTTGGCACAGTCACACGCAACTTGACAGGAGAATTCCAGATAGAATGGACTGAAACTGAGACTTCCAGTGTACACCGACAGGGGAACAAAGAGAGGGTGAGGAAGGAAGGTAATTAAAGTGATGGCAATAGTTCTCAACTTGTTGTAGAGACACGGCAGAAAGATAAAGGGCAGTAAAATGGGACAGGGTGGTGTTTTCAACAGACTTAAGCAATAAGAACATAAGAAATAGGAGCAGGAGTGGGCCATCCAGCCCTTCGAGCCTGCCCCGTCATTCAATAAGATCATGGCTGATCTGATAGTGGATCAGTTCCACTTTCCCGCTTTCTCCCCATAACCCTTCATTTCCTTGACTATCAGAAACCTATCTACCCGTGACTTAAATATATTCAGCGAGGCAGCCTCCACCACTTCAACGGGCAGAGAATTCCAGAGATTCACCACCCTTTGAGTGAAGAAGTTCCTCCTCAACTCTGATCCAAACTGCACACCCCCCTTATCTTGAGGCTGTGCCCTCTAGATCTGCTGTCCTTTCTGAGCGGGAAGAACCCCTCCACCTTGACCCTATCCATCCCCTTCATCATCTTATCTGTCTCTATAAGATCCCTCCCTCATCCTTCTAAACTCTAACGAGTACAAGCCCAGTCTATTCAGCCTCTCTTCATAGCTCAACCCCCTCAACTCCGGTATCAGCCTGGTAAACCTCCTCTGCACTCCCTGCAAGGCCAAAATATCCTTGCGTAAGAGCGGCGACCAAAACTGCACACAGTACTCCAGCTGAGGCCTCACCAGTGCCCTATACAGCTGCAGCAAGACCTCCCTATTTTTATATTCAATCCCCCTCGCTATAAAGGCCAGCATCCCATTCGCCTTCCTGACCACCTGCTGCATCTGCAGACTGGGTTTTTGCGACTCATGCACAAGGACCCCGAGGTCCTTCTGCACCGTAGCCTGCTGCAGCTTTTCGCCCTTTAAATAGTAATCCCTCCCACTATTATATCTGCCAAAATGGATAACCTCACACTTGTTAACAATGATTGTAGAATTCATAACCCAATGGAGAGACTTACCGGGGACTCCGATCACACCCAGAATGGGATAGTAAATATGTTGAACAACGCGCAGTACAAATTCAATCTTCTCTTCCAACTCTATCGAAAAATAATCTGTAGTAATCATAAAAAGTGCATAGGAGAGACTGTCAACAATTCTCAGATTCTGATCTATTGTTGGAACAGCCCAGTCCATCGTTCCCAGATTCTGATCCATTCGCGTAATATTCCGGTCCATCGTTCCCAGATTTTGATCCATTGATGTAATATTTCGGTCCATCGTTCCCAGATTTTGATCCGTTGATGTAATATTCCGGTCCATGGTTCCCAGATTTTGATCCATTCGCGTAATATTCCGGTCCATGGTTCCCAGATTTTGATCCATTGATGTAATATTCCGGTCCACTGTCTTCAGAATCGAACCCGTTGTTGGAAAACTGAAGTCCATTTTCCCAAGACTCTGATCCATTGTTGGAGCATCGCACTCAGTTCTTCCCGGATTCCTATATTATCCGCCACCCTCTCTGGATCCACAGTTAATCTGGGACGTGACGCTGCTACCCACACTGCGGAATAACAGATCGGATAAAGGCCCTGTTTTTAATGAGAGACGTGGAACCCTCCAGTGAGACGAAGGTGATCCATGGAGACTGGATTCAGTTACGGTCAGGGAACAAACAACGCGAGTTAACCCCCTCCAACCCAACACCTCGCGCTTCACAATGAAGAGCATACACTCGACGTGGAAGTGGCCCATGAGACAGGAAAGCTGGAAGAACCACAGGCACCTCCTTTCAATCTGCCTTGTCCATCGTAGTGGGGCTTGCGCTGTCAACGTCACAGGAACATAAGAAATAGGAGCAGGAGTGGGCAAGCTAGCCCTTCGAGCCTGCCCCGCCATTCAATAAGATCATGGCTGATCTGATAGTGGATCAGTTACACTTTCCCGCTTTCTCCCCATAACCCTCCATTCCCCTGTCTATCAGAAACCTATCTACCCGTGACTTAAATATATTCAGCGACGAAGCCTCCACCACTTCAACGGGCAGAGAATTCCCGAGATTCATCACCCTTTGAGTGAAGAAGTTCCTCCTCAACTCCGATCAAAACTGCTCCTCCCTTTATCTTGAGGCTGTGCCCTCTAGTCCTGCTGTCCTTTCTAAGCGGGAAGAATCTCTCTACTTCTACCCTATCCATCCCCTTCATTATCTTATATGTCTCTATAAGATCCCCCCTCACCCTTCTAAACTCGAACGAATACAGACCCAGTCTATTTAGTCTCTCCTTATAGTCCAACGCCCTCATCTCCGGTATCAATTTGCCCTCTCTCTGTATTGCTGTGATATTCTCCCCAATCAGTAAAGGCAAACCCCCGCCTCTTTTGCCAATCTCTTTGCTCAGTCTGAAAGCATCTAAATCCTGGAATGCTAAACTGCCAGTCACGCCCTTCTGTCGTCTAAATCTCCAGAATTGACACAATATTTGAGCTGTGTTTAAGAAGCCAAGTTGTAAGTTCATTCACCTTACCTGATATCCTCCTTGGTTTAACCAAACGCCATTCACCCATCTACCCTGTCATGTTTATCACACTCTCCCTGTGTTTTATTTCTCTCAGCGTTACTGGGCCCATTCGCTGTCTCAACACTGTGTCCTGTGGAACCTTCTTGATGGATTTTTTTTGGTTGACTGCCGTCCACTTTTCCCCATCACCGTCTCGAGTTTCTGTCCCCCAGGTTACTTCCCATCTCACTTCCTGCACTGTTAGCCATTCCAAATAGTGGGGAGGGGACAGAGCGTCTGGAGGAACTTTCAGAGATAGGGAGGGGTGAAGGGGCTGGAGGGGGTTACAGCGATAGGGAGGGGGCTGTAGGGACTGGGGAAGATTACAGAGATAGGGAGGGGGTATAGGGGGCTGGAGGAGGTTACAGAGATAGGGAGGGGGTGTAGGGCGCTGGAGGAGGTTACAGAGATAGGGAGAGGGTGTAGGGGGCTGGAGGAGGTTGCAGAGATAGGGAGGGGGTGTAGGGGGGCTGGAGGAGGTTTCAGAGATCGGGAGGGTTGTAGGGGAGCTGGACGAGGTTACAGAGATAGGGAGGGTGGTGTATGGGACTGGAGGATGTTATTGGATAGGGAGGTGGGTGTAGTGGACTGGAGGATGTTATTGGGATAGGGAGTAGCAATTTCTCGAGCTTGGAGGAAGTTATAGTGATTGCCTTCGGGGTCTGGAGAATGTTGTGGGTGCAGGACGAGGTTTAGGGATTGGACGACGTTACAGAGCGAGGGAGGGAGGGGCGTCGGGTCTGGCGGAGTTTACAAAGATTGGGAAGGGTGTCGGGACTGGAGGAAGTGGCAGAGAGAGGGACGTGTGTCGGTGGGGGCGGGGGGAGCTGGAGGAGGTCACGGGGAAAGCTAAGTACAGAGGTTAGGTACAGAGAGTAACATGACTGGCCTGGAACATGGATTAAAATGTCAACTCCACCCTCTCCTAGTCAATCCCACATTTGTCTATATTTCAGTGAGAAATGATGGTTATCTGTCTGTTTCCCCAGAAATTCAGTACAAACTCCGACAACACCGGGTTTAAGTCCAACCGATTTATTTGATAGTAAACCCACAAGCTTTCGGGGTTTGTCCCTTCATCAGGTGAATGGAGAGTTCTGGCCTCGGACAGAGCTTATAAAGCACAGACAGTTTACAGATTACTGATTAGAATGCTAATCTTTACACCTAACCTGCTGTTCAAGTCTTAAAGTGGCCGACAATGTGAGTGGAAGGAGCACTGATCACAGGTTGAAGAGATGTGTATTGTCTCCAGACTGCACAGTGACTGAGGTTTTGCAAACCCAGGCAAGTCACGGGGGTTACAGATAGTGCGACATGAACCCAAGATTGATTGACCGTGCTAAGGAAATTGTTCCTTAGTGTCCAGGTTAGAGGGGTTAGTGGGTATAATATGGAGGTAGGGCCTGGGTGGGATTGTGGTCGGTATAGACTCGATGGGCCGAAAGGCCTCTTTCTGTAGGGTTTCTATAATTTAAAAAAAGGCATTAACCTGAAGGGGTTCTGTGGTGTTAATGTTGGGATTAATGTTGACATTAACATTATTATTGAAATTAATCTTAACATTAAGGTTCATCTTGATGTCGTGTTTAATATTAACACTGAGGTTAATGTTAATAATGAGATTAATGCTAATATAGATGCTATTGTTAATATTAATTTTAAAGTTAGGTTTTTACATTTTGGTTAATATTAACGTGGTGATGAGTGTTAACATTGCGTACAATGTTAATACCAGGCGACACGGTGACAGAGTCGTTGGCACTGATGTCTCATGGTGCCTGGGACTCGGGTCCGATTCTCGGCCCGAGCCACTGCCAGTCAGGAGCCTGCACATTCTCTCCGTGTCTGCGTGGGTTTCCTCCGGGTGCTCCGGTTTCCAGTTAGGTCGACTGGCCATGCTAAATGCTCCCTCAATGTACCCAAACTGAGTGTTGACTCACAGCTTTTCACAGTAACTCCATTGCAGTGTTAATGTTAGGCTACTTGTGACGCTAATAAATAAACATCAGACTTCAAGTTTAACATTTATATTGTTTTAACTTTGAGGTGAATGTTAACAGTCAGGTTTATGTGAACAATTAGGTTAAATTAAATATTTTGGATAATGTTAGTATTTGGCTAATTTTAATATTGAGATGTTAACAGTTAGGTTAATTTATTCTATCCCTCAACATTAACTCTGTGTTTAGATATTTGACACACGTCTTTGGACACTAAGGTGCAATTTAGCACGGCCAATCCACCTAAGCCCTATATCTTTGGACACACACACCCATTACTGGGGAAATTACAATGGCTCATACACACAATCTGCAGATCTTTGAATATCAGTTGGCAATTTGGCACGGCCAATCCACCCAACCTTTACATCTCGGGAGTTTGGGAGGAATCCGGAGCACCCTTAGGAAACCTACGTGGAAATGGGTGAAAATGCAAACTCGGCACAGACACTAAAGTTGAAATCGAAGGCGGGTCCCTGGTGCTGTGAGGCAGCTGTGCTGGTCACTGATACCATTAGGTATTAAATATTAGACGCCATTAGTTATTTTAATTCACGTTTTAACCTGTCCAGTTTCTTGCGGGGGATGGTTTGAATGCTCACAGGCTACAAACAAGTCATTAATTATGCTTCCGTTCACAGCTTTGAGGATATATTTACATTTCACCATTTTACTAAACCTACCCACACAGGATTATCGCTCTGATTGTATCATTCTTCCGTTGTCGTCTCTGTTGGAATAGATTGGGTTTGATACTAACGTGGAGCATCTGAGGGGCTGATTGGTGTAACAAATTGTCCCTAAACTAGTCTCCCCTCAATGTGGAATACC
Source organism: Prionace glauca (assembly GCA_037974335.1). Classification (NCBI taxonomy): domain Eukaryota; kingdom Metazoa; phylum Chordata; class Chondrichthyes; order Carcharhiniformes; family Carcharhinidae; genus Prionace; species Prionace glauca. Next base: position 27,970,840 of record CM075759.1, read on the forward strand.
ATAAGCATAGAGAAGGATCATGGGTGGAGAGGGGGGGACTGGTGATATTAAAATGGCAGCGCGGGCTGGCTGGGCCGAAGGGCCTGTTTCCCGGGCTGTGTTGTTCTTTGTAGGTCAGGAAGAGGCCATTCAGCTCTGGCTCACTGTTCCTAATGACCTCATCTGATCATCCAACTCAATGGTCTAATCCCTTACCCGCCTGCTCTATCCATTCGCTCCCTTCGCCACATCTAATTCCTTCGTGAGGACACACACAGTGATTTGGCCTTTCTGTGGTGGAGGCCCGCCACACTCTGGGTGAAGAAACTTCTCCTCATTCCGGTCCTACGAAGCCTATTCCACATCCTCGGACACACACTTCCGGCTCTGGACCTGCACACGACCAGATTGGTGGCAAAAATTAACTCCTGCTTCTCCAAAGGTCTCAGATTTCGATATGTATGGAAAATGGAAAGCATTGTTCTGGATCCGTTTAAGAAGCGTTTCACCCTGATCCACTGCGTAGCATTTAATATTGGCAACGCTTTGCTTAGGGAGTGCAAATTGGGGCAACCCTACAGTGCAAAAAGAGGCCCTTCGACCCATCGAGCCTGCACCGAACACAATCCCACCCCCCACATCCCTACATAATACGCCCACTAACCGACGCATTCCTGATCACTCAGGGGCAATTTCTTAGCACAGCCAATCAACCTAACCCAAACATCTTTGGGGTGTGGGAGGAAACCGGAGCACCCGGAGGAAACCCACACAGACACGAGGAGAATGTGCAGACTCCGCACAGACAGTGACCCGAGGCCGGGAATCGAACCCAGGAACCCTGGAGCTGTGACGCAGCAGTGCTAACCCGCTGTGCTACCGTGGGGAGAAATAGACTCTGACCTCATCAACTCCAAAAACTGCTGTGCTACAGACCCTGTTCTGCACAGTACCCACATTATCACATGACCCCGTCTATCAACTTTCCAAAGGAAGTGTTTGTGCAAAAAAATCCATAAGCTCGATCTCAATAACAAATTCCTCGCCGGAATAAGACATTTACTTGCTTTGCAAACATGGAGTGAAATGTCTTCCAGATATACTGACTGCCGGCAGAGTAAATCTGAGAGCATGACAACCTCTCCCCTGCGCTACACACTATATCCGTTCTCCCTGTTTAACTCAATTCCAACGCTGCAAACTTCTGAAGGAATGTTGGGACACAAACACACACACACACACACACACAAACACACACACGCATGCACATACACACACACAATAACAGACAGACAGATACACACGCACACACACACGCACAAAAACAGACAGACAGACATAGAACATAGAACATAGAACATTACAGCACAAACAGGCCCTTCGGCCCTCGAGTTGCGCCGATCACATCAACCCCACCAATCTATAGACCTATCTACAACCCCCAATCCCATTAAACCCCATATACTCATCCAGAAGTCTTTTAAAAGACCCCAGCGAGTTTGCCTCCACCACCGACGACGGCAGCCGATTCCATTCACTCACCACCCTCTGAGTGAAACACTTACTCCTAAAATCACCTCTGTACTTCCCTCCCCGCACCTTAAATCTGTGTCCTCTCGTAGCGACCCGGGGAAATAGCCTTTGAGAGTCCACCCTATCTATTCCTCTCAACATTTTATAAACTTCTATCAGGTCGCCTCTCAATCTTCGCCTCTCCAGGGAAAAGAGTCCCAGCTCCCTCAACCTATCTTCATAAGGCATGCCTCCCAGTCCAGGCAACATCCTTGTAAATCTCCTCTGCACCCTTTCAATAGCTTCTACAGACAGACACACACGCACACGCACATGCACGCACAGACAGACACACAAAAACAGTTAGGCACACACACACACAAACAGACAGACAGACACACATGCACGCACACGCACATACACACACATAAAAACAGACAGACACTAAAACAGACACACACACGCGCGCACGCGCACATACACACAGAAAAACAGACAGACACACACGCACGCACACAAATACACACACACTGGCACATACACACACATGCTAACATACACATACGTGTACACACACACACACAAAAAACAGACAGACACACACACACATACATGCGCAAGCACACACATAGACACACACTGGCACATACACACACACGCTAACATACACACACACACACAAATAAACACTCACACACACACAAACATTTCAACCATCCTTTAATCCCTTTTGAAACTGCTGTGGAGAGCTCTGAATCCTATATGTGGACGGATACCTTCAAAACCATGAACTAAAATCATTTTAAACTCATTTAAACCTCTTCACGGACCCCTTTAAACTCCATTACCCGCACAAATAAAACATTTTAATAACAGCTTTGAGAGCCCTTAACAAAGGATTCCGGACACCATGAAAAACACTCAAACACGACACATTCAGCAGTTTGCAACAGGGTCAAAAGCAATCCCAGTTTAATCCGTGCTTTACGCAATTTTAGTGTCATTCAGGAAACGCTTTACAATGTTTCTATAAACTTCTTAACGGCCAAAATGTAAGCTCTTCCAAAACACGTGTTAATTTCTTTCTATATGTCGTTTTAAACAAGTTAAAGATTTCAATTTAAACCCTTTATAAACCCCCGGAATAGATTTCCACAAGCAAATTTTTAAATATCTTTAACACCCTGATTATAAACAGCACGGGGATAAATCTTTCAGCTCATCCATTGGACGTGACCTGGGGAGAAGCTCATTTATTCCCTCATCCCACGATCCCATCCAAATCCGGCTGACCCTCATTCCCAACACATCGCACCCGATGCATGGGGTGGCGCGGTGGCACAGCGGGTTGGCACTGCTGCTTCACAGCTCCAGGGTCCCGGGTTCGATTCCCGGCCTCGGGTCACTGTCTGTGTGGAGTTTGCACATTCTCCCTGTGTCTGCGTGCACACACATATACACACACACACATTAACGCACACATTAACAAACACACACGCACACATTACCACACACACACTAACACGCATACATTAACACACATACATTAACACACACACATCCACATTGTATCACACAGACACTACACAATCACACACATTACCTCTTTCTCTCTTTCACACACACACACCAATATACAGATACATACTCTATCAGATACACACACACACACTCACACAAAGACCTAGATGTTGTCACATAGAGAGACACACACTCTCTCTCACACACACACACTCATACACTCTCACGTACACAAATACATATAGCCCTCGAGCTGGGTGTAAGTCACCTCCACGGCGACATCCCGGGTCTCATTGTTTCTTTATTCTGATTCTCTGCTCCATTTTGAACCTTCTTCTCACTTTGAGAGTTGGATGGGTCCATTTTCTTGCAGTGGAAATGGTGCATCACCATATCATGGGCCTGGGAATGTGGGTGAATCACAAGGTAAGGAGTCATCCCTGATGGTTTATGGCACACTTATCCCTCTCACCTCCCACCCACTTTCCCAGAACATCCCTGAGATCCAAGAAACAGGAGAATCTCCACGCTCCTTAAGGCCAGAGAGCATAAAGTCCTATCAGTGACCTCTCCCCAATCCCAACTGGAGATGTCCCCATAATACTAACTTCATACAATCACTCAAGCCATCCCAGAACAATTCATCATCCCGCCTAGGAACAGTTCATGAATGACTGAAAATACTTATCGTGCGAACACGGAACTGTTAAATTATGCAAATTAAGACAGATGTGATGAAACAGTTGGGACCGAGTTGAAGAGACATTTCTTCACCCAAATTCTGGTGAACAAAGAACAAAGAACAACACAGCACAGGAAACAGGTCCCTCGGCCCTACAAGCCCGTGCCGCCAATTTTAACACTCAGCGAGAGCCTCGGTCAAGTCTTTCGTCGCTCATCAACGTTTTTGTCTACCTCTAGTGGAACTCCACAATAATGGGGGTGCAAATTTACGGAATTCTATGTGCGCCAGATTAAGGGAGATCCAATTTCGGGACAATTTGTTCACACCAATCAGCCTAAAAAGCACCTTTTTTGGGGTGTGGGAGGAAACCGGAGCACCCGGAGAAAACCCACGCAAGCACGGGGAGAATGTACAAAACTCCCACAGACACCGGCCCAAGCCGGAGATCCGACCCGGGTCCCTGTAACTGCACAGCAAACGGTGATAGTCACTGAGCTGTCGTGTTGCCCGACAGACGGTCCAGTTTAATCCTACACTAACCACGTGAAGCACTGGGCAACTCTCGAAACAACATCCAAGAGCAGCCCTCGTGCGACCCACCGCGTGTCTGCCCCTCGTTGGACAACAAGGCGGACCCAATCCCCTGTGGATTAAAAGAGAAAAACATCAATAACATACACATCTTATGCAAACATTCAGGGAAACCCCCAGAAGCTCAAAAGTAAAACAAGTGAGCCAGAAAATATGTTGGAAGATCCACAGGAATCAAATGATTCCCATGGACGTCCCAAGGCTCCTGATCCTGATTTAAAACAATCTCCTGAATCCTCCCATCTCCAACCCACTCATGTGCCTGTCTAAGTTACTCTTAAACATCTCCAGCGTGCCTGCTTCCACCACCTTGCTTGGCAGAGCATTCCATACCCCCACTACCCTCTGTGTGAAAAACCTTCCTCTAACATCCAAATTATACCTCGCAACCCCCCCTCATCCTAAGCCCGTGGCCCCTCGTGATGTGCGTTTCCAATCTAGGAAAAAGCTTACCACTGTTTACTCTCTCCTCTGCTCTCTAATCCTACCTTTCCCATCCTTCCACTTAACCGGCACATGTCTTTCCTGCACCCATTGCAGTTTTCCCTTGAAGGACTCCCACATGCCAAACGTGGACTTGCCCTAGTTTGGCATGTGGGAGCCTATCCCGGTCTGTATCCCTAAGCTCCTGCCTAATCTGGCTGTATTTAGCCTTCCCCCAGTTTAGCACCCTCCCCTTAGGACAGCACTCATCTGTTGCAACTGTTTGAGTTTGGTAACTAAAGTGGTGAATAAGTAAATTGTGTTTGAGAATTTAAGATTGACTTAGTGTCTTTATTCGCTGTTGGGGATTAAAACACACACATATAAACACATAGACATACATACACACACAATTGCATGATCATTTATCAGTATCTGGACATCTGTATTTCTTTAGCAATACCAATGGATGAGAACTGAAGAGGCATAATCAGCAAATTTGCAGATGGCACCAAGATTGGTGGCAGAGTGAAGAAGATATCTAAGATAGTAAGGGAGTATTGATCAATTAGGCCAGTGATTTGATGGACTGGAGATGGAGATTAATTCAGATCAATGCGAAATAATGCATTTTGCTGAATCGAACCACGACAGGACTTGCTCAGTTAATGGTAACGCGTTAGGGAGAGGTATAGATCGGGGCGGCACGGTAGCACAGCGGGTTAGCACTGCTGCTTCACAGCTCCAGACTCCTGGGTTCGATTCACTGCCTGTGTGGGCTTTGCACATTCTCCCCGTGTCTGCGTGGGTTTTCTCCGGGTACTCCCGTTTCCTCCCACGGTCCAAAGATGTGCGGGTTAGGTTGATTGGCCGTGCAAATAAATTGCCCCAGGGATGCATAGGTTAGTGGGGTATATATAATACATAGGGATATGGGAGCAAGGGCTGGGTAGGTTTGGGTTCGGTGCAGACTCGATGGGCCGATGGGACACTATCTGCACTGTAGGGTTCTATCAGCAAAGACATTGAGAGGTACAGATTCCTAACTCTTTAAAATTGGACGGTGGAGAAGACATTTGGCATGTTTGGTTTCGTTAATGAGAACATTGAACACAAGTGTTGGGATGTCTTGCTGAAGTTACACACAGCGTTGGTAAGGCCACACGAGGAATGTTATGTACGGTTCTCTTAGGGAAAGGACAGTATTGAACTATGTAGAGCGCAGAAAATATTCCAAAATATTCCAAATATTCCAAACAAAATATTCCTACCAGGCCCTGAAGGCTTGAGTTATAAGGAGAGGCCGGGTAGTCTGGGGCCCTTTCTCCTGGAGGGTGGGAGGATTAGAAGCAACCTTACACAAACCTATCAAATATCAAGGAGCAGAAAAGAGGTAGACGGTCAACATCTTTTCCCAAGTGTATGGGAGCCTTAAACTAGAGGGCATAGGTGTACCGTGGGAGGGGAGAGATACAGTAGTGTGCGGGGGCCGGGGGAGGGGGGCATCATTACTGGGGGCGGGGGGGCATTATTTTCTACACAGAGAATGGCGGGTGTCAGGAATGAGCTGCCAGAGGTAGTGGATGAAGCGGGCACAATTTTGCATTGAAAAAAACATTTAGACTGTCCCGTGGGTAAGATGGATATAGAGGGGTGTGGGCCAAACGCGGGCAATTGGGAAATTAGTGGTGAAAATTGGACAAGGTGGACAAGTTGGGCTGACCGGCCTGTTTCCTCGTTGTAAGCCTCTAAACCTCGCTGAGGGATGGACTTTCACCTTTGAATCAGATGGACGTCAGGTGTCTCGAGCGAAGAACGGTACAGCACAGGAAACAGGCCCTTCGGTCCTCCAAGCCTGCGCCGCTCATTGGTCCAACTAGACTGTCCGTTTGTATCCCTCCATTCCCGGTCTGCTCATTTAACTATCCGGATAAGTCTTAAACAATCCCAGCGTGTCCCCCTCCACCACCCTACTTGGCAGCGCATTCCAGCCTCCCCACCCCCCTCTGTGTAAAAACACGTCCCTCTGAGATCGGAGTTATACCTCGCCCCCTCTCACCCCTGTGATACCTCGTGATTTATTGACAAATCCCTGAAGGTCAGAGAGCCGATGCTTCAGAAAGCAGATGAGGTATTTTTCCCTTGGGGAGACGGTTTGATAGCGTTAGGAGGTAATGCTGGTGCTGTATGGAGCCTTGGTTAGACCACAGCTATGTGTTGTTCTGGTAACATCGCTATAGGGACAATGTGATTGCACACAGGAGGGTTACCGAGGATGTGATGGAGGATTTGAGCGACACAGATAGGCTGGATGGGCGTGAGTTGTTTTATTTAGAGCAGAGCAGTCGAATGGGCGACGCAGTTGAGATACATAATTTGATGAGGGTTTTAAACAGGGTGAATAGGAAGTGCCTGTTCCCTTGTTCGAGGGGTCAATCAAGAGGAGGGATGGTTTTAGGGTGTGAAACAGGAGGTTTGGAGGGGATTTAAGAAGTAGAGAGGTTTCTCACTCAGAGATTGGTGTCAATCTGAGATGCACTTCCTGGGAAGTTAGTGGAGGCCAGAAAAATAATGACAAATTCCGCTCTCTATCCCCTGTAATAAACCAGATGCTTGGAAATCTTATCCAGAATCCTCAGGCTTTGCAAAACCGCTTCCCCACCAGCCCTGGAATGCAATCCGTGCGTCCAAGAGAACTGAGCGACTGTTTGTTACCGATGGGACAGGGGGAGGAACAGACGGAGTTGGAGGCAGCTTTGGAGTCCTTCCTGCTTGGGAAGGACTAAATTACCCCCCCCAACACCCTCCCCAACCATCATTCACATGGTTGACGTGCACTGCCCATTCCTGCCACACTTGCAACACGCAAGCCCCTTAAGTGGGGGCCAGTATGTTACAGAATTAGACAGTTGTTAGCGCTGCTGCCTCAAAGCGCCAGGGACTAGGGTTCGATTCCGGTCTCGGGAGACTGTCTGTGCAGAGTAAAAGAGGAAAATTGCAATGGCAATGAAAGGATATTGTGGGCGGGTAAGTGGGGAGGGGTGCGCTGACTAGTCTATTGAGTCGGATGATTAACTATGATCATGAGGAGCGGTAGGTTGGGCTCGAAGGGCCTCCTCCTGCCCCTGCCTTCTATGTTAATGGCAATCTCAATCTGTTCCAACAGAGGGGAAACTAGAAGAATAACACAATTCGAGTTTTAATCTTATGTGAGTCAATTTAGTTGTCAAATAAGGCAATGTAACTATATCCCCACGGCTGTGAGTGGAAGTGTATTTGGGAAGTTCTGTTGCAGTAAATGAGAACACACACCCTCTCCCAGAAACTGGAGATGCAGCAATCTGAATTAAAACATCGAATGACATCCAATATTAATACGTCATGGTATCAGTGGCCAGCACAGCTGCCTCACAACACCAGGGACCTGGGTTCGATTCCATCTCTATGGAAGAACTGTCTGCATGGAGTTTGCTCCAGTTTCATTCTGAACCCCAAAGATAAACAGGTTGGGTTGGTGGGCCGTGCTAAATTGCCCCTTAGTGTCCAAAGATATGCAGGTTGGGTGGATTGGCCATGTTAAGTTCTCCCTTCGTGTCCAAAGATATGCAGGTTGGGTGGAATGGCCATGTTAAATTGTACCTTAGTGTCGAAACATGTGCAGGTTGGGTGGATTGGCAATGCTAAATTGCTCCTTAGTGTCCAAAGGTGTGCAGGTTGGGTGGATTGGCCATGCTAAATTGCTCCTTAGTGTCCAAAGATGTGCAGTTGGGGTGGATTGGCCATGCTAAATTGCCCGATTTGAAGTCATCTATAAAAATCACACAGAGTAAGGGCCCTAGAACAGATCCCTGGGGCACTCCATTGGGGACAGACCTCCATGCAGAATATGACCCATCTATAACCACTCTTTGCCTTCAGTAGGCAAGCCAGTTCTGGATCCACAAAGCAATGACTCCTTGTATCCCATCCTTCCCCCACCCTCACTTTCTCAATAAGCCTTTCCTGGGGCACCTTATCAAATGCCATGCTGAAGTCCATATATACTCCATCTACAGTTCTTCATTCATCAATGTGTTTAGTCACATATTCTAAAAATTCAATCGGACTCGTAAGGCATAATCTGCCTTGACAAAGTCTACATGAGAGATAGTCAGACTGGCTAACGTGGAAACAGTGCAGAGAGCTGACCTCCAGTCAGACTGTCCAGTGTGGGAACAATTCAATTAAATCATCTCTTTCCCTCACTAATTAGAGAGAATTTCCGGAATCACAGAACTCTACAGTGCAGAAAGAGGCCCTTTGGCCCATCGATTCTCAGTGAATCAATCCTGGTCTCTCTTTAATAAAGCGATGAATTGAAGCAAAGGGATATTTCAGCATATTCTTAAACTGCTCCCTGAACTTAGTCTGCGTCACAGCATAAATGGCAGTGTTTGTGCAGCAGCTCACCAGCTGCAGCACGAAGCCCACCTCCTTGATAAAAAGCGGAAAACCAAATGGGTCACACTTAATTGACTGGATACAGATGAGCCTATGTACTGTATAACCTGTTAATGTTGCCCATAACAAGATGAAATTCGCTGAGAGAACAAATAGCAAAATGATGGATTTCCTTCGACTCTCCAACTCTGGGTCTCTGGGTGCTTCCCCACTGCTATGAGCCCGGAGTCTCCTGCGGGCTCTGTTAGTCACTAAAATGTGCCTGACAGTGAGAACGTTGAGCAGCAAAATCAGGACAAATGCGACACATGGCGTCAGAATGTGATGGCCACACTCGACTTTCAGCCAGAACATAACCACACCACCTCTGCTCCAACAAAACCGAGGATCGTTGCGGAGCTTATACTCTGTTGTCAGCATGAAATACCAGAAAATATTCTTCAAACAGCTCAGAACCGCCACTGTCCCCAGAACCACAGCCGCTGTTCTCTCGTTGCAATATTTATTCTTCAGCTTGGGGCAACAGATGGCCACATATCGGTCAAAGGTGAACGAGACGGTGAACCAGACGGAACAGTCAGTGGCTGCGTAAAGCAGGACGGCGTGGATATTACATACAGGGACACGTTTTAGGAACAGGAACTCCGTGAAGAAAACAATCGGGATGTGTCTCAAGATCAGGTCAATGATAATGACCAGTAGGTCCGCTGATGACATGGCCACCAGATATTGAGTGACACAGTTAGAGAGAGCACAGTTTTTCCGCTGGAGAATCACAATGGCGATAATGTTAACTGTAAAGAACAGAAATAAAAACTTATGTTATAACTTGTAGAACGGTACCCGCCCTTTTAACTTATGCCCATCAAATTACTCAATCTTTATGTCCAGACTGCAAACCCATTCTCTTCTCAATTCCTCGATTGAGTCTGTCTGCAGCACCCTCTCCGGATGTTCATCGCAAACATCGAACAAACACAGCCCGGGAAACAGGCCCTTCGATCCAACAAGCCCACACCGCACATTTTAACATCACCAGTCCCCCCTCTCCACCCATGACCCTTGTCTATGCTTACGGTATTCCACATTGAGGGGAGACTAGTTTAGGGACAATTTGTTCCACCAATCAGCCACATCTTTGGGATGTGGGAGGAAACCGGAGCACCCGGAGAAAACCCACGGAAGCACGGGGAGAATGCGCAAAACTCCCCACAGGGGTAAATATGCGAAATCTATGCAGGGAGGTTTAAAATGATTCGGAGGGGGAGTGGGATCGTGAGTAGAAGGGGTGAAAGTGAGGGGGGCATAGATGGGGTATGCAAGGCAAGGCATTGTGGGGGTGGGGCGGAGCAGGGTTTGAAATGCGTGTACTTTAATGTGAGGAGTATTCGCAATAAAGTGGATGAACTTGCAGCGTGGATCAGTACCTCGGACTTTGCTGTTGTGGCCATTTCAGAGACGTGGATAAAGCAGAGTCAGGAATGGTTGTTGCAGGTTCAGGGGTACAAATGCTTTAGTCGGAGTCGAGAAGAAGGTAGAAGGGGGGGTGGGATAGCATTGCTAGTTAAGGACTGTATCACAGTGTCGGAGAGGAAGTTTAATGAGGACTTGTCAACTGAGGTAGTATGGGCGGAGATTCGAAATAGGAGAGAAGAGGTCACCCTGTTGGGAGTCTTTTATAGACCTCCTCAAAGTTCTAAAGAGGTTGAGGAAAGGATTGCGGAGACAATCCTGGCTAGGAGTGAAAGTAATAGGGTAATTGTTATGGGGGACTTTAACTTTGCGAATATTGATTGGAATTGCTATGGTTCTAGCTCGGTGGAGGGGTCAGTGTTTGTACAAAGCGTGCAGGAAGGTTTTTTGACTCAGTATGTAGATAGGCCAACTAGAGGTGAGGCTATATTGGATTTGGTGCTGGGAAATGAGCCAGACCAGGTGCTAGACTTGGAAGTTGGTGTGCACTTTGGTGATAGTGACCACAATTCGGTTACGTTCACATTAGTGAGGGAAAGGGATAGGCATGAACCTCGGGTCAGTAGTTTTAGCTGGGTGAAGGGTAAGTATGAGGCTATTAGGAGAGAATTAGGAAGCATAGGTTGGACTAGGAGATTTCAGGGACTGGGAAGGTCCGGAATGTGGATTTTTTTCAAGTTACAGCTACTGCGGGTCTGCGATAGGTATGTCCCTGTCAGGCAAGGAGGATTTGGTAGGGCTAGGGAACCGTGGTGTACTAAAAAGGTTGATTCGTTGGTTAGGAAGAAAAAGGAGGCTTATGTTCGGATGAGGCTTGAGGGCTCAGGTAGTGCATTAGAAAGCTTTAGATTGGCTAGGAGGAAGTTGAAGAGTGAGTTAAGAAGGGCTAAAAGAGGACACGAGAAGACTTTGGCTGAAAGGATGAAGGAGAATCCTAAAGGGTTCTATAGGTATGTCAAGAATAGAAGGTTGGTCAGGGCAAGATTAGGGTCAGTTACAGACAGCAGAGGGAAGTTGTGCGTGGAACCGAAGGAGATTGGAGAAGCATTGAACCAATATTTCTCTTCGGTGTTCACGCAGGGCGACATGAATATAGCTGAGGAGGACACTGGGATGCAGGGGTGTAAAATAGACAGTATTACGGTTGATAAAGAGGGATGTGCTGGATATTCTTGAGGGGTTGAAAATAGATAAGTCCCCTGGTCCGGATGGGATCTACCCTAGGATTCTCTGGGAGGCTAGAGAGGTGATTGCAGAGCCTCTGGCTCTGATCTTCAGGTCGTCATTGGACTCTGGTGCAGTCCCGGAGGATTGGAGGATAGCGAATGTTGTCCCATTTTTAAAGAAGGGGAACAGAGACTTTGCCGGGAATTATAGACCGGTGAGTCTTACTTCTGTTGTGGGCAAGATTTTAGAAAAAATTATTAGGGATAGGATTTATAGTTATTTGGAGTGTAATGAATTGATTAGAGACAGTCAGCATGGTTTTGTAGCGGGTAGGTCGTGCCTTACTAACCTTATTGAGTTTTTTGATAAGGTGACCAAAGAGGTGGATGGGGGCAAGGCAGTTGATGTGGTATATATGGATTTTAGTAAGGCGTTCGATAAGGTTCACCATGGTAGGCTTCTACAGAAAATGCCGATGTATGGGATTGTGGGTAATCTAGGAAATTGGATCAGAAATTGGCTATCAGATAGGAGACAGAGGGTGGTGGTTGATGGTAAATATTCATCATGGAGTTCGGTTACGAGTGGTGTGCCTCAGGGATCTGTTTTGGGGCCACTGCTGTTTGTAATCTTTATTAATGATCTGGATGAGGGTATAGTTGGGTGGATTAGTAAATTTGCTGATGATACCAAAGTAGGAGGTGTGGTAGATTGTGAGAAAGGGTGTCATAGTCAGCAGGGAGACTTAGATAGGTTGCAGAGCTGGGCCGAGAGGTGGCGGATGGAATTTAATTCGGAGAAGTGTGAGGTAATTCACTTCGGTAGGAGCAACAGATGTTTCGTGTATAGGGCTAACGGGAGGGCTTTGAATAGTGTGGATGAACAGAGGGATCTAGGTGTATGTGGACATAGATCCCTGAAAGTTGGGAATCATTTAGATAAGGTTGTTAAGAAGGCGTACGGTGTCTTGGCGTTTATTGATAGGGGGATTAAATTTAAGAGTCGCAGCGTCATGTTGCAACTGTACACTACTCTGGTACGGCCGCACTTGGAGTACTGTATGCAGTTCTGGTCCCCACATTACTGGAAGGATGTGGAGGCTTTGGAGAGGGTGCAGAGGAGGTTTACTAGGATGTTGCCTGGTACGGTGGGGAGGTCCTATGAGGAGAGACTGAGGGATTTGGGGTTGTTTTCGATGGAAAGAAGGCGGCTAAGACGGGATCTTATTGAAACATATAAGATGATTAGAGGTTTAGAAATGGTGGATAGTGATAGCCTTTGTCCTCGGATGGAGAAAGCTAGCACGAGGGGGCATGGCTTAAAATTAAGGGGGGGTAGCTACAAGACGGATGTCAGGGGTAGGTTCTTTACCCAGCGGGTGGTGAGGGAGTGGAATGCCCTGCCTGCTGCAGTTGTAAATGCTCCTAGTTTGGGGGCGTTTAAGAGATCTGTAGGTAGGTTTATGGATGAAAAGGGATTGGTATAGGCTAGTGGGTCATTGTTTTGTAACTGCTCGGCGCAACATCGTGGGCCGGAGGGCTTGTTCTGCGCTGTAATGTTCTATGTTCTATGTTCTATTTTTGACACCCGCCCAAATCCATGTGTCTGGACAGCAAATAGTGATAGTCACTGAGCTGTCGTCTGGCCCAGTATCTGGTCCAGTTTGAGCACACACTAACAACATGAAGCACTCGGCTACTCTTGAAACATCCAAGAGCAGTCCCAGTACGACCCATCACGTGTACGCCCCTCGTTGGACAACATGGCGGACCCACATAAAAGCTGTGAATTAAAAGAGAAAAACATTATTATCATACCACTTCCTTATACATTCCCAGGGACGTCCCAATGCTAATGAACCTGATTTAAAACAATCTCCTATATCCTCCCATCTCCAACCCACTCATGTGCCTGTCTAAGTTACTCTTAAACAACAGCATACCACTAGTCACAGACTCCAATCTCTCTCTGAGTCATTTTTCTTTGATAAATCACTGTTTTTTTCCAATTATTTCCTGTTGATTGGTTAATGATGTTTTCCACATTGTGGCCTGTTTCTCACCAGTTCCCCGTTCCACATCCCTCAGGCTCCTCAGTAACTCAGCAGGATCATCCTCTGAAACATTGCTGAGGTTACGTATGAGACTGATCCAACCTATAAGATGTGTTTAGCATGGTGATCGTTTTTCTTCTTCTTTGGATGATGACACCAAAGTCGGAGGTGCTGATGACACCAAAGTCGGAGATGTGGTAGATTGTGAGGAAGGGTGTCATAGTTTGCAGGGTGACTTAGAAAGGTTGCAGAGCTGGGCTGTGAGGTGGCGGATGGAGTTTAATGTGGAGAAGTGTGAGGTAATTCATTTCGGTAGGAATAACAGATGTGTTGAGTATAGGGCTAACGGGAGGACTTTGAATAGTGTGGTGGAGCAGAGGGATCTAGGTACACTAAACCCCGTGAAGCACTGGGCAACTCTCGAAACAACATCCAAGAGCAGCCCTCGTACGACCCACCGCGTGTCTGCCCCTCGTTGGACAAGGTCTTTGGATTGGCCGTTTCTAATTGGCCTCACTACACAAACACAGTGGCTCCAACAGCAGGTGGGTGAGTAGGGGGACTGAGGGGAGCGTCCCGGCTCCCCCAAAATCTTTGCGAGAGGGAGTGTGATGAAACCCTCCTCACTTTCCTAAGGGGCGCCTCCCCAACAACATCAAGAAGTTCGCCGCCTTCCGAAGCAAAGCATCCTGCTTGGAGGTCACCGTGTTCACAAACATCCGCTCCCTCCGTCACCTCCGCTCAGTCGGAACAGTGTGGACTACCTACAAGACACAGTGCAGCAACGTACCAAAGAGACAGAACCTTTCGAACCCACGGCCATTTCCTTGGTGAACAAAAAGGGCAGCAGATACATCGAGGAAAAACCATCGCCTGGGAGGTCCCACCTGAGCATGAGCACCGTGACTTGGAAATGTAAATGAGGAAGGAGGTTTACCAGGACACCGCCCGGTTTGGAGGGAAGGTGTTACGAGGAAAAGTTGAGGGAGCTTTTCTCTTCGGAGCGGAGGAGGACGAGAGGCTACTTAATAGAGGTTTATCAGATGATGAGGGGGATTGATAGAGTGGACGTGCAGAGACTGTTTCCTGTAGCTGTTACTAGGGGGCATAACTGTAAGGTTCATGGTGGGAGATGTAGGAGGGATGTCCGAGGTAGATTCTTTCCTCAGGGAGTGGTTGGGGTGTGGAATGCACTGCCTGTGGAGTCGGACACTTTAGGAACTTTCACGCGGTTATTGGATAGGCAGATGGAGCACACCAGAACGATAGGGAGTGGGATAGACTGATCTTGGGTTTGGACATAGCTCGGCACAACATGGAGGGCCGGGGGGCCTGTGCTGTGCTGTACTGTTCTATGTATCCCCGGTCCTTCTTGGAACTCCCTCCCCACCAGCATTGTGGGTGGATCAACAGCACGTGGACCCCAGTGTCTCAACAAGCTCACTGCCACCTTCTCAAGGGCATCTTGCAATAGATGTTGGACAGCTTTCGGGGGTGAAATCCCTCGAAAGAATACAAAAACGAGAGCGTTTTTCTGGAGATTTGGCACAGTCACACGCAACTTGACACGACAATTCCAGATAGAATGGACTGAAACCGAGACTTCCAGTGTACACCGACAGGGGAACAAAGAGAGGGTGAGGAAGGAAGGTAATTAAAGTGATGGCAATAGTTCTCAACTTGTTGTAGAGACACGGCAGAAAGATAAAGGGCAATAAAATGGGACAGGGTGGTGTTTTCACCAGACTTAAGCAATAAGAACATAAGAAATAGGAGCAGGAGTGGGCCATCCAGCCCTTCGAGCCTGCCCCGCCATTTAATAAGATCACGGCTGATCTGATAGTGGATCAGTTCCACTTTCCCGCTTTCTCCCCATAACCCTTCATTCCCTTGACTATCAGAAACCTATCTACCCGTGACTTAAATATATTCAGCGAGGCAGCCTCCACCACTTCAACGGGCAGAGAATTCCAGAGATTCACCACCCTTTGAGTGAAGAAGTTCCTCCTCAACTCTGATCCAAACTGCACACACCCCTTTATCTTGAGGCTGTGCCCTCTAGACCTGCTGTCCTTTCTGAGCGGGAAGAACCCCTCCACCTTGACCCTATCCATCCCCTTCATCATCTTATCTGTCTCTATAAGATCCCTCCCTCATCCTTCTAAACTCTAACGAGTACAAGCCCAGTCTATTCAGCCTCTCTTCATAGCTCAACCCGCTCAACTCCGGTATCAACCTAGTAAACCTCCTCTGCACTCCCTCCGAGGCCAAAATATCCTTGCGTAAGAGCGGCGACCAAAACTGCACACAGTACTCCAGCTGCGGCCTCAACAGTGCCCTATACAGCTGCAGCAAGACCTCCCTACTTTTATATTCAATCCCCCTCGCTATGAAGGCCAGCATCCCATTCGCCTTCCTGACCACCTGCTGCACCTGTAGACTGGGTTTTTGCGACTCATGCACAAGGATCCCGAGGTCCCTCTGCACCGTCGCCTTCTGCAGCTTTTCGCCCTTTAAATAGTAATCCCTCCCACTATTATTTCTGCCAAAATGGATAACCTCACACTTGCTAACAATGTTTGTAGAATTCATAACCCAATGGAGAGACTTACCGGGGACTCCGATCACACCCAGAATGGGATAGTAAATATGTTGAACAACGCGCAGTACAAATTCAATCTTCTCTTCCAACTCTATCGAAAAATAATCTGTAGTAATCATAAAAAGTGCATAGGAGAGACTGTCAACAATTCTCAGATTCTGATCTATTGTTGGAACAGCCCAGTCCATCGTTCCCAGATTCTGATCCATTCGCGTAATATTCCGGTCCATGGTTCCCAGATTGTGATCCATTCGCGTAATATTCCAGTCCATCGTTCCCAGGTTTCGATCCATTGATGTAATATTCCGGTCCACTGTCTTCAGAATCGAACCCGTTGTTGGAAAACTGAGGTCCATTTTCCCAAGACTCTGATCCATTGTTGGAGCATCGCACTCAGTTCTTCCCGGATTCCTGTATTATCCGCCACCCTCTCTGGATCCACAGTCAATCTGGGACGTGACGCTGCTACCCACACTGCGGAATAACAGATCGGATAAAGGCCCTGTTTTTAATGAGAGACGTGGAACCCTCCAGTGAGACGAAGGTGATCCATGGAGACTGGATTCAGTTACGGTCAGGGAACAAACAACGTGAGTTAACCCCCTCCAACCCAACACCTCGGGCTTCACAATGAAGAGCATACACTCGACGTGGAAGTGGTCCATGAGACAGGAAAGCTGGAAGAACCACAGGCACCTCCTTTCAATCTGCCTTGTCCATCGTAGTGGGGCTTGCGCTGTCAACGTCACAGGAACATAAGAAATAGGAGCAGGAGTGGGCCAGCTAGCCCTTCGAGCCTGCCCCGCCATTCAATAAGATCATGGCTGATCTGATAGTGGATCAGTTCCACTTTCCCGCTTTCTCCCCATAACCCTTCATTCCCCTGTCTATCAGAAACCTATCTACCCGTGACTTAAATATATTCAGCGAGGCAGCCTCCACCACTTCAACGGGCAGAGAATTCCAGAGATTCCCCACCCTTTGAGTGAAGAGGTTCCTCCTCAACTCCGATCAAAACAGCTGCCCCCTTTATCTTGAGGCTGTGCCCTCTAGTCCTGCTGTCCTTTCTGAGCGGGAAGAATCTCTCTACCTCTACCCTATCCATCCTCTTCATTATCTTATATGTCTCTATAAGATCCCCCCTCACCCTTCTAAACTCCAAAGAATGCAGACCCAGTCTATTTAGTCTCTCCTCATAGTCCAACCCCCTCATCTCCGGTTTCAATCTGCCCTCTCTCTGTATTGCTGTGATATTCTCCCCAATCAGTAAAGCCAAACCCCCGCCTCTTTTGCCAATCTCTTTGTGCAGTCTTAAAGCATCTAAATCCTGGAATGCTAAACTGCCAGTCCCGCCCTTCTGTCATCTAAATCTCCAGAATTGATACAATATTTGAGCTGTGTTTAAGAAGCCAAGTTATAAGTTCATCCACCTTACCTGATATACTCCTTGGTTTAACCAAACGCCATTCACCCATCTACCCTATCATGTTTATCACACTCTCCCTGTGTTTTATTTCTCTCAGCGTTACTGGGCCCATTCGCTGTCTCAACACTGTGTCCTGTGGAACCTTCTTGATGGATTTTTTTTGGTTGTCTGCCGTCCACTTTTCCCCATCACCGTCTCGAGTTTCTGTCCCTCAGGTTACTTCCCATTTCACATCCTGCACTGTTAGCCAGTCCAAATATTGGGGAGGGGACAGAGCGTCTGGAGGAACTTACAGAGATAGGGAGGGGTGAAGGGGCTGGAGGGGGTTACAGCGATAGGGAGGGGGCTGGAAGGGCTGGGGGAGGTTACACAGATAGGGAGGGGGTGTAGGGGGCTGGAGGAGCTTACAGAGATAGGGAGGGGCTGGGGAAGTTACAGAGATAGGGAGGGGGTGTAGGGGGATGGAGGGGGTTACAGCGATAGGGAGGGGGCTGTAGGGGCTGGGGAGGTTGCAGAGATAGGGAGGGAGTATAGGGGGCTGGAGGAGTTTACAGAGATAGGGAGGGGGTGTAGGGGGCAGGAAGAGTTTACAGAGATAGGGAAGGGTGTAGGGGGCTGGAGGAGGATCCAGAGATTTGGAGGGGGTGCAGGGGGATGGAGGGGGTAACAGCGATAGGGAGGGCGCTGTAGGGGCTTTGGGAGGTTACAGAGATAGGGAGGGGGTATAGGGGGCTGGAGGAGGTTACAGAGATAGGGAGGGGGTGTAGGGGAACTGGAGGAGATTACAGAGATAGGGAGGGGGTGTAGAGGTGCTGGAGGAGATTACAGAGATAGGGAGGGGGTGTAGGGCGCTGGGAGGCTACAGAGATAGGAATGGGTGTAGGAGGCTGGAGGAGGTTACAGAGATAGGGATGGTTATAGCGGGCTGGAGGAGGTTTCAGAGTTAGGGAAGGGTGTAGGGGGGCTGGAGGAAGTTACAGATATAGGGAGGGGGCGCAGGGGGCTGGAGGAGGTTACAGAGAGAGGGAGGGGTGTAGGGGGCTGGAAGAGGTTACAGAGATAGGGAGGGTGCGTAGGGGGCTGTAGAAGGTTACAGAGATAGGGATGGGGTATAGGGGGCTGGAGGAGAGTTTCAGAGATAGGGAGGGGTTGTAGGGGGCTGGAGGGAGTTGCAGAGATAGGGAGGGGTGTAGGGGGCGGGACGAGGTTACAGAGTTAGAGAGGGGGTGTAGGGCGCTGGAGGAGGTTACAGAGTGAGGGAGGGGGTGTAGGGGGCTGGACGAGGTTACAGAGATACGGAGGGGGTGTAGGGGCTGGAGGAGGTTACAGAGATAGGGAGGGGGTATAGGGGGCTAGAGGAGGTTACAGAGATAGGGAGGGGAGGTAGGGGCTGGAGGAGGTTACAGAGATAGGCAGGGAGTGTAGTAGACTGGAGGATGTTGTTGGGATAGGGAGGGGGTGTAGGGAACTGGAGGATGTTATTGGGATAGTGAGGTGGGTGTAGCGGACAGGATGATGTTATTGGGACAGGCAGGGGGTGTAGGAGACTGGAGGATGTTATTGGGATAGGGAGGGGGGTGTAGGGGACAGGAGGATGTTAATGGGATAGAGAGGGGTGTAGGGGACTGGAGGATGTTATTGGGATAGCGAAAGGGTGTAGGGGACTGGATGATGTTATTGGAATAGGGAGGGAATGTACGGTCTGGAGGATGTTATTGGGATAGAGAGGGTGTGTAGGGGACTGGAGGATGTTATGGGATAGGGAGGGGGTGTTGGGGACTCGAGGATGTTATTAGGATATTGAGGGCTTTAGGGGAATGGAGAATGTTATTGGGATAGGGAGGGGGTGTAGGGGACTGGAGGATGTTATTGGGATAGGGAGGGATGTAGGGGACTGGAGGATGTTATTGGGATAGGGAGGTGGGTGTAGGGGACTGGAGGATGTTATTGAGATAGGGAGGGTGTGTAGGGGACTGGAGATTTGTTTTTGGGATAGGGAGGTGGATGTAGGTGACTGGAGGATGTTATTGGGATACGGAGGGGGTGTAGGGGACTGAAGGATATTATTGGGATAGGGAGAGGGTGTCGGGGACTGGAGGATGTTATTGGGATAGGGAGGGGGTGTTGGGGACTGGAGGATGTTACTGGCATAGGGAGGGGCTGTAGGGGACTGGAGGATGTTATTGGGATAGGGAGGGGGTGTTGGGGACTGGAGGATGTTACTGGCAGAGGGAAGGGCTGTAGGGGACTGGAGGATGTTATTGGGATAGGGAGGGGGTGTAGGGGACTGGAGGATGTTATTGGGATAGGGAGGGGTTGTAGGGGACTGGAGGATGTTATTGGGATCGGGAGGGGATGTAGGGGACTGGAGGGTGTTATTGGGATAGGCAGGAGCAATTTCTCGCGCTTGGAGAAAGTTATAGTGATTGCCTTCGGGGTCTGGAGAATGTTGTGTATGCAGGACGAGGTTTAGGGACTGGACGACGTTACAGAGCGAGGGAGGTTGTGGCGTCGGGTCTGGCGGAGGTTACAAAGATTGGGAAGGGTGTCGGGACTGGAGGAAGTGGCAGAGAGAGGGACGTGTGTCGGTGGGGGCGCTGGAGGAGGTCGCGGGGAAAGGGAAGCCTTAGGTGGGGCGCGGGGGATGTGAGAGAGATAAGGAGGGCTGCAAATTATGTGACAGAGAGATGGGGGGTGCGGTTTCTGGAGGAAATGAGATTATAGAGATAGGGAATGGAGTAGGGGCTCGAGGAGGTGACAGACAGTAATACTGATTGTGGTGTGTTTAGTTGTGCGATATCCTTGCCCACTGACATTATCAGATGGATGTTGTCACGTTGTGGAGCATATATTGTTTATATAGTTAAGGTACAGAGAATAACCTGACTGGCCTGGAACATGGATTAAAATGTCAACTCCATCCTCTCCAAGCCAATCTCACATTTGTCTATATTTCAGTGAGAAATGATGGTTATCTGTCTGCTTCCCCAGAAATTCAGTACAAACTCCGACAACACCGGGTTTAAGTCCAACCGATTTATTTGATAGTAAACTCACAAGCTTTCGGGGTTTGTCCCTTCATCAGGTGAATGGAGAGTTCTGGCCTCGGACAGAGCATATAAAGCACAGACAGTTTACAGATTACTGATTAGATTGCGAAAATTTACACCTAACCTGCTGTTCATGTCTTAAAGTGGCCGACAATGTGTGTGGAAGGAGCACTGATCACAGGTTAAAGAGATGTGTATTGTCTCCAGACTGCACAGTAAGTGAGGTTTTGCAAACCCAGGCAAGTCACGGGGGTTACAGATATTGCAAGATTGATTGGCCGTGCGAAGGAAATTGATACTTAGTCTCCAGGTTAGAGGGATTAGTGGGTATAATATGGAGGTAGGGCCTGGGTGGGATGTGGTAGGTGCAGACTCGATGGGCCGAAGGGCCTCTTTCTGTCGGGTTTCTATAATTAAAAAAAAGGCATTAACCTTAAAGGGTTCTGTGGTGTTAATGTTGGGATTAACGTTGACATTAACATTATTATTAACTCCATTGCTCTCTCTACAAATGCTGCCTGAGTTATTCCAGCATTTTCAGTTTTTACAAAGGGTAAATGTGCCTTCATTCAAAGTAAGTAAAACACTGAGGTATACGGCTCATTTGCACGTACACACAACTCTGCTGGTCACTGATACCATTCGGTATTAAGTATTAGACGCCATTAGTTATTTTAATTCACGTTTTAACCTGTCCAGTTCATTGCGGGGGGTGGTTTGAATGCTCACAGGCTACAAACAAGTCATTAATTGTGCTTCCGTTCACAGCTTTGAGGATATATTTACATTTACATTGTCAAGGGCAGGTCGTGCCTTACGAGCCTAGTTGAGTTCTTCGATAATGTGACTGAACACATTGACGAAGGAAGTGCCGTGGACGTAGTGTACATGGACTTCAGCAAGGCGTTTGATAAGGTCCCCCATGCAAGACTTCTTGAGAAGGTGAGAGGGCATGGGATCCAAGGGCCTTTGGCCTTGTGGATCCAGAACTGGCTTGCCTGCAGAAGCAGAGAGTGGTTGTGGATGGGTCTTTTTCGGAATGGAGGTCAGTCACCAGTGGGGTGCCCCAGGGATCTGTTCTGGGACCCTTGCTGTTTGTCATTTTCATAAATGACCTGGATGAGGAAGTGGAGGGATGGGTTAGCAAGTTCGCTGATGACACGAAGGTCGCTGGTGTTCTGGATGGTCTGGAAGGATGTCAAAAGTTGCAGCAGGACATAGATAGAATGCAGGAATGGGCGGAGAAGTGGCAGATGGACTTCAACGCGGATAAATGTGTAGTTGTTCATTTCGGCAGAACCAACGGGATGAACGAGTAAACTATCAAGGGCAGGAGTCTTAGTAGCGTTGAAGAGCAGAAGGATCTCGGGGTCCGGGTCCACAGGGCTCTTAAATCGGCCTCGCAGATGGAGGAGGTGGTCAAGAAGGCGTATGGTGTACTGGCCTTCATTAATCGAGGGATTGAGTTTAGGAGTCGGGAGGTAATGCTGCAACTTTACAGGACCCTTATCAGGCCTCATTTGGAGTACTGTGCGCAGTTCTGGTCGCCTCACTATAGGAAAGACGTAGAAGCTATTGAAAGGGTGCAGAGGAGATTTACATGGATGTTGCCTGGACTGGGAGGCATGCCTTATGAAGATAGGTTGAGGGAGCTGGGACTCTGTTCCCTAGAGAGGCTAAGGTTGAGAGGCGACCTGATAGAGGTTTATAAAATGTTGAGAGGAATAGATAGGGTGGACTCTCAGAGGCTATTTCCCCGGGTTGAAATGGTCGCTACGAGAGGACACAGATTTAAGGTGCGGGGAGGGAAGTACAGAGGTCATGTTAGGGGTAAGTTTTTCACTCAGAGAGTGGTGAGTGAATGGAATCGGCTGCCGTCATCGGTGGTGGAGGCGAACTCGCTGGGGTCTTTTAAAAGACTTCTAGATGAGTGTTTGGGTTTTAATGGGATTGGGGTTATAGATAGGTCTATAGATTGGTGGGGTTGATGTGATCGGCGCAACTCGAGGGCCGAAGGGCCTGTTTGTGCTGTAATGTTCTATTTCACCATTTTACTAAACCTACCCACACTGGATTATCGCTCTGATTGTATCATCCTTCCGTTCTCTTCTCTGTTGGAATAGATTGGGTTTGATACTAACGTAGAGACATCTGAGGGGCTGATTGGTGTAACAAATTGTCCCTAAACTAGTCTCCCCTCAATGTGGAATACCATAAGCATAGACAAGGGTCATGGGTCGAGAGGGGGGACTGATGATGTTAAAATGGCAGTGCGGGCTGGTTGGGCCGAAGGGCCTGTTTGCCGGGCTGTGTTGTTCTTTGTAGGTCAGGAAGAGGCCATTCAGCTCTGGCTCACTGTCCCTAATGACCTCATCTGATCATCCAACTCAATTGTCTAATCCCTTACCCGTCTGCTCTATCCATTCGCTCCCTTCGCCACATCTAATTCCTTCGTGAGGACACACACAGTGATTTGGCCTTTCTGTGGTGGAGGCCCGCCACACTCTGGGTGAAGAAACTTCTCCTCATTCCGGTCCTACGAAGCCTACTCCACATCCTCGGACACTCACTTCTGGCTCTGGACCTGCACACGACCAGATTGGAGGCAAAAATTAACTCCTCCTTCTCCAAAGGTCTCAGATTTCGATATGTATGGAAAATGGAAAGCATTGTTCTGGACCTGTTTAAGAAGCGTTTCACCCTGATCCACTGCGTAGCATTCACTATTGGCAACGCTTTGCTTAGGGAGTGCAAATTGGGGCAACCCTACAGTGCAGAAAGAGGCCCTTCGGCCCATCGAGCCTGCACCGAACACAATCCCACCCCCCACATCCCTACATATTACACCCACTAACCGACGCATTCCTGATCACTCAGGGGCAATTTCTTAGCACAGCCAATCAACCTAACCCACACATCTTTGGGGTGTGGGAGGAAACCGGAGCACCCGGAGGAAACCCACACAGACACGGGGAGAACGTGCAGACTCTGCACAGACAGTGACCCGAGGCTGGGAATCGAACCCAGGAACCCTGGAGCTGTGACGCAGCAGTGCTAACCCGCTGTGCTACCGTGGGGAGAAATAGACTCTGACCTCATCAACTCCCAAAACTGCTCTGCTACAGACCCTGTTCTGCACAGTACCCACATTATCACATGACCCCGTCTATCAACTTTCCAAAGGAAGTGTTTGTACAAAAAAATCCATAAGCTCGATCTCAATAACAAATTCCTCACCGGAATAAGACATTTACTTGCTTTGCAAACATGGAGTGAAATGTCTTCCAGACATACTGACTGCCAGCAGAGTAAATCTGAGAGCATGACAACCTCTCCCCTGCGCTACACACTATATCCGTTCGCCCTGTTTAACTCAATTCCAACACTGCAAACTACTGAAGGTATGTTGTGACACACACACACACGCACACGCGCACGCACGCACATACACACACACACGCGAGACAGACAGACACACACACAAAAACAGACAGACACACACGCGTGCACACGCACATACACACACAAAAACAGATAGACACACACACGCACGCACACATATACACACACACTGGCACATACACACACATGCTAACGTACACACACGTGTACAAACACACATACAAAATCAGACAGACAGACAGACATACACACATGCGCAAGCACACACACTAGCACATACACACACACGCTAACATACACACACACACAAATAAACACACACACTAGCACATACACACACACGCTAACATACACACACACACAAATAAACACTCACACACACACAAACATTTCAACCATCCTTCAATCCCTTTTGAAACTGCTGTGGAGAGCTCTGAATCCTATATCTGGACGGATACCTTCAAAACCATGAATTAAAATCATTTTAAACACATTTAAACCTCTTCACGGACCCCTTTAAACTCCATTGCCCGCACAAATAAAACATTTTAATAACAGCTTTGAGAGCCCTTAACAAAGGATTCCGGACACCATGAAAAACACTCAAACACGACACATTCAGCAGTTTGCAACAGGGTCAAAAGCAATCCCAGTTTAATCCGTGCTTTACGCAATTTTAGCTTCATTCAGGAAACGCTTTACAATGTTTCGATAAACATCTTAAAGGCCAATGTTTAAAGTCTTCCAAAACACGTGTTAATTGCTTTCTATATGTAGTTTTAAACAAGTTAAAAATTTCAATTTAAACCCTTTATAAACCCCCGGAATAGATTTCCACAAGCAATTTTTTAAATATCTTTAACACCCTGATTGTAAACAGCACGGGGATAAATCTTTCAGCTCATCCATTGGACGTGACCTGGGGAGAAGCTCTTTTATTCCCTCATCCCACGATCCCATCCAAATCCGGCTGACCCTCATTCCCAACACCTCGCACCCGATGCATGGGGCAGCACGGTGGCACAGTGGGTTAGCACTGCTACTTCACAGCTCCAGGGTCCCGGGTTCGATTCCCGGCCTCGGGTCACTGCCTGTGTGGGCTTTGCACATTCTCCCCGTGTCTGCGTGGGTTTCCTCCCACAGTCCAAAGATGTGCTTGTTAGGTGGATTGGCCGTGCTAAAGACATTGCCCCTCAGTGTCCAGGGATGTGTAGGTCAGAGGGATTAGTGGGTATTATATGTAGGGATATGGGGGTAGGGCCTGGGTGGGATTGTGTTCAGTACAGACTCGATGGGCTGAAGGGTCTCTTTCTGCACTGTAGGGTTTCTATGATTCTATGATCGATCTCACTCCAGTTCCTCAGCTTCATTAAACACTAATCCTCACGACAAGCGCCTCTCTGGCAAGCGCCGTCCACCCGTAAGACTAAAGAGCAGATACGTGGAACTCGGCCCATCAATGAGATCATGACTGATATTCCTCAACTCCGCTTTCCCGCTTATCCCCATCACTCCTCATTCTCTCACTGATTGTTAATCTGGGGGAAGGAGGAGGGAGGTCAGTCACTGTATAGATAGGGAGAGTCAGTGATCTGATACTTCACTGAATCAGTCACTTAGCCAAGAACATAATTCAGGATGCGTCTATCTGTTGTTGAATTATTGTGGCTGTTCCTGTGTTGGATACTTGGTTCTGTATCTTCAGGAATCATTTCGCCGAGATCCGAGGGACTTCTCCAAAGTTCTGGAACATACGCTATCCCGACACCTCCACCACAGGAAAGTACATACACAAATAACGGCCCACCACCATTATTCCCATCTCACTCCATCCCCAACCCCATCTACTGTCCATAGGGAAAGACAAACCCCTAACACAAAGCAGCATTTACTCTTGTTTCAACCTCATCCGACCCCAGAATCCACATCATCAACACAGCACGGGGACAGGGCAATACACGCGCACGCCCATGCTAACATATAAACACACACGCGTGCATGCACACACACACACACACAAACACAGACACACACACACTAACATATACACAAACACACACACAAACACACACAAACACAGACACATACACATTAACACACACACATTAAACCACACATTAACACATTAACACACCCATATACACACACACACATTAACACACACATATACACACACACGCACACATTAACACACGCATATACACACACAAACGCATACATTAACATACACACATATACACACACACACATTAACACACATGCACACATTAACACACACAGACACACACATTAACACACACACATGCATACATTAACACACACACACATTAACACACACACACACATTAACACACACACACGCATACTTTAACACAAACACACATCCACATTGTATCACACAGACACTACACAATCACACACACTCCCTCTTTCTCTCTTTGACACACAAACACACACACACACACCAATATACAGATACATACTCTCACATACTCTATCAGGTACACACACACACACACACACACACACACAGACTCACACAAAGACCTAGATGTTGTCACACACAAATTCACGTTCACACTCACAATGAGACACACACACTCTCACACACATACACACACATACACACACTCACACACACTCATACACTCTTACGTACACAAATACATATTGCCCTCGAGCTGGGTGTAAGTCACCTCCACGGCGACATCCCGGGTCTCATTGTTTCTTTATTCTGATTCTCTGCTCCATTTTGTACCTTCTTCTCACTTTGAGAGTTGGACGGGTCCATTTTCTTGCAGTGGAAATGGTGCATCACCATATCATGGGCCTGGGAATGTGGGTGAATCACAAGGTAAGGAATCATCCCCGATGGTTTATGGCACACTCACCCCTCTCACCTCCCACCTACTTTCCCAGAACATCCCTGAGATCCAAGAAATAGGAGAATCTCCACCCTCCTTAAGGCCAGAGAGCATAAAGTCCTATCAGTGACCTCTCCCCAATCCCAACTGGAGATGTCCCCATAATACTAACTTCATACAATCACTCAAGCCATCCCAGAACAATTCATCATCCCGCCTAGGAACAGTTAATGAACGACTGAAAATACTTGTCGTGCGAACACGGAACTGTTAAACTATGCAAATTAAGACAGATGTGATGAAACAGTTGGGGCTGAGTTGAAGAGACATTTCTTCACCCAAAGTCTGGTGAACAAAGATCAAAGAACAACACAGCACAGGAAACAGGTCCCTCGGCCCTACAAGCCCGTGCCGCCCATTTTAACACTCAGTGAGAGCCTCATTCAAGTCTTTCGTCGCTCATCAACGTTTTGATCTACCTCTTGTGGAGCTCCACAATAAAGGGGGTGCAAATTAACGGAATTATATGTTTGCCAGATTAACGGAGGCGTAATTTCGGGACAATTTGTTCACACCAATCAGCCTAAAATGCACCTTTTTTTGGGGTGTGGGAGGAAACCGGAGCACCCGGAGAAAACCCACGCAAGGACGGGGAGAATGTACAAAACTCCCACAGACATCGGCCCAAGCCGGAGATCCGACCCGGGTCCCTGTAACTGCACAGCAAACGGTGATAGTCACTGAGCTGTCGTGTTGCCTGTCAGATGGTCCAGTTTAAGCCTACACTAAACCACGTGAAGCACTGGGCAACTCTCAAAGCAATATCCAAGAGCAGCCCTCGTACGACCCACCGCGTGTCTGCCCCTCGTTGGACAACAAGGCGGACCGAATCCCCTGTGGATTAAAAGAGAAAAACATCAATAACATACACATCTTATGCAAACATTCAGGGGAATCCCCAGAAGCTCAAAAGTAAAACAAATGAGCCAGAAAATATGTTGGAAGATCCACAGGAATCAAATGATTCCCATGGACGTCCCAAGGCTCCTGATCCTGATTTAAAACAATCCCCTATATCCTCCCATCTCCAACCCACTCATGTGCCTGTCTACGTTACTCTTAAACGTCTCCAGCGTGCCTGCCTCCACCACCTTGCTTGGCAGAGCATTCGATACCCCCACTACCCTCTGTGTGAAAAACCTTCCTCTAACATCCAAATTATACCTCGCAACCCCCCCTCATCCTAAGCCCGTGGCCCCTCGTGATGTGCGTTTCCAATCTAGGAAAAAGCTTACCACTGTTTACTCTCTCCACTGCTCTCTAATCCTACCTTTCCCATCCTTCCTCTTAACCGGCACATGTCTTTCCTGCACCCATTGCAGTTTTCCCTTGAAAGACTCCCACATGCCAAACGTGGACTTGCCCTAGTTTGGCATGTGGGAGCCTATCCCGGTCTGTAACCCTAAGCTGCTGCCTAATCTGGCTGTATTTAGCCTTCCCTCAGTTTAGCACCCTCCCCTTAGGACAACACTCATCTGTTGCAACTGTTTGAGTTTGGTAACTAAAGTGGTGAATAAATAAATTGTGTTTGAGAATTTAAGATTGACTTAGTGTCTTTATTCGCTGTTGGGGATTAAAACACACACATATAAACACATAAACATACATACACACACAATTGCATGATCATTTATCAGTATCTGGACATCTGTATTTCTTTAGCAATACCAATGGATGAGAACTGAAGAGGCATAATCAGCAAATTTGCAGATGGCACCAAGATTGGTGGCAGATTGAAGAAGATATCTAAGATAGTGAGGGAGTATTGATCAATTGGGCCAGTGATTTGATGGACTGGAGATGGAGATTAATTCAGATCAATGCGAAATAATGCATTTTGCTGAATCGAACCACGACAGGACTTGCTCAGTTAATGGTAACGCGTTAGGGAGAGGTATAGATCGGGGCGACACGGTATCACAGCGGGTTAGCACTGCTGCTTCACAGCTCCAGACTCCTGGGTTCGATTCACTGCATGTGTGGGCTTTGCACATTCTCCCCGTGTCTGCATGGGTTTTCTCCGGGTACTCCCGTTTTTTCCCACGGTGCAAAGATGTGCGGGTTAGGTTGATTGGCTGTGCAAATAAATTGCCCCAGGGCTGCATAGGTTAGTGGGGTATATATAATACATAGGGATATGGGAACAAGGGCTGGGTAGGTTTGGGTTCGGTGCAGACTCGATGGGCCGATGGGACTCTATCTGCACTGTCGGGTTCTAGCAGCAAAGACATTGAGAGGCACAGATTCCTAACTCTTTAAAATTGGACGTTGGAGAAGGCATTTGGCATGTTTGGTTTCGTTAATGAGAACATTGAACACAAGTGTTGGGATGTCTTGGTGAAGTTACACACAGCGTTGGTAAGGCCACACGAGGAATGTTATGTACGGTTCTATTAGAGAAAGGACATTATTGAACTATGTAGGGCGCAGAAAATATTCCAAACTTTCTACCAGGCCCTGAAGGCTTGAGTTATAAGGAGAGGCCGGGTAGTCTGGGGCCCTTTCTCCTGGAGGGTGGGAGGATTAGAAGCAACCTTCCACAAACCTATCAAATATCAAGGAGCAGAAAAGAGGTAGACGGTCAACATCTTTTCCCAAGTGTATGGGAGCCTTAAACTAGAGGGCATAGGTGTACCGTGGGAGGGGAGAGATACAGTAGTGTGCGGGGGCCGGGGGAGGGGGGCATCATTACTGGGGGCGGGGGGGCATTATTTTCTACACAGAGAATGGCGGGTGTCAGGAATGAGCTGCCAGAGGTAGTGGATGAAGCGGGCACAATTTTGCATTGAAAAAAACATTTAGACTGTCCCGTGGGTAAGATGGATATAGAGGGGTGTGGGCCAAACGCGGGCAATTGGGAAATTAGTGGTGAAAATTGGACAAGGTGGACAAGTTGGGCTGACCGGCCTGTTTCCTCGTTGTAAGCCTCTAAACCTCGCTGAGGGATGGACTTTCACCTTTGAATCAGATGGACGTCAGGTGTCTCGAGCGAAGAACGGTACAGCACAGGAAACAGGCCCTTCGGTCCTCCAAGCCTGCGCCGCTCATTGGTCCAACTAGACTGTCCGTTTGTATCCCTCCATTCCCGGTCTGTTCATGTGACTATCCGGATAAGTCTTAAACAATCCCAGCGTGTCCCCCTCCACCACCCTACTTGGCAGCGCATTCCAGCCTCCCCACCCCCCTCTGTGTAAAAACACGTCCCTCTGAGATCGGAGTTATACCTCGCCCCCTCTCACCCCTGTGATACCTCGTGATTTATTGACAAATCCCTGAAGGTCAGAGAGCCGATGCTTCAGAAAGCAGATGAGGTATTTTTCCCTTGGGGAGACGGTTTGATAGCGTTAGGAGGTAATGCTGGTGCTGTATGGAGCCTTGGTTAGACCACAGCTATGTGTTGTTCTGGTAACATCGCTATAGGGACAATGTGATTGCACACAGGAGGGGTTACCGAGGATGTGATGGAGTATTTGAGCGACACAGATAGGCTGGATGGGCGTGAGTTGTTTTATTTAGAGCAGAGCAGTCGAATGGGCGACGCAGTTGAGATACATAATTTGATGAGGGTTTTAAACAGGGTGAATAGGAAGTGCCTGTCCCCTTGTTCGAGGGGTCAGTCAAGAGGAGGGATGGTTTTAGGGTGTGAAACAGGAGGTTTGGAGGGGATTTAAGAAGTAGAGAGGTTTCTCACTCAGAGATTGGTGTCAATCTGAGATGCACTTCCTGGGAAGGTAGTTGAGGCCAGAAAAATAATGACAAATTCCGCTCTCTATCCCCTGTAATAAACCAGATGCTTGGAAATCTTATCCAGAATCCTCAGGCTTTGCAAAACCGCTTCCCCACCAGCCCTGGAATGCAATCCGTGCGTCCAAGAGAACTGAGCGACTGTTTGTTACCGATGGGACAGGGGGAGGAACAGACGGAGTTGGAGGCAGCTTTGGAGTCCTTCCTGCTTGGGAAGGATTAAATTACCCACCCAACACCCTCCCCAACCATCATTCACATGGTTGGCGTGCACTGCCCATTCCTGCCACACTTGCAACACACAAGCCCCTTAAGTGGGGGCCAGTATGTTACAGAATTAGACAGTTGTTAGCGCTGCTGCCTCAAAGCGCCAGGGACCAGGGTTCGATTCCGGTTTCGGGAGACTGTCTGTGCGGAGTAAAAGAGGAAAATTGCAATGGCAATGAAAGGATATTGTGGGCGGGTAAGTGGGGAGGGGTGCGCTGACTAGTCTATTGAGTCGGATGATTAACTATGATCATGAGGAGCGGTAGCTTGGGCTCGAAGGGCCTCCTCCTGCCCCTGCGTTCTACGTTAATGGCAATCTCAATCTATTCCAACGGAGGGGAAACAAGAAGAATAACACAAGTCGAGTTTTAATCCTATTTGGGTCAATTTAGTTGTCAAATAAGGCAATATAACTATATCCCCATGGCTGTGAGTGGAAGTGTGTTTGGGAAATTCTGTTGCAGTCAATGAGAACCCACATCCTCTCCCAGAAACTGGAGATCCAGCAATCTGAATTAAAACATCTAATGACATCCAATATTAATACGTCATGGTATCAGTGGCCAGCACAGCTGCCTCACAACACCAGGGACCTGCGCTCGATTCCATCTCTATGGAAGAACTGTCTGCATGGAGTTTGCTCCAGTTTCATTCTGAACCCCAAAGATAAACAGGTTGGGTGGATGGGCCGTGCTAAATTGCCCCTTAGTGTCCAAAGATGTGCAGGTTGGGTGGATTGGCCATGCTAAATTGTCCCTTAGTGTCCAAAGATGTGCAGGTTGGGTGGATTGGCCATGCTAAATTGTCCCTTAGTGTCCGAAGATTTGCAGTTTGGGTGGATTGGCCATGCTAGATGTGCAGTTTTGGTGGATTGGTAATGCTAAATTGTCCCTTAGTGTCCAAAGATGTGCAGGTTGGGTGGATTGGCCATGCTAAATTGTCCCTTAGTGTCCAAAGATGTGCGGGTTGGGTGGATTGGCTATGATAAATTGTCCCTTAGTGTCCAAAGATGTGCAGGTTGGGTGGATTGGCCATGCTAAATTGTCCCTTAGTGTCCAAAGATGTGCAGGCTGGGTGGATTGGCCATGCTAAATTGTCCCTTAGTGTCCAAAGATGTGCAGGTTGGGTGGATTGGCCATGATAAATTGTCCCTTAGTCATTTGAGGTGATCTATAAAAATCACTTAGAGTAAGATCCCCAGGGATCTAGAACAGATCCTGGGGCACTCCACTCCATGCAGAATATGACCCATCTGTAACCACTCTTTGCATTCTGTGGGCAAGCCATTTCTGGATCCACAAAACAATGTCCCCTTGCATCCCATCCCTCCCCCCACCCTCACTTTCTCAATAAGCCTTTCATGAGGCACCTTATCAAATGCCATGCTGAAGTCCATATATACTCCATCTACTGTTCTTCATTCATCAATGTGTTTAATCACATATTCTAAAAATTCAATTGGACTCATAAGGCATGATCTGTCTTGACAAAGCCTACATGAGAGATAGTCAGACTGGCCAATGTGGAAACAGTGCAGAGAGCTGATCTCCATTCAGTGTAAGGGACAGTCAGACTGTCCAATGTGGGAACAACCCAATGAAATCATCTCTTTCCCTCACTAATTAGAGAGAATTTCCAGAATCACAGAACCCTACAGTGCAGAAAGAGGCCTTTCGGCCCATCGAATCTGCACCGAACACAATCCCATCCGGGCCCTACCCCCACACCCCAACATATTGTACCCACTAATCCCTCTAACTTACACATCCTTGGACAGTAAAGGGCAATTTCTTAGCATGGCCAATCAACCTAACCTGGACATCTTTGGACTGTTGGGGGAAACCGGTGGAAACCCACGCAGACACAAGGAGAATGTGCAAACTCCATTCAGATAGTGAGTGACCTGTGCCAGGAATCGAACCCAGGACCCTGGAGCTGTGAAGCAGCTGTGCTAAACATTGTGCTACCGCGCCGAATGATTGATAACTGCCTTAGAATTGGCAGAAAGCTCTCTCAATGTGACCTTTGGCCTCACCTTCTCCCACCCCCATTCTGTAAATGTCAAATAAAATGAAAAATTCAGCAACTTGCATTTATTCAATGCTCCCAATGTCTTGTGCATTACTACCAGGGACATCTGCAACAAAACATTACAGAAACTCACTGTGATTTCATTCAGCTCGTGCCATATTCTCCCCCCACCCCCCACACACACTTTCACCCCCATCCCACTCCCTCGGGGTCCTTGTGCATGAGCCGCAAAAACCCAGCTTGCAGGTGCAGCAGGTGGTCAGGAAGGCGAATGGGATGCTGGCCTTCATAGCGAGGGGGATTGAATATAAAAGTAGGGAGGTCTTGCTGCAGCTGTACAGGGCATTGGTGAGGCCACAGCTGGAGTACTCTGTGCAGTTTTTGGCGCCGCACCTGCGCAAATATATTTTGGCCTTGGAGGTAGTGCAGAGGAGGTTCACTAGGCTGATACCGGAGTAGAGGGGGTTGAGCTATGAGGAGAGGCTGAATAAACTAGGCTTGTACTCGTTAGAGTTTAGAATAATGAGGGGAGATCTCATTGACACGTATAATATGATGAATGGGATGGATAAAATAGAGGTGGAGAGACTCTTCCCACTCAGAAAGGACAGTAGGACGAGGGGGCACAACCTCAAGGTAAAGGGGGGGGGCGGTTTAGAACGGAATTGAGGAGGAACTTCTTCACTCAAAGGGTGGTGAATCTCTGGAATTCTCTGCCCGTTGAAGTGGTGGAGGCTACCTCGCTCAATATTTATAAAACACGGGTTGATGGGTTTTTGATAAGAGAGGGGATTAAGGGTTATGGGAAGAGGGCGGGAAAGTGGAACTGAGCCACGACAGATCAGCCATGATCTTATTGAATGCCGGGGCAGGCTTGAAGGTCTAAGTGGCCTACTTCTGCTCCTATTTCTTCCGTTCTTATGTTCTTATGTTCTGTCAGCTCCTGTTGAAATAGAAAGTACAATGGAAACTTTCTAGAAATTCTCAGTGAATCAATCCTGGTCTCTGTTTAATAAAGCGATGAATTGAAGCAAAGGGATATTTCAGCATATTCTTAAACTGCTCCCTGAACTTAGTCTGCGTCACAGCATAAATGGCAGTGTTTGTGCAGCAGCTTACCAGCTGCAGCACGAAGCCCACCTCCTTGATAAAAAGCGGAAAACCAAAAGGGTCACACTTAACTGACTGGATACAGATGAGCCTGTGTACTGTATAACCTGTTAATGTTGCCCATAACAAGATGAAATTCGCTGAGAGAACAAATAGCAAAATGATGGATTTCCTTCGACTCTCCAACTCTGGGTCTCTGGGTGCTTCCCCACTGCTATGAGCCCGGAGTCTCCTGCGGGCCCTGTTAGTCACTAAAATGTGCCTGACAGTGAGAACGTTGAGCAGCAAAATCAGGACAAATGCGACACACGGCGTCAGAACGTGATGGCCACACTCAACTTTCAACCAGAACATAACCAGATCACCTCTGCTCCAACAAAACCAAGGATCGTTACGCAGCTTATACTCTGTTGTCAGCATGAAATACCAGGAAATATTCTTCAAACAGCTCAGAACCGCCACTGTCCCCAGAACCACAGCCGCTGTTCTCTCGTTGCAATATTTATTCTTCAGCTTGGGGCAACAGATGGCCACATATCGGTCAAAGGTGAAGGCGACGGTGAACCAGACGGAACAGTCAGTGACAGCGTAAAGCAGGACAGCGTGGATATTACATACAGGGACAAATATCAGGAACAGGAACTCCGTGAAGAAAACAATCGGGATGTGTCTCAGGATCAGGTCAATGATAATGACCATTAGGTCCGCTGATGACATGGCCACCAGGTATTGAGTGATACAGTTAGAGAGAGCACACTTTTTCCGCTGGAGAATTACAATGGCGATTATGTTCACTGTAAAGAACAGAAATAAAACGTATGTTATAACTTGTAGAACGATACCTGCCCTTCTAACTTATGCCCATCAAATTACTCAATCTTTATGTCCAGACTGCAAACCCATTCTCTTCTCAATTCCTCGATTGAGTCTATCTGCAGCACCCTCTCCGGATGTTCATCGCAAACATAGAACAAAAACAGTCCGGGAAACAGGCCCTTCGGCCCAACGAGCCCACACCGCCCATTTTAACATCACCAGTCCCCCCTCTCCACCCATGACCCTTGTCTATGCTTACGGTATTCCACATTGAGGAGAGACTAGTTTAGGGACAATTTGTTCCACCAATCAGCCACATCTTTGGGGTGTGGGAGGAAACCGGAGCACCAGGAGAAAGCCCATGCAAGCACGGGGAGAATGAGCAAAACTCCCCACAGACACCGGCCCAAATCCATGTGTCTGCACAGCAATCAGTGATAGTCACTGAGCTGTCGTCTTGCCCAGTATCTGGTCCAGTTTGAGCACACACTAACGACATGAAGCACTCGGCTACTCTCGAAATACCCAAGAGCAACCCCAGTACGACCCATCGCGTGTACGCCCCTCGTTGGACAACAAGGCGGACCCACTTAAAACCTGTGAATTAAAAGAGAAAAACATTATTATCATACCACTTCCTTATAAGTTTCCCAGGGACGTCCCAATGCTAATGAACCTGATTTAAAACAATCTCCTCTATCCTCCCATCCCCAACCCACACATGTGCCTGTCTAAGTTACTCTTAAACAACAGCACACAACTAGTCACAGACTCCAATCTCTCTCTGGGTCATTTTCTTTTTGATAAATCACTCTTTTCTTCCAATTATTTCCTGTTGATTGGTTAATGATGTTTTCCACATTGTGGCCTGTTTCTCGCCAGTTCCCCGTTCCACATCCCTCAGGCTCCTCAGTAACTCAGCAGGACCTTCCTCTGAAACATCGCTGAGGTTACGTATGAGACTGATCCAACCTATAAGATGTGTTTAGCATGGTGATCGTTTTTCTTCTTCTTTGGATGATAGGAATATTTGCAGAAGTGAATGGGATGCACGTAGATAGGATGCAAGACTGGGCGGAGAAGTGGCAGATGGAGTTCAACGCACGTAAATGTGTAGTGGTCCATTTTGGCAGGACCAATGGGATGAAGGAATACAATATCAAGGGTAGAACTCTTAGCTGTGTTGAAGAGCAGAGGGATCTTGGGGTCCGGGTCCACAGGAATCTTAAATCGGCCCCGCAGGTGGAGGATGTGGTCAAGAAGATGTCATAGAATCATAGAAACCCCACAGTGCAGAAAGAGGCCCTTCAGCCCATTGAGTCTGTACTGAACACAATCCCACCTAGGCCCTACCCCCATATCCCGACATATTATACCCACTAATCCCTCTAACCTAAGCAACACAATTTCTTAGCACGGCCAATCAACCTAACCCGCACATCTTTGGACGGTGGGAGGGAAACCGGAGCACCCGGAGGAAACCCACGCAGACACAAGGAGAATGTGCAAACTCCACTCAGACAGTGACCCCGAGGCTGGGAATCGAACCCGAGTCCCTGGAGCTGTGAAGCAGCAGTGCTAACCCACTGTGTTACCCGTGCCGGCTGAAGGGACAATTTCAAGGAGACGCAAGGTACAAGGTGAGAGGGTAGAAAATGTACAAACAACAAAGAACAACGCAGCCCGGGAAACAGGCCCTTCAGCCCAACAAGCCCGCGCCGCCCATTTTAACACACAGTGAGAGCCTCGTTCCAATCCTTCTTCTATCTGTGACTTCTGTCTGCGCCACTTGGACTCCACACTAAAGGGGGTGCAAATTTAGAGAATTCTATGTGCGCCAGATTGAGGGAGGTCTAATTTAGGGACAATTTGTTAACACCAATCAGCTTAAGAGCACGTTTTTTTGGGGTGTGGGAGGAAACCGGAGCACCCGGAGAAAACCCACGCAAGCACGGGGAGAATGTGCAAAACTTCCACAGACACCGGCCCAAGTCAGAGATCCGACCCGTGTCCCTGTTACTGCACAGCAAACGGTGATAGTCACTGAGCTGTCGTGTTGCCCGACAGACGGTCCAGATTAAGCCGACACTAAACCACGTGAAGCACTGGGCAACTCTCGAAACAACATCCAAGAGCAGCCCTCGTACGACCCACCGCGTGTCTGCCCCTCGTTGGACAAGATCTTTGGAGTGGCCGTTGCTAACTGGCCTCACTACACAAACACAGTGGCTCCAACAGCAGGTAGGTGAGTAGGGGGACTGAGGGGAGCGTCCCGGCTCCCCCAAAATCTTTGCGAGAGGGAGTGCGATGAAACCCTCCTCATTTTCCTAAGGGGCGCCTCCCCAACAACATCAAGGTGTTCGCCGCCTTCCGAAGCAAATCACCCTGCTTGGAGGTCACCGTGTTCACAAACATCCGCTCCCTCCGTCACCTACGCTCAGTCGGAACAGTGTGTACTACCTACAAGACACAGTGCAGCAACGTACCAAAGAGACAGAACTTTTCCAACCCACGGCCATTTCCTTGGTGAACAAAAAGGGCAGCAGATAGAACATAGAACATAGAACATTACAGCGCAGAACAGGCCCTTCGGCCCAGGATGTTGCGCCGACCAGTTAAAAAAAACAATGACCCTCTAACCTAAACCAATCCCTTTCCATCCATAAACCTATCCACGGATCTCTTAAACGCCCCCAAACGAGGCGCATTTACAACCGCAGCAGACAGGGCATTCCAATCCCTCACCACCCTCTGGGTAATGAACCTACCCTGACATCGGTCCTATAACTACCACCCTTAATTTAAAGCCATGCCCCCTCGTGCTAGATTTCTCCATCAGAGGAAAAAGGCTATCACTATCCACCCTATCTAAACCTCTAATCATCTTATATGTTTCAATAATATCCCCTCTTAGCCGCCTTCTTTCCAGCGAAAACAACCCCAAATCCCTCAGCCTCTCCTCATAGGACCTCCCCTCCATGCCACAGGCAACATCCTGGTAAACCTCCTCTGCACCCTCTCCAAAGCCTCTACATCCTTCCTGTAATGTGGGGACCAGAACTGCACACAGTACTCCAAGTGCGGCCGCACCAGAGTTGTGTACAGTTGCATCATGACACTGCGACTCCTAAATTCAATCCCCCTACCAATAAACGCCAAGATACCGGATGCCTTCTTAACAATCTTATCTACTTGACTCCCAACTTTCAGGGATCTATGTACACATACACCTAGATCCCTCTGCTCATCCACACTATTCAAAGTCCTCCCGTTAGCCCTATACTCGACACATCTGTTATTCCTACCAAAGTGAATTACCTCACACTTCTCCGCATTAAACTCCATTTGACACCTCTCGGCCCAGCTCTACCACCTGTCGAAGTCTTCCTGCAAACTATGACACCCTTCATCACAATCTACCACACCTCCGACTTTGGTGTCATCAGCAAATTTACTAATCCACCCAACTATACCCTCATCCAGATCTTTAATAAAGATTACAAACAGCAGTGGCCGCAAAACAGATCCCTGAGGCACACCGCTTGTAACCGAACTCCATAGAAAATAGAACATAGAACTTTACAGCACAAACAGGCCCATCGGCCCTCGAGTTGCGCCGATCACATCAATCCCACCAATCTATAGACCTATCTATAAACCCCAATCCCATTAAACCCCATATACTCATCCAGAAGTCTTTTAAAAGACCCCAGCGAGTTCGCCTCCACCACCGATGACGGCAGCCGATTCCATTCACTCACCACCCTCTGAGTGAAAAACTTACCCCTAATATCACCTCTATACTTCCCTCCCCGCACCTTAAATCTGTGTCGTCTCGTAGCGACCATTTCAACCCGGGGAAATAGCCTCTGAGAGTCCACCCTATCTATTCCTCTCAACATTTTATAAACTTCTATCAGGTCGCCTCTCAACCTTCGCCTCTCCAGGGAAAAGAGTCCCAGCTCCCTCAACCTATCTTCATAAGGCATGCCTCCCAGTCCAGGCAACATCCTTGTAAATCTCCTCTGCACCCGTTCAATAGCTTCTACGTCTTTCCTATAGTGAGGCGACCAGAACTGCGCACAGTACTCCAAATGAGGCCTGACGACGGTCAGGGTCATGATGAATATTTACCATCAACCACCACCCTCTGCCTCCTATCTGCAAGCCAATTCCTGATCCAATTCCCTAGATCACCCCCATTCCCATACATCTGCATTTTCTGCAGAAGCCTACCATGGTGAACCTTATCAAACGCCTTACTAAAATCCATATACACCACATCAACTGCCTTACCCCCATCCACCTCTTTGGTCACTTTCTCAAAAAACTCAATAAGGTTAGTAAGGCACGACCTACCCGCCACAAAACCATGCTGACTGTCTCTAATCAACTCATTACACGCCAAATAACTATAAATCCTATCCCGAATAGTTTTTTCTAAAACCTTGCCCACAACAGAAAATCAGGGAAAAACCATCGCCTGGGAGCTCTCACCTGAGCATGAGCACCGTGACTTGGAAATGTAAATGAGGAAGGAGGTTTACCAGGATGCCGCCCGGTTTGGAGGGTAGGTCTTACGAGGAAAGGTTGAGGGAGCTTTTCTCTTTGGAGCTGAGGAGGACGAGAGGCAACTTAATAGAGGTTTATCAGATGATGAGGGGGATTGATAGAGTGGACGTGCAGAGACTGTTTCCTGTAGCTGTTACTAGGGGGCATAACTGTAAGGTTCATGGTGGGAGATGTAGGAGGGATGTCCGAGGTAGATTCTTTACTCAGGGAGTGGTTGGGGTGTGGAATGCACTGCCTGTGGAGTCGGACACTTTAGGAACTTTCACGCGGTTATTGGATAGGCAGATGGAGCAAACCAGAACGATAGGGAGTGGGATAGACTGATCTTGGGTTTGGACATAGCTCGGCACAACACGGTGGGCCGGGGGCCTGTGCGGAGCTGTACTGTTCTATGTATCCCCGGTCCTTCTTGGAACTCCCTCCCCACCAGCATTGTGGGTGGATCAACAGCACGTGGACCCCAGTTTCTCAACAAGCTCACTGCCACCTTCTCAAGGGCATCTTGTAATAGAGGTTGGACAGCTTTCGAGGGTGATATCTCTCGAAAGAAGACAAAAACGAGAGCGTGTTTCTGGAGATTTGGCACAGTCACACGCAACTTGACGCGAGAATTCCAGATAGAATGGACTGAAACCGAGACTTCCAGTGTACACCGACAGGGGAACAAAGAGAGGGTGAGGAAGGAAGGTAATTAAAGTGATGGCAATAGTTCTCAACTTGTTGTAGAGACACGGCAGAAAGAGAAAGGGCAGTAAAATGGGACAGGGTGGTGTTTTCAACAGACTTAAGCAATAAGAACATAAGAAATAGGAGCAGGAGTGGGGCCATCTAGCCCTTCGAGCCTGCCCCGCCATTCAATAAGATCATGGCTGATCTGATAGTGGATCAGTTCCACTTTCCCGCTTTCTCCCCAAAACCCTTAATTCCCCTGTCTATCAGAAACCTATCTACCCATGACTTAAATATATTCAGCGAGGCAGCCTCCACCACTTCAATGGGTAGAGAATTCCAGAGACTCACCACCCTTTGAGTGAAGAAGTTCCTCCTCAACTCTGATCTAAACTGC
The DNA here is from genome assembly GCA_037974335.1 of Prionace glauca. Classification (NCBI taxonomy): domain Eukaryota; kingdom Metazoa; phylum Chordata; class Chondrichthyes; order Carcharhiniformes; family Carcharhinidae; genus Prionace; species Prionace glauca. Next base: position 28,011,694 of record CM075759.1, read on the forward strand.
ACACCCCCCCTTATCTTGAGGCTGTGCCCTCTAGTCCTGCTGTCCTTTCTAAGCGGGAAGAATCTCTCTACCTCTACCCTATCCATCCCGTTCATTATCTTATGTGTCTCTACAAGATCCCCCCTCATCCTCCTAAACTCCAACGAGTACAGATACAGTCTATTGTTTCTCTCTTCATAGTCCAACCCCCCTCATCTCCGGTATCAGCCTAGTAAACCTCCTCTGCACTCCCTCCCAGGCCAAAATATCCTTTCGCAAGTGCGGGGACCAAAACTGCACACAGTCCTCCAGCTGTGTCCTCACCAGTGCCCTGTACAGTTGCAGCAAGACCTCCCTACGTTTATATTCAATCCCTCTCGCTATAAAGGCCAGCATCCCATTCACCTTCCTGACCACCTGCTGCACCTGCAAGCTGGGTTTTTGCGACTCATGCACAAGGACCCCGAGGTCCCTCTGCACCGTCGCCTGCTGCAGTTTTTCACCCTTTAAATAGTAATCCCTCCCACTATTATTTCTGCCAAAGTGAATAACATCACACTTGCTAACAATGTTTGTAGAATTCATAACCCAATGGAGAGACTTACCGGGGACTCCGATCACACCCAGAATGGGATAGTAAATATGTTGAACAACGCGCAGTACAAATTCAATCTTCTCTTCCAACTCTATCGAAAAATAATCTGTAGTAATCATAAAAAGTGCATAGGAGAGACTGTCAACAATTCTCAGATTCTGATCTATTGTTGGAACAGCCCAGTCCATCGTTCCCAGATTTTGATCCATTCGCGTAATATTCCGGTCCATGGTTCCCAGATTTCGATCCATTGATGTAATATTCCGGTCCATGGTTCCCAGATTTTGATCCATTGATGTAATATTCCGGTCCATCGTTCCCAGATTTTGATCCATTGATGTAATATTCCGGTGCACTGTCTTCAGAATCGAACCCGTTGTTGGAAAACTGAAGTCCATTTTCCCAAGACTCTGATCCATTGTTGGAGCATCGCACTCAGTTCTTCCCGGATTCCTGTATTATCCGCCACCCTCTCTGGATCCACAGTTAATCTGGGACGTGACGCTGCTACCCACACTGCGGAATAACAGATCGGATAAAGGCCCTGTTTTTAATGAGAGACGTGGAACCCTCCAGTGAGACGAAGGCGATCCATGGAGACTGGATTCAGTTACGGTCAGGGAACAAACAACGTGAGTTAACCCCCTCCAACCCAACACCTCGCGCTTCACAATGAAGAGCATACACTCGACGTGGAAGTGGTCCATGAGACAGAAAAGCTGGAAGAACCACAGGCACCTCCTTTCAATCTGCCTTGTCCATCGTAGTGGGGCATGCGCTGTCAACGTCACAGGGACATAAGAAATAGGAGCAGGAGTGGGCCAGCTAGCCCTTCGAGCCTGCCCCGCCATTCAATAAGATCACGGCTGATCTGATAGTGGATCAGTTCCACTTTCCCACTTTCTCCCCATAACCCTTCATTCCCCTGTCTATCAGAAACCTATCTACCCGTGACTTAAATATATTTAGCGAGGCAGCCTCCACCACTTCAACGGGCAGAGAATTCCAGAGATTCACAACCCTTTGAGTGAAGAAGTTCCTCCTCAACTCTGATCTAAACTGCCCCCCCCCACCTTTATCTTGAGGCTGGAGGAGGTTAGAGCGATAGGGACGGGGTGTAGGGCGGCTGGAGGAGGTTACAGAGATAGGGAGGGGGTGTAGGGGGGCCGGAGGAGGTTACAGAGATAGGGAGGGGGTGTAGGGGGCTGGAGGAAGTTACAGAGATAGGGAGGGGGTGTAGGGGGTGGAGGAGGTTACAGAGACAGGGAGGGGATGTAGGGAGTTGGAGGAGATTACAGAGATAGGGAGGGGTTATAGGGGTCTGGGGGAGGTTACAGAGATAGGGAGGGAGTTTAGGGGACTGGAAGGGGTTACAGAGAAAGGGAGGGGCGGGAGGAGGCTAGAGAGATAGGGAGTGGTGTAGGGGGCTGGAGGAGGTTACAGAAATAGGGAGGGGTGTAGGGGGCTGGAGGAGGTTACAGAGATAGGGAGGGGGTGTATGGGGATGGAGGAGGTTACAGAGATAGGGTGGGGTGTAGGGGGCTGGAGGACATTACAGAGATAGGGAGGGGGTGTAGGGGCTAGTGGAGGTTACATAAATAGGGAGGGGGTGTAGCGGGCTGGAGGAGGTTACAGAGATAGGGAGGGGGTGTAGGGGAGGAAGGAGGTTACAGAGATAGGGAGGGGGTGTAGGGAGGCTGGAGGAGGTTACAGCGATAGGGAGGGCTATAGGGGCTGGGGGAAGTTAGAGAGATAGGGAAGGGGTGTAGGGGGCTGGAGGAGGTTACAGAGATAGGGAGGGGGTGTAGCAGGCAAGAGTTAGGGAGGGGTGTAAGGGGCTGGAGGAGGTTATAGTGATAGGGAGGGGGCTGTAGGGAGCTTGGGGAGATTACAGGGATAGGGAGGGGGTGTAGGGGCTAAAGGAGGTTACTGGGATAGGGAGGGGGTGTAGGCGGACTGGACGAGGTTACAGAGATAGGGAGGGGGTGTAGATGACTGGAGGAGGTTACAGAGATAGGGAGGTGGGTGTAGGGGGCTGGAGGGGGTTACAGAGATAGATAGGGAGTGCAGGGGGCTGGTGTAGATGACAAAGATAGGGAGGGATGTAGGGGCTGGAGGAGGTTACAAAGATAGGGAGGGGATGTAGGGGCTGGAGGAGGTAACAGAGATAGGGAGGGGGTGTAGGGGCTGGAGGAGGTTACAGAGATAGGGAGGGATGTAGGGGGCTGGAGGAGGTTACAGAGATAAGGAGGCGGTGTAGGGGCTAGAGTAGGTTATAGAAATAGGGAGGGGGTGTAGGGGACTAGAGGAGGTTACAGAGATAGGGAGGGGTGTAGGGGGCTGGAGGAGGTTACAGAGATAGGGAGGGGGTGTAGGGGGCTGGAGAAGGTTACAGAGATAGGGAGGGGGTGTAGGGGGCTGGAGGAGAGTTTCAGAGATAGGGAGGGTTGTAGGGGGCTGGAGGGGGTTGCAGAGATAGGGAGGGGGTGTAGGGGCTGGAGGATGTTATTGGGATAGGGAGGGGGTGTAGGAGACTGGAGGGTGTTATTGGGATAGGGAGGTGGGTGTAGGGGACTGGAGGATGTTTTTGGGATAGGGACGGGGTGTAGTGGAGTGGAGGATGTTAATTAGATTAGAACATTACAGCACAAACAGGCCCTTCGACCCTCGAGTTGCACCGATCGCATCAACCCCACCAATCTATAGACCTATCTATAACCCCCAATCCCATTAAACCCCATATACTCATCCAGAAGTCTTTTAAAAGACCCCAGCGAGTTCGCCTCCACCAATGACGACGGCAGCCGATTCCAATCACTCACTACCCTCTGAGTGAAAAACTTACCCCTAACATCACCTCTGTACTTCCCTCCCCGCACCTTAAATCTGTGTCCTCTCGTAGCGACCATTTCAACCCGGGGAAATAGCCTCTGAGAGTCCACCCTATCTATTCCTCTCAACATTTTATAAACTTCTATCAGGTCGCCTCTCAACCTTCGCCTCTCCAGGGAAAAGAGTCCCAGCTCCCTCAACCTATCTTCATAAGGCATGCCTCCCAGTCCAGGCAACATCCTTGTAAATCTCCTCTGCACCCGTTCAATAGCTTCTACGTCTTTCCTATAGTGAGGCGACCAGAACTGCGCACAGTACTCCAAATGAGGCCTGACGAGGGTCCTGTAAAGTTGCAGCATTACCTCCCGACTCCTAAACTCAATCCCTCGATTAATGAAGGTTAATGTTATTGGGATACGGAGGGGGTGTAGGGGACTGGAGAATGTTACTGGGATAGGGAGGTGGGTGTAGGGGACTGGAGGATGTTACAGAGATAGGGAGGGGTGTAGGGCTAGTGGAGGTTACAGAGATAGGGAGGGGGTGTAGCGGGCTGGAGGAGGTTACAGAGATAAGGAGGGCTATAGGGGCTGGAGGAGGTTACAGAGATAGGGAGGGGGTGTAGGGGAGGAAGGAGTTTACAGAGATAGGGAGGGGGTGTAGGGGGGCTGGAGGAGGTTACAGCGATAGGGAAGACTATAGGGGCTGGGGGAGGTTACAGAGATAGGGAGGGGGTGTAGGGGGCAAGAGTTAGTGAGGGGGTGTAAGGGGCTGGAGGAGGTTATAGTAATAGGGAGGGGGCGTAGGGGGCTGGGGGAGGTTACAGGGATAGGGAGGGGCTGTAGGGGCTAAAGGAGGTTACTGGGATAGGGATGGGGTGTAGGGGGACTGGAGGGGTTACAGAGATAGGGAGGTGGATGTAGGGGGCTGGAGGGGGTTACAGAGATAGGTAGGGGGTGTAGGGGGCTGGAGTAGATGACAAAGATAGGGAGGGATGTAGGGGCTGGAGGAGGTTACAAAGATAGGGAGGGGGTGTAGGGGGCTGGAGGAGGTTACACAGATAGGGAGGGGTGTAGGGGGCTGGAGGAGGTTACAGAGATAGGGAGTCGGTGTAGGGGCTGGAGAAGGTTATAGAAATAGGGAAGGGGTGTAGGGGACTAGAGGAGGTTACAGAGATAAGGAGGGGGTGTAGGGGGCTGGAGGAGGTTACAGAGATAGGGAGGGGGTGTAGGGGGCTGGAGAAGGTTACAGAGATAGGGAGGGGGTATAGGGGGCTGGAGGAGTGTTTCAGAGATAGGGAGGGTTGTAGGGGTCTGGAGGGGGTTGCAGAGATAGGGAGGGGGTGTAGGACGCTGGAGGAGGTTTCAGAGATAGGGAGGGGGCGTAGGGGGCTGGAGGAGGTTACAGAGATACGGAGGGGGTGTAGGGGCTGGAGGATTTTATTGGGATGGGGAGGGGGTGTAATGGACTGGAGAATGTTATTGGGATAGGGAGGGGGTTTAGGGGACTGGAGGATGTTAATGGGATAGGGAGGGGGGTGTAGTGGACTGGAGGATGTTATTGGGATAGGGAGGGGGGAGTAGCGGACTGGAGGATTTTATTGGGATAGGGAGGGGGTTGTAGGGGACTGTGGGATGTTATTGGGATAGGGAGAGGTTCTATGGGACTGGGGGATGTTATTGGGATAGGGAGGGGGTGTAGGGGACTGGAGGATGTTATTGGGATAGGGAGTAGCAATTTCTCGAGCTTGGAGGAAGTTATAGTGATTGCCTTCGGGGTCTGGAGAATGTTGTGAGTGCAGGACGAGGTTTAGGGACTGGACGACGTTACAGAGCGAGGGAGGGAGGGGCGTCGGGTCTGGCGGAGGTTACAAAGATTGGGAAGGGTGTCGGGACAGGAGGAAGTGGCAGAGAGAGGGACGTGTGTCGGGGGCTGCTGGAGGAGGTCGCGGGGAAAGTGAAGCCTTGGGTGGGGCGCGGGGGATGTGAGAGAGATAAGGAGGGCTGCAAATTATGTTACAGAGAGATGGGGGGACGGTTTCTGGAGGAAGTGAGATTATAGAGATAGGGAATTGAGTAGGGGTTCGAGGAGGTGACAGACAGTAATACTGATTGTGGTGTGTTTAGTTGTGCGATATCCTTGCCCACTGACATTAACAGATGGATGTTGTCACGTTGTGGAGCATATATTGTTTATATAGTTAAGGTACAGAGAGTAACATGACTGGCGTGGAACATGGATTAAAATGTCAACCTCTCCAAGTCAATCCCACATTTGTCTATATTTCAGTGAGAAATGATGGTTATCTGTCTGCTTCCCCAGAAATTCAGTACAAACTCCGACAACACCGGGTTTAAGTCCAACCCATTTATTTGATAGTAAACCCACAAGCTTTCGGGTTTGTCCCTTCATCAGGTGAATGGAGAGTTCTGTCCTCAGACAGAGCATATAAAGCACAGACAGTTTAGAGATTACTGATTAGAATGCGAATCTTTACACCTAACCTGCTGTTCAAGTCCTAAAGTGGCCGACAATGTGAGTGGAAGGAGCACTGATCACAGGTTAAAGAAATGTGTATTGTCTCCAGACAGTACAGTAGGTGAGGTTTTGCAAACCCAGGCAAGTCACAGGGGTTACAGATAGTGCAACATGAACCCAACATCCCTGTTGAGATCATCCTCATGTGTGTGGAACTTGGCTATCAATCTCTGCTCAGTGACACTGGAGACAATATACATCTCTGTAACCTGTGATCAGTGCTCCTTCCACACACATTGTCGGCCACTTTAGGACTTGAACAGCAGGTTAGGTGTAAGGATTCGCATTCTAATCAGTAATCTGTAAACTGTCTGTGCTTTATATGCTCTGTCCGAGGCCAGAAGTCTCCATTCACCTGACGAAGAGGGAGTTCCCTCTAAAGCTTGTGGGTTTACTATCAAATAAACCGGTTGGACTGAAACCTAGTGTTGTCAGAGTTTTTCCTGTGTTTACCCCAGTCCAACGCCGGCATCTCCACATGAGAACATAAGAAATAGGAGCAGGAGTAGGCCATCTAGCCGTTCGAGCCTGCCCCGCCATTGAATAAGATCATGGCTGATCTGTCGTGGCTCAGTTCCACCTTCCCGCCCTCTCCCCATAACCCTTAATCCCCTCTCTTATCAAGAACCCATCAACCCGCTTCTTAAAAATATTTAGCGAGGCAGCCTCCACCACTTCAACGGGCAGAGAATTCCAGAGATTCACCACCCTTTGAGTGAAGAAGTTCCTCCTCAACTCTGTTCTAAACCGCCCCCCCTTTATCTTGAGGCTGTGCCCCCCAGTCCTATTCATGACGACTATCTCCAGAAATTGCCTGAACGTGGGCTGACTTGTCACAGGAAGGATCAACGTCAGCTCCTCGGCTGCTCGAGATTACAAACCGCTCGGATCAGCGGATATTGGGCAGTGATGGTGGGACACAGACCTTGCCAAGGGTGGGGGGGGGGGGACGCGCCCACATTGAACGAAACCCAGGAACAAAGAAACTAGCCGAGCAGGCAGTTGTTTACAGCTCAGCCTTCTCGCAGTGGGATTCCCGGGTGTTGCAATGCTCTCGGTGCCACTCAGTAAACAACAGAATCGCTGGAAAGCGTCGCATCCACTTGAAGTCCTTCGTGGAGACGTTCTGAGCTATCAGATCACCGTCAGCCCGTTGTCTCGAACATCGAAGAATTGTACGGCACAGGAAGAGTCCCCTCGGCCCACTAGAACCATGCCCAAACACAGTTTCTATCCCTCTGCTGCCCCCCCCCCCCCTTTTCATTTGCCTCCCAAACTTGAATGTTACGAATGGGTCTGCTTCCATCACCCCCACTGGTAGCGTGTTCCAGGCACCCACCACCCTCTGTGTGGAAACCTTTTCTGGCACGGCTCCATTAATCCCACCACCTCCCCCAACCCCACCCCCCCCCGACCCCCCCACCTTCAATCTGTGCCCGGTTTTACTCAAACTTTCAACCCTGGGGCAAACAAAAAGTATCTGACTATCCGTTCTGTCCACGCCTCTCCTGTGTTTGCTGACTTCGACCTTCAGCCTCGTTCTCTCCACGCAAAGCAAACCCGAGTTTATCCAGCCTCTGCTGAAATCTAACCCCCCCCCAGGACTTGGCAAAATTGTGGGCAGCTTCCTTTGCAATCACTCCAAACCTTCCATGTACTTCTGGCGTTGCGGGAACTACAACTGCGTCCAATATTCCAAATGCGGTGGTACTGAAGCTTTATACAGGGGCAACGTAACTTGCAGACTGTCCCAGCTGATGGAGGCAAGCCTGCATTCATGGACACATTATTACATCTGTGTTGCCATTTTCAGGATCCGTGTACCTGGGCACCCAGATCCCTCTGTATATCAACGCTCCTAATTGTTCTGCCACTCTGTATAATTTGCACCTAAATTTTACCTTCCAAAATGCATCATCTCGCGTTCGCCCGGATTAAATTCCATCTGTAATTTCTCTGCCCAAGTCTGCAATCTATCTCCATCCTGCTGTATCATTTGACAATCCGTATAGAGCCATAGGAAATTTACAGCACAGAAACAGGCCTTTTTGTCCCTTCTTGTCTGTGCCGAACCATTTTTCTGCCTTGTCCCAGTGACCTGCACCTGGACCATATCCCTCCCCACCCCTCTCATCCATCAACCCGTCCAAGTTTCTCTTGAAAGTGACCCCCACATTTATCCATCAGCTCATTCCACACTCCCACCACTCTCTGCGTGAAGAATCCCCCCCCCCACGCCTAATATTCCCTTTAAACCTTTCTCCTTTCACCCTTAACCCATGTCCTCTGGGTTATTTTTCTCCCCTAGACTCAGTGGAAAAAGCCTGCTTGCATTCACTCTATCTCTACCCATCACTAGTTGGAGATATCCATTGATAGATACCCATCACTGTCCATTCCCCCAATTTCTGCGTCAGGATAAATCAGTAATCAAACTATCTGATGGAGCCATTGTTCGGAATATTGATCGCTTGGAGACGGGTGAACTGTTTTGATGCGAGAGACGGTCTCCATCACACAGATACAATTCCATCGCAGGATGATGTGCTCTCTTGTCATCCGAAATAGCAGCCACAAACGCAGGAGGATATCAGCGGTCTCAGTGAAGAGAAAAATAGTTCACACTTGTCTTAAACAACAAAGAACAAAGAACGACACAGCACGGGAAACAGGCCCTTCGGCCCAACGAGCCTGCTCCGCCCATTTTAACATTGTGAGTCTCCTCTTTCACTCTTGGCCCGTGTCTACGCTCATGGCATTCCACATTGGAAACCAGATTGAGGGGAGGATAATTTAGGGACCACTTGTTACACCAATCAGCCTAACAGCACATCTTTGGGGTGCGGGAGGAAACAGGAGCACCCGGAGAAAACCAACGCAAGCACGGGGAGAATGTGCAAACTCCCACAGGCACCGACCCAAATCCATGTGTCTGCACAGCAAACAGTGATAGTCACTGAGCTGTCGTGTTGCCCGACAGACGGTCCAGTTTAAGCCTACACTAACCACGTGAAGCACTGGGCAACTCTCAAAGCAACATCCAAGAGCAGCCCTCGTACGACCCACCGCGTGTCTGCCCCTCGTTGGACAACAAGGCGGACCCAATCCCCTGTGGATTAAAAGAAAATACATCGATAAACATGCAAAACTTAGACAGACATTTACGGAATCCCCAGAAGCTCAGAAGTGAGACAAGTGAGCCAGAAAATATTCAAGGCAGCCTTTCAGCAGAACTGATGAAGGCACAAATGAGAGTATTTTAGAGCTGGGAGGAGTGAGGAGGGGTCAGGATGGACAACACTGGAACCTGCGTGGTCAGGTGGAGACCTCGGGAGAAATAGGAGCAGGAGTGGGGCCATCTAGCCCTTCGAGCCTGCCCCGCCATTCAATAAGATCATGGCTGATCTGATAGTGGATCAGTTCCACTTTCCCGCTTTCTCCCCATAACCCTTAATTCCCCTGTCTATCAGAAATCTATCTACCCGTGACTTAAATATATTCAGCGTTGAAGTACCACTTCAACGGGCAGAGAATTCCAGAGATTCACCACCCTTTGAGTGAAGAAGTTCCTCCTCAACTCCGTTATAAACTGCTCTCCGCCCCCCCCCCCCCCCCACCTTCTGATCGCAAACGGGGGGATGTCTGTCATTGCCTGAACCTTTAAGACTTGATAAGCTGTTAAAAAAATACTCGCATTGTAATCAGCGTTCGAAAAACTGAGTGTGTGAAGAAATTGGGGCTCTTTTCCCTTGAAAGATGCCGACTGAGGGGGGATCTAATAGAGGTATATAAGATTATGAAGGGTATAGATAGAGTAAACAGAGGTAAGTTATTTCCAATAATAGAAACACACAGTACGAGGGGCCATGGACTTAAGGTGAGGGGGGAGAGGTACAACATAGATATTAGAGGGAGGTTTTTCACACGGAGGGTAGTGGGGGTATGGAATGCTCTGCCAAGTAAGGTGGTGGAGGCAAACACGCTAGAATCCTTTAAGAGTAACTTAGACAGGCACATGACTGAGTTGGAGATGGGTGGATATAGGAGATCCTTTTAAATAAGGGTCATTAGCATTGGGGCGTCCCTGGTAATGTCAATGGGTATAGTATGATAATAATGTTTTTTCTCTTTTCATTCACAGGTTTTAAGTCGGTCCGCCTCGTGTCCAATGAGGGGCATACAGGCGATGGGTCGTACTGGGGCTGCTCTTGGTTATTCGAGATTGGCCTAGTGCTTCATGTCGTAAGTGTGTGCTTAAACTGGACAAGATACTGGGCAAGACGACAGCTCAGTGACTACCGCTGATTGCTGTGCAGACACATGGATTTGGGCCGGTGTCCGTGGGAGTTTGTGCATTCTCCCCGTGCCTGCGTGGGTTTCCTCCGGGCGCTCCGGTCTCCTCCCACACCCCAAAGATGTGCTGTTAGGCTGATTGGCAGGAATAAATTGTCCCTAAATCAGTTTCCCTCAATCTGGATGGCCATAAAACATTAGACAGGGGTCATGGGTAGAGAGGAGACTGGTGGCGTTGAGATGGTGGCGCGGGCTCGTTGGGCCGAAGGGCCTGTTTCCCGGGCTGATTTTGTTCTTTGTAAATCCCCCTGTTGGACTTTAACCTGGTGTTGCGAGACTTCTTAACTCTGCGACACCCACCAGCTCTTGAATTGTGACTAGGGAAGGAGCATAAATATTGGGCTGGATACATCCAGAAGTGGAAAAAAATTAAATAAATACCAACTGGAAGGACCGGTGATATTGTCTCAGGTGTGTGTGTGTGTGTGTGTGTGTGTGTGTGTGTCAAGTAACATCCCCCATTGAAATGATCAGATGGATGTTGATGTTAATGAGGGGAGATCTCATGGAGACGTATAAGATGATGAATGGGATGGGTAGGATAGAGGTGGAGAAACTCTTCCCGCTCAAAAAAGACAGTAGGACTAGGGGGCACAGCCTCAAGATAAAGGGGAGGCGGTTTAGAACAGAGTTGAGGAGGAACTTCTTCACTCAAAGGGTGGTGAATCTCTGGAATTCTCTGCCCGTTGAAGTGGTGGAGGCTGCCTCGCTAAATATTTTTAAGCGGGTTGACAGGTTTTTGATAAGAGAAGGGATTAAGGGTTATGGGGAGAGGGCGGGAAGGTGGAACTGAGTCACGACAGATCAGCCATGATCTTATTGAATGGCGGGGCAGGCTCGAGGGGCTAAACGGCCAACTCCTGTTCCTATTTCTTATGTTCTTATTGTGGAGAGTGTATTTATTGGAAAGTTAGAGTTTGGAATGGAACGTGAGGAATGGAACCAAGTAGGGTGGTGGAGGCAGGCACGCTGGGGTTGTTTAAGGTTGACTTAGACAGGCACACGAGCAGACTAGAGATGGAGGGGTACAGGAGACTGTTCTAAATAAGGATCGAGAGCCTTGGGACGTCCTGGGAATCAATTGACTCGCGTTGGGTCGTACAAGGGCTGCTCTTGGATGTTGTTTCGAGAGTTGCCCAGTGCTTCACGTGGTTTAGTGTAGGCTTAAACTGGACCGTCTGTCGGGCAACACGACAGCTCAGTGACTATCACCGTTTGCTGTGCAGTTACAGGGACCCGGGTCGGATCTCCGACTTGGGCCGGTGTCTGTGGGGAGTTTTGCACATTCTCCCCGTGCTTGCGTGGGTTTTCTCCGGGTGCTCCGGGTTCCTCCCACACCCCCAAAGAAATTTGCTCTTAGGCTGATTGGTGTTAACAAATTGTCCCTAAATTAGTCTCCCCTCAATCTGGTTACGGTTCCTTTATTGTGGAATCCAATAGGCGTAGACAAGGGTCATAGGGAGAGGAGGGAACTCACAATGTTAAAATGGACAGCGCGGGATCGTTGGGCCAAAGGGCCTGTTCCCCGGGCTGTGTTGTCCTTTGTTCTTTGTGACTGTCTTGGGAAATGGGTGAAAATGCCGACTTTACTCTCTCCGAGTCGCTAACACATCTCTCGATATTGCAGGGAGAAATGGTTCCCCAGGAATGGCCCGATCTTTCCCCAGGAAGCGTCTTGTGCGGGTCAAATCCCCCAGTGCTTGACATTGCAAGCAGCAATGGGTGTTGGGGATGGCAATGGAACAAGGACCTCACCAGGGAGGCGCCTGCATTGCACCAAAACCAGGATGGGCCGGTTACAGCTCGAGTCTTCCTGCAGTGTTGTGTTACAAGCTCATCAGCGCCACTCGGTACTGAATCAATGGGAAACATCACTCGCGCATAGAGTTCTTTACGGTGACGTTCTGAACTCTTCAGGAAGGTCACCCCCATCTTATCAAATGTCGAAGAATAATATAGCACACATAGCCCACCCAAACCTGATTCCTATCCCTCTGTTCACCAGCCTTCCATGGATATATCATCATACAATATTAAATGTTGCAAATGTGTCTGATTCCAACACACCGTTCCAGGTACCCACCACCCTCTGTTGGAAAAACCTTCCCCTCCCCTAAACTCCCCCCTCTCCCCTTAAACATGTGCCCTCTCGTAGTCGAACTGTCCACCCTGAGAAACGTTCTCTAACTGCCCACACTGATGATTTTTCTCGCAGTTTTCTCGTAGAATTCTATCTGGTCTCCCCTTCACCCGCCATCCTCCCAAGCACAAGGGCGGAAAGCTGCAGCGTGCTACGGTGCAGAGGGACCTGGGGATCCTTGTGCACGACCCAGCTTGCAGGTGCAGCAGGTGGTCAGGAAGGCGAATGGGATGCTGGCCTTCATAGCGAGGGGGATTGAATATAAAAGTAGGGAGGTCTTGCTGCAGCTGTATGGGGCATTGGTGAGGCCGCAGCTGGAGTACTGTGTGCAGTTTTGGGCGCCGCACTTACGCAAGGATATTTTGGCCTTGGAGGGAGTGCAGAGGTGTTTCACCAGGCTGATACTGGAGATGAGGGGGCTGGACTATGAAGAGAGATTGAATAGACTGGGTCTGTACTCGTTGGAGTTCAGGAGGATGAGGGGGGATCTTATAGAGACGTATAAGATAATGAAAGGGGATGGATAGGGTAGAGGTAGAGAGATTCTTCCTGCTTAGAAAGGATAGCAGGACTGGAGGGCACAGCCTCAAGGTAAGGTGGGGGGGGGCAGTTTAGAAGGGAGTTGAGGAGGAACTTCTTCACTCAAAGGGTGGTGAATCTCTGGAATTCTCTGCCCGTTGAAGTGGTGGAGGCTACCTCACTGAATATATTTAAGTCACGGGTAGATAGGTTTCTGATGGACAAGGGGATTAAGGGTTATGTGGAGAAAACGGAAAAGTGGAACTGATTCACTATCAGATCAGCCATGATCTTATTGAATGGCGGGGCAGGCTCGAAGGGCGAGATGGCCTACTCCTGTTCCTATATCTTATGTTCTTACAATGCAGAGACCTAGAAAGAACACAAGGCAAACAGACTCAAAGACCGTTCAAATACAAAGAACTACAGGGAGGCAGAGTCTATTAAGTTCAATTTGTGAATTCCAAAGTTGAATCCAGAAGTTGTAACACGGTGTGACGATCGACAGAGATTGGACTGAGATTAAAAGCTAATAGCCCATGGACAGAAAGGTCAGGGTGGAGAGTTGGGAAGTCCCGTTTCTGACGCGGGAGGGAACTAAAGTAATGGAAGCAGTCATTCAGACAGGGCCTCAGCCCTTCCCATCCGAACCAATAAAAACCACACTAAATCTACACCAACCCCACTCTCCAGCTCGTGGTCCCTCACCTTGAACACTGGGCCTGGAGAATGTTTTAGGTCCTCCTTGTTGTCCAACGAGGGGCAGACACGCGGTGGGTCGTACGAGGGCTGCTCTAGGATGTTGTTTCGAGAGTTGCCCAGTGCTTCACGTGGTTTAGTGTAGGCTTAAACTGGACCGTCTGTCGGGCAACACGACAGCTCAGTGACTATCACTGTTTGCTGTGCAGACACATGGATTTGGGCCGGTGTCTGTGGGAGTTTTGCACATTCTCCCCGTGCTTGCGTGGGTTTCCTCCGGGTGCTCCGGTTTCCTCCCACACCCCAAAGATGTGCTGTTAGGCTGATTGGTGTTAACAAATTGTCCCAAAATTAGTCTCCCCTCAATCTGGTTTCCAATGCCGGGTACCATAAGCATAGACATGGGTCACGGGTGGAGTAGGAAAAACACATTGTTAAGATGGCAGCGCGGGCTCGTTGGGCCGAAGGGCCTGTTTTCCGGGCTGTGTTGTTCTTTGTATGACAGCTTCCCACTGACTGTTTAATCGGGTGGTGAACTGGGACAATATTACAGCGCACCTCACAGTGTATTAACATGCAGCCCATTATCCACTTGCCAGCGATGAGGGCATCGCTGGGGAGGGCAGCACCATCTAGTGCCCATCCCCAACTGTCTCTTGGAAGGTGGCTGCGAGCTGCCTTCTTGAAGTCACTGCCCTCCATTTGGAGTAGATATGTCCGTACGTGGTGTTAGGGAAGGGGGTTCGGGGTTTTGACCCAGCGGCAAGAGAAGGAAACACCACATATCTGGAATGTTGAATGAGGGACGGGAATTTCCAGGAGGTAGTTCTCCACACCTCCCTCCACCTCCGTCAGATGCCCTTCTCCTTCTAAATGGCGGCGATCGGTTGTGTGAAAGTTGTTCCCTGAGGAAAGATTGTTGAGTTTTGGCAGTGCGTCGGTTTGATTTGATGTATCATTGTCACCTGTCTCTTACGTTTGAGCTTCTGGGGATCTTCCGGGAATCTCCGTCTGGTCTGTTGTATGTTTATCCATGTCTTTTTTTTCACATCCACAGGGGATTGGGTCCACCTTGTTGTCCAACGAGGGGCAGACACGCGGTGGGTCGCATGAGGGCTGCTCTTGGATGTTGTTTCGAGAGTTGCCCAGTGCTTCACGTGGTTTAGTGTAGGCTTAAACTGAACCGTCTGTCGGGCAAGACGACAGCTCAGTGACTATCACCGTTTGCTGTGCAGTTACAGGGACCCGGGTCGGATCTCCGTCTTGGGCCGGTGTCTGTGGGAGTTTTGCACATTCTCCCCGTGCTTGCACCACGGTTCCCTCGCCCTACCAAATCCTCCTTGCCTGACAGGGATGTACCTATCACGAACTCGCAGTAGCTGCTCCTTGAAAAAACTCCATATTTCGGACGTTCCCAGTCCCTGCCATCTCCTAGTCCAATCTATGCTTCCTAATTCACTCCTAATAGCCTCATAATTACCCTTACCCCAGCTAAAAGTACTGACCCGAGGTTCATGCCTATCCCTTCCCATCACTAAGGTGAACGTAACCGAATTGTGGTCACTATCACCAAAGTGCACACCAACTTCCAAGTCTAGCACCTGGTCTGGCTCATTTCCCAGCACCAAATCCAATATAGCCTCACCTCTAGTTGGCCTATCTACATACTGAGTCAAAAAACCTTCCTGCACACTTTGAACAAAAACTGACCCCTCCACCGAGCTAGAACCATAGCAATTCCAATCAATATTCGCAAAGTTAAAGTCCCCCATAACAATTACCCTATTACTTTCACTCCTAGCCAGGATTGTCTCCGCAATCCTTTCCTCAACCTCTCTAGAACTTTTAGGAGGTCTATAAAAGACTCCCAACAGGGTGACCTCTCCTCTCCTATTTCTAATCTCCGCCCATACTACCTCAACTGACAACTCCTCATTAAACTTCCTCTCCGACACTGTGATACAGTCCTTAACTAGTAATGCTACCCCCCCCCCCTTCTACCTTCTTCTCTACTCCGACTAAAGCATTGGTACCCCGGAACCTGCAACAACCATTGCTGACTCTGCTCTATCCATGTCTCTGAAATGGCCACAACATCAAAGTCCCAGGTACTGATCCACGCTGCAAGTTCATCCACTTTATTGCGAATACTCCTCACATTAAAGTACACGAATTTCAAACCCTGCTCCGCCCCACCCCCACAATGCCGTGCCTTGCATTCCCCATCTATGCCCCCCTCACTTTCACCCCTTGTACTCACGATCCCACCCCCCCCTCCGAATCAGTTTAAACCTCCCTGCATAGCTTTCGAAAATTTACCCCCCAGGATATTGATTCCCCTCTGGTTCAGATGAAGACCATCACTCTGATAGTGGTCCCACCTTCCCCAGAATGAGCTCCAATTGCTCAAGTACCTGAACCCCTCCCTCCTGCATCATCCCCTCAGCCACGAGTTCAAACTTTCCCTCTCTCTATTCCTCTCTAAACTATCCCGTGGCACAGACAAGAGTCCGATATAACTACTCTTCCAGACTTGGCCTTTAGTTTCCACCCCAACTCCATAAATCTTTTCTTAATATCCCCTTCCCTTAATCTCCCTATGTCATGCGTCCCCAACATGAACATGACTTGGGGTTGATCTCCCTTTCCCCTAAGAGTCCTGAATACCCTGTCCAATACATCCCGGACCCCAGTCCCAGGTAGGCAACAAACCAGCCCTGAGTCCCTACCCTTACCTCCGACTCTCCTATCCGTCCCCTTAACTGTGGAGTCCCCAATCACGAGGCCCAACCTCTTACCCCTAACCACCTGAGGTTTCCCACTAGACTCACCCCCAGAGACCTGCTCCCTTTGGCTATCCCCAGTTGATTCCTCCTCAACTGCAGCCTCCAGGACCAAAAACCTATTTTGGAGGGGAACAGCCCCAGGGGATTGTCCCCCCAACTGCTTCTTGCCCCTCTTCCTGGTAGTGACACAAGACTTATTTCTAGGAGTGACTATCTCCTTATAACTCCTTTCTATGTCCTCCTCCACTTCCCGAATTATGCGGAGCTCCTGTAATTCCCCCTCCAGCTCCATTACACGCTCCTCCAGAAACTGCAATCTAACACACTTCCCACAAGTAAAATCCCCTGAAACACTGCTGGAGTCTCTCACTACATACATCCCACAGGAGATGCAGCTTACAGCCTGAACTGCCATCCCTGAAACAATTACCAGCAGAAAAATAAAAATATAAAAAAAACTTCCCACACACTTATAATTAGGTTAGAGGAGGTGGAAGGGTAGGATTCTCTACCAGTGTAGAGGATCGGGTATCCTCTCTGCGCTAATTTATAGGGTTAGGGGCCCGAGAGAAAAAAAATACAAATACCGGTAAGCGTCCTAGTGACGACTTCCTGTTTCTAACTAATTTTAAAAATACCGCCGAAACTCGCGACTTAGTACTTGAAATAAAAAGTTAAACGGAATAAACAGAAAAATATACCTTGTTTTTGCCTCGTCACACGCCCAAAAATCGCTGCCTCTCGACTCTGCTCCACAGGAAAAATGAACAACCTATTACTTTATTCCCTCAGTTTCTTTTTCAATCGTTTGCATTGTGTAATGGACCGGGTTAAAATATTTCCCATTTAACTGACCTTGGAAGGTAAAGGGAACCGTTGTCCAGCCGTTACATTCCTCTTGAAGGTTGTCTACCTTAGCTAGTTGGAGAACATTAGATAATACCTACAGATTACCAACAACCTCCTCCTCAGCAAACTCTATCAATCACAAGTAATGATAACCTCATCAATACTGACAACTGAAGCCTCACTATGATGGACAAGGTAAGATAGATTGGAAGGTGGTGCTCAGTGTTTCCGCTGTTTCCTGCTCTCCTGCCTCAAACACCACATGCACAAAGGGTACATGTTCTTTATTTGTGATGTGAAAGGTGTTGGGTTGAAGGGGGTTAACTCAGACTGTTTGTTCCGTGACCGTAACTGATGTCAGTCTCCACGGATCCCCATCATCTCACTGGAGGGTTCTACCTCTCCCATAAGAATCGGCTTTTTTTCCACCTGCTCTTGCATATCGTGAGGGGCGGCGTCACGTCCCAGATTCACAGCGGATCCGGAGAGAATGTGAGACAAGATTGGGAATCTGAGACCAACGGACTGCGGTGTTCCAACAATGGATAAGACTCTGGGAACATTGGACTGGAATGTCCCCACAACGGGTCCCAATCTGAGGGAAATGGGCTGGAATGTGACAAGAATGGATCCGAATCTGAGGAAAATGGTCTGGAATTTTACAACGATGGGTCTGAATCTGAGCAGGACGGACTGGGATGTCCCAATGACGGGTTCGAGCCTGAGAGCGAAAGGCTGGGACGTCTCAGCAATGGACCAAATCCTGAGAGCGATGGATAGTTTCTCCTTCGCACTTTTCATGGTTTCTACAGACTATTGGTTGGTCGATTTAGCCGAGCGGATCGAGTTTGCGCTGCGTCTAATTCAACACATTTACTATCCCGTTCTGGCTCTCATCGGGGTCCCTGGTAAGTCTGTTCGTCCGGTTCTCAATTCTATAAACATAGCTTCAATCTGTTGAAGGAATTGCCATTCACTTTGCCCCTCGTCCTCTTTCCGCTGTGTCTCTGCATCAGTTGCTAACTCCGCAAACTGCTGCCCTAATTGCTTTCCCGACTCATTCTCTCTTTGTTCCCCTGTTGGGGTCCCAGCGATATTTTGGTTTCGGGCTGGAACGGATGTGTAAAGTTTCAAATAGCGGTGTCAAAGCTCCTGAAATATATCCTCTGCTTTGTAATTATTTGTGTAACGTGGGTGTCGCTATCCAACATTTACCGCACGTACAGACTTGCCCTTGAGAAGGTTGAGGGGATGGGGGGAGGGTGCGGAGGTGAGCCGCCTCCTTGAAAATCTGGAGTCCCCTTCATATTGACTGATCCACAGTGTCGATCGGGGTGGAGGGGGGGAACAATTCCAGGGTTTTGACCCAGCGATTGAACATAAGAAATAGGAGCAGGAGTGGGCCATCCATCCCTTCGAGCCTGCCCCGCCATTCAATAAGATCATGGCTGATCTGAAGTGGATCAGTTCCACTTTCCCGCTTTCTCTCCATAACCCTTCATTCCCCTATCTATCAGAAACCCATCTACCCGTGACTTAAATATATTCAACGAGGCAGCCTCCACCACTTCAATGGGCAGAGAATTCCAGAAATTCACCATCCTTGTGTGAAGAAGTTCCTCCTCAACTCCGTTCTAAACTGCTCCCCCCCCCCCTTATCTTGAGGCTGTGCCCTCTAGCCCTGCTATCCTTTCTGTCCGGGAAGAATCTCTCTATGTCTACCCTATCCATCCCCTTCATTATCTTATACGTCTCAATAAGATTCCCCCTCAGCCTTCTAAACTCCAACTGTATTTACCCGAATAGATTCTGACACTGATTGTCCCGAAATTAGTTTTCCCTCAGTGTGTAATACCATAAGGATAGACAAGGGTCATGGGTGGAGGGGGGACTCATAATATTGACATGGCGGCGTGGGCTCGTTGGGCCGAAGGGCCTGCTTCCCGTGTTGTTCTTTGCTCTTTGCTCTATTTCAGTAGGGGTGTTGGAGAGCCTGGGTGGCGTGCAGTGTCAACAAGTGAGAAACCAGTCACAGTGTAGAAAACATCAAGAGTCCATCAGCGCCGATGGAAAATAATTGCGAAAAAGGAGTAAAAATGATGTATGGAAAAGAAACATGACCCAGAGAGAGATTGGAGAGTCTGGGGCGAACTTCCTGAGAGGGTGCTGCAGACAGATTCAGTCGCAGAATTGAGAAAATAATTTGTCTAAACACGGTGGCGGCACGGTAGCACAGTGGGTTAGCAACTGCTGGTTCACAGATCCAGGGACCCGGGTTCAATTCCCAGCTCGGTCTATGTGGAGTTTGCACATTCTGTTCGTGTCTGTGTGGGGTTTCCTCCCACAGTCCAAAGATGTGCGGGTTAGGTGGATTGGCCATGCTAAATTGTTCCTTAGTGTCCAAAGATGTGCGGGTTAGGTGGATTGGCCATGCTAAATTGTCCCTTAGTGTCCAAAGATGTGCGGGTTAGATGGATTGGCCACGCTAAATTGTCCCTTATTGTCAAAAGATGTGCAGGTTGGGTGGATTGGCCATGCTAAATTGCCCCTTAGTGTCCAAAGATGTGCGGGTTAGGTGAATTGGCCATGCTAACTTGTCCCTTAGTGTCCAAAGATGTGCAGGTTGGGTGAATTGGCCATGCTAAATTGCCCCTTAGTGTCCAAAGATGTGCAGGTTGGGTGGATTGGCCATGCTAAATTGCCCCTTAGTGTCCTGAGATGCACAGATTTAGCGGGTAAATATGTAGGCATATGGGGGCAGTGGCCCGGGTGGGGTTGTGGTCAGTGCAGACTCTAATTGCACTGCAGGGTCCTATGATTAAGCATAAAGATTGAACAATTTTACGACAACAAATTAAATGTGTGGGTACCATTCACTCATAAAAATAAAGGCGTCTTTTATTTCCGTTCTTTGCAGTGAACATTATCGCGATTGTGATTCTCCAGCGGAAAAACTGTGCTCTCTCTAACTGTGTCACTCAATACCTGGTGGCCATGTCATCAGCGGACCTACTGGTCATTATCATTGACCTGATCCTGAGACACATCCCGATTGTTTTCTACACGGAGTTCCTGTTCCTGAAACGCGTCCCTCTGTGTAATATCCACGCCGTCCTGCTTTACACAGCCACTGACTGCTCCGTCTGGTTCACCGTCGCCTTCACCTTCGATCGGTGCGTGGCCATCTGTTGCTCCAAGCTGAAGATGAAATATTGCAACGAGAGAACAGCGGCTGTGGTTCTGGGTACACTGGCTGTGCTGAGCTTTTTGAAGAATATTTTCTGGTATTTCATGTTAACCATAGAGTACAGGCTAGGCAATGATCCCTGGATTTGTTGGCTCAGAGCTGATCTGCATGACCCCGACTTCTGGGTGAGAGCTGAGTGCGCCTATCATATTCTGACACCGTGCGTGGCATTTGTCCTGATTTTGATTTTCAATGTTCTCATTGTCAGACAAATATTAGTAAGCAGCGGAGCCCGCAGGAGACTCCGGGCTCAGAACAGTGGGGAGGAACCCAAAGACCCGGAGATGGAGAGTCGAAGGAAATCCATCATATTGCTATTTGTTCTCTCGGCTAATTTCATTCTGTTATGGGCAACATTGACAGGTTATACAGTATGGAGGCTCATCTGCATCCTGACAACTCAGTGCAACATTTTCAGTATACCGCGCTGTATCAAGGAGGCGGGCTTCATGCTGCAGTTGGTGAGCTGCTGCACAAACACTGCTGTTTATGCTGTGACACAGACTAAATTCAGGGAGCAGTTTAAGAATATGTTGAAATATCCTTTTAGTTCAATTCATCAATTTACTAAACGGTGAAGAGAATTGAATCACTGAAAGTTTCCAGAAAGTTCCCATTGTGTTTCCTCATTTCAGCAGGCAGGTGGTGAGCGATGCATCGGTGGAATTAAATCACAGTGAGGTTCTGTGTTGTTCTAATATTATTTCAGATGTGGGAATGCACATTGCACTGGGAGCATTGAATTAACGCGAGTTCCCAGAATTTATCATTTTATTTGACATTTACAGAGGTGGGGAGGGGGAGATGAGATCAAAGTTCACACTGAGAGGCCCTTCTGCCATTGGCTGGGACAACTGTCAATCATCCTGCAAACGATCACTAATTGGAGAAGGAAAGAGTTGGTTTGATTGCACTGCCCCCACACCAGCCCACCTGACTGACCCGCACACATAGACTGGAGGTGAACTCCCTGCACAGTTCCCGAGCTGGCCCAGCAAACTTTTCTCACCATGACTGGCTCCTGCACACTGACATTCAGAAAAGAGATGCAGCAATCCACAGTGTCCCACCTCAACCGCGGCCAAATGAGGGAGGGAAGACGAGGCAGAGCATGGCCCAGTTTGGTGGCTTTCTCCAATCCACCGGCGCGACCCCGCCCCCCACCCCCACATCGCGACAGAGACGTTGAATCTTGCCTGGACGGATGGGTGGAAGGTGGAAGACCTGAGCTGGCGACTCGGAGGCTGGGCGGAGGTGACAGTTAAATGAGTCAGACATGGGAGTGGATGCGGGGCTGGGGCGGGGTGGGGTGGGGAGGGGGGGCTACTGGGAGGGGGTGGGAGTGTGCAGGAAGGCAAGCTGAGTGGTGCACAATCCCCAGGTCCATTATTGTTAATTATCAGCTGTTTGATTGGCAGAATATTAAGGTTAACGGTAATATTGTGGTTAATGTTAACATTGAGGCTGAACTTAAATGTCGAGGTTAATATTAACGTGGAGGTTAATGTTAACAGTGAGGTTAACGTTAAAATGGGCAACATTGACAGGTTATACAGTATAGAGGATCATCTGTATCCTGACAACTCAGTGCAACGTTTTCAGTATATCACGCTTTATCAAGGAGGCGGGCTTCATGTTGCAGTTGGTGAACTGCTGCACAAACACTGCTGTTTATGCTGTGACACAGACTAAATTCAGGAACCAGTTTAAGAATATGCCTTCATTAATCGAGGGATTGAGTTTAGGAGTCGGGAGGTAATGCTGCAACTTTATAAGACCCTTGTCAGACCCCATTTGGAGTACTGTGCACGTTTCTGGTTACCTCACTACAAGAAGGATGTGGAACCTATTGAGAGGGTGCAGAGGAGATTTACAAAGATGTTGCCGAGATTTGCAGGCATGCCTTATGAGAATAGGTTGAGAGAGCTCGGTCTCTTCTCCCTGGAGAGACGAAGATTGAGAGGCGACTTGATAGAGGTTTATAAAATGTTGAGAGGAATAGATGGGGTGGATTCTCGGAGGCTATTTCCCCAGGGCTGAAATGGTCGCTACGAGAGGACACAGGTTTAAGGTGCTGGGGAGCAGGTACAGAGGAGATGTCAGGGGTAAGTTTTTCACTGAGGGTGGTGAGTGAGTGGAATCACCATCTCACTTTCACTGTTGGATGGAGAAATATTGCGATCAACACTCTTCAATGTAACCGATAAACAGAGACCCCTTGATTGCAATCCTTCCCTGTTTATCTGTTCAACCCCAGTCTCGGTTGGATATACAATATCAAAGAATATTTACAATGCAGGAAACAAAAAGGCAATTCAAGCCAGCACCGAGAGCAATCCTACCCAGGTTCCATTATCGTAAACCACCCCCCCCCCCCCGCCTCACACTAACAGGGAATTCAGCTTGTTATAAAAGTCCATTTTAGACCCACTTGCTTACCGGACCCTCCTGAGGCAGTGTCTCGCTGTGTGAGAGAGACAGTGAGTTCCGTCCAACTCCTTCCTCCTCAATGGACAGGTACTATCTGTTTTGAGAGTTGTCACTCCCTGGAAAACCACAATCTCCCATTAGGTGTTAGTGACGTGAGACCTGTCAGTATTGCTGCTTGGCTGGAATATTACCAATGGGGACATTATGTTCCATACGCCATAATCCACTCAGTTTCACCAAGCTGAGTGAATGTACTCTGAGCTGAGTTTGTTCTGGTCTGTGTTGTGTCAGTGTTGGAGAATTGCTGTTCTGTTTGAATAGACACTCAGTGCTCAGGAGAAAATGTTTGCACATTTTATTCCCCTTCATCATTCACTCCAGGACATGAGTGCAGGAGTTCCTCAGGGTAGTGTCCGAGGCCCATCTACCTTCAGCTGCCTCACCGATGACTACCTTCCATAATATGGGACAATTGAGTTTAGGAGTTGGGAAGTAATGCTGCAACTTTATAAGAATCTTCTCAGACCCCACTTGGAGTATTGTGCGCAGTGCTGGTCGCCTCACTACAGGAAGGATGTGGAAGCTATAGAAAGGGTTCAGAGGAGATTTACAAGGATGTTGCCTGGATTGGGAGGCATGCCTTGTGAAGATAGGTTGAGGGAGCTTGGTCTCTGTCAGGTCGCCTCTCATCCTTCGTCTCTCCAGGGAGAAGAGACTAAGCTCCCTCAACCTATCTTCATAAGGCATGCCACCCAATCCAGGCAACATCCTTGTAAATCTCCTCTGCACCCTCTCAATAGCTTCCACATCCTTCCTGTAGTGAGGAGACCAGAACTGAGCACAGTACTCCAAGTGGGGTCTGACAAGGTTGTTATAAAGTTGCAGCATTACCTCCCGACTCCTAAACGCAATCCCTCGATTCATAAATGGCTCACTCCTGCTCCTATTTCTGATCTTCTTCACCCAGAGAGTCGTGAATATGTGGAATTCACTCCCACGATATGTCATCAAGGCCAGAACGTTGGGTGATATCCAAAATAAATTAGATATGGTGACAAAGGGATAAAGGGGGTATGGGAGGGAAGGTAGGGTAGGGATATTGAATTTGATGAACAGCCACAGTCATAATGAACTGTAATTAACATTTGAACCACACTTCTATTCTCTATCTTTATATGTTGTACAGGATTGAGTTTGGGACCTTGCGCAGTGCTGCTTGAATTTTAGTAGTTAAGTAAATATAGGGGGAAAAAAGGATAACACCTGCAAACTCATTTGTGTAGGCAATTGAGATTTCTAGGGTCAGAAAGAACTCAACTCTGGGCTGCGAGAGGTTAGCAGCAGGGATAGATATAGCGGCAATCTAACTGGGCACATTGAATACTCAATGATTCCCATAAATTATATCCCACACATCTCATTCATGTGTCAGTGTTGGGCAATGGTCCCACACAAATGCTCCCACAGTCAATCCCAGACACTTTCACCAACCGTGTTTCACTTTAATGTTACACACAGGGACTTTGATGTTCTTTACCCATCTCAGTGGGTGAAAATCAGCCAGCATCTCACATTAGAATAGAATAGAAACTCTACAGTGCAGAAATAGGCCCTTCGGCCCATTGAGTCTGCGCCGACTACAATCCCACCCAGATCCTACCCCCATATCTCTACACATTTACCGACTAATCCCTCTAACCTACACATCCCAGGACACTAAGGGGCAATTTTAGCACGGCCAATCAACCTACCCGCACATCTTTGGACTGTGGGAGGAAACCGGAGCACCCGGAGGAAACCCGTGCAGACACGAGGAGAATGTGCAAACTCCATACAGACAGTGACCCGAGCAGGGAATCGAACCAAGGTCCCTGGTGCTGTGAAGCAGCAGTGCTAACCCACTGTGCTGATGTTCCGCCCCTGCAACGTTGCCATCTCACAGAGGTTAACACTCACACACACAGCCCCAGATATTACACTTCCTCTTGCCATGTTTGCATGTGTTACTGAACGTGTCTTTTGTCCTGTTTCTTTCTGATATGAACACCTCATTGTTCTCACTGAACAGCCATTCTCCGACAAACACCACTTCCTCCTCACTTTGTTTTTTAAGTTGATAGAACGGCCAGAAAATCCCCTGATCTGCTGAGTTGACGTCTAAAAACTTTCTTCCCAATAGCTTCTCGAATCATTCAGCTTCTCAATGTCAATAATCACCTCCCCCCAATATCAACAGGAGGGGTACATCCTGTGACACATGCGATATGGGTGGCACAGTGGGTTAGCACTGCTGCTTCACAGCTCCAGGGTCCCGGGTTCGATTCCCGGCCTCGGGGTAACTGTCTGTCTGTGTGGAGTTAGCACATTCTCCCCGTGTCTGCGTGGATTTGCTCCGGTTTCCCTTCAAAGATGTGCGGGTTAGGTTGACTGGCCATGCTAAAATCACTCCTTAATACGTAGGTTAGAGGGATTAACATAGAACATAGCACAAACAGGCCCTTCGGCCCACAAGTTGCGCCGATCACTTCTATACCTACTAAGCCATAGACCTGTCTATAGCCCCCAATCCCATTAGATCCCGTATACTCACCAGAAGTCTTTTAAAATACCCCAGCGAGTTTGCCTCCACCATCACTGACGGCAGCCGATTCCATTCACTCACCACCCTCTGAGTGAAATACTTACACCTAACATCACCTCTGTACTTGCCTCCCCGCACCTTAAATCTGTGTCCTCTCGTAGCGACCATTTCAGCCCGGGGAAATAGCCTCTAAGAATCTACCCTATGTATTCCTCTCAACATCTTATAAACCTCTATCAGGTCGCCTCTCAACCTTCATCTCTCCAGGGAGAAGAGTCCCAGCTCCCTCAACCTATCTTCATAAGGCATGCCTCCCAATCCAGGCAACATCCTTGTAAATCTCCTCTGCACCCTCTCAATAGCTTCTATGTCCTTCCTGCAGTGAGGCGACCAGAACTGCGCACAGTACTCCAAGTGGGGTCTGACAAGGGTCTTAAAAATTTGCAGCATTACCTCCCGATTCCTAAACTCAATCCCTCTACTAATGAAGGCCAGTACACCATACGCCATCTTGACCACATCCTCCACCTGCGATGACGATTTAAGACTCCTACGGACCCGGACCCCAAGATACTTCTGCTCTTCAACACAGCTAAGACTCCTACCCTTGATATTGTACTCGTTCATCCCATTGGTCCTGCCAAAATGGACCACTACACATTTATCTGCATTGAACTCCATCTGCCACTTCTCCGCCCAGTCTTGCATCCTATCTATGTCCCGCTGCAACTTCTGACCATCCACAACACCACCAACCTTCGTATTGTCTGCGAACTTACTAACCTATCCCTCCACTTCCTCATCCAGGTCATTTATGAAAATGACAAACAGCAAGGGTCCTACAACAGATCCCTGGGGCACTCCACTGGTGACCGACCTCCATGCAGAAAAAGACCCATCCACAACCACTCTCTGCCTTCTGCAGGCAAGCCAGTTCTGGATCCACACGGCCAAAGCCCCGTGGATCCCATGCCCTCTCAGCTTCTCAAGAAGTCTTGCATGGGGACCTTATCAAACGCCTTGCTGAAGTCCAAGTAAACCACGTCTACCGCTCTTCCTTCGTCAATGTGTTCAGTCACATTCTCAAAGAACTCAACGAAGCTCGTAAGGCACGATCTGCCCTTAACAAAACCATGTTGACTATTTCTGATCATTCTAAACTTCTCCAAATGCTCATAAATCTTGTCCCTCAGAAACCTCTCCATCAACTTACCAACCACTGAGGTCACACTCACCGGTCGGTAATTTTCCGGGCTATCCCTGTTCCCTTTCTTGAAAATAGGAACCACATCCGCAATCCTCCAATCCTCCAGAACCTCTCCCGTCTCCATTGACGACGCAAAGATCATCGCCAGGGGCTCTGCAATCTCTTCCCTCACCTCCCATAGTAACCTGGGGTACATCCCATCCGGTCCTGGAGACTTGTCTATCTTAATAGAGTTTAAAAGTTCTAACACATCCTTTTCCTTAACATCCACATAACTCAATCTTTTCAGACTGCCGCAAACCTGTACTGCAACCTCCCAGATCACTTTCCACCATGAATACCGAGGCAAAGTACTCATTAAGCACCTCTGCCATTTCTTCCGGTTCCACACAGACTTTTCCCCCTTCACCTTCTATAGGTCCTATCCCTTCTCTTCTCATTAGTGGGTAGAATATGTAGGGATATGCGAATAGGGCCTGGGTGGGATTGTGGTCGATGCAGACTTAATGGGCTGAATGGCTTCTTCCTACACTGTAGAGTTTCTATGTGTAGGTATAATCCCTGAATACTCAATGATTCCCAATGTGTCCTGGACTCCCCAGTTAGACTGCCTATTCCTGCTGCTTACCCACAGAACCTCTCGCAACCCAGAGTTGAGTTCTTTCTGACCCAGATCAGATGCCTGACCCTCCACAACTACAACCATCTTCCCACGTGTCGGGTATGACTCCAACCAGTGGAGAGTTTGTCCCCTGATACCCACTGATTCCAGTTTCACTGGGGTTCCTCGATACCACACTGCAGCCTTGATGTCAGGGGCTGTCACTCTCATCCATAGAACATAGAACATAGAACATTACAGCACAAACAGGCCCTTCGGCCCTCGAGTTGCGCCGATCGCATCAACCCCACCAATCTATAGACCTATCTATAACCCCCAATCCCATTAAACCCCATATACTCATCCAGAAGTCTTTTAAAAGACCCCAGCGAGTTCGCCTCCACCACCGACGACGGCAGCCGATTCCAATTACTCACTACCCTCTGAGTGAAAAACTTACCCCTAACATCACCTCTGTACTTCCCTCCCCGCACCTTAAATCTGTGTCCTCTCGTAGCGAACATTTCAACCCGGGGAAATAGCCTCTGAGAGTCCACCCTATCTATTCCTCTCAACATTTTATAAACTTCTATCAGGTCGCCTCTCAACCTTCGCCTCTCCAGGGAAAAGAGTCCCAGCTCCCTCAACCTATCTTCATAAGGCATGCCTCCCAGTCCAGGCAACATCCTTGTAAATCTCCTCTGCACCCTTTCAATAGCTTCTACGTCTTTCCTATAGTGAGGCGACCAGAACTGCGCACAGTACTCCAAATGAGGCCTGACGAGGGTCCTGTAAAGTTGCAGCATTACCTCCCGACTCCTAAACTCAATCCCTCGATTAATGAAGGCCAGTACACCATACGCCTTCTTGACCACCTCCTCCACCTGCGAGGCCGATTTAAGAGTCCTGTGAACCCGGACCCCGAGATCCTTCTGCTCTTCAACGCTACTAAGACCCCTGCCCTTAATAGTGTACTCGTTCATCCCGTTGGTTCTGCCGAAATGGACTACTACACATTTATCCGCGTTGAAGTCCATCTGCCACTTCTCCGCCCATTCCTGCATCCTATCTATGTCCTGCTGCAACTTTTGACATCCTTCCAGACCATCCACGACACCGCCGACCTTCGTGTCATCAGCGAACTTGCTAACCCATCCCTCCACTTCCTCATCCAGGTCATTTATGAAAATGACAAACAACAAGGGTCCCAGAACAGATCCCTGGGGCACCCCACTGGTGACTGACCTCCATTCCGAAAAAGACCCATCCACAACCACTCTCTGCCTTCTGCAGGCAAGCCAGTTCTGGATCCACAAGGCCAAAGGCCCTTGGATCCCATGCCCTCTCACCTTCTCAAGAAGTCTTGCATGGGGGACCTTATCAAAAGCCTTGCTGAAGTCCATGTACACTACGTCCACGGCACTTCCTTCGTCAATGTGTTCAGTCACATTATCGAAGAACTCAACTAGGCTCGTAAGGCACGACCTGCCCTTGACAAATCCATGCTGACTATTCCTGATCATGTCAAACCTCTACAAATGGTCGTAAATCTTGTCCCTCAGAAGCCTCTCCATCAGCTTACCAACCACTGAGGTCAGACTCACCGGGCGGTAATTTCCCGGGCTATCTCTGTTCCCTTTCTTGAAAATAGGGACTACATCCGCAATCCTCCAATCTTCCGGAACCTCTCCCGTCTCCATTGACGACGCAAAGATCATCGCCAAGGGCTCTGCAATCACTTCCCTGGCCTCCCACAGTATCCTGGGGTACATCCCTTCTGGTCCCGGCGACTTATCTACCTTGATAGAATTCAAAAGTTCTAACACATCCTCCTCTTTAATGTCCACGTACTCAATCTTTTCCACCTGCTGCAAGTCCATAGCAAGATCTCCCAAATCAGCTTCCACTGTGAATACTGATGCAAAGTACTCATTAAGCACCTCCGCCATTTCTTCTGGTTCTACACAGACCTTTCCCCCTTCATCTTTTATAGGTCCTATCCTTTCCCTTCTCACCCTTTTACCTTTCACATACTTATAGAAGGCCTTGGGATTTTCTTTAATCTTACCCGCCAAGGTCTTCTCATGACCCCTTCTGGCTCTCCTAATTTCCCTTTTAACCTCCTTTCTACAGTCCTTATATTCTTCAAGATCCTTAACCTCTCCTAGTTCCCTGAACCTTTTGTATACCTTCCTTTTCCTCCTGACTAGGTTCAACTCAGCCTTCGTGCACCACGGTTCCCGCGACCTACCAAAACCCCCTTGCCTGATCGGAACATTGTCATGCAGAGCGCTAGACAAACATTCCTTGAATATCCGCCACCTTCCTTCGGTACTCTTCCCTAAGAATGCCTCCTTCCAGTTTATTTGTCCAAGTAACTTCCTGACTTCTTCGTATCTCCCCTTACTCCAGACAAACACCTTCCTAGCCTGTCTGATCCTATCTCGTTCCAATGCAATTGTGAAGGAGATAGAATTATGATCACCATTCCCAAGATGCTCTCCTACCGAGAGATCCATCACCTGCCCTGGTTCATTCGCCAGTACCAGGTCAAGTACTGCCTCACCCCTCGTAGGCTTGTCCACATACTGTGTCAGGAAACCTTCCTGAACACACCTAACAAACTCCTCTCCAGCCGAACCCCTTACTCTAGGGATATTCCAGTCGATGTTTGGGAAATTGAAGTCTCCCATCACGACCACTCTGTTTTTAATACATTTCTCCAGAATCTAGTTCCCTATCTGCACTTCAACTTCCCTGTCACTATTGGGCGGCCTATAGAATACACCCAGCAAAGTTTTCGACCCTATGCTGTTCCTATCCATGTTTGAACCAAGACTGTAATTAAGTCAGGAGCTGAGTAACCTTGGAGAAACCCAAGCTGGAAGTCACTGAGTAGGTTACACAAAGAACAAAAATAGCCCGGGAAACAGGCCCTTCGGCCCAACGAGCCCAAGCCGCCATTTTAACATTACCAGTCCCCCCTCCACCCATCACCCTTACCTATGCTTATGGCATTCCACATTGAGGGAAAACTAATTTAGGGACAATTTATTACCTCCAATCAGCCTAATAGCACATCTTTGGGATGTGGCAGGAAACCGGAGCATCCAGAGAAAACCCACGCAAGCACAGGGAGAATGCGCAAACTTCCACAGACACTGGCCCAAATCCACGTGTCTGCGTGGACAACAATGATGGTCACTGAGCTGTGGCCTTGCCCAGTATCTGGTCCAGTTTAAGCGTACACTAACGACATGAAGCACTCGGCTACTCTCGAACATCCAAGAGCAGCCCCAGTACGACCCATCGCGTGTACGCCCCTCGTTGGACAACAGGGCGGACAGATTTAAAACCTGTGAATTAAAAGAGAAAAACGTTATTCTCATCCCACATCCTTATACATTCCTAGGGACGTCCCAATGCTAATGAACCTTATTTAAAACAAACTCCTATATCCTCCCATCTCCAACCCACTCATGTGCTTGACCAAGTAACTCTTAAACAACTCCAGCGTGCCTGCCTCCACCACCTTGCTTGGCAGAGCATTCCATACCCCCACTACCTTCTCTGTGAAAAACCTCCCTCTAATATCCATGTTATACCTCTCCCCACTCACCCTAAGCCCGTGGCCCCTCTTACTGTGCGTCTCTAACACAGGAAATAGCTTCCCACTGTTGACTCTATCGAGACCCTTCATAATCTTATATATCTCTATTAGATCCCCCCTCAGTCTCCGTCTTTCAAGGGAAAACAGCCCCAATTTGCTCAATCTTTCCTCATAACCCAGTCCTTCCATACCAGGCAGCATCCTGATAAACCTCCTCTGCACTCTCTACAGAGTCTCCACGTCCTTCCGGTATTAAGGCGACCAGAACTGGATGCAGTACTCCAAATGCGGCCTAACCAACGTTCTATACAAATGCAAGATTAGACTCCAGCTCTTATACTCTATCCCCCTTCCTATAAAGGCTAACATTCCATAAACTTTCTTCACAACCTTCTTCACTTGTACTGCCACCTTCAAAGACTTTTGCACTTGCACCCCCAGGTCCCGCTGCGTTTTTGTACTCTTTATGGGTTTATCCTTTATCATATTACTCCCCCCTACATTATTCTGGCCAAAATGCATCACGTCACATTTATCAGGATTAAACTCCATTTGCCATATATCTGCCCAATATCCCAGTATATAGATATCCTGTTGTATTCCAAGACACTGCTCCTCACTGCCCACTGCTCGGTCAGAATTCCCACAACACCAGCTTAAAGTCCAACAGGTTTATTTGGGAGCAAAATCCACCAGCATTCCGAAGGCTGCCCCTTCGTCAGTTGAGTGGGGAGTTCTGTTCACAAACAGGGCAGATAAAGACACAAACCCAATTTACAAAATAATGGTTGGGATGCGAGTCTTTACCGGTAATCAAGTCTCAAAGGTACAGACAATGTGAGTGAAGAGAGGGTTAAGCACAGGTTAAAGAGATGTGTATTGTCTCCAGACAGGACAGTGAGTGAGATTTTGCAAACCCAGTCAAGTCGTTCTGGGGCTTACACATAATGTAATGAACCCAAGATCTGAGTACAGAGCGTCCTCATGTGTGCGGAACTTGGCTCTCAGTCTGTGCTCAGCGACTCTGCACTGTTGTGTGGCGTGAAGGCCGCCTCCGAGAACGCTTACCCAAAGATCAGAGACTGAATGCCCGTGAAGTGTTCGCCAACAGGAAGGGAACAGTCTTGCCTAGTGATTGTCAAGTGATGTTCATTCATAGATGTTCATTCATGTTCATTCAGATAGGTTGAGGGAGCTGGGACTCTTTTCCCTGGAGAGGCGAAGGTTGAGAGGCGACCTGATGGAAGTTTATAAAATGTTGAGAGGAATAGATAGGGTGGACTCTCAGAGGCTATTTCCCCGGGTTGAAATGGTCGCTACGAGAGGACACAGATTTACGGTGCGGGGAGGGAAGTACAGAGGTGATGTTCGGGGTAAGTTTTTCACTCAGAGGGTGGTGAGTGAATGGAATCGACTGCCGTCGTCGGTGGTGGAGGCGAACTCGCTGGGGTCTTTTAAAAGACTTCTGGATGACTATTTGGGGTTTAATGGAATTGGGGGTTATAGATAGGTCTATAGATTGGTGGGGTTGATGTGATCGGCGCACCTGGAGGGCCGAAGGGCCTGTTTGTGCCAATGTTCTATGTTCTATGTTCATCCGTTGTCGTAGCGTCTGCATGGTCTCCCCAATGTACCATGGTCTCGGGACATCCTTTCCTGCAGCGTATCAGGTAGACAACGTTGGCCGAGTTGCAAGAGTATGTACCGTGTACCTGGTGGTTGGTGTTCTCACGTGAGATCCGTGTCGATGACCCGGCATGTCTTGCAGAGGTTGCTGTGGCAGGGTTGTGTGGTGTTGTGGTCACTGTTCTCCTGAAGGCTGGGTAGTTTGCTGCGGAGAATGGTCTGTTTGAGGTTGTGCGGTTGTCTGAAAGCAAGAAGTGGGGGTGTGGGGACGGCCCTGGCGAGATGTTCCTCTCCATCGATGACATGTTGAAGAGTCCGGAGAAGATGTGATTGCTGAATGGGTGCTGCCTGATAGAACTGTTGAGGACCCCTTTCCATCACTTCCCTGCTGATCGAGAGTAGGCTGATTGGGTGGTAATTGGCCAGGTTGGATCTGCTTTTTGTGTGTCGGACATAGCTGAGCAATTTTCCACATTGTTGGGTAGATGCCTGTGTAGTCATTGTGCTGGAAGTGTTGACTAGGGGAGCGGCACGTTCTGGAGCACAAGTCTCCAATACTATTTCTAGAACGTTATCAGTGCCCATTGCCCTCGCATTGTCTGGGGGAGGGATATGAGGGACCTCACTGGTGCATTCTGGAAGAAGTCGGACCAGCGACATTGACCAAGAATTGGGGAGTGGAAGATCACCTTCAGTGCCCTCGAAGTGGCCGTGGGGCTGATGAGACGGTCGCGCATCTCCTTGTGGAAGGTGTCTTTGCAAAGAAGGCCTGGAGTGAGATGCAGTGGGGTATTTGTCGAGGTTCGTCCCGAGCAGCTCGGTGACGCAGGACTCTGTGCTCTACGGGCTGTTTCCGAGGACGCACACCCAGAGAAAACATCAACTGCTGCTGGAAGGTTCATCAACTCGGTGAAGGACACACTTTGGTCCACCCGAAACTTGATCTTCCAGCTGAAAGAACTGTCCTCAACCGAGTGTTGCAGACTGGCGCATTCCAAGATCCAGGACTACGTGCTGAGGGACAGCCGCTGCAAAGGCACAATGGGGAAAGGCCACACTGTAAGGCCTGTTAATGGAGGCAGACCGAGGGCCTGGGAACTACAGAACACTCTCGACCTGCGTAACTGTGTGCCAATCTGAGCAATAACGGCACACAGAAATTTTTGAGGCATGGATATAGCTTTAAGTTTTGCAATGTAATGACTGTAATCTGTATAGAACTGTAAAAAAGTTTTAGTTCTGCACTGTATGCAATTCAGACATGTAGATTTGCAATGGTTTATTTGAAATTTTTATGCATAAAGTATCCTTTTGAAAATAAAACAACGAAAGGGCAGTGACGTGCTCCTACTGCCGGAGGTTGTTCATTAGGGAGCAATCTCCTCTCCCTGACAATGTTGTCTGGGGGAAGTGTGTCCTGTTGCAGTTCTTCACAAGCCGCAGTGTTCGGATAGAACAGCAGGTGGATGGACTGCGGAGTGGAGGCAAAGAGTGTGATAGACTTTATAGCGATGGGGATAGAATATAAAAGCAGGGAGGTCTTGCTGCAATTGTACTGGGCACTGGTGAGGCCGCTGTTGGAGTACTGTGTGCAGTTTTGGTCACCGCTCTTGCAGAAGGATATACTGGAGGGAGTGCAGAGGAGGTTCACCAGGCTGATACCGGAGATGAGGGAGTTGGACTATGAAGAGACACTAAATAGACTGGGTCTGTACTCGCTGGAGTTCAGAAGGATGAGGGGGGATCTTCTAGAGACCTATAAGATAATGAAGGGGATGGATAGGGTAGAGGTAGAGACATTCATCCCGCTTAGAAAGGATAGCAGGACTAGAGGGCACAGCCTCAAGATAAGGGGGCGTGCAGTTTCGATCGGAGTTGAGGAGGAACTTCATCACTCAAAGGGTGGTGAATCTCTGGAATTCTCTGCCCATTGAAGTGGTGGAGGCTGCCTTGCTAAATATATTTAAGTCACGGGTAGATAGGTTTCTGACAGACAAGGGAATTAAGGGTTCTGTGGAGAAAGCGGAAAAGTGGAAATGATCCACTTCAGATCAGTCATGATCTTGTTGAATGGCGGGGCAGGCTCGAAGAGCTAGGTGGCCTACTCCTGCTCCTATTTCTTATGTTATTATGTTCACTCATACTCATTCACTCATGGAGTTGGGGGTAGGGTGTTAGCGTGGATAGAGCATTGGTTGTCAAATAGGAGGCAGAGATTGGGGGTCAATGGGTGCTATTCGGATTGGCGGTTGGTGACTAGTGGGGTGCCCCAGGGGTCGGTGCTGGGGCCTCAGCTATTTACCATTTATATAGATGATCTGGACCAGGGAACCGAGTGCAGGGTGTCGAGATCTGCTGATGACACCAAGATTTGGCGAAAGGCAAATTGTGAGGAGGGTGTGGCGAGTCTGCAGAAGGATTTAGATAGGCTGGGCGAATGGGCCAGGAAATGGCAAATGGAATTTAATGTTGGCAAGTGTGCGGTGGTCCACTTTGGTAGGAGGAATGGTAGGAAGGACTATTACTTACGTGGCGAAAAACTGCAGCAGGCGACGGTGCAGAGGGACCTCGGGGTCCTTGTGCATGAGTCGCAAAAACCCAGCATGCAGGTGCAGCAGGTGGTCAGAAAGGCGAATGGGATGCTGGCCTTCATAGCGAGGGGGATTGAATATAAAAGTAGGGAAGTCTTGCTGCAGCTGTATAGGGCATTGGTGAGGCCGCAGCTGGAGTACTGTGTGCAGTTTTGGGTGCCGCACCTGCGCAAGGAAATTTTGGCCCTGGAGGGAGTGCAGAGGAGGTTTACTAGGCTGATACCGGAGTTGAGGGGATTGAGCTATGAGGAGAGGCTGAATAAACTAGGCTTGTACTCGTTAGAGTTTAGAAGAATGAGGGGAGATCTCATTGAGACGTATAAGATGATGAATGGGATGGATAGGATAGAGGTGGAGAGACTCTTCCCGCTCAGAAAGGATAATAGGACTAGGGGGCACAGCCTCAAGATAAAGGGTTTAGAACGGAGTTGAGGAGGAACTTCTTCACTCAAAGGGTGGTGAATCTCTGGAATTCTCTGCCCGTTGAAGTGGTGGAGGCTGCCTCGCTAAATATTTTTAAGAAACGGGTTGATGGGTTTTTGATAAGAGAAGGGATTAAGGGTTATGGGGAGAGGGCGGGAAGGTGGAACAGAGCCACGACAGATCAGCCATGATCTTATTGAATGGCGGGGCAGGCTCGAAGGGCTAGATGGCCTACTCCTGCTCCTATTTCTTATGTTCTTATGTTCTTACAAACATTAGAAATTGGAGCAGGAGACTCGTGATTACCTGTAATGACTTGTAATTCAGCCTGCTTTACACTGCACTGTCTGTATTTATCCGTCAACACTCTTGTTTAGCTGCGTGTCGGGCTACCGTTACTCCACCCATATATTCTGTGCCTGCTCGCCTCTCTCCTGACCAAGGATCAGCACTGTGAAAGATCATGATTTCCAATTAACCTGTTGACTATAACCTGGTGTGGTGTGACTTCTCATCCTGTCCACCCCCAGTCCATCTCTGGCACCTCCCAATCTCAGGAAGGGTGGAGGAGAGCGGATGAGGACCCCCTCCTCCTCCCTACACCCGAGTTGGTAACTCGGGAATACTCCATTCAATAGGGCAGTGACATTCAGAAAAATGTTGGAGCCGGGGACTGATAAATTTCTTGGTCCAAATTCATTTCAAGCAAGTTTCTTAGAGGAAGGGCTTCGTGAAATATCTACTGGGTTGGTATTAATTTGACAACATTCCTGAGTTCGGGAAAAGCGCCTTCAGATGGAAAATAGCAAAAGCACCTCTTACATTGTAAATTGGAGTGGAAACAGAAAGCAGGAAATCACGGAACACTTATCTTCAGATCCGTCACAGGGAAAATGCTGGGAACTATTATTAAATAAGTAACACAGTAAGGAGTCTCACGACACCAGGTTTCAGTCCAACAGGTTTATTTGGAATCACGAGCTTTGGGAGCGCTGCTCCTTTATCAGTGGTGCGGAGAGGTGAGTTTATAAACATGGTGTAAAGAAGTAAAGACACAATTACAAAATAATGGTTCAAATGCGAGTCTTTTCAGGTAATCGTATTTTTCAGGGACAGACTCGCACTGTCTGTCTTCATGTCCATTGGAACTAAATTGGATCTTTAAGGGCAAGTTTAATTTGTTTCTCTGCTGTTGGGTGTTAAGGAGATGAGAGTTTGAGTTTCCCTCTAAAGGATGCCGACATTTTAATGAGAGATTGATGATTTAAAAGTTAAAACAGTGTTGAAAAACCCCACTGTTCCCCTTTGCAATGTATATACATCACACCCACAACTGGGGACAGGTTTCCATTTTTTTTGTGGTTAGAAAAAGTGTGCGGGTGGAACCGGTGAAGCGAACCCTGTTTGTTGAGTGACTGTAAGTGATTGAAGTCCCCTTGGGGCCCGACTGAGTCACTGGAGGGTTTCCCTCGTACACTAATAAGAGATTCCCCATCAGTGAGCTATCATGACAAGTCAGTAGGAACATCATTTTCAGAACAGAGAGACGGGAGCAACTGCTCCAGGCAGAGAGAGTGGGAGAGAGTGACAGAGACAGAGAGAGAGAGACAGAGACAGATAGATAGATAGAGAGAGAGAGAGACAGAGAGACAGAGAGACAGAGAGAGAGAGACAGAGAGAGAGAGAGAGAGAGAGAGACAGAGAGAGAGAGACAGAGACAGAGAGAGAGAGAGAGAGAGACAGAGAGACTCTGAGGACAATGGACTGGAATATTACAAACATGGATCAGAATCTGGGAACAATGGACTGGAATGTTACAAACATGGATCAGAATCTGGGAACAATGGACTGGAATGTTCCAACAATTGATCAGAATCTGGGAACAATGGACTGGAACGTTACAAACATGGATAAGAGTTTCTACTGGGCGTTATTCAAACTTTCCTTCCTTTACAATCATCTATTATTAAAACAGAGGATAGTGTGCGTACTCCACATTATCCAAGGAGGTTATTATCCTTTCCTCGCTATAGTGGGCATCCCTGGTAAGTGTTTCTATCTGAACATTAATTCTATAAACCAGATTGAGATGTGTGATTTTTTTTCCCCTTGTTTGAATTGAGTGAAGTGTGACGCCATCGGTTTTCGGTTCCCTCTCGCGCACTCTGTCACAGAAATCGCTGAATCCATGTTCCAATCTCTACATGACTGAAGGCTGGGTCTAAACCTCCAAGAAAAACTTTGATCCTGAACTGATATAGAATCGTAAGAATATAAGAACCAGGAACGGGAGTGGGCCATTTGTCCCCTCAAGCTTGCTCCGCCATTCAATAAGATCATGACTTCTTTTCGTGGACACAATCTCAGTTACCCACCAGATCACTATAGTTGCTTCACTGTTCAAAAATCTATCCTTGCCTTAACAACATTCAATGAGACAGTCTCAATTGCTTCACTGGGCAGGAAACTCCACA
Source organism: Prionace glauca (assembly GCA_037974335.1). NCBI lineage: Eukaryota > Metazoa > Chordata > Chondrichthyes > Carcharhiniformes > Carcharhinidae > Prionace > Prionace glauca. The sequence continues at coordinate 28,049,771 of CM075759.1, forward strand.
ATTCGGCAGTCTTTTGGTGAACAGGTTTCACCTCAACTCAGTCCTAAAAAATGTCCCCCTTATTTTGAGACCAATGCCCCCTAGTTCTTGTTTCCCCGTCTCCCTGTTTCTAGCTAATCTATCCTCTTCATATTTTCATATGTTTATAAACCACCCTTCCCCTCATCCTTCTAATTTCCAATGAGGATAGTCCCTGCCTACTCAGCTTCTCCGTGTAAGCCGAACCTCTCAACTCTGGAATCAGCCGACTGAATCTCCTCCCTTCCAGTGCTGGTACATCCTTCCTCAAAGAATGTGAACACATTTACGCACCCTGTGCCAGGTGTGGCCACACTAGCACCGTATACAGATGCAAAATAACATCCCTGTTTTTAAGCTCCACCTCCCTGGCAATGAAGGATAAAATTCAAATTGTCTTCTAAATTACCTACTGCACCTACAAACCAATGTTTTGTGATTATGTTCATGGCTCCCGGGCCCCTCAGCACAGCAGCATTCTGTATTTTTTTTACCATTTAAACAACAGTCCGTTTTGCTGTTATTCCTGCCAAAATTGATCCATCCAATTTACCAACATTGTGCTCCATCTACCAGAGATATTTGCCCACAAACTGAAACGATCTTTAGGTTTTGAAGATTTTTAGTGTCCCTCTGTACTCGTTGCTCTATCACTCATCAAGTGACTCTAAATCCTCTCCATCTCCAATCCTACATCTTACCCCACTCACAACATCTACAGCACCCAGTCGTACTGAAGCCAATCTGCTGTCCCAACACTTGTCAGTTCCTTTGCCCAATCCAGGCTGGATTTAAACAATAACACTCTGGCAATGACGGAATTCAGGGATCCTCACCGCCGTCACTTCAGCCAGATTATCCAGCCGACCTCCATTACGGCACGGTGGGGTGTGACGGTGACACGGCTGCATCCCAGCGCCGAGGATCCGGGTTTGTTTCCCCGGCTCGAGTCACTGTCTGTGCGGAGTCAGCACCTCATCGCCGTGTCTGCCTGGCTTTCCTCCCACAATCCGAAATAAGTGCTGCTCAGGTGAATTGGCTGTGCTAACTTGTTCCTCAGCGTACACAAACAGGCGCCCAGCTTATGGCGCTGAGGGGTCTTTCACAGTAACCTCACTGCAGTGTTACTGTGAGTCTACTTGTGACACTAATACATAAACTTTAAAACTTTGCTGTTGTACAGATAGTATTTGAATTTATCATTTATGCACCGAAATCCATTACAGTGCCATCCCTCCAAACTGTCACCTTCTCACCTGCATTTCAATTCTCCTGGAAATATTTATTAAACCGAGTCATTTTGTTTCCGCGCTTGCTTCAGAGAGTGAATTTATTTCCTTCTCTGTCACTCTCCGTGGCTCTGAGTGCAATCTCCACTGATAGAGGCACTGCGGAACCCTGGATCTATATAATGGTGAGAACCACCCTGCTGAGTAATTCCTGTCCCCGTGCTGACGTTGGATCCTCCCTGAATGTACCGTGCAGACTCTGAAGTCAGTCAGACTAATTCTGACAGCATCAGCAGATGGCTTGGGCCCTTGATTTGCCCAAGTACAACTCAGATCGATGTCACTCATTCACAGCTACCGAAGTCACAGGACATTGTGCATCCCGTCAAAGATAAAAAAAAACAATTAAAAGTGTTTGAAATCTGAATAATGCAAGGATGGAGGCTGCTTTCCCCATCGAGTCACTGATCCATATTTTCAAAGAGATATCCTGAGGTGATACTGTGCCTTTAAGGATTATATTTTGAATCGTGTTTCTTGTTTAAAACTCAGCTCAATTTTTATAAATTACCAATTTCTGTGGGCAACAGGCAGCTCAGATTCTGAGACTACAAGGCAGTGGCTGTGATTAGCTAAAGATGTGCACATTTACATGGTGTTAATGCATTTGTATTTACTCTGGTTTCCTTTGGGGTAAGTGCGCAATTTTGGTTAGGTTGATTGACAGAGGAAAGACCGTGTTCTATTGGGAGGGAATTATCCTGCAGGAATAAGCAGTTTTTTTTTTAAGTCATTTTCTCCCGGTTCCTGAGAGAAGTAAGACATGTCTCTGTCTCTCACCTTCTCCAGAAAGTGACAAGGCGTAGACAAAGGTCATAGATACAGGAGGGCACTCAGTGTTAAAATGGGCGGTGCGGGCTCATTGGGCCGATGGACTGTTTCCCCTGCTGTGTTGTTCTTTGTTCTTATTTAGTCATTGTTCAAATGTTAAATGTTAAGCTAATTCATTTGATATAGTCATAACTGTGTTGCTAAATACATTTTGCATTGATAAAATGTGCCTAGTTTTTCTGTAGAGTCTTGCCTGGTGTGAAACAACATATCCTCACATTAATACTAAAAATCGGAAATCGCTGACGTCTAGTCTAAGTTTATAATACACTTCGGGGTTTCTCATCCATATCCAAACAACACCATGTTTCTTCACATTCACAACACTCCGCCGTTTTGTAGGGCTGAAGTTCCCATTTTGAATTGTATTGTTTAACCTCCTTCCATCGTGTTTCCAAGCTGTGGAACTGAATTCTATCCCTCCTCCACGTAACGACTAGTCGGGAAATTTCTTCACCTTTCTCCCTGCTGTGTATTTTCTCCCCTCGATCATCCATTCGATTATACTACCCCAGCTCTCCGCCACTAACATTGAATGTTGAGATTCCTGATGCTATTGCGCATCAATTCCTTTGGGACAAACTGTGGGGTGAGTGAGAATGGAATGAGCTGTTCTGTGGTTGAGCATTTTATCACAGATTGTGATGTTTAGAATGAAATCCTTTTGGGACACAGAGTGAAAGGAGGGAATGGAGGATGATGCTAAATATCGCAATCGACATTTTCAATGATCCCCTTCATTGGTCATCCACTCCTTCATTCCACCCAATTACAGATGTTGCCATTGCATTCAGAATACAATCGCTGCAGTGCAGGAGGCCGCCATTTGGTCCGTCGAGTCTCACTGACAAGTATCCCACTTTGGCCTGTTCACACAGAACCCCACATCTTTACTCCACTAACCCCTCGAGCCTACACAGCTTGGGACACTGCGGGACAGTTTAGCACAGCCAATGGACACAGCTTTGGAGTGTGGGAGGAAAACAGAGCACCCCGAAGAAACTTACACAGACATCAAGAAGGCGAATGGAATGTTGGCCTTTACAGTGAGGGGGATAGAATATAAAAGCAAGGAGGTCTTGCTGCAACTGTACAGGGTACTGGTGAGGCCGCAGCTGGAGTACTGTGTGTAGTTTTGGTCGCCGCATTTACGGAAGGATATATCGACCTTGGAGGGAATGCAGAGAAGGTTCACTGGGTTGATACCGGAGATGGGAGAGATTGAATAGACTGGGTCTGTACTCATTGGAGTTTAGAAGGCTGAGAGGGGATCTTGTAGAGACGTATAATAATGAAAGGGATGGATAGGGTAGAGGTAGAGAGATTCTTCCCGCTTAGAAAGGATAGCAGGACTAGAGGGCACAGCCTCAAACTAAGGGCAGGGGGGGAGGGGGCAGTTTAGATCGAAGTTGAGGAGGAACTTCTCCACTCAGAGGGTAGTGAATCTCTGGAATTCTCTGCCCGTTGAAGTGGTGGAGGCTACCTCACTAAATATATTTAAGTCACGGGTAGATAGGTTTCTGATAGACAGGGGAATTAAGGGTTATGGGGAGAAAGCGGCAAAGTGGAACTGATCCACTACCAAATCAGCCATGATCTTATTGAATGGCGGGGCAGGCTCGAAGGGCTAGATGGCCCACTCCTGCTCCTATTTCTTATGTTCTTACAGCACAGGCAGGTGGGGGGGGGGGGGGGGGGGGACTTTCAACCTCCGTACAGACAGTTATCAAGCCAGGAATCGAACCCAGCTCTCCGGATCTGTGAGGCAGCAGTGCTAACTGTACCAGCGCACTGCCCGTTTATTACACAATAATTTGTTCAATTTAAGACTGAAAGAGTGATAGTGTTTGAGCTGGCGCGAAGAGAGGTAAATTGGCAGCTTTGAACTGTGCGTTGCGACATTGAAGTATTGATTTAATAAAATATCCCCAGATGGTCAACAGTGTTGCGCCTGGAGTGATACATCATATCCTCAGATTAACACATTTAACCATTTCCAGGGACATCATATTCCCGGGAAAATCATTCCGAAGCATCACGTCACACATTTAAAAATTCCAATTAGTCATTGATCGATTGGATAACTTGACCATCAGCCTAAAGCATATGTTTCTTGCTTCTGTCCTGTCTCACAGCTAACTGTCTGACCATTGCTATCCTCTCGCGGGGAAGGTGTGGCCTCTCCAAATGTGTAACTCGCTACCTGGTGGCGATGTCCACAGCCGATCTACTGGTTGTTGTCCTTGACGTTGTACTGAGACACATTCCCATTGTTTACCGGGAAACCTTTACCTTCCTTCTGTATTCGATCCCCATCTGTAACATCCACGCCTACCTGCTTTATACAGCCACTGACTGTTCTGTCTGGTTCACCGTCGCCTTCACCTTCGACCGATCCGTTGCTATTGGCTGCCAGAAGCTGAAAAGCAAAATCTGCACCGAGAGAACGGCAGCCGTGGTTCTGGGAACGGTGACGGTGCTCAGCGGCTTAAAGAACACCTTCTGGTACTTTATGCTGCAAAGTTACTACTGGCTAATGAACAACCCGTGGTTTTGTTCTTTAAATGTAATGGTTCAGCAGTCTCCAATCTGGGCCGCAATCGAGTTCGCTCATCACATCCTGACGCCGTGCGTCCCATTTCTCCTGGTTCTGCTGCTCAATGTTTTAACCGTCAGGCACATTCTAGTGAGCAGCAGATCCCGGAGGAGACTCCGCACTCAATGCAGTGGGCAAAGTCCCAAAGACCCCGAGATGGAGAGTCGAAGGAAATCCATTATTTTACTGTTTGTTATCTCGGCCAATTTTATCCTGTTATGGTCCGTCATTATGGTGTATTCCATAAACTGGCGGATGTTACATGCTGGATTTGGAGGGATATTACTGGATGAGATTGGTCAGGAGTTGGGCTTCATGATGCAGCTATTGAGCTGCTGCACAAACACTTGCATTTATGCTGTGACCCAGACAAAATTCAGGAAGAATCTGATGTACGTACTGAGATATCCCATCAGTCCAATTTTCCAATTTTTAAAATGTCACAGGCACTGCTCATCTCCAACAGCTGAGAATCTACACATCACCCCATGACTTTGAGTTGTATTTCAATCAGTGAATATCACATGTTCAACAGTCAGGTGGTAACCATTTATCCGAAACTCAAAGGGACTATCCATACAAAATCCATATAAAATACTACGGCTATATAAGCGTATCAGAGACCAGTAATCCTGCAGCAAGTAACACACCACCAGGCTCCTTCAAGACCCCACATGATCTACACAAGACAAGAGTTTGATGTTATACCCCGCACTTGCCAGGATGGACCCAGTTCCATCAACCCTCAAGATGTTTGACACAATCTGCCATTGAAATCCCTTCCACATACATTAATTTTCTCCAGCGCTGGTGCACAGTTGCAGCAGTACCAGGTACTCCCAAAAAGATTTTTTTGTACACACAGGGACTACCAATTCCACGACCACTAATATCCGGAATAGCGTGCACAGCAGATAACTGGGAACGCCACAATCAGGAGGACCACATCTCAGTCTCTCACTATCTTGACTTGGCAATATATCCTCCGTAGCTTCACTTTCGCTTGGTAAAATCCTGGAACTCCCTCCTTAACAGCACTGTGGGTGTAACTACACCTCAGGAAAGCAGCACTTCAAGATAAGCGGCAAAACCAAATCACATGAATGATTTTTTAAATAAAATGTATTCTCGACAAGCTCCCAACACTTTATGGCTACGTTTTGCATTTTGCTGGGGGGAGAGTGGGGGGGTCTCTGCATTAATGGGACTGAAAGATTGGGTCTGATCCCATTAGCTTCTGAATATGGAATGTAACTTTTTTGTATAACATCCCTGTCCCTTCAGGGAGTAAAGTTTCATGGAGACCGAATTGTCTTTTAACAGCAAAACTTGCCAAAAGACTGTCAGAGTCCACAGTCCGGGCAGTGCTGGCTGGACAGCATTTATTGCCCATCCCTACCTGCCCTTCGATTACATTTGAGAGTCATAGAGGTTGACAGCATGGAAACAGGCCCTTCGCCCAATCTGTCCATGCTGCCCATTTTAAAACCCCTAATCTAGTCTCAATTGCCTGCATTTGGCCCATATCTCTCTATACCCATCGCATCCATGTAACTATCTAGATGCTTTTTAAAAGACAAAATTGTACCAGCCTCTACTACTACCTCTGGCAGCTCGTTCCAGAAACTTACCACCCTGTGTGTGAAACAAATTGCCCCTCTGGGCACTTTTGTATCTCTCCCCTCTCACCTTAAACTTATGCCCTCTCGTTTTAGACTCCCCTACCTTTGGGAAAAGATATTGACTATCTCGCTGATCTGTGCCTCTAATTATTTTATAGACCTCTATAAGATCACCCCTCAGCCTCCTACACTCCAGTGAAAAATGTCCCAGTCTATCCAGCCTCTCCTTATAACTCAATCCATCAAGTCCCGGTAGCATCTTAATAAATCTTTTCTGCACTCTTTCTAGTTTAATAGTATCCCTTCTATAAAAGGGTGACCAGAACTAAACACAGTATTCCAAGTGTGGCCTTACCAATTTCTTGTACAACTTCAACAAGACATCCCAACCCCTGTATTCAACGTTCTGACCGATGAAATCAAACATGCCAAATGCCTTCTTCACCACTCTGTCCACTTTCAAGGAGCTATGAACCTGTACCCCTCGATCTCTTTTTTCTGTAACTCTCCCCAACACCGTACCATGAACTGAGTAAGTCCTGCCCTGGTTCAATCGACCAAAATGCATCACCTCGCATTTGTCTAAATTAAACTCCATCTGCCATTTGTCAGCTCACTGGCCAATTGATCAAGATCCCGCCAGAATTGGAGATAACTTTCTTCACTGTCCACTATACCACCAATCTTATTCTCATCTGCAAACTTAATAACCGTGCCTCCTATATTCTCATCTAAATCATTAATTTAAGTAACAAATAACTGTGGACCCAGCACTGATCCCTGAGGCACAGCACTGGTCATAGGCCTCCAGTTTAAAAAAAATCTCTACAACCACCTCTGATTTCTATCAAGAAGCCAATTTAGACACCTCACCATGGATCCTGTGAAATTTAACATCATGCAACAACCTACCATGTGGTACTTTGTCAAAGGCCTTGCTGAAGTCCATGTAGACAAAGTCAACTGCACTGCCCCCATCTACCTTCTTGGTTACACCTGCAAAAAACTCAATCAAATTTGTGAGACATGATTTTCCACTCACAAAGCCATGCATAGAACATTACAGCACAAACAGGCCCTTCGGCCCTCGAGTTGCGCCGATCGCATCAACCCCACCAATCTATAGACCTATCTATAACCCCCAATCCCATTAAACCCCATATACTCATCCAGAAGTCTTTTAAAAGACCCCAGCGGGTTCGCCTCCACCACCGACGACGGCAGACGATTCCAATCACTCACTACCCTCTGAGTGAAAAACTTACCCCTAACATCACCTCTGTACTTCCCTGCTGATTGTCTGCGTCTCTAAATGCCTGTAGATCCTGTCTCTCAAAATACCTTCCAACTATTTACCCACCACAGATGTGAGGCTCACAGGTGTTTCCCTGCAGCCCTTTTTAAACAAAGGCACAACTCTCCAATTTTCAGGCACCTCACCCGTGACTATTGATGATTCAAGAATCTCTGCTAAGGGACCCACAATTTCCTCCCTGACCTCCCACAATGTCCTGGAATAAAGTTCATCAGGTCCCTGGGATTTATCGAACTAAATGCACTTTAAGACTTCCAGCACCACCTTCTCTATAACACGTATACTCCTCAAGACATCACTATTTATTTCCCCAACTTCCTGAACATCCATGCTCTTCTCAACAGAAAACACTGATGAGAAATATTCAGTAAAAAGTCTAACAACACCAGGTTTTAGTCCAATTGATTTATTTGATAATAGAGTCTATTATCAAATAAGTCTAAAACCTGCTGTTGTCAGACTTTTTACTATGTTTACCCCAGTCCAACGCCGGCATACCCACATCATGAGAAATATTCATTCAGGATCTCACAATCTCTTGTGGATCTGCACAAAGGCATAGATGACCTTGTTGATCCTTAAGAGGCCCTACTCTCTCCCTTGTTACCCTTTTGCCCTTTGTGTAGGTACAGACCACCGAGCAGAGACACACAGGTTAAGTATATTCTCCCCAACAGAGACACACAGGTAAGCTGAGAACGCCCCAGCAGACAGAAGCAGTTCAGTACAGACCACCCCAGCAGAGACACACATGTAAGTATAGACCCCAACAGAGGAGACGCACAGCTAAGTTTAGACCCCACAAGCTGAGACACATATGCAAGTATGGACAGCCCAGCAGAGATACATCGCTAAGTATAGATCTTACCCAGTGGAGACACACATGTAAGATCTGACCTCAACAGAGTCTCACAATGAGGTATAGACCCCACAGCAGACACACACAGGTAAGTAAAGATCCCCCCAGCGGAGACACACAGTTAAGTATAGATCAAGCAGCAGAGACACACAGGTAAGTTTAGAACGCCCCAGTAGAGACACACAGTTCAGTACATCCCAATGCCCCCACTCACTCCCTCTGAACGCACTCTTTATTCTATTTGTTCACAGGAAATGAGAATTTCATTGGGAATGTTCCCTGGATTCAGTTACCTGAGGATGGAGATCCTGCTGGGACTGACGATGATCACTCAGTGGATTTTTCAATCGATGTGTCGCTGTGTGACCGGGTTGGAGATGTTTGTGGATCTGAGATAATTTCGGGCAAATGGGGAGAGAGCAGATTGAAGTTAAACAGAACACATCACCGTGTGGTTTCTAGATTCTCAACACGGTGAGATTGGAAACCCCTTCCCTCACCCCCTGAGTAACACAAACCCCTTTCCCTTCATCCCCATCACTGGATCACAGCTCCCCGATTCTCTGAAACCGCTTCCCCTGGATTGCAGACACTCAATCTCCTCAAACAGGAATCTGCATCTCACTCTAGCCCTCCATTTCCCCATCACTCACTCACTCCCTCACTTTCCATCAATAAATTTCAGTCTCCGGGATTGCTGTGCCCTTGGGTCACGTTGAGGGAAGTGTTTGTGTTGATTCTTCCTCACAGTGCTGCCTACCTGAGGTCGGAGTTCCGGCTGGGACAGAGGATGACTGGTCGCTGAATTGTCCACTCGATTCTTCTTCGTGGGTGGGAGATGGGATTGTTCCTGAATCCAGAAAAGGTGAAAGAATATCACGTCAGTGAACTTTGGGGAACAACAGAACCAACCATCAAACTGAATTTACGGTGGGGTCACTGCAGGGAAGGCAGTGGTGCGGTGGGATTGTCAATGGACTAGTTATCCAGAATCCCAGCAGAATCCTCTGGGGACCCGGGTTTGAATCCCAGACGGTGAAATGTGAATTCAACAAAAAATCTCCAATTAAAAGTCTGATGATGAACACAGTCGATTGTTGTAAAAACCCATTCAGTTCACGAACGCCCATTCAGGAAAAAGGAAATCTGCTGTCCTTACCCAGCCTGGCCAAGCTGTGATTCCAGAAACACCGGGTGTTTCTGGAATCACAGAAACACTGACTGTTTCTGTGGGTGACTCACAAACACCCGTCTGAACTGGAGGGCAGTTAGGGATGGGAAATCCCTCTCCCTTCACTCACTACATCCCCCTCACTCTCACCTCAGTGATAATGTCCCTCTCCCCTCACTCACGAAACGCCATTGCCCTCACTCACTACACCCCACTCCCCTCACTCACTACATCCCACTCCCCTCACTCACTACACCCCACTCCCCTCACTCACTGCACCCCACTCCCCACACTCACTACACCCAACTCCCCTCACTCACTACACTCCACTCCCCTCACTCACTACATCCCACTCCCCTCACTCACTACATCCCACTCCCCTCACTCACTACACCCCACTCCCCTCACTCACTACACTCCACTCCCCTCACTCACTACACTTCACTCCCCTCACTCACTACATCCCACTCCCCTCACTCACTACATGGGTCAAACATAATGCCAGGGTCTAGGGTTACACGTGTTCACTGTGTTCGTTGTCATATGTGGACATTTCTGGAGACAGCACATCTCCCGAAAGCCCACATATGCGGAAAATGTCTCGAGGTGCAGCGGTTAAGGGCCCGGGTGAGGCAGCTGGAACTGAGATTGGAGGATATGTTTTTAGTTAGGGAAAATGAGGAGGTAATGGAGAGGAACGGCAACACTGAGCAAATACCAGAACCTACAAGTATAGATGGATGGGTTACAGTTAGGAAGAGCAAAATGAAAAGTACTAGGAATGCCCCAGATGAATTACCCCGGAATGTCAGGGGTGGGGTGACAGTTGGGGTAGAGAAGGTAAGGGAGGGAGATCGGAAAGTGAAGAGTGCAGGGTGTGAGATAGTGGTGGGGGATGGGAATGTCAAGGGGATTGACAGGCGATTCTGTGGGCAAAAGCGGGACTCCAGGATGGTAGTCTGCCTCCCTGGAGCAGGGGTACAGGATGTCTCAGAAAGGGTAGAGGGAATTTTGAAGGGTGGAGGGACTGAGTCGAATGTGATAGTGCATGTAGGAGAGAAGGATGTAGGAACAAAGTGCAGGGGGGACATACGCAGGCAGTTCAGGGAGTTGGGGGCCAGCCTGAAATGTAGGGCCACCAGGGTGGCGTTCTCTGGGCTGCTGCCGGTGCCTGGGGCTAGCAGGGCTAGAAATAATGAAATAATCCAATTAAATGCTTGGTTGAAGGATTGGTGTAGGGCAGAGGGATTTATATTCATAGACCACTGGGAAGTCTTTATGAAAGAACGGCAAATATACAAGAGGGATGGGGTACAGTTAACTGGGAAGGGCATACATATCTTAGCTGGAAGGTTAGCTGGTGTGTATCAGCAGGGTTTAAACTAGTATGGAGGGGGGGTGGGGAGGTAGACGGAACTGGGATTGGGGATAGGGTAGGCCCGGAGGGTAGGAAGAAGGATCGGATTGTTTCTGAGGGTCTTCGGTGCATGTGTTTCAATGCTAGGAGTGTGACTGGCAAAACAGATGAACTGAAGGCATTAATGTTTGAAAGGAAGTTGGAAGTGGTGGCGGTGACAGAGACTTGGTTAAAGGAAGGGCAGGATTGGCAGTTGAATGTTCCTGGGTATAAGTGTTTCAGGCGAGATAGGGGTGGGTCGCTGAGAGGTGGGGGAGTGGCGTTGTTAGTTAAGGATTGCATCGTAGCAGTGCAGAGGGAGGGAGGTACGGAGGATATAGGAATTGAGTCGCTATGGGTGGAGTTGAGGAATAGGAAGGGAGATGTTACTATGTTGGGTGTTTACTAGAGACCACCCAACAGCCCGAGGGCTGTGGAAGAAGGGATAAGCAGGGTCATTCTAGATAAGTGCAGGAAGAATAGGGTGGTGGTAGTGGGAGATTTTAATCTCCCCAGGGTAGATTGGAATGTACTGAGATCAGAGGGTGCTGACGGGGAGGAATTTGTACAGTGTGTAATGGAAGGATCCCTGGAGCAGTACGTGGATAGATCGACCAGGGAGGGGGCTATACTGGACTTGGTTCTGGGGAATGAGCCTGGGCAGGTGGTTGACGTTGAGGTAGGAGAGCATGTGGCTAACAGTGACCACAACTCTGTCTGGTTCAAGATATTAATGGATAAAGATGAAGCCTGTCCTAAGGGGAGGGTGTTAAATTGGGGGAGGGCTAGATACAGCCAGATTAGGCAGGATCTTAAAGATACGGACTGGGGTACGCTGTTTAACGGTAGGTCGATGCTGGGTATGTGGGAGTCTCTCAAGGGAAAACTACAATCTTTACAGGAAAGACATGTGCCGGTCAAGAGGAAGGATGGGAAAGGTAGGATTAGAGAGCCGTGGGTAACTAGGGATATTGAGGACCTGGTCAGGAGAAAGAGGGAAGCGTACACTAGATCGAGGCATTTGAGGACAGAGATAGCGTTAGAAGAATACAGAGAATGTAGGCGAGAACTTAAAAGGGGCATCAGAAAGGCAAAAAGGGGCCACGAAATGGCTTTGGCGGGTAGGATTAAGGAAAATCCTAAGGCATTTTACTCTTATATTAGAAACAAAAGGATGGTTAGAGGGAACATTGGTCCTCTCAGGGACAGAGGAGGGGAACTATGCTTGGAGCCTGGGGGAATGGGGGAGATCTTGAATGAATACTTTGCGTCGGTATTCACTCAGGAGAGGGGTCAGTCCTCTGCTGCTGTGCTTGAGAAGTTTCAGGATCCGTTGAGGGAAATAGTCATCACGAGGGAAGAGGTGTTGGGACTTTTAGACAACATAAAGACGGACAAATCTCCGGGGCCTGATGGCATCTATCCTAGGCTGCTAAGGGAGGTGGGGGATGAAATTGCTGGGCCTCTGACGCAAATCTTTGTCTCTTCTTTGGACACAGGTGAGGTCCCAGAGGATTGGCGGATTGCAAATGTAATTGTTTAAGAAGGGTCAGAGGGATAACCCAGGGAACTATAGGCCAGTGAGCTTGACTTCAGTTATAGGCAAGATAATGGAGAGGTTCCTCAAGGATAGGATGTATGAGCATCTAGAGCGCTGCAATCTGATCAGGGATACGCAGCATGGCTTCGTTACAGGGAGGTCGTGCCTTACGAATCTATTGGAATTTTTTGAAGAGGTGACAAAAACGGTTGACGAAGAACAAGCCGTTGATGTTGTCTATATGGATTTCAGTAAGGCGTTTGACAAGGTCCCTCACGGTAGGCTGATAGAAAAGGTGAAGGCTCATGGGATACAAGGCCAGGTATGTAGATGGGTGAAGAACTGGCTTGGGAGGAGAAGGCAGCGGCTAGTAGTGGAGGGCTCCTTTTCCAATTGGAGGTCTGTCACCAGTGGGGTGCCGCAGGGCTCGGTACTAGGACCTCTACTATTTGTAGTATATATTAATGACTTGGAAGAGGGGGTAGGTGGTGTGATCAGCAAATTTGCTGATGACACTAAGATGGTTGGATTGGCGGGTACTGAGGAGCAGTGCCTGGCAATGCAACAGGACATAGATAGGCTGGTAGATTGGGCAGATAGATGGCAAATGGAATTTAATCCGGAGAAATGCGAGGTGATGCACTTTGGCCGGAATAATGTGGAAGGGAGTTATATGATAAAAGGTAGAACTATCCGGAGTATAGATACGCAGAGAGACCTGGGGGTGCAGGTACACAAGTCCCTGAAGGTGTCGGTGCAGGTGCAGAATGTGTTGAGGAAAGCGTATGGCATGTTAGCCTTCATAGGAAGGGGTATAGAATATAAGAGTAGGAGTCTGATGTTGCAGTTGTATAGAACGTTGGTTAGGCCTCACCTGGAGTACTGCGTCCAGTTCTGGTCGCCGTACTACCGGAAGGATGTAGAGATCCTGGAGAGAGTGCAGAGGAGATTTACCAGGATGTTGCCTGGTATGGAAGGGCTGTCTTACGAGGAAAGATTGAACGCACTTGGGCTGTTTTCCCTTGAGAGACGTCGGCTGAGGGGGGATCTAATAGAGGTTTATAAGATTATGAAGGGGACAGATAGAGTAGATGGTGATAAGCTTTTTCCGCTATTAGAAATGGATAGAACGAGGGGTCACGGGCTTCGGGTGAGGGGGGCTAGATATAAGACTAATATTAGAGGGCAGTTTTTCACACATAGGGTAGTGGGGATGTGGAATGCACTGCCGAGTAAGGTGGTGGAAGCAGGCACGCTAGGGTTGTTCAAGAGTCACTTGGACAGCCACATGAGCGGTCTACATATAGGGGGATATAGCAGGCCTTACAGGCATTGTAGGCTTGCGGTCAGTTTTAGCCTCAGGGATATAGAGTCTTTAATAATGAAATTTTTACCCACAGGCACTTACCATCTCGAGGGCATCATGGCAGCACAGAGGCTATCTCTGTTGCTGTGCGGACACATGGAGTTGGGCCTGTGTCCGTGGGAGTTTGCGCGTTCTCCCCGTGGTTGCGTGGGTTTCCTCGGGGTGCTCCGGTTTCCTCCCACATGCCAAAAATGTGCTTTTAGGCTGATTGATTGGGTAACAAATTGTCCCTATATTGGACCTCCCTGATCCTCACACATTAGGCATAGACTAGAGTCATGAATAGGTCACTGACCATGGGACGGCGGCGCGGGCTCGTTGGGCCGAAGGGCCTGTTTCCCGTGCTGTGTTGTTCTTTGTTCTTTGTTCTTTGTACATCCCACTACCCCCTCACTCACTACACTACACTCCCCTCACTCACTACACCCCACTCCCCTCACTCACTACACCCCACTCCCCTCATTCACTACACCCCACTCCCCTCACTCACTGCACCCCACTCCCCTCACTCACTACACCCCACTTCCACTCAGTCTCCACACACATTCATCCCAGTCCGGGATTCCAACACTACATTTGAGGAGTATTTAATCCAGACAAACTTGTGGGTCGTTGATACCTGAGGTTGGAGATTCTGTCGGGATTGGGGAATCTGGGTCAGTGGATTCCGGCTGGGATTTATACTCAGCTCCCAGTGTTGATGTTGTCCCTGGATCTGTGAGAAGGGAAAAGATATTGGAGATCACAGATCAGAAATCATCCGGATCCTCAATGTTCATTCCGAGTAGTGGGATAAATTTACACTTCCCAATATGTTCAACCCGAAGTCAGTCATGGCCCAGATCCTGTGACTCAACTGGGAATTTCATCAAACTGTACTCTAATTCCCATCAGTACATCCCAATCCCCTCACCCCCTCAATCCCAATCCCCTCACCCCCTCAATCCCAATTCCCTCACCCACCCCATCAATCCCAATCCCCTCACCTCCGCAATCCCAATCCCCTCAACTCCTTAATCTCAATCTCCCTACTCACCGTGCCCCACTCCGTCCCTCTCCCCGTCACTGCAAACCTACTCCCTCAGACACTCCGTCTCTCTCCCCCTCAGTCAATCCGTCCCTCTCCCCCTCAGTCACTCTGTCCCTCTCCCCCTCAGTCACTCCGTCCCACTCCCCCTCAGTCATTGGATGTGTCAGTGTCCCGGTATATCCAGTCTCACCCTCCTGGGTCATTTTGAAACAGCAATGTACCTGTGCAATAAGCAGCGTTACAGCCTGGTGTCGGTTTCAGCTCATAGACAAAGTAAGTGCGGCAGTTTTTAATCTTTATCTCTCGCTCCCAGCCGCAGAGATTCCCATCCCAGTTAAAACAAACTGTCCGGTTTACTTCCCCCTGTTCCAGGGTGGGATGTGATCCTGAAATGAGGTGTATAAATATTGGAGAGTGTAAGCGATGTGAACAGTGCTGGACAGTGAGAGTAAATCTGATATTGTAAAGTCTGACTCTACCCTGTAACCAGCCTGGAGATGCTGTGGAGCAGTGTCCATCTGCGAGCGGAGTCTCCGGAATCTTCCATCCTCCAGAACTGGAACAACAATCACAGAGACAGAGAATTACAGAGTGATACAGCTGGGATAGAGAGCCATTCGGTCCTGTGTCCCTGCTAGCCCCTGTGAATGATCTACCCAATGTTGTCTCCCACTCCTCCCATTCTCTCCCCACTGGATTTTACACCTCTCCTTCCAGCATTTACCCAATGTCCTTTCCAAATGTTTCCATTTCATCTACTTTACTGGCCCTTCGGCCCGCCATCTCTATGTTTTGGTGGTGGAGAGAGTGAATGTTTGTAGTTAGCGTGTCGATCGACCTGTCCTGTCCTGTCCCGAATGGTGTTGAGCTTTCGCGGGTGTTGTCGGGAGCCCCACTCATCCAGGTAAATGGAGATTATCCCAACAGACTCCTGACCTTTGTGCTTGTCCGTGGTGGACTGGCTTTGGCGGGGAGTCAGGAGGTGGGTTCCTTTCTGCAGATTTCCAGCCTCTGACCTGCCACAGTAGCCAAAGTATATCAATGAGTGTTCAGTTTCTGGTCAATGGTAAACCCAGGAAGGTGACAGTGGGGGAGGTGGTGGTGGTGGGGAGTGTAGGGAGGTGGTGGGGGAGTATGGGGAGGCGGTGGGGGAGTGGGGGGAGGCGGTGGGGAGGTATGGGGAGGTGGTGGGGGAGTATGGGGAGGTGGTGGGGGATTATGGGGAGGTGGTGGTGGGGAGTATGGAGAGGTGGTGGGGGAGTATGGGGAGGCGGTGGGGGAGTATGGGGAGGTGGTGGGGGAGTATGCAATGATGCATGTGGAGGAGGGAGATGGTCAGATCCTCCCTTCTTGGAGATGGTCATTGCCTGGCACTTGTGTTACCCACCTCTGATGGGGAGGGAAATCTGCCATCCTTACTCGGTCTGGCCTGCGTAAGGCTCCACACACACAGCAACCTGGCTGAGTGTGAAATCTCCCCGCAGGCCACTCATTTCTCACCAACAACCATTCACATCATCACGGGAAGAATTTACCGACTGCTGTTTCCCTCCACTATCTCACCACACACCCCCACGCCTCCCACCCCACCCCACACTGGTATCTCTGACCATCGCAGTCTATCTGCAGTGACTGTATCCACACTGACCCTTTCCTCCCGCTGTGCCCAGTTTATCAGGAAATGTCGCTGCCTCTACCTTTTAAACCGGTACCAGCCTGGACGAAGATTTTTATCACATTTCTCGTCGCTGATACATTCTTTATGTCCGCAACTTGTGCTCCTCCAGGTATCGCTCAGCACAGTGTGATCCTCACAAGGGTCAGTGTGTGCGGAGTCCAGAACTGAGACACAGAGACAGGTTTAATGTTAATACAATCTGCAATTCGTTTTCCAAAGAGAATTCTGATAATCGAAGAACAGAAAACCTCACCTTCGACCCCTGCTCTGCTCCTGACACCACCCGATTGAAAATATTACACACTCAGTCTCAAATCTTTACCCCCCTTGTTCGAACCAGGTTTCTATCTGTCTCCCAGTGAAATCCTGACCCTCTACCTCACACCTCAGACACAGCACCCTCTGTTCCAGATGAACAATTGGAGCCGAGGCTATGGGAACACGGCAATAAACCCAACAGAGACACCACAGATGGTCAGGCCGGGGAGAGAGGCAAAACCGCGGCAAATGGAATTTGATGCTGAAAAGGGTGAGTTGAGGTATTTTCAGTGGAGGACTCAAAAGGACAGGGGAAAGCACAATGAACCCTAGGATGCAAGGATAGGGGACCAGAGCAACCTTGGCGTGTTTGCCCATCGATCCCTGAAGGCAGCAGGACACCGAGATAAGGTGGTTAAAAATGGGCTAACTGTCTTTATTAGCCAACCAACTAACCTACATATGATTGGACACTAAGAGGCAATTCAGCATGGCCAATCCACCCAAGCTGCACATCATTGGACACTAAGGGACAATTTATCATTGCTAATGACTGAGGGGGAGAGGAACAGAGTTATTGAGGGGAGAGGGACGAAGTGATTGAGGGGAGAGGAACGGAGTGACTGAGGGGAGAGGTACGGAGTGACTGAGGGGGGAGGGACGGAGTGACTGAGGGGAGAGGGACGGAGTGACTGAGGGGAGAGGGACGAATTGACTGAGGGGAAAGTGACGGAGTGACTGAGGGGAGAGGGACGGAGTGGCTGAGGGGAGAGGGACGGAGTGACTGAAGGGAGAGGGATGGTGCGGAATATCAGAGGAGCAAGACTGCAATGGATCTGGTCAGACACAGCTCGAGTACTGTGTGTATCTCCAATTGTCACACTATAGGAATAATGTGATTGCACTGGACAGCGAGAGGGTGCAGAGGAGATTTACCAGGACACTGCCTGGGCTGGAACATTGCAAATATGGAGAGAGAGGTTGGTGAGGCTGGGCTCATTCTACTTGGGGAAGTGAAGGCTGAGGGAGACGGGACCTGATAGAGGTGTACAAAATAATCAGGCACATTGACTGGGTAGATAGGGAGGAAGTGTTTTTTATTCCCCCCTTTCGTAAAGCGGTAAATAACCAGGAGATGGAGATTTATGGTAAGGTGCAGGGGGTTTGCAGGTTGGAGGGAACCTGGAATGCACTGTCTCAAAGGGTTGTAGCAGCAGAGGTAGTTGGAGGAAATGTCAAAAGATGCTAAATTACCCCTCAGTGTCCCAAAGATCTGCAGGTTAGGTGGATTGGCCAGGCTAAATTATCCCTTAGGATCCAAAGATGTGCAGGTTGGGTGGATTGGCCATGCTAAATTGCCTCTTAGTGTCCAAAGATGTGCAGGTTGGGTGGATTGGCCATGCTACATTGCCTCTTAGTGTCCAAAGATGTGCAGGTTGGGTGGATTGGTCATGCTAAATTGTCACTTAGTACCCAAAGATGTGCAGGTTGGGTGGATTGGCCATGCTAAATTACTCCTTCATTTCCCAAAGATGTGCAGGTTGGGTGGATTGGGCGTGCTAAATTACCCCTTAGCGTCCAAAGATGCATAAGTCAGGTGGATTGGCCATGCTAGATGGCCATTTAATGTCCAAAGATGTTGTTTGGCCGTCCTCAGTTGGACCTTGGCATCCATAGAAATGTGCATTAGGCAGATTGCCCATGGGCAAATTGCTTCTTAGCCTCCACCGATGTGCAGGTAAGGTGATTTAAACTTGCCATTTGCCACATGGTGTCAAAAGCTGTTTCGCTTAGCTGGATTGGTCATGTCTGCATCAACGAGGGTAGGTATGGTGGATTTGCTGTGCTAAATTATCCTTTATTATCCAAAGGTTTGCAGCTTGGGTGGATTGATCATGGAAAATTGTCACTTAGTGTTCAAACATGTGTAGTTTCATTGGATAGGTCATGCTAAATCACCATTAGTGTCAATAGATGTGTGGGTTAGGTGGATTGGCCATGCCATATTGCTCCTCAGTATCCAAAGATGTGCAGGTTGGGTGGATTGACCAAGCTAAACTGCCCCTAATGTCTGAAGTTGTGTTGGCGGAGTGAATGCCCTTGATAACTGCACGGGTTAACTGGGATAGTGCGGAGTGAAATCCCTGATTACATTCCCTTTCAGAGAGCTGGATCGGCTGAATGACCCCCTCCTGCACTGTTGGGGTTCTATTTGAGTTGGCTGACCCAGAACTCAGTAAGTAGGGTAAAAGGTAGAACTGCAGAGAATCAGTGGACATTATAGAAGCAAATAAACTATAACTTCCAATAAAAAACAAACTCCATTGTGAAAGATAAATCCCAAAACAAGGATTGACATCCATGATTAACTAACGAAGGGAAGGGTAGCAGTGAATTAAAGAGACAGCTACACTGTATTGTCAATATTAGCGATAGGCCAGAACAGAAGGAGAATTCTCAAAACCAATGAAGGATTATCGATAATTGGATAGAATTTGGAGTGTCGGGAAGACATTTAAACAGGCAGCAAACCCCTCCGCAAGGATCTAAACAGGTAACTTATATCACCAGTGTGCATTGATCAGATAGTGGGGAAGATTGTGGAGTTAATACAAGGAAATGCTGTCAGAGGAACTAGCGATGATATCGTTCATATCTTTTCTCCCTGTCTGATGGCACCGTGGCAAACACTGCTGCCTCTCAGCGCCCGGGACTAGCATTCGATTCTAGCCTTGGGTCTCTGCGGAGTCTGTACATTCTCACCGTGTCTGCATGGGTTTCCTCAAGGTGCTCCAGTTCCCTCCTGCAGTCCGAGAGACGTGCTGGTTAGGGTGCTTTGGGCCGTGCTATGTTCCCCCTCAGTGTCACCCTTAGTGTCAAAGGGAGTTTAATGCGGAAACGTGTGAAGTGATTCACTTTGGAAGGAACAACAGAGAGATTGAAGAGGTTAGGACTTCATTCCCTGGAGCGTAGAAGAATGAGGGGAGATTTGATACAGCTGTATAAGATTACGATGGGTATAGATAGAGTGAATGCAAGCAGGCTTTTTCCACTGAGGCTCGGGGAGAACAAAACCAGAGGTCATGGGTTAAGGGTGAAAGGAGAAAAGTTTAAAGGGAATATTGGGGGGAGGGGATTCTTCACACAGAGAGTGGTGGGAGTGTGGAATGAGCTGACAGATAAAGTGGGGTCACTTTTAACATTGAAGAAAAGCTTGGACAGGTACATGGATGAGAGGGGTGAGGAGGGATATGGTCCAGGTGCAGGTCAGTGGGGCGAGTCGGAAAAATGGGTCAGCACAGACAAGAAGGGCCAGAAGGCCTGTTTCTGTGCTGTAATGTTCTATCGTGCAACTGACTGTTTAGTAGGCTCGAAAAGCAATAAATGCAGAAGGCAATAATATTTTGGCATGTGGGGAGGTGGTGGCCTCATGGTGTTAACACTAGACTATTAATTCAAAAAATCTCCCAATGTTCTGGGGACCCGGGTTCGAATCCTTGGAAGAAAAGAGTGTGTGCATTCATCCTATCGACGCCCCTCATTATTTTGTACACGGCAATAAGGGTCACATCTCATTCTCCGACTTTCCAATGAATAAATTCGGCGCCTGGTACCCTCTCCCTATAACTCAGGCCCGCTCGTTGTGGCAATATCCTCACGAATCATCTTTCCTGTTTATCAATTTCTTTCCAATAACAAGGGGGAACCCACACCCTGCGATGGGCGGGTTAGATGGATTGGTCATGCTAAATAGGGGACTAGCTAGTTTACATGTACGGGGCTATGGGGATGATTGGGTTTGTGGTGGGTGCAGACAAGATGGGCCAAATGTCTTTGTTCTGCACTGTCAGATTCTGTGAACTATCTCTTCTACACTGCACTCAATACAACCGAGAACATCCTCACCCTGCACTTATACACACTTAACATATCAAATATTCATTGCATTATAACAAGATGATAAAAACGAGAATTGAACAAATAAATTAAACCAACATGTCAATACACACATGTATGAATTTCAATATTAAATTAAAATAACACATACCACAGCAAAATACATCTGAGTAATGTACAAATGTAACTGGAGAATTATTAGCACCCAAATTCAATTCAAGAACAATGATTTCAGGGTCCCTCAACGATAGAACAATTACACTAATCTCTTACTATAAAAGCAAAGTACAAGTGTGATGACAATCAATGTTATTCAATGATATGAATCTTGATATTATTCATACTTAAAGACGTTAAATCCAGATAATCATTAAATACAAACAAAAATGTCGCAACAAATGATGTTCAGAAATGGAAGGTACTCCTAAATTCTGCAATTTATGTGAACAAGCCATTTCTCAACCTTTCCAATCCCAATTCTCCCTCTGTTACAGGCTATATAAATGCTGAGGTATTGGTATTTTATTTCCTGCTTGAATATTGCACTATTCAGGTTGGTTATTTTAGGCTGATTGATTGGGTAACAAATTGTCCCTATATTGGACCTCCCTGATCCTCACACATTAGGCATAGACTAAAATCATGAATAGGTCACTGACCATGGGACGGCGGCGCGGGCTCGTTGGGCCGAAGGGCCTGTTACCCGTGTTGTGTTGTTCTTTGTTCTTTGTTATTCTTGTACAGGTTGCAGACTTTGACACATCCATTTCCGTCTCCACTTTTGTCCTTTTTGTTGGACTGGCCCTTATCTGTCCTCACTCATAACCGTCAGAACATCCCCTGCAATCTGTATAGGGCGTTGGTGAGGGCAACCCCTGGAGTATTGTGTGTGGTTTTGGTCTCATTATCTGAGGAAGGATGTCCTTGCTATAGAGGGGAGCGCAGCGAGGGTTTACCAGGCTGATTCCTGGGGATGGCAGGTCTGTCATATGAGGAGAGGCTGAGTCGGTTAGGATTATATTCACTGGAGTTTAGAAGAGTGAGAGGGGATCTGATAGAAATGTATAAGATTATAAGAGAGTTAGATAAGGTAGACTAAGAAAGAACGTTCCCAATAGTGGGGAGCCCAGAACTCGGGGTCAGAGATTACCTGGATAATCACCTGGGACGTGGGAGGGAAAGTGTTCCTCACATGTCCATGTTGGTCTGAAGGGATTCTTCTTCCCTGTACGATTTTATAATTCTATAACCTTTTAAAATTATATAACCTTCAAAATTCTAATCACCCATCGAAGCCTCTCCTTCCCCTCCCTGTCAATAGATTTTTTTTTCTCTCTGAAAGCTTCCTTTGAGGCATCCCCAAAATACAGACAGTCTTCAGGTAGAAAGATTGAACATTGTACATCATAAGCAAGACTCACTCAGGTAACCCAGAAACATCAGTAGAGCCCTCATCTCACTGGGGGGGGGGTCTCCAGGAGGTTCGAAAAGGGGAACCTCATCGAAAGTTATAAAATGATAAGAGGGTTAGATCAGAAAGAATGTTCCCAACGGTGGGGGAGTAAAGAACTAGGGGGTCAGAGAGAACCTGGATGTCCGCTTGGAATGTCATAATATTCCAAGCATTGGGCCAACTGCTGGTAAATGGTTCGGAGGACATGTTTTTGTGACATGTTGGCACAGACTGGATGGGCCCCTTCTTCCCTGTATACGACTCTATAATTTTATAATCCTTTTAAATTATGCTTCAAAATTCCTATCACCCATCAAAGTCTTTCCTTCCGTCCCCCTGTCGATAGATTATTATTTTTTCTGAACACATTTCTAGTGAGGCATTCCCAATTCTTTTGTTAAAATAAAAGCAGATAAAACACACGATCTTCAGGGAGAAAGAATGAACATTTTGTGTCTCGTAAGCACGACTCACTCAGGTAACTCAGAAGCAGCAGCAGAGCCCTCATCTCGCTGGGCGACGTTCTAGAAGGGAGAACTCAGAGTTAGGATTGGAGTAAGGGGAGGGGGAGAGACCATTCCAACACAAAATCTCGGAGAGCGAATCAACCAGTAAAGGGGGTCAGCTGGACATGTTTCCCTCACTGAATCCCCACGGGTAGAAATTGACGCCACCTCCTGCCCTACCCGTTGCCTCGAAAGACAGTGAGTTCACCATCTCACTTTCACTGTTGGATGGAGAAATATTGGGATCAACACTCTTCAATGTAACCGATAAACAGAGACCCCTTGATTGCAATCCTTCCCTGTTTATCAGTTCAATCCCAGTCTCGGTTGGATGTACAATATCAAAGAATATTTACAATGCAGGAAACAAAATGGCAATTCAAGCCAGCACCGAGAGCGATCCTACCCAGGTTCCATTATCGTAAACCCCCCCTGACACTAACAGGGAATTCAGCTTGTTATAAAAGTCCACTCTAGACCCACTTGCTTACCGGACCCTCCTGAGGCAGTGTCTCGCTGTGTGAGAGACAGTGAATCTCCTCTGCACCCTCCACATCCTTCTTGTAGTGAGGAGACCAGAACTGAGCACAGTACTCCAAGTGGGGTCTGACAAGGGTCTTATAAAGTTGCAGCATTACCTCCCGACTCCTAAACTCAATCCCTCGATTCATAAATGGCCCACTCCTGCTCCTATTTCTGATCTTCTTCACCCAGAGAGTGGTGAATGTGTGGAATTCACTCCCACGGCATGTCATCAAGGCCAGAACATTGGGTGATATCCAAAATAAATTAGATATGGTGACAAAGGGATAAAGGGGATATGGGAGGGAAGGTAGGGTAGGGATATTGAATTTGATGAACAGCCACAGTCATAATGAACTATAATACACATTTGAACCACACTTCTATTCTCTATCTTTATATGTTGTACAGGACTGAGTTTGGGACCTTGCACAGTGCTGCTTGAATTTTAGTAGTTAAGTAAATATAGGGGGGAAAAAAGGATAATACCTGCAAACTCATTTGTGTAGGCAATTGAGATTTCTAGGGTCAGAAAGAACTCAACTCTGGGCTGCGAGAGGTTCAGCAGCAGGAATAGATTTCGAGGCAATCTAACTGGGCACATTGAATACTGAATGATTCCCATAGATTATATCCCACACATCTCATTCATGTGTCAGTGTTGGGCAATGGTCCCACACAAATGCTCCCACAGTTAATCCCAGACACTTTCACCAACCGTGTTTCACTTTAATATTACACACAGGGACTTTGATGTTCTTTGCCCATCTCAATGGGTGAAAATCAGCCAGCATCTCACATTAGAATAGAATAGAAACCCTACAGTGCAGAAACAGGCCCTTCGGCCCACTGAGTCTGCGCCGACTACAATCCCACCCAGGTCCTACCTCCATATCTCTACACATTTACCCAGTAATCCCTCTAATCTACACATCCCAGGACACTAAGGGGCAATTTTAGCACGGCCAATCAACCTAACCCGCACATCTTTGGACTGTGGGAGGAAACCGGAGCACCCGGAGGAAACCCATGCAGACATGAGGAGAATGTGCAAACCCCATACAGACAGGGACCCGAGCAGGGAATCGAACCCAGGTCCCTGGTGCTGTGAAGCAGCAGGCTAACCCACTGTGCTGCTGTGCCGCCCCTACAACCTTGCCATCTCACAGAGGTTAACACTCACACAGATATTACACATCCTCTTGCCATGTTTGCATGTGTTACTGAACGCGTCCTTTGTCCTGTTTCTTTCTGATATGAACACCTCATTGTTCTCACTGAAAAGCCATTCTCCGACAAACACCACTTCCTCCTCACTTTGTTTTTTAAGTTGATAGAACGGCCAGAAAATCCCCTGATCTGCTGAGTGGACGACTAAAAATTTTCTTCCCAATAGCTTCTCGAATCATTCAGCTTCTCAATGTCAATAATCACCTCCCCCCAATACCAACAGGAGGGGTACATCCTGTGACACATGCGATGTGGGTGGCACAGTGGGTTAGCACTGCTGCTTCACAGCTCCAGGGTCCCGGGTTCGATTCCCGGCCTCGGGGTCACTGTCTGTCTGTGTGGAGTTAGCACATTCTCCCCGTGTCTGCGTGGGTTTGCTCCGGTTTCCCTTCAAAGATGTGCGGGTTAGGTTGACTGGCCATGCTAAAATCACTCCTTAATACGTAGGTTAGAGGGATTAACATAGAACATAGAACACCACAGCACAAACAGACCCTTCGGCCCACAAGTTGCGCCGATCACTTCTATACCTACTAAGCCATAGACCTATCTATAACCCCCAATCCCATTAGATCCCGTATACTCATCCAGAAGTCTTTTAAAAGACCCCAGTGAGTTTGCCTCCACCACCACTGACGGCAGCCAATTCCATTCACTCACCACCCTCTGAGTGAAAAACTTACCCCTAACATCACCTCTGTACTTGCCTCCCCGCACCATAAATCTGTGTCCTCTCGTAGCGACCATTTCAGCCCGGGGAAATAGCCTCTGAAAATCTACCCTATGTATTCCTCTCAACATCTTACAAACCTCTATCAGGTCGCCTCTCAACCTTCATCTCTCCAGGGAGAAGATTCCCAGCCCCCTCAACCTATCTTCATAAGGCATGCCGCCCAATCCAGGCAACATCCTTGTAAATCTCCTCTGCACCCTCTCAATAGCTTTCACATCCGTCCTGCAGTGAGGCGACCAGAACTGCGCACAGTACTCCAAGTGGGGTCTGACAAGGGTCCTATAAAGTTGCAGCATTACCTCCCGACTCCTAAACTCAATCCCTCGATTAATGAAGGCCAGTACACCATACACCTTCTTGACCACATCCTCCATCTGCGAAGACGATTTAAGAGTCCTGTGGACCCGGACAATGGTCTGTTTGAGGTTGTGCGGTTGTTTGAAAGCAAGAAGTGGGGGTGTGGGGGCAGCCCTGGCGAGATGTTCATCTCCATCGATGACATGTTGAAGAGTCCGGAGAAGATGTGATTGCTGACTGGGTACTGCCTGATAGAACTGTTGAGGACCCCTTTCCAACACTTTACTGCTGATCGAGAGTAGGCTGATTGAGTGGTAATTCGCCAGGTTGGATCTGCTTTTTGTGTGTCGGACATAGCTGAGCAATTTTCCACATTGTTGGGTAGATGCCTGTGTAGTCATTGTGCTGGAAGTGTTGACTAGGGGAGCGGCACGTTCTGGAGCACAAGTCTTCAATAATATTTCCAGAACGTTATCAGTGCCCATTGCCCTCGCAGTGTCTGGGGGAGGGAAATGAAGGACCTCACTGGTGCATTCTGGCAGAAGTCGGACCAGCGACATTGACCAAGAATTGGGGAGCGGAAGATCACCCTCAGTGATAAACAAGAGTTGGAGAATCCCAGATAAACAGCTGAGGGATCTCACTGGTGCGATGCAGCTGAGTGAGTGGTGAGCAGGGCACTCAGATCCTTTATGCAAGCTCGAGGTCTCAGCATCACCGCACGCTGCCCTCGAAGTGGCCGTGGGGCTGATGAGACGGTGGCGCATCTCCTTGTGGAACGTGTCTTTGCAAAGAAGGCCTGGAGTGAGATGCAGTGGGGTATTTGTCGAGGTTCGTCCCGAGCAGCTCGGTGACGCAGGACTCTGTGCTCTACGGGCTGTTTCCGAGGACGCACACCCAGAGAAAACATCAACTGCTGCTGGAAGGTTCATCAACTCGGTGAAGGACACACTTTGGTCCGCCCGAAACTTGATCTTCCAGCTGAAAGAACTGTCCTCAACCGAGTGTTGCAGACTGGCGCATTCCAAGATCCAGGACTACGTGCTGAGGGACAGCCGCTGCAAAGGCACAATGGGGAAAGGCCACACTGTAAGGCCTGTTAATGGAGGCAGACCGAGGGCCTGGGAACTACAGAACACTCTCGACCTGCGTAACTGTGTGCCAATCTGAGCAATAACGGCACACAGACATTTTTGAGGCATGGATATAGCTTTAAGTTTTGCAATGTAATGACTGTAATCTGTATAGAACTGTAAAAAAGTTTTAGTTCTGCACTGTATGCAATTCAGACATGTCGATTTGCAATGGTTTATTTGAAATTTTTATGCATAAAGTATCCTTTTGAAAATAAAACAACGAAAGGGCAGTGACGTGCTCCTACTGCCGGAGGTTGTTCATTAGGGAGCAATCTCGTCTCCCTGACAATGTTGTCTGGGGGAAGTGTGTCCTGTTGCAGTTCCTCACAAGCCGCAGTGTTTGGATAGAACAGCAGGTGGATGGACTGCAGAGTGGAGGTAAAGAGTGTGATAGACTTTATAGCGATGGGGATAGAATATAAAAGCAGGGAGGTCTTGCTGCAACTGTACTGGGCACTGGTGAGGCCGCAGCTGGAGTACTGTGTGCAGTTTTGGTCACCGCTCTTGCAGAAGGATATTCTGGAGGGAGTGCAGAGGAGGTTCACGAGGCTGATACCAGAGATGAGGGGATTGAGCTATGAGGAGAGGCTGAACAAACTAGGCTTGTACTCGTTAGAGTTTAGAAGAATGAGGGGAGATCTCATTGAGACGTATAAGATGATGAATGGGATGGATAGGATAGAGGTGGAGAGACTCTTCCCGCTCAAAAAAGACAGTAGGACTAGGGGGCACAGCCTCAAGATAAAGGCGGGGGGCGGTTTAGAACAGAGTTGAGGAGGAACTTCTTCAATCAAAGGGTGGTGAATCTCTGGAATTCTCTGCCCGTTGAAGGGGTGGAGGCTGCCTCGCTAAATATTTTTAAGAAACGGGTTGATGGGTTTTTGATAAGAGAGGGGATTAAGGGTTCTGGGGAGAGGGCAGGAAGGTGGAACTGAGCCACGACAGATCAGCCATGATCTTATTGAATGGCGGGGCTGGCTCGAAGGGCTAGATGGCTTACTCCTGCTCCTATTTCTTATGTTCTTACGAAGATCAGAAATTGGAGCAGGAGACTCGTGATTACCTGTAATGACTTGTAATTCAGCCTGCTTTACACTGCACTGTCTGTATTTATCCGTCAACACTCTTGTTTAGCTGCGTGTCGGGCTACCTTTACTCCACCCATATATTCTGTGCCTGCTCGCCTCTCTCCTGACCAAGGAGCAGCACTGTGAAAGGTCATGATTTCCAATTAACCTGTTGACTGTAACCTGGTGTGGTGTGACTTTTCATCCTGTCCACCCCCAGTCCATCTCTGGCAGCTCCCAATCTCAGGAAGGGTGGAGAAGAGCGGATGAGGACCCCCTCCTCCTCCCGACACACGAGTTGGAAACTCGGGAATACTCCATTCAATAGGGCAGTAACATTCAGAAAAATGTTGGAGCCGGGGACTGATAAATCTCTTGGTCCAAATTCATTTCAAGCAAGTTTCTTAGAGGAAGAGCTTCGTGAAATATTTACTGGGTTGGTTTTAATTTGACAACATTCCTGAGTTCGGGAAAAGCGCCTTCAGATGGAAAATAGCAAAAGCACCTCTTACATTGTAAATTGGAGTGGAAACAGAAAGCAGGAAATCACGGAACACTTATCTTCAGATCCGTCACAGGGAAAATGCTGGGAGCTATTATTAAATAAGTAACACAGTAAGGAGTCTCACAACACCAGGTTTAAGTCCAACAGGTTTATTTGGAATCACGAGCTTTGGGAGCGCTGCTCCTTTATCAGTGGTGCAGAGAGGTGAGTTTATAAACACGGTGTAAAGAAGTAAAGACACAATTACAAAATAATGGTTCAAATGCGAGTCTTTTCAGGTAATCGTATTTTTCAGGGACAGACTCGCACTGTCTGTCTTCATGTCCATTGGAACTAAATTGGATCTTTAAGTGCAAGTTTAATTTGTTTCTCTGCTGTTGGGTGTTAAAGAGACGAGAGTTTGAGTTTCCCTCTAAAGGAAGCCGACATTTTAATGAGTGATTGATGATTTGAAAGTTAAAACAGTGTTGAAAAACCCCACTGTTCCCTTTTGCAATGTGTATACATCACACCCACAATTGGGGACAGGTTTCCATTTTTTTTGTGGTTAGAAAAAGTGTGCGGGTGGAACCAGTGAAGCGAACCCTGTTTGTTGAGTGACTGTAAGTGATTGAAGTCCCCTTGGGGCCTGACTGAGTCACTGGAGGGTTTTTCCTCGTACACTAATAAGAGATTCCCCATCAGTGAGCTATCATGAGAAGGCAGTAGGAGCATCATTTTCAGAACAGAGAGACGGGAGCAACTGCTGCAGGCAGAGAGCGTGGGAGAGAGTGACAGAGACAGAGAGAGAGAGAGAGAGAGAGAGAGAGAGAGAGAGACAGAGACAGAGACAGAGAGACTAACAATGGACTGGAATATTACAAATATGGATCAGAATCTGGGAACAATGGACTGGAATGTTACAAACATGGATCAGAATCTGGGAACAAGGGACTGGAATGTTCCAACAATGGATCAGAATCTGGGAACAATGGACTGGAATGTTACAAACATGGATAAGAGTTTCTTCTGGGCGTTATTCCATCTTTCCTTCCTTTACAATCACCTGCCATTAAAACACAGGATATTGTACGCACTCCAGGTTATCCAAGCAGGTTATTATCCTTTCCTCGCTATAGTGGGCATCCCTGGTAAGTGTTTCTATCTGAACATTAATTCTATAAACCAGATTGAGATGTGTGATTTTTTTTCCCCTTGTTTGAATTGAGTGAAGTGTGACGCCATCGGTTTTCGGTTCCCTCTCGCGCACTCTGTCACAGAAATCGCTGAATCCACGTTCCAATCTCTACATGACTGAAGGCTGGGTCTAAACCTCCAAGAAACCCTTTGATCCTGAACTGATATAGAATCGTAAGAATATAAGAACCAGGAACGGGAGTGGGCCATTTGTCCCCTCAAGCTTGCTCAGCCATTCAATAAGATCATGACTTCTTTTCGTGGACACAATCTCAGTTACCCACCAGATCACTATAGTTGCTTCACTGTTCAAAAATCTATCCTTGCCTTAAATACATTCAATGAGACAGTCTCAACTGCTTCACTGGGCAGGAAACTCCACAATTTGGCAGCCTTTTGGTGAACAGGTTTCACCTCAACTCAGTCCTAAAAAATGTCCCCCTTATTTTGGGACCAATGCCCCCTAGTCCTTGTTTCCCCATCTCCCTGTTTCTATCTCATCTATCCTCTTCATATTTTCATATGTTTATAAACCACCCTTCCCCTCAACCCTTCTAATTTCCAATGAGGATAGTCCCAGCCTACTCAGCCTCTCCTCGTAAGCCGAACCTCTCAACTCCGGAATCAGCCGACTGAATCTCCTCCCTTCCAGTGCTGGTACATCCTTCCTCAAAGAATGTGAACACAAGTGTGCACCATGCGCCAGGTGTGGCCATACTATCACCGTGTACAGATGCAAAATAACATCCCTGTTTTTAAGCTCCATCTCCCTAGCAATGAAGGATAAAATTCGAATTGTCTTCTAAATTACCTACTGCACCTACAAACCAATGTTTCGTGATTATGTTCATGGCTCCCGGGCCCCTCAACACAGTAGCATTCTGTATTTTTTTACCATTTGAACACCAGTCCGTTTTGCTGTTATTCCTGTCAAAATTGATCCATCCAATTTACCAACATTGTACTCCATCTACCAGAGATATTTGCCCACAAACTGAAACGATCTTTAGGTTTTGAAGATTTTTAGTGTCCCTCCGTACTGGTTGCTCTATCACTCATCAAGCGACTCTAAATCCTCTCCATCTCCAATCCTACATCTTACCCCACTCACAACATCTACAGCACCCAGTCGTACTGAAGCCAATCTGCTGTGCCAACACTTGTCAGTTCCATTGCCCAATCCAGGCTAGATTTAAACAATAACACTCTGGCAATGACAGAATTCAGGGATCCTCACCGCCGTCAGTTCAGCCAGATTATCCAGCCGACCTCTATTACGAAACGGTGGGGTGTGACGGTGACACGGCTGCATCCCAGCGCCGAGGATCCGGGTTTGTTTCCCCAGCTCGAGTCACTGTCTGTGCGGAGTCAGCACCTCATCGCCGTGTCTGCCTGGCTTTCCTCCCACAATCCGAAATAAGTGCTGCTCAGGTGAATTGTCTTTGCTAACTTGTTCCTCAGCGTACACAAACAGGCGCCCAGCTTATGGCGCTGAGGGGACTTTCACAGTAACCTCACTGCAGTGTTACTGTGAGCCTACTTGTGACACTAATACATAAACTTTAAAACTTTGCTGTTGTACAGATAGTATTTGAATTTATCATTTATGCACCGAAATCCATTACAGTGCCATCCCTCCAAACTGTCACCTTCTCAACTGCATTTCAATTCTCCTGGAAATATTTATTAAACCGAGTCCTTTTGTTTCCGCGCTTGCTTCAGAGAGTGAATTTATTTCCTTCTCTGTCTCTCTCCGTGGCTCTGAGTGCAATCTCCAATGATAGAGGCGCTGCGGAACCCTGGATCTATATAATGGTGAGAACCACCCTGCTAAGTAATTCCTGTCCCCGTGCTGGCGTTGGGTCCTCCCTGAATGTACCGTGCAGACTCTGAAATCAGTCAGACTAATTCTGACAGCATCAGCAGATGGCTTGGGCCCTTCATTTGCCCAAGTACAGGTCAGATCGATCTCACTCATTCACAGTTACCGCAGTCGCAGGACATTGTGCATCCCGTCAAAGATAAAAAAAAAACAATTAAAAGTGTTTGA
Source organism: Prionace glauca (assembly GCA_037974335.1). NCBI lineage: Eukaryota > Metazoa > Chordata > Chondrichthyes > Carcharhiniformes > Carcharhinidae > Prionace > Prionace glauca. The sequence goes on from CM075759.1 coordinate 28,081,312, forward strand.
AATCTGAATAATGCAAGGATGGAGGCTGCTTTCCCCATCGAGTCACTGGTCCATATTTTCAAAGAGATATCCTGAGGTGATACTGTGCCTTTAAGAATTATATTTTGTATCGTGTTACTTGTTTAAAACTCAGCTCAATTTTTATAAATTACCAATTTCTCTGGGCAACAGGCAGCTTAGATTTTGAGACTGCAAGACAGTGGCTGTGATTAGCTAAAGACGTGCACATTTACATGGTGTTAATGCATTTGTATTTACTTTGGTTCCCTTTGAGGTGAGAGTACAATTTTGGTTAGGTTGATTGACAGAGGAAAGACCGTGTTCTATTGGGAGGGAATTATACTGCAGGAATAAACAGTTTTTTTTTTAAACTCATTTTCTCCCTGTTCCTGAGAGAAGTAAGACATGTCTCTGTCTCTCACTTTCTCCAGAAAGTGACAAGGCGTAGACAAAGGTCATAGATACAGGAGGGCACTCAGTGTTAAAATGGGCGGTGCGGGCTCATTGGGCCGAAGGACTATTTCCCCTGCTGTGTTGTTCTTTGTTCTTATTTAGTCATTGTCCAAATGTTAAATGTTAAGCTAATTCATTTGATATAGTCATAACTGTGTTGCTAAATACATTTTGCACTGCTAAAATGTGCCTAGTTTTTCTGTGGAGTCCTGCCTGGTGTCAAACAACATATCCTCACATTAATACTAAAAATCGGAAATCGTTGACGTCTAGTCTAAGTTTATAATACACTTCAGGGTTTCTCATCCATATCCAAACAACACCACTCCGCCGTTTTCTAGGGCTGAAGTTCCCATTTTGAATTGTATTGTTTAACCTTCTTCCATTGTGTTTCCAAGCTGTGAAACTGAATTCTATCCCTCCTCCACGTAAGGACTAGTCGGGAAATTTCTTCACCTTTCTCCCTGCTGTGTACTTTCCCCCCTCGATCATCCATTCGATTATACTACCCCAGCTCTCCGCCACTAACATTGAATGTTGAGATTCCCGATGCTATTGCTCCATCAATTCCTTTGGGACACACTGTGGGTTGAGTGAGAATGGAATGAGCTGTTCTGTGGTTGAGCATTTTGTCACAGATTGTGATGTTTGGAATGAAATCCTTTTGGGACACAGAGTGAAAGGAGGGAATGGAGGATGATGCTAAATATCGCAATCGACATTTTCAATGATCCCCTTCATTGGTCATCCACTCCTTCTTTCCACCCAATTACAGATGTTGCCATTGCATTCAGAATACAATCGCTGCAGTGCAGGAGGCCGCCATTTGGTCCGTTGAGTCTCACTGACAAGTATCCCACTTTGGCCTGTTCACACATAACCCCACATCTTTACTCCACTAATCCCTCGAGCCTACACAGCTTGGGACACTGCGGGACAGTTTAGCACGGCCAATGGACACAGCTTTGGAGTGTGGGAGGAAAACAGAGCACCCCGAAGAAACTTACACAGACATCAATAAGGCGAATGGAATGTTGACCTTTACAGTGAGGGGGATAGAATATAAAAGCAAGGACGTCTTGCTGCAACTGTACAGGGTACTGGTGAGGCCGCAACTGGAGTACTGTGTGTAGTTTTGGTCGCCGCATTTGCGGAAGGATATATTGACCTTGGAGGGAGTGCAGAGAAGGTTCACCGGGCTGATACCGGAGATGGGAGAGATTGAATAGACTGGGTCTGTACTCGTTGGAGTTTAGAAGGCTGAGAGGGGATCTTGTAGAGACGTATAATAATGAAAGGGATGGATAGGGTAGAGGTAGAGAGATTCTTCCCGCTTAGAAAGGATAGCAGGACGAGAGGGCACAGCCTCTAACTAAGGGCAGGGGGGGAGGGGGGCAGTTTAGATCAGAGTTGAGGAGGAACTTCTCCACTCAGAGGGTAGTGAATCTCTGGAATTCTCTGCCCGTTGAAGTGGTGGAGGCTACCTCACTAAATATATTTAAGTCACGGGTAGATAGGTTTCTAATAGACAGGGGAATTAAGGGTTATGGGGAGAAAGCGGGAAAGTGGAACTGATCCACTATCAGATCAGCCAGGATCTTATTGAATGGCGGGGCAGGCTCGAAGGGCTACATGGCCAGCTCCTGCTCCTATTTCTTATGTTCTTACAACACAGGCAGGTGGGGGGGGGGGGGGTGGGGGAGACTTTCAAACTCCGTACAGACAGTTATCAAGCCAGGAATCGAACCCAGCTCTCCGGATCTGTGAGGCAGCAGTGCTAACTGTACCAGCGCACTGCCCGTTTATTGCACAATAATTTGTTCAATTTAAGACTGAAAGAGTGATAGTGTTTGAGCTGGCGCGAAGAGAGGTAAATTGGAAGCTTTGAACTGTGCATTGTGACATTGAAGTATTGATTTGATAAAACATCCCCAGATGGTCAACAGTGTTGCGCCTGGAGTGAAACATCATATCCTCAGATTAACACATTTAACCATTTCCAGGGACATCATATTCCCGGGAAAACCATTCCGAAGCACCGCGTCACACATTTAAAAATTCCAATTAGTCATTGATCGATTGGATAACTTGACCATCAGCCTAAAGCATATGTTTCTTGCTTCTGTCCTGTCTCACAGCTAACTGTCTGACCATTGCTATCCTCTCGCGGGGAAGGTGTGGCCTCTCCAAATGTGTAACTCGCTACCTGGTGGCGATGTCCGCAGCCGATCTACTGGTTGTTGTCCTTGACATTATACTGAGACACATTCCCATTGTTTACCGGGAAACCTTTACCTTCCTTCTATATTCGATCCCCGTCTGTAACATCCACGCCGTCCTGCTTTACGCAGCCACTGACTGTTCTGTCTGGTTCACCGTCGCCTTCACCTTCGACCGATCCGTTGCTATTGGCTGCCAGAAGCTGAAAAGCAAAATCTGCACCGAGAGAACGGCAGCCGTGGTTCTGGGAACAGTGACGGTGCTCAGCGGCTTAAAGAACACCTTCTGGTATTTTATGCTGCAAAGTTACTACTGGCTAATGAACGGCCCGTGGTTTTGTTCTTTAAATGTAATGGTTCAGCAGTCTCCAATCTGGGCCGCAATCGAGTTCGCTCATCACATCCTGACGCCGTGCGTCCCATTTCTCCTGGTTCTGCTGCTCAATGTTTTAACCGTCAGGCACATTCTAGTGAGCAGCAGATCCCGGAGAAGACTCCGCACTCAATGCAGTGGGCAAAGTCCCAAAGACCCAGAGATGGAGAGTCGAAGGAAATCCATTATTTTACTGTTTGTTATCTCGGCCAATTTTATCCTGTTATGGTCAGTCTTTATGGTGTTTTCTATATGGTGGCGGATGTATAATTCTAGATTTGCAGCGATATTTCTGGATGAATTTGTTCGGGAGTTGGGCTTCATGATGCAGCTATTGAGCTGCTGCACAAACACTTGCATTTATGCCGTGACCCAGACAAAATTCAGGGAGAATCTGATCTATGTACTGAGATATCCCATCAGTCCAATTTTCCAATTTTTAAAATGTCACAGGCACTGCTCATCTCCAACAGCTGAGAATCTACACATCACCCCATGACTTTGAGTTGTATTACTATCAGTGAATATCACATGTTCAACAGTCAGGTGGTAACCATTTATCCGAAACTCAAAGGGACTATCCATTCAAAATCCATATAAAACACTCCGGCTATATAAGCGTATCAGAGACCAGTAATCCTGCAGCAAGTAACACACCATCAGGCTCCTTCAAGACCCCACATGATCTACACAAGACAAGAGTTTGATGTTATACCCCGCACTTGCCAGGATGGACCCAGTTCCATCAACCCTCAAGATGTTTGACACAATCTGCCATTGAAATCCCTTCCACATACATTCATTTTCTCCAGCGCTGGTGCACAGTTGCAGCAGTACCAAGTACTCCCAAAAAGGTTTTTTTGTACATACAGGAACCACCAATTCCACGACCACTAGTATCCAGACTAGCGTGCACAGCAGATAACTGGGAACGCCACAATCAGGAGGACCACATCTCAGTCTCTCACTATCTTGACTTGGCAATATATCCTCCTTAGCTTCATTTTCGCTTGGTAAAATCCTGGAACTCCCTCCTTATCAGCACTGTGGCTGTAACTGCACCTCAGGAAAGCATCATTTCAAGATAAGCGGCAAAACCAAATCACATGAATGATTTTTTTAATAAAATTTATTCTCGACAAGCTCCCAACACTTTATGCCTCCGTTTTGCATTTTGTTGGGGGGAGAGTGGAGGGGTCTCTGCATTAATGGGACTGAAAGATTGGGTCTGATCCCATTAGCTTCTGAATATGGAATGTAATTTTTTTGTATAACATCCCTGTCCCTTCAGGGAGTAAAGTTTCATGGAGACCGAATTGTCTTTTAACAGCAAAACTTGCCAGAAGACTGTCACAGTCCACAGTCCGGGCAGTGCTGGCTGGACAGCATTTATTGCCCATCCCTACCTGCCCTTGGATTACATTTGAGAGTCATAGAGGTTGACCTTCGCCCAACTTGTCCATGCTGCCCTTTTTTAAAACCCCTAATCTAGTCTCAATTGCCCGCATTTGGCCCATATCGCTCTATACCCATCGCACCCATGTAACTATATAGATGCTTTTTAAAAGACAAAATTGTACCAGTCTCTACTACTACCTGTGGCAGCTCGTTCCAGACACTCACCACCCTCTGTGTGAAAAAAATTGCCCCTCTGGACACTTTTGTATCACTCCCCTCTCACCTTAAACTTATGCCCTCTCGTTTTAGACTCCCCTACCTTTGGGAAAAGATATTGACTATCTCGCTGATCTGTGCCTCTCATTATTTTATAGACCTCTATAAGATCACCCCTCAGCCTCCTACACTCCAGTGAAAAATGTCCCAGTCTATCCAACCTCTCCTTATAACTCAATCCATCAACTTCCGGTAGCATCCTAGTAAATCTTTTCTGCACTCTTTCTAGTTTAATAATATCCTTTCTATAATTGGGTGACCAGAACTACACACAGTAGTCCAAGTGTGGCCTTACCAATGTCTTGTACAACTTCAACAAGACGTCCCAACTCCTGTATTCAATGTTATGACCGATGAAATCAAGCATGCCGAATGCCTTCTTCATCACTCTGTCCACCTGTGGCTCCACTTTCAAGGAGCTGTGAACCTGTACTCCGAGATCTCTTTGTTCTGTAACTCTCCCCAACACCGTACCATGAACTGACTAAGTCCTGCCCTGGTTCAAACTACCAAAATGCATCACCTCATATTTGTCTAAATTAAACTCCATCTGCCATTTGTCAGCCCACTGGCCAATTGATCAAGATCCCGCGGCAATTAGAGATAACTTTCTTCACTGTCCACTATACCACCAATCTTATTCTCACCTGCAAACTTAATAACCGTGCCTCCTATATTCTCATCCAAATCGTTAATTTAAGTAACAAATAACTGTGGACCCAGCACTGATCCCCAAGGCACAGCACTGGTCATAGGCCTCCAGTTTGAAAAAAAAACTCTCTACAACCACCTCTGATTTCTATCAAGAAGCCAATTTAGACACCTCACCATGGATCCTGTGAAATTTAACTTCATGCAACAACCTACCATGCGGTACTTTGTCAAAGGCATTGCTGAAGTCCATGTAGACAAAGTCAACTGCACCGCCCTCGTCTACCTTCTTGGTTACACCTGCAAAAAACTCAATCAAATTTGTGAGACATGATTTTCCACTCACAAAGCCATGCTGACTGTCTGCGTCTCTAAATGCCTGTAGATCCTGTCTCTCAAAATACCTTCCAACTACTTACCCACCACAGATGTAAGGCTCACAGGTCTGTAGTTCCCAGGCTTTTCCCTGCAGCCCTTTTTAAACAAAGGCACAACTCTCCAATCTTCAGGCACCTCACCTGTGACTATTGATGATTCAAGAATCTCTGCTCAGGGTCCTGCAATTTCCTCCCTGGCCTCCCACAATGTCCTGGAGTAAAGTTCATCAGATCCCAGGGATTTATTTAACTAAATGCACTTTAAGACTTCCAGCACCACCTTCTCTGTAACACGTATACTCCTCAAGACATCACTATTTATTTCCCCAAGTTCCTGAACATCCATGCTCTTCTCAACAGAAAACACTGATGAGAAATATTCATTCAGGACCTCACAGTCTCTTGTGGATCTGCACAAAGGCATAGATGACCTTGTTGATCCTTAAGAGGCCCTACTCTCTCCCTTGTTACCCTTTTGCCCTTTGTGTAGGTACAGGCCACTGAGCAGAGACACACAGGTTAAGTATATTCTCCCCAGCAGAGACACACAGGTAAGTATAGACCCCAACAGAGGAGATGCACAGCTAAGTTTAGACCCCGCAAGCTGAGACACATATGCAAGTATGGACAGCCCAGCAGAGATACATCGCTAAGTATAGATCTTACCCAGTGGAGACACACATGTAAGATCTGACCTCAACAGTCTCACAATGAAGTATAGACCCCACAGCAGACACAGGCAGGTAAGTAAAGATACCCCAAGAGACACACAATTAAGTATAGATCAAGCAGCAGAGACACACAGGTAAGTTTAGAACGCCCCAGTAGAGACACACAGTTCAGTACATCCCAGTGTCCCCACTCACTCCCTCTGAACGCACTCTTTATTCTATTTGTTCACAGGAAATGAGAATTTCATTGGGAATGTTCCCCGGATTCAGTTACCTGAGGATGGAGATCCTGCTGGGACTGACGATGATCTCTCAGTGGATTTTTCACTCGATGGGTCGCTGTCTGACCGGCTTGGAGATGTTTGTGGATCTGAGGTAATTTCGGGCAAATGGGGAGAGAGCAGATTGAAGTTAAACAGAACACATCACCGTGTGGTTTCTAGATTCTCAACAATATCACACGGTGAGATTGGAAACCCTTCCCTCACCCCCTGAGTGACACAAACCCCTTTCCCTTCATCCCCATCACTGGATCACAGCTCCCCGATTCTCTGAAACCCCTTCCCCTTGATTGCAGACACTCAATCTCCTCAAACAGGAATCTCCATCTCACTCAAGCCCTCCATTTCCCCATCACTCTCTCACTCCCTCACTTTCCATCAATAAATCCCTATTTCAGTCTCTGGGATTGCTGTGCCCTTGGGTCACGTTGAGGGAAGTGTTTGTGTTGAGTCTTCCTCACAGTGCTGCCTACCTGAGGTCGGAGTTCGGTCTGGGACAGAGGATGACTGATCGCCGGATTGTCCACTCGATTCTTCCTCGTGGGTGGGAGATGGGATTGTTCCTGAATCCAGAAAAGGTGAAAGAATATCACGTCAATGAACTTTGGGGAACAACAGAACCAATCATCAAACTGAATTCACGGTGGGGTCACTGCAGGGAAGGCAGTGGTGCGGTGGGATTGTCAATGGACTAGTTGTCCAGAATCCCAGCGGAATCCTCTGGGGACCCGGGTTCGAATCACAGACGGTGAGATGTGAATTCAATAAAAAATCGAGAATTACAAGTCTGATGATGAACACGGCCGATTGTCGTAAAAACCCATTCAGTTCACGAACGCCCATTTAGGGAAAAGGAAATCGGCTGTCCTTACCCAGCCTGGCCGAGCTGTGATTCCAGAAACACAGCAATGTGGGTGACTCACAAACACCCGTCTGAAACGGAGGGCAGTTAGGGATGGGAAATCCCTCTCCCCTCACTCACTACATCCCACTCACTCTCAACTCAGTGATAATGTCCTTCTCCCCTCACTCACTAAATGCTGTTGCCCTCAGTCACTACATCCCTCTCCCCTCTCAGTGTATCCCACTCCCCTCACTCACTAAATGCTACCACTTTCCTCAGTCACTACATCCCATTCTCCTCTGTCCCTGCAGCCCACTCCCCTCACCCACTTCATTCCACACCCTTACCCGTGACTCACTACATCACAGCCCCCTCAGTCACTACATCCGTGCTTCCTCAGTCACTCTCTTGCTCCCCATCAGTGTGAGTTGGAGGGATGTACACAGTGAGCTGTGATTGGTTCTGAGTGAGTGCAGAGCTGGTTTTGAAGTACTGAACCTGATACCTGAGGTTGGGGACACACCGACACTCGAGGAAACTTCCTTGTCCGCCTATCGCGTGAATCCTTCCAGACCTCCCTGAACCTGGGCCGTTTTTAGATCTACAATGAATAGAGAATGAGGTAATTCCGTATTGAAAGGTCGTTCCATTCAGTGTCCCTGTGCCGGGCAGTGGGACACCTGGAACATCTCTATCACAGCCTTTAACAATCCACTGGCAGTGGTGACTTGTGCCTTGGCGCTGGGCTACGATTGACCTAACTCTAGTCTCTGGGGTGAGGACTGGGGATGGGGGTGTGACAGAGATTGCAAACAGCACCAGCAGCCAACAATCACCGGGGACCGAGGGGTCGTGGGAGAGGGGGTGGGGGCAGGACCAACACTCTGCTCCCTGAATCTCCCTCACTCCTCCTTCCCAAGAGACAGAGGTAACACAAGGGCCACCTCACCCCAGACTCGGAGAATGGGAATCCTGCCGGCGGGATCGCATTGTCCAATTTTCCTCGCTCACTTGCCGAGGATATTTTCAATTATACATGTAGGTATGACCCCTAAGTGTGAACCCCAAGAGACACACAGGTAAGTATAGACCCCCCCAGCAGGCACACACAGATAAGTATAGATCCCCCAGCAGAGATACACAGATAAGTATAGATCCCCCAGCAGAGACACGCAGCTAAGTGTAGATCCCCCACCAGAGACACACAGGTAAGTATAGATCCCCCTGCAGGCACACACAGTTAAGTATAGATCCCCCAGCAAAGACACACAGGTAAGTATAGTTCCCCCAGCAGAGACACACAGATAAGTATAGATCCCCCAGCAGAGACACACAGCTAAGTATACATCCCCCAGCAGGGACACACAGGTAAGTATAGACCCCCCCAGCAGAGACACACAAATAAGTATAGATCCCCCAGCAGGCACACATAGTTAAGTATAGATCCCCCAGCAGAGACACACAGGTAAGTATAGATCCCCCAGCAGAGACACTCAGGTAAGTATAGATCCCCCAGCAGGGACACACAGGTGTATAGACCCCCCCAGCAGAGACACACAGATAAGTATAGATCCCACAGCAGGCACACACAGTTAAGTATAGATCCCCCAGCAGAGACACACAGGTAAGTATAGACCCCCCCAGCAGAGATACACAGCTAAGTATAGATCCCTCAGCAGGCACACACAGGTAAGTATAGATCCCCCAGCAGAGACACACAGGTAAGTATAGATCCCCCAGCAGAGACACACAGGTAAGTATAGATCCCCCAGCAGGCACACACAGTTAAGTATAGATCCCCCAGCAGGCACACACAGGTAAGTATAGATCCCCCAGCAGAGACACACAGGTAAGTATAGATCCCCCAGCAGAGACACACAGGTAAGTATAGATCCCCCAGCAGGCACACACAGGTAAGTATAGATCCCCCAGCAGGCACACACAGGTAAGTATAGATCCCCCAGCAGAGACACACAGGTAAGTATAGATCCCCCAGCAGAGACACACAGTTAAGTATAGATCCCCCAGCAGAGACACACAGTTAAGTATAGATCCCCCAGCAGAGACACACAAGTAAGTATAGATCCCCCAGCAGAGACACACAGTAAGTATAGATCCCCCAGCAGAGACACACAGTAAGTATAGATCCCCCAGCAGGGACACACAAGTAAGTATAGATCCCCCAGCGGAGACACACAGGTAAGTATTGATCCCCCAGCAGAGACACACAGCTAAATATTGTTCCCCTCGCACAACGGAGAGAGACATCGAACTTTCTTCATCTGTATTTGTGACATTTCCAAGTCACTTCTCTTGATCTTTTGGAAGGAACAGCTTACCCGTGCAATAGGCATCACAATATCGTAAGGACTTCAACTCATAAACGATGTAATGGCTGCAGTTTTTAATCTTTATCTGGTGGCGCAGGTGACAGAGTTTCCCTTTCCAGCTTAAACAAACTGTCCTGGTCACCACTCCCTGTTCCAGGGTGGAATGTGATCCTGAAATGGGGTGTATAAATATTGGAGAGTGTAAGCGATGTGAACAGTGCTGGACAGTGAGAGTAAATCTGATATTGTAAAGTCTGACTTACCGTTTAACCAGCCTGAACCATTTGTTGAGCAGTGTCCCTCTGGGATAGGAGTCTCTGTAATCTTCCATCCGTCAGAACTGGAACAACAAACACACACAGACACAGACACACGCACACGCACACTGACACACACACACACACCATCAGCTCCTGAACTGTGAACTTCAATAACAATACCTCCAATAATCCTTCCTGGAAGTCCGATAGGGGGGATATAGAGAGATTTTAGTTGGTTGGCCATGTTAAGTTTCCCCTTAGTGTCAGGGGGAACAGTTACTGTAAATGCATGGTGGTTATGGGGATACGGCCTGGATGGGACTGTGTTAGGTGCAGATTCATAATTCTGTGACTCTATCCCACAGCAAATCCTGCTTCCGCCCCCCCCCCTCTCTCCAGTCTGTTCTCTACGCTCCACCCCCAATTTCAACCCCCAGCCCTAACCCCTCCCTTCCAGACCCAATGTGTCATTGAACGTGCTGCCCCGGGACTATGTTCCCCAACCCCGTTTACTATCTCCTCGCTGCTCTCGCTCTGTCTATCCAGTATTATCTCCCTCTACTCTCTTTCTCTCTCTCTTCTCAGTCTCTATCTCTCTCTCTCTCCTCTGCTCTCTCTATCCAGGGTTATCTCCCTTTGCCTCTATCTATTTAATACTATGTCTCTTTAAACTCTTGTCCCTCTTTTGAGCGATATTTCCCTTTACTTTCTCTCTGTTCACTCTCTATCCAGTGTTATTTCCTTCACACTGTCCCTCTGTTCTCTCTCTCTATCCAGTATTATCTCCCTTTACATCTGTCTCTGTCTTCCGCCTCTCTCCATTTATCCAGCTTTATCTCATTTTACTCTCACTCTATTCTCTCTGTCTATCCGGTGTTAGCTCTGTTCACTTTTTCTCTGCTCTCTCTACCAAGTGTTAACTCACGTAATTCCATCTCTGTGTTTTCTCGCTCTCTATCCAGTGTTGTTTACATTCACATACACTCCCTCTGTCCAGTGTTATCTGCCTTTACACATTCTCTCTCTTCTCCCTATTTCCATGTTATATGTCTTTACTTTCTGTGTTCCTTATCCCTCTATTCAATGTTATCTTGTTTAATCTCTCTCTCTGCACTGTATTTCTCTCTATCCAGTGTTATTTCCCTTTGCACTCTTTCTCTGTTCTTTCTTTCTCTCTCTTCCTCTCTCTATCGATTGTTATCTCCCTTTACACAGTCCCTCTGCTCTTTCTCTCTCTCTCTATCCAGTGTTATCTCCCTTTACACTCTTTCTCTCTCTCTTCTCAGTCTCTATCTCTCTCTCTCTCCTCTGCTCTCTGTATCCAGGGTTATCTCCCTTTGCCTCTATCTATTCAATGCTATGTCTCTTTACTCTCATTTCCCTCTTTTGAGCGATATTTTCGTTTACTTTCTCTCTGTTTACTCCCTATCCAGTGTTATTTCCTTCACACTGTCCCTCTGTTCTCTCTCTCTATCCAGTATTATCTCCCTTTACATCTGTCTCTGTCTTCCGCCGCTCTCCATTTATCCAGCTTTATCTCATTTTACTCTCACTCTATTCTCTCTGTCTATCCGGTGTTAGCTCTGTTTACTTTTTCTCTGCTCTCTCTACCAAGTGTTAACTCGCGTAATTCCATCTCTGTGTTTCCTCGCTCTCTATCCAGTGTTGTTTACATTCACATTCACACCCTCTGTCCAGTGTTATCTGCCTTTACACATTCTCTCTCTTCTCCCTATTTCCATGTTATATGTCTTTACTTTCTGTGTTCCTTATCCCTCTATTCAATGTTATCTTGTTTAATCTCTCTCTCTGCACTGTATTTCTCTCTATCCAGTGTTATTTCCCTTTGCTCTCTTTCTCTGTTCTTTCTTTCTCTCTCTTCCTCTCTCTATCGATTGTTATCTCCCTTTACACGGTCCCTCTGCTCTTTCTCTCTCTCTCTATCCAGTGTTATCTCCCTTTACACTCTTTCTCTCTCTCTTCTTAGTCTCTATCTCTCTCTCTCTCCTCTGCTCTCTCTATCCAGGGTTATCTCCCTTTGCCTCTATCTATTCAATGCTATGTCTCTTTACTCTCGTTTCCCTCTTTTGAGCGATATTTCCCTTTACTTTCTATTTACTCTCTATCCAGTGTTATTTCCTTCACACTGTCCCTCTGTTCTCTCTCTCTATCCAGTATTATCTCCCTTTACATCTATATCTGTCTTCCGCCTCTCTCCATTTATCCAGCTTTATCTCATTTTACTCTCACTCTATTCTCTCTGTCTATCCGGTGTTAGCTCTGTTTACTTTCTCTCTGCTCTCTCTATCAAGTGTTAACTCGCGTAATTCCATCTCTGTGTTTTCTCGCTCTCTATCCAGTGTTGTTTACATTCACATACACTCCCTCTGTCCAGTGTTATCTGCCTTTACACGTTCTCTCTCCTCCAATTTCCATGTTATTTGTCTTTACTTTCTGTGTTCCTTATCCCTCTATTCAATGTTATCTTGTTTAATCTCTCTCTCTGCACTGTATTTCTCTCTATCCAGTGTTATCTCCCTTTGCACTCTTTCTCTGTTCTTTCTTTCTCTCTCTTCCTCTCTCTATCGATTGTTATCTCCCTTTACACGGTCCCTCTGCTCTTTCTCTCTCTCTCTATCCAGTGTTATGACATTTTAAGTGGTCCATTTGTTCTTTCTCTCTCTATCCAGTGTTAGCTCCCTTTACACTTTCTCTCTCTCTCTCTCTCTATGCAGTTTTATGGCCTTTTACACAAGTCCCTCTGTTCTTTCTCTCTCTCTATCCAGTGTTGTCTTCATTTACTCTCTCTCTGTTTTCTCTCTGTCCAGTTGTATCTCCATTTACTCTTTCTCTCTCCCTCTCTCTGTATCCAGTGTTTTTACCTTTTACTCTATGTCTCCCTTCTGCCACCCAACAGAGTTTTGTGCTGTTTCTATCCCTCCTCATGTCCCCTCCCCCACCGCCGCTCCACTCTAATAGCCGACATCAATCCCTTACCTTTTAAATCGATACCACCCGTGGTTGAGTTCATTGTCGCATTTTCGAATAGAGCAAACTGTCCTGTTACACTCTGCACTCCTCCAGCGCTGGTCAAGGACGGTGTGATTTACACATGGGTCAGCCACTGACAGGTCTGTGACTGGTTGACAGAGAGAGGATTCATCTTAATATTAAGCCCATTTATTGTTGTAGAGATTTGGAAATCTGAGGGTGTCAGTAACATTAGATTGAACCTTTCCCCCCAATAACAAATCCATATTGTTTCCCATCGGTCCGCCAGTACAGCCTGTTCCCCACTCCCTCTTCTCCGGTGTAACTCAGTAACTCACAACAGGAATCGCTTCCACATCAATCCCACTCCCCAGAAAGCAGCAACCAAACCTACAATCTATTGCTTCAGTAGAAACTGGTTCAGTTTGGACATCTCTCCTTCCCTTCGGAAAACTGAGCTGGGGGCAGCTGTTGGGGGAGTTGGGGTGTTGCCCGAAGTTCATTGTCCAATTCGGGTCAGGGGCGTACCCATCCAAACAGTATATTCCGTTCATGTTCCTCTTCCTGGAACATACGATGTGCTGAGATGGACTCGCATTTCCCAGAACAGTTTGCGAGGCAGGTCACGGGGGTAACGGGGGTGGAAAACTTGAGGAAGGAACGTGTGGTGGGGGCATACTCCATTAAACCCTTAGAGAGGGGACTCGAGCACGAACCTTCTGCCCGAGATGCACAGTGGTTAACATTGCAGCCTCACAGAGCCAGGGGCTCGGGTTCAATTCCCGGCTTGGGTCACTATCTCTGCGTAGTCTGCATGTTCTCCCCGTGTCTGCCTGGGTTTCCTCCAGTTTCTTCGCACAACCCAAAGATGTGCTGGTGAGGTGCACTGGCCATGCTAAGTTCACCCTCAGTGTACATGACCAGGCGCCAGAGTGTAGCGACTTGGGGATTTTCACAGTAACTTCATTGCAGTGTTAATGTCAGCTGACTTGCGACCAATAGAAAAACTTTAAAAAGTAATTGAAAGATGCAAGGATTGTAACCCATATGCCAGAACCACCCCCTCCCATCCCCCACTCAGGCATCTCATAATAATCTCTGCAACCAGAAGGAGCACACAGCACTCACATCCACACATGGGCGCCGTCGAATTCCGCAGACATTGTAAACCAGTGTCTGACGTCGTCCAGTGTAGCCTTGGTCACAAGCTCACTTTCCAAGTTGCCTTGGTCACAACACCACTTAATGTTTCAGACACTTAGCCATGGTGTTTCTTACAACACTGAGGGACATTACATTCTGTCAGTGTCCCGGTATATCCAGTCTCACCCTCCTGGGTCATTTTGAAACAGCAATGTACCTGTGCAATAAGTAGCGTTACAGCCTGTTTCGGTGTCGGTTTCAGCTCATAGACAAAGTAACTGCCGCAGTTTTTAATCTTTATCGCTCACTCCCAGTTGCAGAGATTCCCCTTCCAGTTAAAATAAACCATTCGGTTTACTGTTCCCTGTTCCAGGGTGGGATGTGATCCTGAAATGAGGTGTATAAATATTGGAGAGTGTAAGCGATGTGAACAGCGCTGGACAGTGAGAGTAAATCTGATATTGTAAAGTCTGACTCGACCTTGAAACCAGCCTGGACGACCTGTCGAGCAATGTCTCACTGGGACAACAGTCTCCGGACTCTTCCATCCGCCGGAACTGGAGCAACAATCACAGAGTCACTTTGAGCTTCCCTACAAGTCTCGGGACGAAGGATGCTGAGGAATTCCCCTCAGGACACACCCGCTTTAATTTCACCCGCCCAACACCACCACCCTGTCACCCGTCCTTGAATCAGTGTGTCTGATCGCCTTAACGATCGAACTTTTGAGTTCCACCTTCCCTCATACTTCGACTTAAGAAGAGAAGGAGGACTCCAGGTAACTCACTGACATTTACCACCTCAGGGGTTGTAGTGATACGGGCTGGCACAGTCTGACCCCATCGCAGTGGGGCTACTGTGGGCCTCGGAGCTAAGTCCGCTGGGCCTCTGGCCAGATTGGACAATCGAGGGAGTGGACAGCACAAAACCACACCCATCATCGTCACTCCCTGCCCCTAACACCCACACTCCCAGCTGGTTGGGCTGGGTGTGTCATAAGAACATAAGAAATAGGAGTAGGAGCAGGCCATCTACCCCCTCGTTCCTGCCCCGCCATTCAATAAGATCGTGGCTGATCTGTCGTGGCTCAGTTCCACTTTCCCGCCCTCTCCCCATAACCCTTAATCCCTTCTCTTATCAAAAACCCATCAACCCGCGTCTTAAAAATATTTAGCGAGGCAGCCTCCACCACTTCAACGGGCAGAGATCCCAGAGATTCACCACCCTTTGAGTGAAGAAGTTCCTCCTCAACTCCGTTCTAAACCGCCCCCCCCCCCCCTTTATCTTGAGGCTGTGCCCTCTAGTCCTACTGGCCTTTCTGAGCGGGAAGAGTCTCTCCACCTCTATCCTATCCATCCCATTCATCATCTTATACATCTCAATGAGATCTCATTCTTCTAAACTCTAACGAGTACAAGCCTAGTTTACTCAGCCTCTCCTCATAGTTCAACACCCCTCAACTCCAGCATCAGCCTAGTAAACCTCCTCTGCACTCCTTCCAAGGCCAAAATATTCTTGCGCAATGGCGACCAAAACTGCACACAGTACTCCAGCTGCGGTCTCACCAATGCACTATACAGCTGCAGCAAGACCTCCTTACTTTTATATTCAATCCCCCTCGCTATGAAGGCCAGCATCCCATTCGCCTTCCTGACCACCTGCTGCACCTGCAGGCTGGGTTTTTGTGACTCATGCACAAGGACCCCGAGGTCCCTCTGCACCGTCGCCTGCTGAAGTTTTTTGCCACGTAAGTAATAGTCCTTCCTACCATTATTCCTACCAAAGTGCACAACTTCACATTTGCCAACATTCAATTCCATTTGCCAGTTCCTGGCCATTTCGCCCAGCCTATCTAGATCTTTCTGCAGACTCTCCACACCCTCCGCACAATTTGCCGTTCCCCCAATCTTGGTGTCATCAGCAAATTTCGAGACCCTGCACTCGGTTCCCTCCTCCAGATCATCTATATAAATGGTGAATAGCTGAGGCCTCAGCACCGACATCTGGGGCACTCCACTAGTCACCAACTACCAATCCGAATAGCACCCATAGCACCCAATAGCACTCTCTGTCTCCAACTTGACAGCCAATCCTCTATCCACGCTAACACCCTACCCCCAACTCGATGTCCCCTGACCTTCTGTAATAACCTCTTATGCGGCACCTTGTCAAACGCCTTCTGAAAATCAAGAAACATCACATCCACTGGCTCTCCTCTATCCACCGCCCTAGACACATTCTCATAGAACTCCAATAAATTCGTCAGACACGACTTCCCCTGAACGAAACCATGCTGTGTCTGCTCTACCAAACAATTCTCCTCAAGATGCCTCACTATTTTCTCCTTGATCAAGGATTCTAACATTTTTCCTACAACAGGCGTTAAACTAACCGGCCTATAATTCCCCACCTTTTGCCTGCCACATTTCTTAAACAACGGCGTAACATTAGCCATTTTCC
This sequence comes from Prionace glauca, assembly GCA_037974335.1. NCBI lineage: Eukaryota > Metazoa > Chordata > Chondrichthyes > Carcharhiniformes > Carcharhinidae > Prionace > Prionace glauca. The sequence continues at coordinate 28,098,039 of CM075759.1, forward strand.
AATCTTCCGGCACTTCCCCGGAATCCAGCGACGTTTGCAAAATAATCACCAAGGCATCCACTATCACCTCCGCCATTTCTTTCAGAACCCTTGGATGCATTCCATCCGGTCCTGGGGACTTGTCCACAATCAGTCCCTCCAGTCTGTCGAGCACCATCTCCCCAGTAACAATAATGTCATTCAGGCTCTCCACTCCTCCCATCTTTCCATCGCTAACACCCGGCAAATTATTCACGTCCTCCTCCATGAAGACAGAAACAAAAAAGTTATTCAGGGCCTCAGCCATTTCCCCATCCCCTACCACTAAGTCCCCCCTCTCATCCTCTCAGGGTCCAACGTTCACCCAAGCCAGCCTCTTCCTTTTTATGTTTTGATAAAAACTCTTGCTGTCCATTTTTATATTAAGCGCTAGCCCAGCTTCATAGTTTATCCTACCCTTCTTTATCAACTTCTTTGTCATTCTTTGTTGACATTTAAACCTCTCCCAGTCCTCTTCTTGCCCACTACTCTCAGCTACTCTAAACGCATCCGCTTTTAATTTAACACTTTCCTTCACCTCCTTCGTTATCCACGGCTGATTATCTCTCCTCCTACGATCCATTTTAACCATCGGAATAAATTTCTGCTGAGCACCAAGAAAGATCTCCTTAAAGATCCTCCACTTTTCCTCAGCAGACCTACCTTCCAGCACACTCCCCCAATCAACGTTCGCCAATTCCTCTGTCATCCTACCGTACTCCCCTCTGTTCAAACAAAGGATACATGTCCGGGAACCCACTTTCTCCTCCTCCATCTGCATCAGAAACTCCACCATACAATGATCACTCTTCCCAAGAGGATCCTTCACCACAAGGTCCCTAACACTACCCGCCTCATTACATAACACCAGATCCAAGATAGCTCGCTCCCTCGTCGGCTCCAACACACACTATTCGAGGAAACTATCCCGGCAGCATTCCAGGAACTCCTCCTCAAGCCCACCGCGTCCAACATGGGTCGACCAATCAATATGCAGATTGAAATCCCCCATAACTACAGCCGTCCCATTCCTGCACGTCACACTCATTTGCACGTTAACAGCCCACCCCACCTCCAGATCATTATTCGGGGGCCTATAAACGACACCCACAAGCGTCTTCCTCCCTTTGCTGTTCCTGATCTCTACCCACAACGATCCCACGTTCCTCTCTTCGGTTCCTATATCATCCCTTTCTACCACCCTGATACTATCCTTAATGAGCAGAGCTACGCCCCCTTTTCCCTCCTGCCTATCCTTCCTAAACACTTGATACCCCTGGACATTCAGTTCCCAGTCCCTGTCACCTTGCAGCCACGTCTCTGTAATGGCCACCAGATCATATCCATTTGTGCTGATCTGCGCCACCAGCTCATTCACTTCATTCCGAATGCCTCGTGCATTCAGATAAAGTACCTTCATCCCAGCCTTCATCTGGACCCTATTTGCCAGAACGCCACCAAGCATACTCACGCCCCCTACTCCCTCTATTACTGGGGCATCCTTGGCCTCCTCCCTTACCTGCACCCTCTCCTTTACTTTAGACCCCGTAATGTCACCTACCCTCGCACCCTCCCCCCCCCCCCCCCCACCATTAGTTTAAAGCTCTAACTACAGTCCTATTTACACGATTAGCCAGGTGTCCCTACACCTTACCTGTTGAACCTGTACCATCCGTAGACAAGATCCTTGTCACACTGCAGCTCTCCCACACACTCTGTCCCAGTACAATTGCTGCTTTTCCATGGCTGGTTCAGCACCGTGTGATCTACACACGTGTCAGTGAGCGCTGACTTTGGGTCTGAGTGATAGAGAGATGTTTAACGTTAACAGATAAAGTACAGTCAATCTCACACAGACACACGCAACCCTCCCCCTCAATAAGACAGCACAACCTCAACGCAGGTTGAGAGAGTTAGACTGTTACCCAGAAGAGGAATGTGCCAAGGTCACACCCCAGTCCCCTCAGTCACTCCTTCCCTCTCCCCCTCAGGCACTCTAACCCTCTCCCCTCAGTCACTCTGTCCCTCTCCCCCTCAGTCACTGGGTGTGTCAGTGTCCCGGTATATCCAGTCTCACCCTCCTGGGTTCAACAAATACAGAGTACCCCGGGGGATACCTGAGAGTTCTCCTCGAACCACATGGGTACATGGGACTGGGATATTATAGCTAACACTGAAACATAGCTAGCAGGGACAGAACTGGCAACTCAGTGTTCCAAGGTCCAGATGCTATAGGGAAGATAGATCAGGAGGTAAGAGAGGAAGGGAGTTGCATTTTTGTTTAAAGAGAACATCACAGCAGTACTGAGAGGGTATATTGGAGAGTGTAAGCGATGTGAACAGTGCTGGACAGTGAGAATAAATCTGATATTGTAAAGTCTGACTCTACCCTGTAACCAGCCTGGACGACGTATGGAGCAGTGTCTCTCTGCGACTGGAGTCTCCGAATCTTCCATCTGCCAGAAGTGGAAGAACAATCAGAGAATCACTTCACATTATCCCCACTCCTCTTGGGTGTGAGTCCCACATTCCCCTGCATTCCCTGTGGGAGTGAGTCCCAAATTCTCTCCCACTCCCTGTTGGAATGAGTCCCACATTATCATGCCTCCCCATGGGAGTGAGTCCCCAATTTGCCCCCACTCCCTGCGGGACGGAGTGGCACATTTTCTTCACATCCTGTGGGAACGACTCCCACATTCCCCCATTCCATGTGGGAACGAGTCCCACATTCTCCCTAATCCACGTAGGAGTGAGTCCCACATTCTCCCCATTCCTGGTGAACGAGTCCCATATTCTCCCCCGCTCTCCTTGGGATTGAGTCCCACATTCTCCCCATTCCCTATCGGAGCGAGTCCCACATTCTCCCCACTCCCTATCGGAGCGAGTCCCACATTCTCCCCACTCCCTATCGAAGCGAGTCCCACATTCTCCGCACTCCCTATCGGAGCGAGTCCCACATTCTCCCCACTCCCTATCGGAGCGAGTCCCACATTCTCCCCCACTCCCCTTGGGATTGAGTCCTACATTCTCCCCACTCCCTATCAGAGCGAGTCCCACATTCTCCCCACTCTCTGGGTAAAGAAGTATCTCTTGAATCCCCCAGTCGGTTTGTCCCTGAAAATCTCACATTGTCCTAGTTCTGATCTCACTCGCGAGTGGAAACATCTCTTCTTGACTGATGCTGCCTGAGAACGTTTAAATATTCACCTTCTGAGTTGCATCTTCTCTCTCTGTTAGACTTCAGAAGGTGAAGCAGGAGTCCGGGCAAGTTGCTTGTCCTAGCCTGATATTTACCTTCTCTCGAGGAGTTGTTTCAGTGTCACAGGCTGATACTGTCTGGCCCCATCACAGGGAGACCAACTGTGGGACCCTGTGAACGTCCCATGGCGGGATTGGATGATCGAGGGAGTGAGCAGAATGGACAACCCCACCCATCATCGCCACTACCTGCCACTAACACCCACATTCCCAGGTGGTTGAGCTGGGTGTGTCCCCTACACCTTACCTGTTGAACCTGGACCATCCATAGACAAGATCCTTGTCACACTGCACCCGTCCCACACACTCTGTCCCAGTACAATCGCTGCTTCTCCAGAGCTGGTTCAGCACCGTGTGATCTACACACGGGTCAGTGAGCACTGAGTTTGGGTCTGAGTGACAGAGAGATGTTTAACGTTAATAGATAAAGTACAGTCAATCTCACACAGAGACTTGTAATCAACCCCCCACCCTCCCCTCCCCCTCACTAAGGCAACAGAAATCTCAAGGCACGAACGAGTGTCAGGAGGTGGAGGGAAATCAGTGATTTGGAGAGATTGAAAAAACTCGGGGACTGTTCTCCACGGGGAAGAGGTGTAGGCGGAAAGGAGATTGGATCCAGGGTCTCAGGACCACACTGAGGGCCTGGGATTGAGTCTGGAGAGAGAAACAGTTCGCGTTGAGAAGGCAGGGGTGAATGAGGAGATGGGGGGGGGACCAACAGTTCCATGAGGATTGCTCCGAGAAGCAATGTGGACATGACGAGAAGTGTTTTCACACGGCGAGTGGTTGGGGTGTGCAGTGAGCTGTCTGACAGTGTGGGGGAGGCGGGTTCAATCGAGGGATTCGAGAGGGAATTCGACTGGTATCGGGAAAGGCGGAAATTGGCTGAAGCTATACCCCACTCCCCTCAGTCACTAGGTCCCTCTCCCCCTCAGTCACTCCATCCCTCTCCCCCTCAGTCACTCCGTCCCTCTCCCCCTCAGTCACTCCGTCCCTCTCCCCCTCAGTCACTCCGTCCCTCTCCCCCTCAGTCACTCCGTCCCTCTCCCCCTCAGTCACTAGGTCCCTCTCCCCCTCAGTCACTGGGTGTGTAAGTGTCCTGGTATATCCAGTCTCACCCTCCTGGGTCATTTTGAAACAGCAATTTACCTGTGCAATATGTAGCGTTACAGCCTGGTGTCGGTTTCAGCTCATAGACAAAGTAACTGCCGCAGTTATTAATCTTTATCTCTCGCCACCAGCCGCAGAGATTGCCATCCTAGTTAAAACAAATTGCCTCTCAGTGTCCAAAGATGTGCAGGTTGGGTGGATTGGCCATGCTAAATTGCCCCTTAGTGTCCAAAGATGTGTAGGTTAGGTGGATTGGCCATGCTAAATTGTCCCTTAGTGTCCAAAGATGTGCAGGTTGGGTGAATTGGGTGCTAAATTTCCCCTTAGCGTCCAAAGATGCATATGTCAGGTGGATTGGCCATGCTAAATGGCCATTTAATGTCAAAGATGTGGATGTTATGTTGTTTGGCCGTGCTCAGTTGGATCTTGGCATCCATAGAAATGTGCATTAGGCAGATTGGCCATGGGCAAATTGCTTCTTAGCCTCCACCGATGTGCAGGTAAGGTGATTTAAACATTGCCACTTGCCACATGGTGTCAAAAGCTGTTTCGCTTAGCTGGATTGGTCATGTCTGCATCAACGAGGGTAGGTATGGTGGATTTGCCGTGCTAAATTACCCTTTATTATCCAAAGTTTTGCAGCTTGGGTGGATTGATCATGGAAAATTGTCACTTAGTGTTCAAACATGTGTAGGTTAGTTGGATAGGTCATGCTAAATCACCATTAGTGTCGATAGATGTGTGGGTTAGGTGGATTAGCCAGGCTAAATTGCCCCTCAGTATCCAAAGATTTGCAGATTAAAGATGTGCAGGTTGGGTGGATTGCCCATGCTAAATTGCCTTTAGTGCGCAAAGTGTGTAGCTGTGGAGGAATGCCGTGCTAAATTACCCTTTACTGTTCAATGTTTTGTAGTTTGGGTGAATTTGCCATGTTATCTTGTCCCCGTAGTGTGCAAACATGTGGAGGATTGTTGGATCGGACATGCTACATTGTAATTCGGTGTCAATAAATGAGCAGATTAATTGAAATAGCCAGAAAGAAAATGTCTGTATGCATTCGACAATGTTCAGATAACATGGATTGGCCGTGGTAAAATGTCCTTCAGTATTCAACAACATTTAAGAGGAATGAGTATGCAAAGAAAAATATCCTCAGTGTCCACAGATGGGCAGGTTGGGTGGATTAAACATGGTAAATTGCCCCTCAGAGTCCAAAGGCATGCAGGTTGGGTGGATTGGCCATGCTAAATAGTCCCTTAGTGTCCAAAGATGTGTAGGTTAGGGTGGATTGGCCATGCTAAATAGTCCCTTAGTGTCCAAAGATGTGCAGGTTAGGGGGATTGGCCATGTTAAATTGTCCCTTAGTGTCCAAAGATGTGCAGGTTAGGCGGATTGGCCACGCTAAATTGCCCCTTAGTGTCCAAAGATGTGTAGGTTAGGGTGGATTGGCCATGCTAAATTGTCCCTTAGTGTCAAAAGATGTGCAGGTTGGGTGGATTGACCAAGCTAAACTGCCCCTAATGTCTGAAGTTGTGTTGGCTGGGTGAATGCCCTTGATAACTGCACGGGTTAACTGGGATAGTGCGGAGTGAAATCCCTGATTAGATTCCCTTTCAGAGAGCTGGATTGGCTGAATGACCCCCTCCTGCACTGTTGGGGTTCTAAGCAGATAAACTATAACTTCCAATAAAAAACATACTCCATTGTGATAGATAAATCCCAAAACAAGGATTGACATCCATGACTAACTACAGAAGGGAAGGGTAGCAGTGAATTAAAGAGACAGCTACACTGTATTGTCAATATTCGCGATAGGCCAGAACAGAAGGAGAATTCTCAAAACCAATGAAGGATTATCGATAATTGGATAGAATTTGGAGTGTCGGGAAGACATTTAAACAGGCAGCAAACCCCTCTGCAAGGATCTAAACAGGTAACTTATATCACCAGTGTGCATTGGTCAGATACTGGGGAAGATTGTGGAGTTAATACAAGGAAATGCTGTCAGAGGAACTGGCGATAATATCGTTCATATCTTTTCTCCCTGTCTGATGGCACCGTGGCAAACACTGCTGCCTCTCAGCGCCCGGGACTTGCATTCGATTCCAGCCTTGGGTCTGTGCGGAGTCTGCACATTCTCACCGTGTCTGCACGGGTTTCCTCCGGGTGCTCCAGTTCACTCCTACAGTCCGAGAGACGTGCTGGTTAGGGTGCTTTGGGCCGTGCTATGTTCTCCCTCAGTATCACCCTCACTGGCAAAGGGAGTTTAATGTGGAAAAGTGTGAAGTGATTCACTTTGGAAGGAACAACAGAGAGATTGAAGAGGTTAGGACTTCATTCCCTGCAGCGAAGAAGAATGAGGGGAGATTTGATTGAGGTGTATAAGATTACGATGGGTATAGATAGAGTGAATGCAAGCAGGCTTTTTCCACTGAGGCTCGGGGAGAAAAAAAACTAGAGGAAAAGGGTTAAGGGTGAAAGGAGAAAAGTTTAAAGGGATTATTGGGGGGGGGGATTCTTCACACAGAGAGTGGTGGGAATGTGGAATGAGCTGACGGATAAAGTGGGGTCACTTTTAACATTGAAGAAAAGTTTGGACAGGTACATGGATGAGAGGGGTGGGGAGGGATATGGTCCAGGTGCACGTCAGTGGGACTAGGCAGAAAAATGGGTCAGCACAGACAAGAAGGGCCAAAAGGCCTGTTTCTGTGCTGTAATGTTCTATCGTGCAACAGCACTGAAGACTGACTGTTTAGTAGGTTCGAAAAGCAATAAATGCAGAAGGCAATAACATTTTGACATGTGGGGAGGTGGTAGTCTCATGGTGTTAACACAAGACTATTAATCCAGAAAATTTCCCAATATTCTGGGGACTCGGGTTCGAATCCTTGGAAGAAAAGAGTGTGTGCATTCATCCTATTGACGCCCCTCATTATTTTGTACACAGCAATAAGGGTCACCTCTCATTCTCCGACTTTCCAATGAATAAATTCATCGCCTGCTCCCCTCTCCCTATAACTCAGGCAGGCTCGTTGTGGCAATATCCTCACGAATCATCTTACCTGTTTATCAATTTCTTTCCAATAACAAGGGGGAACCCACACCCTGCGATGGGCGGGTTAGATGGATTGGTCATGCTAAATAGGGGACTAGCTAGTTTACATGTACGGGGCTATGGGGATGATTGGGTTTGTGGTGGGTGCAGACAAGATGGGCCGAACGTCCTCGTTCTGCACTGTCAGATTCTGTGAACTATCTCTTCTACACTGCACCCAATACAACCGAGAACATCCTCACCCTTCACTTATACACACTTCACATATCAAATATTCATTGCATTATAACGAGATGATAAAAACGAGAGTTGAACAAATAAATTAAACCAACATGTCAATATACACATGTATGAATTTCAATATTAAATTAAAATAACACATACAACAGCAAAATACATCTAGTAATGTATAAATGTAACTGGAGAATTATTAGCACCCAAATTCAATTCAAGAACAATGATTTCAGGGTCCCTCAACGATAGAACAATTACACTAATCTCTTACTATGAAAGCAAAGTACAAGAGTGATAGAACATAGAACATAGAACATTACAGCGCAGAACAGGCCCTTCGGCCCACGATGTTGCGCCGACCAGTTACAAAACAATGACCCACTAGCCTAAACCAATCCCTTTTCATCCATAAACCTATCCACAGATGTTTTAAACGCCCCCAAACTAGGTGCATTTACAACTGCAGCTGGCAGGGCATTCCAGTCTCTCACCACCCTCTGGGTAAAGAACCTACCCCTGACATCTGTCCTATAACTACCCCACCTTAATTTAAAATCGTGCCCCCTCGTGTTAGCTTTCTCCATCCTAGGAAAAAGGCTATCACTATCTACCCTGTCTAAACCTCTAATCATCTTATATGTTTCAATGAGATCCCCTCTTAGCCGCCTTCTTTCCAGCGAAAACAACCCCAAATCCCTCAATCTCTCCTCATAGGATCTCCCCTCCATACCAGGCAACATCCTGGTAAACCTCCTCTGCACCCTCTCCAAAGCCTCTACATCCTTCTTGTAATGTGGGGACCAGAACTGCACACAAAACTCCAAGTGCGACCGCACCAGAGATGTGTACAGTTGCATCATGACGCTGCGACTCCTAAATTCAATCCCCCTACCAATAAACGCCAAAACTCCGTATGCCTTCTTAACAACTTTATCTACTTGATTCCCAACTTTCAGGGATCTATGTACACATACACCTAGATCCCTCTGCTCCTCCACACTATTCAAAGTCCTCCCGTTAGCCCTATACTCAACACATCTGTTATTCCTACCGAAATGAATTACCTCACACTTCTCCACATTAAACTCCATTCGCCACCTCTCAGCCCAGCTCTGCAACCTTTCTAAGTCATCCTGCAAACTATGACACCCTTCCTCACAATCTACCACACCTCCGACTTTGGTGTCATCAGCAAACTTACTAATCCACCCAACTATACCCTCATCCAGATCATTAATAAAAATTACAAACAGCAGTGGCCCCAAAACAGATCCCTGAGGCACACCACTTGTAACCGAACTCCATGACGAATATTTCCCATCAACCACCACTCTCTGTCTCCTATCTGCTAGCCAATTCCTGATCCAATTACCTAGATCACCCCCAATCCCATACATCTGCATTTTCTGCAGAAGCCTACCATGGTGAACCTTATCAAACGCCTTGCTAAAATCCATATACACCACATCAACTGCCTTACCCTTATCCACCTCTTTGGTCACTTTCTCAAAGAACTCGATGACAATAAATGTTATTCAATGATATGAACCTTGATATTATTCACACATAAAGACGTTAAATCCAGATAATCGGTAAATACAAACAAAAATGTAGCAATGAATGATGTTCAGAAATGGAAGGTACTCCTAAATTCTGCAATTTATGTCAACAAGCCATTTCTCAACCTTTCCAATCCCATTTCTGCCTCTGTTACAGACTATATAAATGCTGAGGTATTGGTATTTTATTTCCTGCTTGAATATTGCACTATTCAGGTTGGTTATTTTTGTACAGGTTGCAGACTTTGACACATCCATTTCCGTCTCCACTTTTGTCCTGTTTGTTGGACTGGCCCTTATCTGTCCGCACTCATAACCGTCAGAACATCCCCTGCAATATGTATAGGGCGTTGGTGAGGCCACCCCTGGAGTATTGTGTGTGGTTTTGGTCTCATTATCTGAGGAAAGATGTCCTTGCTATAGAGGGGAGCGCAGCGAGGGTTTACCAGGCTGATTCCTAGGGATGGCAGGTCTGTCATATGAGGAGAGGCTGAGTCGGTTAGGATTATATTCACTGGAGTTTAGAAGAGTGAGAGGGGATCTGATAGAAATGTATAAGATTATAAGAGAGTTAGATAAGGTAGACTAAGAAAGAACGTTCCCAATAGTGGGGAGTCCAGAAATCGGGGTCAGGGATTACCTGGATAATCACCTGGGACGTGGGAGGGAAAGTGTTCCTCACATGTCCATGTTGGTCTGAAGGGATTCTTCTTCCCTGTACGATTTTATAATTCTATAACCTTTTAAAATTATATAACCTTCAAAATTCTAATCACCCATCGAAGCCTCTCCTTCCCCTCCCTGTCAATAGATTTTTTTTCACTCTGAAAGCTTCCTTTGAGGCATCCCCAAAATACAGACAGTCTTCAGGTAGAAAGATTGAACATTGTACATCATAAGCAAGACTCACTCAGGTAACCCAGAAACATCAGTAGAGCCCTCATCTCACTGGGGGGGGTCTCCAGGAGGTTCGAAAAGGGGAACCTCATCGAAAGTTATAAAATGATAAGAGGGTTAGATCAGAAAGAATGTTCCCAACGGTGGGGGAGTAAAGAACTAGGGGGTCAGAGAGAACCTGGATGTCCGCTTGGAATGTCATAATATTCCAAGCATTGGGCCAACTGCTGGTAAATGGTTCGGAGGACATGTTTTTGTGACATGTTGGCACAGACTGGATGGGCCCCTTCTTCCCTGTATACGACTCTATAATTTTATAATCCTTTCAAATTATGCTTCAAAATTCCTATCACCCATCAAACTCTTTCCTTCCGTCCCCCCGTCGATAGATTATTATTTTTTCTGAATACATTTCTAGTGAGGCATTCCCAATTCTTTTGTTAAAATAAAAGCAGATAAAACACACGATCTTCAGGGAGAAAGAATGAACATTTTGTGTCTCGTAAGCACGACTCACTCAGGTAACTCAGAAGCAGCAGCAGAGCCCTCATCTCGCTGGGCGACGTTCTAGAAGGGAGAACTCAGAGTTAGGATTGGAGTAAGGGGAGGGGGAGAGACCGTTCCAACACAAAATCTCGGAGAGCGAATCAACCAGTAAAGGGGGTCAGCTGGACATGTTTCCCTCACTGAATCCCCACGGGTAGAAATTGACGCCACCTCCTGCCCTACCCGTTGCCTCGAAAGACAGTGAGTTCACCATCTCACTTTCACTGTTGGATGGAGAAATATTGGGATCAACACTCTTCAATGTAACCGATAAACAGAGACCCCTTGATTGCAATCCTTCCCTGTTTATCAGTTCAATCCCAGTCTCGGTTGGATGTACAATATCAAAGAATATTTACAATGCAGGAAACAAAATGGCAATTCAAGCCAGCACCGAGAGCGATCCTACCCAGGTTCCATTATCGTAAACCCCCCCTGACACTAACAGGGAATTCAGCTTGTTATAAAAGTCCACTCTAGACCCACTTGCTTACCGGACCCTCCTGAGGCAGTGTCTCGCTGTGTGAGAGAGACAGTGAATCTCCTCTGCACCCTCCACATCCTTCTTGTAGTGAGGAGACCAGAACTGAGCACAGTACTCCAAGTGGGGTCTGACAAGGGTCTTATAAAGTTGCAGCATTACCTCCCGACTCCTAAACTCAATCCCTCGATTCATAAATGGCCCACTCCTGCTCCTATTTCTGATCTTCTTCACCCAGAGAGTGGTGAATGTGTGGAATTCACTCCCACGGCATGTCATCAAGGCCAGAACATTGGGTGATATCCAAAATAAATTAGATATGGTGACAAAGGGATAAAGGGGATATGGGAGGGAAGGTAGGGTAGGGATATTGAATTTGATGAACAGCCACAGTCATAATGAACTGTAATACACATTTGAACCACACTTCTATTCTCTATCTTTATATGTTGTACAGGACTGAGTTTGGGACCTTGCACAGTGCTGCTTGAATTTTAGTAGTTAAGTAAATATAGGGGGGAAAAAAGGATAATACCTGCAAACTCATTTGTGTAGGCAATTGAGATTTCTAGGGTCAGAAAGAACTCAACTCTGGGCTGCGAGAGGTTCAGCAGCAGGGATAGATTTAGAGGCAATCTAACTGGGCACATTGAATACTCAATGATTCCCATAGATTATATCCCACACATCTCATTCATGTGTCAGTGTTGGGCAATGGTCCCACACAAATGCTCCCACAGTTAATCCCAGACACTTTCACCAACAGTGTTTCACTTTAATATTACACACAGGGACTTTGATGTTCTTTGCCCATCTCAATGGGTGAAAATCAGCCAGCATCTCACATTAGAATAGAATAGAAACCCTACAGTGCAGAAACAGGCCCTTCGGCCCACTGAGTCTGCGCCGACTACAATCCCACCCAGGTCCTACCCCCATATCTCTACACATTTACCCAGTAATCCCTCTAATCTACACATCCCAGGACACTAAGGGGCAATTTTAGCACGGCCAATCAACCTAACCCGCACATCTTTGGACTGTGGGAGGAAACCGGAGCACCCGGAGGAAACCCATGCAGACATGAGGAGAATGTGCAAACCCCATACAGACAGTGACCCGAGCAGGGAATCGAACCCAGGTCCCTGGTGCTGTGAAGCAGCAGTGCTAACCCACTGTGCTGCTGTGCCGCCCCTACAACCTTGCCATCTCACAGAGGTTAACACTCACACAGATATTACACTTCCTCTTGCCATGTTTGCATTTGTTACTGAACGCGTCCTTTGTCCTGTTTCTTTCTGATATGAACACCTCATTGTTCTCACTGAAAAGCCATTCTCCGACAAACACCACTTCCTCCTCACTTTGTTTTTTAAGTTGATAGAACGGCCAGAAAATCCCCTGATCTGCTGAGTGGACGACTAAAAATTTTCTTCCCAATAGCTTCTCGAATCATTCAGCTTCTCAATGTCAATAATCACCTCCCCCCAATACCAACAGGAGGGGTACATCCTGTGACACATGCGATGTGGGTGGCACAGTGGGTTAGCACTGCTGCTTCACAGCTCCAGGGTCCCGGGTTCGATTCCCGGCCTCGGGGTCACTGTCTGTCTGTGTGGAGTTAGCACATTCTCCCCGTGTCTGCGTGGGTTTGCTCCGGTTTCCCTTCAAAGATGTGCGGGTTAGGTTGACTGGCCATGCTAAAATCACTCCTTAATACGTAGGTTAGAGGGATTAACATAGAACACCACAGCACAAACAGACACTTCGGCCCACAAGTTGCGCCGATCACTTCTATACCTACTAAGCCATAGACCTATCTATAACCCCCAATCCCATTAGATCCCGTATACTCATCCAGAAGTCTTTTAAAAGACCCCAGTGAGTTTGCCTCCACCACCACTGACGGCAGCCAATTCCATTCACTCACCACCCTCTGAGTGAAAAACTTACCCCTAACATCACCTCTGTACTTGCCTCCCCGCACCATAAATCTGTGTCCTCTCGTAGCGACCATTTCAGCCCGGGGAAATAGCCTCTGAAAATCTACCCTATGTATTCCTCTCAACATCTTACAAACCTCTATCAGGTCGCCTCTCAACCTTCATCTCTCCAGGGAGAAGATTCCCAGCCCCCTCAACCTATCTTCATAAGGCATGCCGCCCAATCCAGGCAACATCCTTGTAAATCTCCTCTGCACCCTCTCAATAGCTTTCACATCCGTCCTGCAGTGAGGCGACCAGAACTGCGCACAGTACTCCAAGTGGGGTCTGACAAGGGTCCTATAAAGTTGCAGCATTACCTCCCGACTCCTAAACTCAATCCCTCGATTAATGAAGGCCAGTACACCATACACCTTCTTGACCACATCCTCCATCTGCGAAGACGATTTAAGAGTCCTGTGGACCCGGACAATGGTCTGTTTGAGGTTGTGCGGTTGTTTGAAAGCAAGAAGTGGGGGTGTGGGGGCAGCCCTGGCGAGATGTTCATCTCCATCGATGACATGTTGAAGAGTCCGGAGAAGATGTGATTGCTGACTGGGTACTGCCTGATAGAACTGTTGAGGACCCCTTTCCAACACTTTACTGCTGATCGAGAGTAGGCTGATTGAGTGGTAATTCGCCAGGTTGGATCTGCTTTTTGTGTGTCGGACATAGCTGAGCAATTTTCCACATTGTTGGGTAGATGCCTGTGTAGTCATTGTGCTGGAAGTGTTGACTAGGGGAGCGGCACGTTCTGGAGCACAAGTCTTCAATAATATTTCCAGAACGTTATCAGTGCCCATTGCCCTCGCAGTGTCTGGGGGAGGGAAATGAAGGACCTCACTGGTGCATTCTGGCAGAAGTCGGACCAGCGACATTGACCAAGAATTGGGGAGCGGAAGATCACCCTCAGTGATAAACAAGAGTTGGAGAATCCCAGATAAACAGCTGAGGGATCTCACTGGTGCGATGCAGCTGAGTGAGTGGTGAGCAGGGCACTCAGATCCTTTATGCAAGCTCGAGGTCTCAGCATCACCGCACGCTGCCCTCGAAGTGGCCGTGGGGCTGATGAGACGGTGGCGCATCTCCTTGTGGAACGTGTCTTTGCAAAGAAGGCCTGGAGTGAGATGCAGTGGGGTATTTGTCGAGGTTCGTCCCGAGCAGCTCGGTGACGCAGGACTCTGTGCTCTACGGGCTGTTTCCGAGGACGCACACCCAGAGAAAACATCAACTGCTGCTGGAAGGTTCATCAACTCGGTGAAGGACACACTTTGGTCCGCCCGAAACTTGATCTTCCAGCTGAAAGAACTGTCCTCAACCGAGTGTTGCAGACTGGCGCATTCCAAGATCCAGGACTACGTGCTGAGGGACAGCCGCTGCAAAGGCACAATGGGGAAAGGCCACACTGTAAGGCCTGTTAATGGAGGCAGACCGAGGGCCTGGGAACTACAGAACACTCTCGACCTGCGTAACTGTGTGCCAATCTGAGCAATAACGGCACACAGACATTTTTGAGGCATGGATATAGCTTTAAGTTTTGCAATGTAATGACTGTAATCTGTATAGAACTGTAAAAAAGTTTTAGTTCTGCACTGTATGCAATTCAGACATGTCGATTTGCAATGGTTTATTTGAAATTTTTATGCATAAAGTATCCTTTTGAAAATAAAACAACGAAAGGGCAGTGACGTGCTCCTACTGCCGGAGGTTGTTCATTAGGGAGCAATCTCGTCTCCCTGACAATGTTGTCTGGGGGAAGTGTGTCCTGTTGCAGTTCCTCACAAGCCGCAGTGTTTGGATAGAACAGCAGGTGGATGGACTGCAGAGTGGAGGTAAAGAGTGTGATAGACTTTATAGCGATGGGGATAGAATATAAAAGCAGGGAGGTCTTGCTGCAACTGTACTGGGCACTGGTGAGGCCGCAGCTGGAGTACTGTGTGCAGTTTTGGTCACCGCTCTTGCAGAAGGATATTCTGGAGGGAGTGCAGAGGAGGTTCACGAGGCTGATACCAGAGATGAGGGGATTGAGCTATGAGGAGAGGCTGAACAAACTAGGCTTGTACTCGTTAGAGTTTAGAAGAATGAGGGGAGATCTCATTGAGACGTATAAGATGATGAATGGGATGGATAGGATAGAGGTGGAGAGACTCTTCCCGCTCAAAAAAGACAGTAGGACTAGGGGGCACAGCCTCAAGATAAAGGGGGGGGGGGGGGCGGTTTAGAACAGAGTTGAGGAGGAACTTCTTCACTCAAAGGGTGGTGAATCTCTGGAATTCTCTGCCCGTTGAAGGGGTGGAGGCTGCCTCGCTAAATATTTTTAAGAAACGGGTTGATGGGTTTTTGATAAGAGAGGGGATTAAGGGTTCTGGGGAGAGGGCAGGAAGGTGGAACTGAGCCACGACAGATCAGCCATGACCTTCTTGAATGGCGGGGCTGGCTCGAAGGGCTAGATGGCTTACTCCTGCTCCTATTTCTTACGTTCTTATGTTCTTACGAAGATCAGAAATTGGAGCAGGAGACTCGTGATTACCTGTAATGACTTGTAATTCAGCCTGCTTTACACTGCACTGTCTGTATTTATCCGTCAACACTCTTGTTTAGCTGCGTGTCGGGCTACCTTTACTCCACCCATATATTCTGTGCCTGCTCGCCTCTCTCCTGACCAAGGAGCAGCACTGTGAAAGGTCATGATTTCCAATTAACCTGTTGACTGTAACCTGGTGTGGTGTGACTTTTCATCCTGTCCACCCCCAGTCCATCTCTGGCAGCTCCCAATCTCAGGAAGGGTGGAGGAGAGCGGATGAGGACCCCCTCCTCCTCCCCACACCCGAGTTGGTAACTCAGGAATACTCCATTCAATAGGGCAGTAACATTCAGAAAAATGTTGGAGCCGGGGACTGATAAATCTCTTGGTCCAAATTCATTTCAAGCAAGTTTCTTAGAGGAAGAGCTTCTTGAAATATTTACTGGGTTGGTTTTAATTTGACAACATTCCTGAGTTCGGGAAAAGCGCCTTCAGATGGAAAATAGCAAAAGCACCTCTTACATTGTAAATTGGAGTGGAAACAGAAAGCAGGAAATCACGGAACACTTATCTTCAGATCCGTCACAGGGAAAATGCTGGGAGCTATTATTAAATAAGTAACACAGTAAGGAGTCTCACAACACCAGGTTTAAGTCCAACAGGTTTATTTGGAATCACGAGCTTTTGGAGCGCTGCTCCTTTATCAGTGGGGCAGAGAGGTGAGTTTATAAACATGGTGTAAAGAAGTAAAGTCACAATTCCAAAATAATGGTTCAAATGCGAGTCTTTTCAGGTAATCGTATTTTTCAGGGACAGACTCGCACTGTCTGTCTTCATGTCCATTGGAACTAAATTGGATCTTTAAGTGCAAGTTTAATTTGTTTCTCTGCTGTTGGGTGTTAAAGAGACGAGAGTTTGAGTTTCCCTCTAAAGGAAGCCGACATTTTAATGAGATTGATGATTTGAAAGTTAAAACAGTGTTGAAAAACCCCACTGTTCCCTTTTGCAATGTGTATACATCACACCCACAACTGGGGACAGGTTTCCATTTTTTTTGTGGTTAGAAAAAGGGTGGGGGTGGAACCGATGAAGCGAACCCTGTTTGTTGAGTGACTGTAAGTGATTGAAGTCCCCTTGGGGCCTGACTGAGTCACTGGAGGGTTTCCCTCGTACACTAATAAGAGATTCCCCATCAGTGAGCTATCATGAGAAGTCAGTAGGAGCATCATTTTCAGAACAGAGAGACGGGAGCAACTGCTGCAGGCAGAGAGCGTGGGAGAGAGTGACAGAGACAGAGAGAGAGAGACAGAGACAGAGAGAGAGAGACAGAGACAGACAGAGAGAGAGACAGAGACAGAGACAGAGAGAGAGAGAGAGACAGAGACAGAGAGAGAGAGAGACAGAGACAGAGAGAGAGAGAGAGACTCTGAGGACAATGGACTGGAATATTACAAACATGGATCAGAATCTGGGAACAATGGACTGGAATGTTCCAACAATGGATCAGAATTTGGGAACAATGGACTGGAATGTTACAAACATGGATCAGAATCTGGGAACAATGGACTGGAATGTTCCTACAATGGATCAGAATCTGGGAACAATGGACTGGAATGTTACAAACATGGATAAGAGTTTCTCCTGGGCCTTATTCCAACTTTCCTTCCCTTACAATCATCTACCATTAACACACAGGATATTGTGCGCACTCCAGGTTATCCAAGCAGGTTATTATCCTTTCCTCGCTATAGTGGGCATCCCTGGTAAGTGTTTCTATCTGAACATTAATTCTATAAACCAGATTGAGATGTGTGATTTTTTTTCCCCTTGTTTGAATTGAGTGAAGTGTGACGCCATCGGTTTTCGGTTCCCTCTCGCGCACTCTGTCACAGAAATCGCTGAATCCACGTTCCAATCTCGACATGACTGAAGGCTGGGTCTAAACCTCCAAGAAACCCTTTGATCCTGAACTGATATAGAATCGTAAGAATATAAGAACCAGGAACGGGAGTGGGCCATTTGTCCCCTCAAGCTTGCTCCGCCATTCAATAAGATCATGACTTCTTTTCGTGGACACAGTCTCACTTACCCACCAGATCACTATAATTGCTTCAGTGTTCAAAAATCTATCCTTGCCTTAACAACAATCCTCTTAGTCCTTGTTTCCCCGTCTCCCTGTTTCTATCTAATCTATCCTCTTCGTATTTTCATATGTTTACAATCCACCCTTCCCCTCAACCCTTCTAATTTCCAATGAGGATTGTCCCAGCCTACTCAGCCTCTCCGTGTAAGCCGAACCTCTCAACTCCGGAATCAGCCGACTGAATCTCCTCCCTTCCAGTGCTGGTACATCCTTCCTCAAAGAATGTGAACACAAGTGTGCACCGTGCGCCAGGTGTGGCCACACTAGCACCGTATACAGATGCAAAATAACATCCCTGTTTTTAAGCTGCATCTCTCTGGCAATGAAAGATAAAATTCAAATTTTATTTGGGTGCAGGTACAGGTCAGATCGAACTCACTCATTCACAGCTACCGCAGTCGCAGGACATTGTGCATCCCGTCAAAGATAAAAAAAAAAGCAATTAAAAGTGTTTGAAATCTGAATAATGCAAGGATGGAGGCTGCTTTCCCCATCGAGTCACTGGTCCATATTTTCAAAGAGATATCCTGAGGTGATACTGTGCCTTTAAGAATTATATTTTGTATCGTGTTTCTTGTTTAAAACTCAGCTCAATTTTTATAAATTACCAATTTCTCTGGGCAATTTCTCTGGGCAGCTTAGATTTTGAGACTGCAATACAGTGGCTGTGATTAGCTAAAGATGTGCACATTTACATGGTGTTAATGCATTTGTATTTACTTTGGTTCCCTTTGGGGTGAGAGTACAATTTTGGTTAGGTTGATTGACAGAGAAAAGACCGTGTTCTATTGGGTGGGAATTATCCTGCAGGAATAAGCAGTTTTTTTTAGTCATTTTCTCCCGGTTCCTGAGAGAAGTAAGACATCTCTCTGTCTCTCACTTTCTCCAGAAAGTGACAAGGCGTAGACAAAGGTCATAGATACAGGAGGGCACTCAGTGTTAAAATGGGCGGCGCGGGCTCGTTGGGCCGAAGGGCTGTTTCCCCTGCTGTGTTGTTCTTTGTTCTTATTTAGTCATTGTTCAAATGTTAAATGTTAAGCTAATTCATTTGATATAGTCATAACTGTGTTGCTAAATACATTTTGCACTGATAAAATGTGCCTAGTTTTTCTGTAGAGTCCTGCCTGGTGTCAAACAACATATCCTCACATTAATACTAAAAATCGGAAATCGCTGACGTCTAGTCTAAGTTTATAATACACTTCAGGGTTTCTCATCCATATCCAAACAACACCATGTTTCTTCACATTCACAACACTCCGCCGTTTTGTAGGGCTGAAGTTCCCATTTTGAATTGTATTGTTTAACCTTCTTCCATCGTGTTTCCAAGCTGTGAAACTGAATTCTATCCCTCCTCCACGTAAGGACTAGTCAGGAAATTTCTTCACCTTTCTCCCTGCTGTGTATTTTCCCCCCTCGATCATCCATTCGATTATACTACCCCAGCTCTCCGCCACTAACATTGAATGTTGAGATTCCTACATAGAACCCTACATAGAACCCTACAGTGCAGAAACAGGCCCTTCGGCCCATCGAGTCTGCACCGAACACAATCCCACCCAGACCCTATCCCCATATCCCTACACATTTTACCTGCAAATCTCTCTAACCTACACATCCCAGGACACTAAGGGGCAATTTTAGCATAGCCAATGAACCTAACCCGCACATCTTTGGACTGTGGGAGGAAACCGGAGCACCCGGAGAAAACCCACGCAGACACGAGGAGAATGTGCAAACTCCACACAGACAGTGACCCGAGCCGGGAATCGAACCCAGGACCCTGGAGCTGTGAAGCAGCAGTGCTAACCACTGTGCTACCATGCCGCCCAATGCTATTGCGCATCAATTCCTTTGGGACAAACCGTGGGGTGAGTGAGAATGGAATGAGCTGTTCTGTGGTTGAGCATTTTATCACAGATTGTGATGTTTAGAATGAAATCCTTTTGGGACACAGAGTGAAAGGAGGGAATGGAGGATGATGCTAAATATCGCAATCGACATTTTCAATGATCCCCTTCATTGGTTATCCACTCCTTCATTCCACCCAATTACAGATGTTGCCATTGCATTCAGAATACAATCGCTGCAGTGCAGGAGGCCGCCATTTGGTCCGTTGAGTCTCACTGACAAGTATCCCACTTTGGCCTGTTCACACATAACCGCACATCTTTACTCCACTAATCCCTCGAGCCTACACAGCTTGGGACACTGCGGGACAGTTTAGCACAGCCAATGGACACAGCTTTGGAGTGTGGGAGGAAAACAGAGCACCCCGAAGAAACTTTCACAGACATCAAGAAGGCGAATGGAATGTTGGCCTTTACAGTGAAGGGGATAGAATATAAAAGCAAGGAGGTCTTGCTGCAACTGTACAGGGTACTGGTGAGGCCGCAACTGGAGTTACTGTCTGTAGTTTTGGTCGCCGCATTTGCGGAAGGATATATTGACCTTGGAGGGAGTGCAGAGAAGGTTCACCGGGTTGATACCGGAGATGGGAGAGATTGAATAGACTGGGTCTGTACTCGTTGGAGTTTAGAAGGCTGAGAGGGGATCTTGTAGAGACGTATAATAATGAAAGGGATGGATAGGGTAGAGGTAGAGAGATTCTTCCCGCTTAGAAAGGACAGCAGGACTGGAGGGCACAGCCTCAAACTAAGGGCAGGGGGGGAGGGGGGCAGTTTAGATCGGATTGAGGAGGAACTTCTCCACTCAGAGGGTAGTGAATCTCTGGAATTCTCTGCCCGTTGAAGTGGTGGAGGCTACCTCACTAAATATATTTAAGTCACGGGTAGATAGGTTTCTGATAGACAGGGGAATTAAGGGTTATGGGGAGAAAGCGGGAAAGTGGAACTGATCCACTATCAGATCAGTCATGATCTTATTGAATGGCGGGGCAGGCTCGAAGGGCTAGATGGCCCACTCCTGCTCCTATTTCTTATGTTCTTACATCACAGGCAGGTGGGGGGTGGGGTGGGGAATTTCAAACTCCGTAGAGACAGTTATCAAGCCAGGAATCGAACCCAGCTCTCCGGATCTGTGAGGCAGCAGTGCTAACTGTACCAGCGCACTGCCCGGTTATTGCACAGTAATTTGTTCAATTTAAAACTGAAAGAGTGATAGTGTTTGAGCTGGCGCGAAGAGAGGTAAATTGGCAGCTTTGAATTGTGTATTGTGACATTGAAGTATTGATTTGATAAAACATCCCCAGATGGTCAACAGTGTTACGCCTGGAGTGAAACATCATATCCTCAGATTAACACATTTAACCATTTCCAGGGACATCATATTCCCGGGAAAACCATTCCGAAGCATCGCGTCACTCATTTAAAAATTCCAATTAGTCATTGATCGATTGGATAACTTGACCATCAGCCTAAAGCATATGTTTCTTGCTTCTGTCCTGTCTCACAGCTAACTGTCTGACCATTGCGATCCTCTCGCGGGGAAGGTGTGGCCTCTCCAAATGTGTAACTCGCTACCTGGTGGCGATGTCCGCAGCCGATCTACTGGTTGTTGTCCTTGACGTTATACTGAGACACATTCCCATTGTTTACCAGGAAACCTTTATCTTCCTTCGGTATTCGATCCCCATCTGTAACATCCACGCCGTCCTGCTTTATGCAACCACTGACTGTTCTGTCTGGTTCACCGTCGCCTTCACCTTCGACCGATCCGTTGCTATTGGCTGCCAGAAGCTGAAAAGCAAAATCTGCACCGAGAGAACGGCAGCCGTGGTTCTGGGAACGGTGACGGTGCTCAGCGGCTTAAAGAATATCTCCTGGTATTTTATGCTGCAAGGTTACTACTGGCTAATGAACAACCCGTGGTTTTGTTCTTTAAATGTAATTGTTCAGCTGTCTCCAATCTGGGCCGCAATCGAGTTCGCTCATCACATCCTGACGCCGTGCGTCCCATTTCTCCTGGTTCTGCTGCTCAATGTTTTAACCGTCAGGCACATTCTAGTGAGCAGCAGATCCCGGAGGAGACTCCGCACTCAATGCAGTGGGCAAAGTCCCAAAGACCCAGAGATGGAGAGTCGAAGGAAATCCATTATTTTACTGTTTGTTATCTCGGCCAATTTTATCCTGTTATGGTCAGTCCTTATGGTGTATTCTATATGGTGGCGGATGTTTCATGCTGGATTTGGAGCGATATATCTGAATGAATTTGTTCGGGAGTTGGGCTTCATGATGCAGCTATTGAGCTGCTGCACAAACACTTGCATTTATGCTGTGACCCAGACAAAATTCAGGGAGAATCTGATGTATGTACTGAAATATCCCATCAGTCCAATTTTCCAATTTTTAAAATGTCACAGGCACTGCTCATCTCCAACAGCTGAGAATCAACCATGATTTTGAGTTGTATTACTATCAGTGAATATCACATGTTCAACAGTCAGGTGGTAACCATTTATCCGAAACTCAAAGGGACTATCCATACAAAATCCATATAAAATACTACGGCTATATAAGCGTATCAGAGACCAGTAATCCTGCAGCAAGTAACACACCACCAGGCTCCTTCAAGACTGCACATGATCTACACAAGATTTTGATGTTATACCCCACACTTGCCAGGATGGGCCCTGTTCCATCAACCCTCAAGATGTTTGACACAATCTGCCATTGAAATCCCTTCCACATACATTCATTTTCTCCAGCGCTGGTGCACAGTTGCAGCAGTACCAGGTACTCCCAAAAAGATTTTTTTGTACACACAGGGACTACCAATTCCACGACCACTAATATCCAGAATAGCGTGCACAGAAGATAACTGGGAATGCCACAATCAGGAGAACCACATCTCAGTCTCTCACTATCTTGACTTGGCAATATATCCTCCGTAGCTTCACTTTCGCTTGGTAAAATCCTGGAACTCCCTCCTAAACAGCACTGTGGGTGTAACTACACCTCAGGAAAGCATCACTTCAAGATAAGCGGCAAAACCAAATCACATGAATGATTTTTTTCATAAAATTTATTCTCGACAAGCTCCCAACACTTTATGGCTACGTTTTGCATTTTGTTGGGGGGAGAGTGGGGGGGTCTCTGCATTACTGGGACTGAATGATTGGGTCTGATCCCATTAGCTTCTGAATATGGAATGTAACTTTTTTGTATAACATCCCTGTCCCTTCAGGGAGTAAATTTTCATGGAGACCGAATTGTCTTTTAACAGCAAAACTTGCCAGAAGACTGTCAGAGTCCACAGTCCGGGCAGTGCTGGCTGGACAGCATTTATTGCCCATCCCTACCTGCCTTTCGATTACATTCGAGAGTCATAGAGGTTGACAGCATGGAAACAGGCCATTCGCCCAACTTGTCCATGCTGCCCTTTTTTAAAACCCCTGATCTAGTCTCAATTGCCCGCATTTGGCCCATATCTCTCTATACCCATCGCACCCATGTAACTATCTAGATGCTTTTTAAAAGACAAAATTGTACCAGCCTCTACTACTACCTGTGGCAGCTCGTTCCAGACACTCACCACCCTCTGTGTGAAAAAAATTGCCCCTCTGGACACTTTTGTATCTCTCCCCTCTCACCTTAAACTTATGCCCTCTCGTTTTAGACTCCCCTACCTTTGGGAAAAGATATTGACCATCTCGCTGATCTGTGCCTCTCATTATTTTGTAGACCTGTATAAGATCACCCCTCAGCCTCCTACACTCCAGTGAAAAATGTCCCAGTCTATCCAACCTCTCCTTATAACTCAATCCATCAACTTCCGGTAGCATCCTAGTAAATCTTTTCTGCACTCTTTCTAGTTTAATAATATCCTTTCTATAATTGGGTGACCAGAACTACACACAGTATTCCAAGTGTGGCCTTACCAATGTCTTGTACAACTTCAACAAGACGCCCCAACTCCTGTATTCAATGTTCTGACCGATGAAATCAAGCATGCCGAGTGCCTTCTTCACCACTCTGTCCACCTGTGGCTCAACTTTCAAGGAGCTATGAACCTGTCCTCCGAGATCTCTGTTCTGTAACTCTCCCCAACACCGTACAATGAACTGACTAAGTCCTGCCCTGGTTCAAACTACCAAATTGCATCACCTCACATTTGTCTAAATTAAACTCCATCTGCCATTTGTCAGCCCACTGGCCAATTGATCAAGATCCCGTCGCAATTAGATGTAACTTTCTTCACTGTCCACTATACCACCAATCTTATTCTCACCTGCAAACTTAATAACCGTGCCTCCTATATTCTCGTCCAAATCGTTAATAAGTAATAAGAAATAAGAAATAGGAGCAGGAGTAGACCATCTGGCCCTTCGAGCCTGCCCCGCCATTCAATAAGATCATGGCTGATCTGTCGTGACTCAGCTCCACCTTCCCGCCCTCTCCCCATAACTGTGGACCCAGCACTGATCCCCAAGGCACAGCACTGGTCATAGGCCTCCAGTTTGAAAATTAACTCTCTACAACCACCTCTGATTTCTATCAAGAAGCCAATTTAGATACCTCACCAAGGATCCTGTGAAATTTAACTTCATGCAACAACCTACCATGCGGTACTTTGTCAAAGGCCTTGCTGAAGTCCATGTAGACAAAGTCAACTGCACCGCCCTCGTCTACCTTCTTGGTTACACCTTCAAAAAACTCAATCAAATTTGTGAGACATGATTTTCCACTCACAAAGCCATGCTGACTGTCTGCGTCTCTAAATGCCTGAAGATCCTGTCTCTCAAAATACCTTCCAACTATTTACCCACCACAGATGTGAGGCTCACAGGTCTATAGTTCCCAGGCTTTTCCCTGCAGCCCTTTTTAAACAAAGACACAACATTTGCGACTCTCCAATCTTCAGTCACCTCACCCGTGACGATTGATAATTCAAGAATCTCTGCTAAGGGACCTGCAATTTCCTCCCTGGCCTCCCACAATGTCCTGGAATAAAGTTCATCAGGTCCCAGGGATTTATCTAACTAAATGCACTTTAAGACTTCCAGCACCACCTTCTCTGTAACACGTATACTCCTCAAGACATCACTATTTATTTCCCCATGTTCCTGAACATCCATGCTCTTCTCAACAGAAAACACTGTTGAGAAATATTCATTCAGGACCTCACAGTCTCTTGTGGATCTGCACAAAGGCATAGATGACCTAGTTGATCCTTAAGAGGCCCTACTCTCTCCCTTGTTACCCTTTTGCCCTTTGTGTAGGTACAGACCACTGAGCAGAGACACGCAGGTTAAGTATATTCTCCCCAGCAGAGACACACAGGTAAGTATAGACCCCAACAGAGGAGACGCACAGCTAAGTTTAGACCCCACAAGCCGAGACACATATGCAAGTATGCACAGCCCAGCAGAGATACATCGCTAAGTATAGATCTTACCCAATGGAGACACACATGTAAGATCTGACCTCAACAGAGTCTCACAATGAAGTATAGACCCCACAGCAGACACACGTAGGTAAGTAAAGCTCTCCCCAGCAGAGACACACAGGTAAGTATAGATCAAGCAGCAGAGACACACAGGTAAGTATAGATCAAGCAGCAGAGACACACAGGTAAGTTTAGAACGCCCCAGTAGAGACACACAGTTCAGTACATCCCAATGCCCCCACTCACTCACTCCGAACGCACTCTTTATTCTATTTGTTCACAGGAACTGAGAATTTCATTGGGAATGTTCCCCGGATTCAGTTACCTGAGGTTGGAGATCCTGCTGGGACTGACGATGATCTCTCAGTGGATTTTTCACTCGATGGATTTTCACTCTGACCGGCTTGGAGATGTTTGTGGATCTGAGATAATTTCGGGCAAATGGGGAGAGAGCAGATTGAAGTTAAACAGAACACATCACCGTGTGGTTTCTAGATTCTCAACAATATCACACGGTGAGATTGGAAACCCTTCCCTCACCCCCTGAGCAACACAAACCACTTTCCCTTCATCCCCATCACTGGATCACAGCTCCCCGATTCTGTGAAACCCCTTCCCCTTGATTGCAGACACTCAATCTCCTCAAACAGGAATCTCCATCTCACTCAAGCCCTCCATTTCCCCATCACTCACTCACTCCCTCACTTTCCATCAGGAATCCCTATTTCAGTCTCTGGGATTGCTGTCCCCTTGGGTCACGTTGAGGGAAGTGTTTCAGTTGAGTCTTCCTCACAGTGCCGCCTACCTGAGGTTGGAGTTCGGTCTGGGATGGAGGATGACTAGTCGCTGGATTGTCCACTCGATTCTTCCTCGTGGGTGGGAAATGGGATTGTTCCTGAATCCAGAAAAGGTGAAAGAATATCACATCTGTGAACTTTGGGGAACAACAGAACCAATCATCAAACTGAATTTACGGTGGGGTCACTGTAGGGAAGGCAGTGGTGCGGTGGGATTGTCAATGGACTAGTTATCCAGAATCCCAGCGGAATCCTCTGGGGACCTGGGTTCAAATCACAGACGGTGAAATGTGAATTCAATAAAAAAACGAGAATTACAAGTCTGATGATGAACACGGTCGATTGTCGTAAAAACCCGTTCAGTTCACGAACGTCCATTGAGGGAAAAGGAAATCTGCTGTCCTTACCCAGCCTGGCCGAGCTGTGATTCCAAAAACACAGCAATGTGGGTGACTCACAAACACCCGTCTGAAACGGAGGGCAGTTAGGGATGGGAAATCCCTCTCCCCTCACTCACTAAATGCTGTTGCCCTCAGTCACTACATCCCTCTCCCCTCTCAGTGTATCCCACTCCCCTCACTCACTAAATGCTACCACTTTCCTCAGTCACTACATCCCATTCTCCTCTGTCCCTGCAGCCCACTCCCCTCACCCACTTCATTCCACACCCTTACCCGTGACTCACTACATCACAGCCCCCTCAGTCACTACATCCGTGCTCCCTCAGTCACTCTCTTGCTCCCCATCAGTGTGAGTTGGAGGGATGTACACAGTGAGCTGTGATTGGTTCTGAGTGAGTGCAGAGCTGGTTTTGAAGTACTGAACCTGATACCTGAGGTTGGGGACACACCGACACTCGAGGAAACTTCCTTGTCCGCCTGTCGCGTGAATCCTTCCAGGCCTCCCTGAACCTGGGCCGTTTTTGGATCTACAATGAATAGAGAATGAGGTAATTCCGTATTGAAAGGTCTTTCCATTCAGTGTCCCTGTGCCGGGCAGTGGGACACCTGGAACATCTCTATCACAGCCTTTAACAATCCACTGGCAGTGGTGACTTGTGCCTTGGCGGTGGGCTACGATTGACCTAATTCTAGTCTCTCGGGTGAGGACTGGGGATGGGGGTGTGACAGAGATTGCAAACAGCACCAGGAGCCAGCAATCACCTGGGAGCGCGGGGTCGTGGGAGAGGGGGAGGACCAACCCTCTGCTCCCTGAATCTCCCTCACTCCTCCTTTCCAAGAGACAGAGGTAACACAAGGGTCACCTCACCCCAGACTCAGAGAATGGGAATCCTGCCGGCGGGATCTCATTGTCCAATTTTCCTCGCTCACTTGCCGAGGATATTTTCAATTATACATGTAGGTATGACCCCTAAGAGTGAACCCCAAGAGACACACAGGTAAGTATAGACCCCCCCAGCAGGCACACACAGATAAGTATAGATCCCCCAGCAGAGACACCCAGATAAGTATAGATCCCCAGCAGAGACACACAGATAAGTACATTTCCCCAGCAGAGACACACAGGTAAGTATAGATCCCCCAGCAGGCACACACAGGTAAGTATAGTTCCCCCAGCAGGGACACACAGGTAAATATAGACCCCCCAGCAGAGACACACAGATAAGTATAGATCCACAGCAGAGACACACAGGTAAATATAGACCCCCCAGCAGAGACACACAGATAAGTATAGATCCACAGAAGAGACACACAGGTAAATATAGATCCTCCAGCAGAGACACACAGTTAAGGATAGATCCCCAGCAGAGACACACATATAAGTATATTTCCCCAGCAGAGACACACAGGTAAGTATAGATCCCCCAGCAGAGACACACAGTTAAGTATATATCTCCCAGCAGAGACACACAGATAAGTATAGATCCCCCAGCAGGGACACACAGGTAAGTATAGATCCCCCAGCAGAGACACACAGGTAAGTATAGATCCCGCAGCAGAGACACACTGGTAAGTATAGATCCCCCAGCAGAGACACACAGGTAAGTATAGATCCCGCAGCAGAGACACACAGGTAAGTATAGACCCCCCAGCAGAGACACACAGGTAAATATAGATCCCCCAGCAGAGACACACAGATAAGTATAGATCCCCCAGCAGAGGCGCACAGATAAATATAGATCCCCCAGCAGAGACACACAGGTAAGTATAGACCCCCCAGCAGAGACACACAGGTAAGTATAGATCCCCCAGCAGAGACACACAGATAAGTATAGATCCCGCAGCAGAGACACACTGGTAAGTATAGATCCCCCAGCAGAGACACACAGGTAAGTATAGATCCCGCAGCAGAGACACACAGGTAAGTATAGACCCCCCAGCAGAGACACACAGGTGAGTGTAGATCCCCCAGTAGAGACACACAGGTAAGTATAGATCCCCCAGCAGAGACACACAGGTAAATATAGATCCCCCAGCAGGCACACACAGGTAAGTATAGATCCCCCAGCAGGCACACAAAGGTAAGTATAGGCTCCCCAGCAGAGACTCACGGGTAAATATAGATCCCCCAGCAGAGACACACAGCTAAGTATAGATCCCCCAACAGTGACACAAAGGTAAGTATAAACCCCCCCAGCAGAGACACACAGATAAGTATAGATACCCCAGCAGGCATACACAGTTAAGTATAGATCTCCCAGCAGAGACACACAGGTAAGTATAGACCCCCTCAGCAGGCACACACAGGTGAGTATAGATCCCCCAGCAGGGACACACAGGTAAGTATAGATCCCCCAGCAGGGACAAACAGATAAGTATAGATCCCCCAACAGGGACACACAGGTAAGTATAGATCCCCCGGCAGAGACACACAGGTATTTATAGATCCCCCAGTAGGCACACACAGATAAGTATAGATCCCCCAACAGGCACACACAGGTAAGTATAGATCCCCCAACAGGGACACACAGGTAAGTATAGATCCCCCAGTAGGCACACACAGGTAAGTGTAGATCCCCCAACAGGGACACACAGGTAAGTATAGATCCCCCAACAGAGACACACAGGTAAGTATAGATCCCCAAGCAGGCACACACAGGTAAGTATAGATCCCCCAGCAGAGACACACAGATAAGTATAGGTCCCCCAGCAGAGACACACAGGTAAGTATAGATCCCCCAGCAGAGACACACAGTTAAGTATAGTTTCCCCAGCAGAGACACACAGGTAAGTGTAGATCCCCCAGCAGGCACACACAGGTAAGGATAGACTCGCCAGCAGAGATACACAGGTAAATTTAGATCCCCCAGCAGAGACACACAGGTAAGTATAGATCCCCCAGCAGGCACACACAGCTAAGTATAGATCCCCCAGCAGGGACACAGAGGTAAGTATAGACCCCCCCCCCCCCAGCAGAGACACACAGTTAAGTAAAGATCCCTCAGCAGAGACACACAGGTAAGTATAGACCCCCCCAGCAGAGACACACGGATAAGTATAGATCCCCCAGCAGGCATACACAGTTAAGTATAGATCCCCCAGCAGAGACACGCAGGTAAGTATGGACCCCCCCAGTAGAGACACACAGATAAGTATAGATCCCCCAGCAGGCATATACTGTTAAGTTTAGATCCCCCAGCAGGCACACAAAGGTAAGTATAGATCCCCCAGCACAGACACAGAGGTAAGTATAGATCCCCCAGCAGCCACACACAGGTAAGTATAGATCCCCCAACAGGGAGACACAGGTAAGTATAGATCCCCCAGTAGGCACACACAGGTAAGTATAGATCCCCCAACAGGGACACACAGGTAAGTATAGATCCCCCAGCAGAGACACACAGCTAAGTGTAGATCCCCCAGCAGAGACACACAGGTAAGTATAGATCCCCCAGCAGAGACACACAGGCAAGTATAGATCCCCCAGCAGGCACCCACAGTTAAATATAGATCCACCAGCAGAGACACACAGGTAAATATAGATCCCCCAAGAGGGACACACAGGTAAGTATAGATCCCCCAGCAGGCACACACAGTTAAATATAGATTCACCAGCAGAGACACACAGGTAAATATAGATCCCCCAAGAGGGACACACAGGTAAGTATAGATCCCCCAGCAGGCACACACAGCTAAGTATAGGTCCCCCAGCAGAGACACACAGGTAAGTATAGATCCCCCAGCAGAGGCACACATATAAGTATAGATCCCCCAGCAGAGACACACAGGTAAGTATAGTTTCCCCAGCAGAGACACACAGGTAAGTGTAGATCCCCCAGCAGGCACACACAGGTAAGTATAGACTCCCCCAGCAGGCACACACAGGTGAGGATAGACTCCCCAGCAGAGACACACAGGTAAATTTAGATATCCCAGCAGAGACACACAGGTAAGTATAGATCCCCCAGCAGGCACACACAGCTAAGTATAGATCCCGCAGCAGGGACACACAGGTAAGTATAGACCCCCCCCCAGCAGAGACACACAGATAAGTCTAGATCCCCCAGCAGGCACACACAGTTATGTAAAGATCCCCCAGCAGAGACACACAGGTAAGTATAGACCCCCCCAGCAGAGACTCACAGATAAGTATAGATCCCCCAGCAGGCACACACAGTTAAGTATAGATCCCCCAGCAGAGACACACAGGTAAGTATAGATCCCCCAGCAGGCACACACAGGTAAGTATAGATCCCCCAGCACAGACACACAGGTAAGTATAGATCCCCCAGCAGGCACACACAGGTAAGTATAGATCCCCAGCAGAGACACACAGGTAAGTATAGATCCCCCAGCAGGCACACACAGGTAAGTATAGATCCCCAGCAGAGACACACAGGTAAGTATAGATCCCCCAGCAGAGACACACAGGTAAGTATAGGTCCCCCAGCAGGCATACACAGTTAAATATAGACCCCCCAGCAGGCACACACAGGTAAGTATAGATCCCCCAGCAGAGACACACAGGTAAGTATAGATCCCCCAGCAGAGACACACAGGTAAGCATAGATCCCCCAGCAGAGACACACAGGTAAGTATAGATCCCCCAGCAGGCACACACAGGTAAGTATAGATCCCCCAAAAGAGACACACAGATAAGTATAGATCCCCCAGCAGGGAAACACAGGGAAATATAGATCCCCCAGAAGAGACACACAGGTAAGTATAGATCCCCCAGCAGAGACACACAGGTAAGTATAGATCCCCCAGCAGGCACACACAGGTAAGTATAGATCCCCCAGCAGGGACACACAGGTAAGTATAGATCCCCCAGCAGGGAAACACAGATAAGTATAGATCCCCCAGCAGAGACACACAGGTAAGTATAGATCCCCCAGTAGGGACACACAGATAAGTATAGATCCCCCAGCAGAGACACACAGGTAAGTATAGATCCCCCAGTAGGCACACACAGGTAAGTATAGATCCCCCAGCAGAGACACACAGGTAAGTATAGATCCCCCAGCAGAGACACACAGGTAAGTACAGATCCCCCAGCAGAGACACACAGCTAAGTATAGTTCCCCCAGCAGAGGCACACAGGTAAGTATAGATCCCCCAGCAGGCACACACAGGTAAGTGTAGTTCCCCCAGCAGGCACACACAGGTAAATATAGACCCCCCAGCAGAGACACACAGATAAATATTGACCCCCCAGCAGAGACACGCAGATAAGTATAGATTCCCCAGCAGAAACACACAGATAAGTATAGATCCCCCAGCAGGGACACACAGGTAAGTATAGATCCCCCAGCAGAGACACACAGGTAAGTATAGATACCCCAGCAGAGACACACAGTTAAGTATAGATCCCCCAGCAGGCACCCACAGTTAAATATAGATCCTCCAGCAGAGACACACAGGTAAATATAGATCCCCCAGCAGAGACACACAGGTAAGTATAGATCCCCCAGCAGGCACACACAGCTAAGTATAGATCCCCCAGCAGGGACACACAGGTAAGTATAGATCCCCCAGCAGAGACACACAGATAAGTATAGGTACCCCAGCAGGGACACACAGGTAAGTATAGATCCACCAGCAGAGACATACAGGTAAGTATAGATCCCCCAGCAGAGACACACAGGTAAGTATAGATCCCCCAGCAGGGACACACAGGTAAGTGGACACACAGGTAAGTATAGATCCCCAGCAGAGACACACAGGTAAGTATAGATACCCCAGCAGAGACACACAGATAAGTATAGATCCCCCAGCAGAGACACACAGGTAAGTATAGATCCCCCAGCAGGGACACACAGGTAATTATAGATCCCCCAGCAGGGACACACAGGTAAGTATAGATCCCCAGCAGAGACACACAGGTAAGTATAGATCCCCCAGCAGAGACACACAGGTAAATATTGTTCCCCTCGCACAACGGAGAGAGACATCGATCTTTCTTTATCTGTATTTGTGACATTTCCAAGTCACTTCTCTTGATCTTTTGGAAGGAACAGCTTACCCGTGCAATAGGCATCACAATATCGTAAGGACTTCAACACATAAACGATGTAATGGCTGCAGTTTTTAATCTTTATCTGGTGGCGCAGGTGACAGAGTTTCCCTTTCCAGCTTAAACAAACTGTCCTGGTCACCACTCCCTGTTCCAGGGTGGGATGTGATCATGAAATGAGGTGTATAAATATTGGAGAGTGTAAGCGATCTGAACAGTGCTGGACAGTGAGAGTAAATCTGATATTGTAAAGTCTGACTTACCATTTAACCAGCTTGAACCATTTGTTGAGCAGTGTCCCTCTGGGATAGGAGTCTCCGGAATCTTCCATCCGTCAGAACTGGAACAACAAACACACACAGACACAGACACACGCACACGCACACAGACACACACACACACCATCAGCTCCTGAACTGTGAACTTCAATAACAATATCTCCAGTACTCCTTCCTGGAAGTCCGATAGGGGGGATATAGAGAGATTTTAGTTGGTTGGCCATGTTAAATTTCCCCTTAGTGTCAGGGGGAACAGTTACTGTAAATGCATGGTGGTTTTGGGGATACGGCCTGGATGGGACTGTGTTAGGTGCAGATTCATAATTCTGTGACTCTATCCCACAGCAAATCCTGCTTCCGCCCCCCCCCCCACCCCCCTCCAGTCTGTTCTCTATGCTCCACCCCCAATTTCAACCCCCAGTCCTAACCCCTCCCTTCCAGACCCAATGTGTCATTTAACGTGCTGCCCCGGGACCATGTTCCCCAACCCCATTTACTATCTCCTCGCTGCTCTCGCTCTGTCTATCCAGTATTATCTCCCTCTACTCTCTTTCTCTCTCTCTTCTCAGTCTCTATCTCTCTCTCTCTCTCCTCTGCTCTCTCTATCCAGGGTTATCTCCCTTTGCCTCTATCTATTCAATGCTATGTCTCTTTACTCTCTTTTCCCTCTTTTGAGCGATATTTCCCTTTACTTTCTCTCTGTTCACTCTCTATCCAGTGTTATTTCCTTCACACTGTCCCTCTGTTCTCTCTCTCTATCCAGTATTATCTCCCTTTACATCTGTATCTGTCTTCCGCCTCTCTCCATTTATCCAGCTTTATCTCATTTTACTCTCACTCTATTCTCTCTGTCTATCCGGTGTTAGCTCTGTTTACTTTCTCTCTGCTCTCTCTATCAAGTGTTAACTCGCGTAATTCCATCTCTGTGTTTTCCCGCTCTCTATCCAGTGTTGTTTACATTCACATACACTCCCTCTGTCCAGTGTTATCTGCCTTTACACATTCTCTCTCTTCTCCCTATTTCCATGTTATTTGTCTTTACTTTCTGTGTTCCTTATCCCTCTCTTCAATGTTATCTTGTTTAATCTCTCTCTCTCTGCACTGTATTTCTCTCTATCCAGTGTCATTTCCCTTTACAATCTTTCTCTGTTCTTTCTTTCTCTCTCTTCCTCTCTCTATCGATTGTTATCTCCCTTTACACGGTCCCTCTGCTCTTTCTCTCTCTCTCGACCCAGTGTTATGACATTTTTAGTGGTCCATTTGTTCTTTCTCTCTCTCTATCCAGTGTTAGCTCCCTTTACACTTTCTCTCTCTCTCTCTCTATGCAGTCTTATGGCCTTTTACACAAGTCCCTCTGTTCTTTCTCTCTCTCTATCCAGTGTTGTCTTCATTTACTCTCTCTGTTTTCTCTCTGTCCAGTTGTATGTCCCTTTACTCATTCTCTCTCCCTCTCTCTGTATCCAGTGTTTTTACCTTTTACTCTAAGTCTCCCTTCTGCCACCCAACATAGTTTTGTACTGTTTCTATCCCTCCTCATGTCCCCTCTCCCACCGCCGCTCCGCTCTAATAGCCGACATCAATCCCTTACCTTTTAAATCGATACCACCCGTGGTTGAGTTCATTGTCGCATTTTCGAGTGGAACAAACTGTCCTGTTACACTCTGCACTCCTCCAGGGCTGGTCCAGGACGGTGTGATTTACACATGGGTCAGCCACTGACAGGTCTGCGACTGGTTGACAGAGAGAGGATTCATCTTAATATTAAGCACATTTATTGTTGTAGAGATTTGGAAATCTGGGGGTGTCAGTAACATCAGATAGAACCTTTCCCCCCAATAACAAATCCACATTGTTTCCCATCAGTCTCCCAGTACAGCCTGTTCCCCGCTCCCTCCTCTCCGGTGTCACTCAGTAACTCACAACAGGAATCGCTTCCACATCAATCCCACTCCCCAGAAAGCAGCACCCAAACCTACAATCTATTGCTTCAGTAGAAACTGGTTCAGTTTGAATATCTCTCCTTCCCTTCGGAAAACTGAGCTGGGGGCAGCTGTTGGGGGAGTGGGGGTGTTGCCCGAAGCTCATTGTCCTATTCGGGTCAGGGGCGTACCCATCCAAACAGTGTATTCTGTTCATGTTCCTCTTCCTGGAACATACAATGTGCTGAGATGGACTCGCATTTCCCAGAACAGTTTGCGAGGCAGGTCACTGGGGTAACGGGGGTGGAAAACTTGAGGAAGGAACGTGTGGTGGGGGCACACTCCATTAAAAACTTAGAGGGGACTCGAGCACGAACCTTCTGCCCGAGATGCACAGTGGTTAACACTGCAGCCTCACAGAGCCAGGGGCCCGGGTTCAATTCCCGGCTCGGGTCACTATCTCTGCGTACATAGAACATAGAACATAGAACATTACAGCACAAACAGGCCCTTCGGCCCTCGAGTTGCGCCGATCGCATCAACCCCACCAATCTATAGACCTATCTATAACCCCCAATCCCATTAAACCCCATATACTCATCCAGAAGTCTTTTAAAAGACCCCAGCGAGTTCGCCTCCACCACCGACGACGGCAGCCGATTCCAATCACTCACCACCCTCTGAGTGAAAAACTTACCCCTAACATCACCTCTGTACCTCCCTCCCCGCACCTTA
The DNA here is from genome assembly GCA_037974335.1 of Prionace glauca. Classification (NCBI taxonomy): domain Eukaryota; kingdom Metazoa; phylum Chordata; class Chondrichthyes; order Carcharhiniformes; family Carcharhinidae; genus Prionace; species Prionace glauca. The sequence continues at coordinate 28,133,342 of CM075759.1, forward strand.
AATCTGTGTCCCCTCGTAGCGACCATTTCAGCCCGGGGAAATAGCCTCTGAGAGTCCACCCTATCTATTCCTCTCAACATTTTATAAACTTCTATCAGGTCGCCTCTCAACCTTCGCCTCTCCAGGGAAAAGAGTCCCAGCTCCCTCAACCTATCTTCATAAGGCATGCCTCCCAGTCCAGGCAACATCCTTGTAAATCTCCTCTGCACCCTTTCAATAGCTTCTACATCTTTCCTATAGTGAGGCGACCAGAACTGCGCACAGTACTCCAAATGAGGCCTGACAAGGGTCCTGTAAAGTTGCAGCATTACCTCCCGACTCCTAAACTCAATCCCTCGATTAATGAAGGCCAGTACACCATACGCCTTCTTGACCACCTCCTCCACCTGCGAGGCCGATTTAAGAGTCCTGTGAACCCGGACCCCGAGATCCTTCTGCTCTTCAACGCTACTAAGACCCCTGCCCTTAATAGTGTACTCGTTCATCCCATTGGTTCTGCCGAAATGGACTACTACACATTTATCCGCGTTGAAGTCCATCTGCCACTTCTCCGCCCATTCCTGCATCCTATCTATGTCCTGCTGCAACTTTTGACATCCTTCCAGACCATCCACAACACCGCCGACCTTCGTGTCATCAGCGAACTTGCTAACCCATCCCTCCACTTCCTCATCCAGGTCATTTATGAAAATGACAAACAACAAGGGTCCCAGAACAGATCCCTGGGGCACCCCACTGGTGACTGACCTCCATTCCGAGAAAGACCCATCCACAACCACTCTCTGCCTTCTGCAGGCAAGCCAGTTCTGGATCCACAAGGCCAAAGGCCCTTGGATCCCATGCCCTCTCACCTTCTCAAGAAGTCTTGCATGGGGGACCTTATCAAAAGCCTTGCTGAAGTCCATGTACACTACGTCCACGGCACTTCCTTCGTCAATGTGTTCAGTCACATTATCGAAGAACTCAACTAGACTCGTAAGGCACGACCTGCCCTTGACAAATCCATGCTGACTATTCCTGATCATGTCAAACCTCTCCAAATGGTCGTAAATCTTGTCCCTCAGAAGCCTCTCCATCAGCTTACCAACCACTGAGGTCAGACTCACCGGGCGGTAATTTCCCGGGCTATCTCTGTTCCCTTTCTTGAAAATAGGGACTACATCCGCAATCCTCCAATCTTCCGGAACCTCTCCCGTCTCCATTGACGACGCAAAGATCATCGTCAAGGGCTCTGCAATCACTTCCCTGGCCTCCCACAGTATCCTGGGGTACATCCCATCTGGTCCCGGCGACTTATCTACCTTGATAGAATTCAAAAGTTCTAACACATCCTCCTCTTTAATGTCCACATGTAGTTTGCATGTTCTCCCTGGGTTTCCTCCAGTTTCTTCGCACAACCCAAAGATGTGCTGGTGAGGTGCACTGGCCATGCTAAGTTCACCCTCAGTGTACATGACCAGGCGCCAGAGTGTAGCGACTTGGGGATTTTCACAGTAACTTCATTGCAGTGTTACTGTTAGCTGACTTGCAATAGAAAAACGTTAAAAAGTAACTGAAAGATTCAAGCATGGTAACCCATATGCCAGAACCACCCCCTCCCATCCCCCACTCAGGCATCTCATAATAATCTCTGCAACCAGCAGAAGGAGCACACAACACTCACATCCACACATGGGAGCTGTCGAGTTCCACAGACATTGTAAACCAGTGTCTGACTTCGTTCAGTGTAGCCTTGGTCACAAGCTCACTTTCCAAGTTGCCTTGGTCACAACACCACTTAATGTTTCAGACACTTAGCCATGGTGTTTCTTACAACACTGAGGGACATTACATTCTGTCAGTGTTCCGGTATATCCAGTCTCACCCTCCTGGGTCATTTTGAAACAGCAATGTACCTGTGCAATAAGTAGCGTTACAGCCTGTTTCGGTGTCAGTTTCAGCTCATAGACAAAGTAACTGCCGCAGTTTTTAATCTTTATCGCTCACTCCCAGTTGCAGAGATTCCCCTTCCAGTTAAAAGAAACCATTCAGTTTACTGTTCCCTGTTCCAGGGTGGGATGTGATCCTGAAATGAGGTGTATAAATATTGGAGAGTGTAAGCAATGTGAACAGCGCTGGACAGTGAGAGTAAATCTGATATTGTAAAGTCTGACTCGACCCTGAAACCAGCCTGGACGACCTGTCGAGCAATGTCTCACTGGGACAACAGTCTCTAGAATCTTCCATCCGCCGGAACTGGAGCAACAATCACAGAGTCACTTTGAGCTTCCCCGGCAAGTCTCGGGATGAAGGATGTTGAGGAATTCCCCCCAGGACACACCCGCTTTAATTTCACCCGCCCAACACCACCACCCTGTCACCCGTCCTTGAATCAGTGTGTCTGATCGCCTTAACGATCGAACTTTTGAGTTCCACCTTCCCTCATACTTCGACTTAAGAAGAGAAGGAGGACTCCAGGTAATTCAGTGACATTTACCACCTCAGGGGTTGCAGTGATCCGGGCTGGGACAGTCTGACCCCATCGCAGTGGGGCTATTGTGGGCCTCGGAGCTAAGTCCACTGGGCCTCTGGCCATATTGGACAATCGAGGGAGTGGACAGCACAAAACCACACCCATCATCGCCACTCCCTGCCCCTAACACCCACACTCCCAGCTGGTTGGGCTGGGTGTGTCATAAGAACATAAGAAATAGGAGCAGGAGTAGGCCATCTAGCCCCTCGAGCCTGCCCCGCCATTCAATAAGATCATGGCTGATCTGTCGTGGCTCAGTTCCACTTTCCCGCCCTCTCCCCATAACCCTTAATCCCCTCGCTTATCAAAAACCCATCAACCCGCTTCTTAAAAATATTTAGCGAGGTAGCCTCCACCACCTCAACGGGCAGAGAATTCCAGAGATTCACCAACCTTTGAGTGAAGAAGTTCCTCCTCAACTCCGTTCTAAAACTTTAGCTGTGCCCTCTTGTCCTACTGTCCTTTCTGAGCGGGAAGAGTCTCTCCACCTCTATCCTATCCATCCCATTCATCATCTTATACGTCTCAATGAGATCTCATTCTTCTAAACTCTAACGAGTACAAGCCTAGTTTACTCAGCCTCTCCTCATAGTTGAACCCCCTCAACTCCAGCATCAGCCTAGTAAACCTCCTCTGCACTCCCTCCAAGGCCAAAATATCTTTGCGCAGGTGCGGCGCCCAAAACTGCACACAGTACTCCAGCTGCGGCCTCACCAATGCCCTATACAGCTGCAGCATGACCCCCCTACTTTTATATTCAATCCCCCTCGCTATGAAGGCCAGCATCCCATTCGCCTTCCTGACCACCTGCTGCACCTGCAAGCTTGGTTTTTGCGACTCATGCGCAAGGACCCCGAGGTCCCTCTGCACCGTCGCCTGCTGAAGTTTTTCGCCACCTAAGTAATAGTCCTTCCTACCATTATTCCTACCAAAGTGGACCACCTCACACTTGCCAACATTAAATTCCATTTGCCAATTCCTGGGCCATTCGCCCAGCCTATCTAGATCCTTCTGCAGACTCTCCACACCCTCCGCACAATTTGCCGTTCCCCCAATCTTGGTGTCATCAGCAAATTTCGACACCATACACTCGGTTCCCTCCTCCAGATCATCTATATAAATGGTGAATAGCTGAGGCCTCAGCACCGACCCCTGGGGCACTCCACTAGTCACCAACCGCCAATCCGAATCGCACCCATTGACCCCCACTCTCTGCCTCCAACTTGACAGCCAATCCTCTAACATCCACACTAACATCCTACCCCCAACTCCATGCCCCCTGACCTTCTGTAATAACCTCTTGTGAGGCACCTTGTCAAACGCCTTCTGAAAATCAAGAAACACCACATCCACCAGCTCTCCTCTATCCACCGCCCGTGACACATTCTCATAGAACTCCAATAAATTCGTCAGACACGACTTCCCCTGAACGAAACCATGCTGCGTCTGCTCTACCAAACAATTCTCCTCAAGATGCCTCACTATTTTCTCCTTGATCACGGATTCTAACATTTTTCCTGCAACAGACGTTAAACTAACCGGCCTATAATTCCCCACCTTTTGCCTGCCACCCTTCTTAAACAACGGCGTAATATTAGCCATTTTCCAATCTTCTGGCACTTGCCCGGAATCCAGCGACGTTTGGAAAATAATCACCAAGGCATCCACTATCACCTCTCCACTCAGTTTCACCAACCTGAGTGAATGTACTCTGAGCTGAGTTTGTTCTGGTCAGTGTTGTGTCAGTGTTGGAGAATTGCTGTTCTGTTTGAATAGACACTCAGTGCTCAGGAGAAAATGTTTACACATTTTATTCCCCTTCATCACTCACTCCAGGACATGAGTGCAGGAGTTCCTCAGGGTAGTGTCCGAGGCCCATCTACCTTCAGCTGCCTCACCGATGACTACCTTCCATAATATGGAACAATTGAGTTTAGGAGTTCGGAAGTAATGCTGCAACTTTATAAGACCCTTATCAGACTCCACTAGCAGTACTGTGCGCAGTTCTGGTCGCCTCACTACAGGAAGGATGTGGAAGCTATTGAAACGGTTCAGAGGAGATTTACAAGGATGTTGCCTGGATTGGGAGGCATGCATTGTGAAGATAGGTTGAGGGAGCTTGGTCTCTGTCAGGTCGCCTCTCATCACGGCCAATCAACATAACCCGCACATCTTTGGACAGTGGGAGGAAACCGGAGCACCCGGAGGAAACCCATGCAGACATGAGGAGAATGTGCAAACCCCATACGGACAGTGACCCGAGCCGGGAATCGTACCCAGGTCCCTGGTGCTTTGAAGCAGCAGTGCTAACCCACTGTGCTACTGTGTCGCCCCTACAACGTTGCCATCTCACAGAGTTTAACACTCACACACACAGCCCCAGATATTACACTTCCTCTTGCCATGTTTGCATGTGTTACTGAACGTGTCTTTTGACCTGTTTCTTTCTGATATGAACACCTCATTGTTCTCACTGAACAGCCATTCTCCGACAAACACCACTTCCTCCTCACTTTGTTTTTTAAGTTGATAGAACGGCCAGAAAATCCCCTGATCTGCTGAGTGGACGTCTAAGAATTTTCTTCCCAATAGCTTCTCGAATCATTCAGCTTCTCAATGTCAATAATCACCTCCCCCCAATACCAACAGGAGGGGTACGTCCTGTGACACATGCGATATGGGTGGCACAGTGGGTTAGCACTGCTGCTTCACAGCTTCAGGGTCCCGGGTTCAATGCCCGGCCTCGGGGTCACTGTCTGTCTGTGTGGAGTTTGCACATTCTCCCCATGTCTGCGTGGGTTTGTTCCGGTTTCTCTTCAAAGATGTGTGGGTTAGGTTGACTGGCCATGCTAAAATCACTCCTTAATACGTAGGTTAGAGGGATTAACATAGAACATAGAACACCACAGCACAAACAGGCCCTTCGGCCCACAAATTGCGCCGATCACTTCTATACCTACTAAGCCATAGACCTATCTATAACCCCCAATCCCATTAGATCCTGTATACTCATCCAGAAGTCTTTTAAAAGAAACCTGCGAGTTTGCCTCCACCACCACTGACAGCAGCCGATTCCATTCACTCACCACCCTCTGAGTGTAAAACTTACCCCTAACATCACCTCTGTACTTGCCGCCCCGCACCTTAAATCTGTGTCCTCTCGTAGCGACCATTTCAGCCCTGGGAAATAGCCTCTGAAAATCTACCCTATCTATTCCTCTCAACATCTTATAAACCTCTATCAGGTCGCCTCTCAACCTTCATCTCTCCAGGGAGAAGAGTCCCAGCTCCCTCAACCTATCTTCATAAGGCAAGCCTCCCAATCCAGGCAACATCCTTATAAATCTCCTCTGCACCCTCTCAATAGCTTCCACGTCCTTCCTGTACTGAGGCGACCAGAACTGCGCACAGTACTCCAAATGGGGTCTGACAAGGGTCCTATAAAGTTGCCGCATTACCTCGCGATTCCTAAACTCAATCCCTCGATTAATGAAGGCCAGTACACCATACGCCTTCTTGACCACATCCTTCACCTGCGAGGCCGATTTAGGACTCCTATGGACCCGGACCCCAAGATCCTTCTGCTCCTCAACACAGCTAAGACTCCTACCCTTGATATTGTATTCCTTCATCCCATTGGTCCTACCAAAATGGACCACTACACATTTATCTGCGTTGAAGTCCATCTGCCACTTCTCCGCCCAGTCTTGCATCCTATCTATGTCCCGCTGCAACTTCTGACATCCCTCCAGACCATCCACAACACCACGAACCTTCGTATCATCAGCGAACTTATTAACCTATCCCTCCACTTCCTCATCCAGGTCATTTTTAAAAATGACAAACAGCAAGGGTCCTAGAACAGATCCCTGGGTCATTCCACTGGTGACCGACCTCCATGCAGAAAAAGACCCATCCACAACCACTCTCTGCCTTCTGCAGGCAAGCCAGTTCTGGATCCACAAGGCCAAACCCCGTGGAGCCCATGCCCTCTCAGCTTCTCAAGAAGTCCTGCATGGGGACCTTATCAAACGCCTTGCTGAAGTCCATGTAAACCACGTCTACCGCTCTTCCTTCGTCAATGTGTTCAGTCACATTCTCAAAGAACTCAACGAAGCTCGTAAGGCACGATCTGCCCCTGACAAAACCATGCTGACTATTTCTGATCATTCTAAACTTCTCCAAATGCTCATAAATCTTGTCACTCAGAAACCTCTCCATCGACTTACCAATCACTGAGGTCACACTCATCGGTCAGTAATTTCCGGGGCTATCCCTGTTTCCTTTCTTAAAAATAGGAACCACATCTGCAATCCTCCAATCCTCTGGAACCTCTCCCGTCTCCATCGACGATGCAAAGATCATCGCCAGGGGCTCTGCAATCTCTTCCCTCACCTCCCACGGTAACCTGGGGTACATCCCATCCGCTCCTGGTGACTTGTCTATCTTGATAGAGTTTAAAAGTTCTAACACATCCTTTTCCTTAACATCCACATAACACAATCATTTCAGACTGCCACAAACCTGTACTACAACCTCCCAGATCACTTTCCACCATGAATCCCGAGACAAAGTACTCATTAAGCACCTCTGCCATTTCTTCCGGTTCCACACAGACTCTTCCCCCTTCACCTTCTACAGGTCCTATCCCTTCTCTTCTCATTAGTGGGTAGAATATGTAGCGATATGGGGATAGGGCCTGGGTGGGATTGTGGTCGGTGCAGACGCAATGGGCTGAATGGCCTCTTCCTGCACTGTAGAGTTTCTACGTGTAGGTATAATCCCTGAATACTCAATGATTCCCAATGTGTCCTGGACTCCCCAGTTAGACTGCCTATTCCTGCTGCTGACCCACAGAACCTCTCGCAGCCCAGAGTTGAGTTCTTTCTGACCCAGATCAGATGCCTGACCCGCCACAACTACAACCATCTTCCCACGTGTCGGGTATGACTCCAACCAGTGGAGAGTTTGTCCCCTGATACCCACTGATTACAGTTTCACTGGGGTTCCTCGATACCACACTACAGCCTTGATGTCGGGGGCTGTCACTCTCATCCATGTTTGAACCAAACTGTAATTAAGTCAGGAACTGAGTAACCTTGCAGAAACCTAAGCTGGAAGTCACTGAGTAGGTTATACAAAGAACAAAAATAGCCCAGGAAACAGGCCCTTCGGCCCAACGAGCCCGCGCGCCATTTTAATATTACCAGTCCCCCCTCCACTCATCACCCTTATCTATGCTTATGGCATTCCACATTGAGAGAAACCAATTTAGGGACAATTTATTACCTCCAATCAGCCTAATAGCACATCTTTGGTGTGTGGGAGGAAATCAGAGCACCGGGAGAAAACCCACGCAAGCACGGTGAGAATGCGCACAGACACTGGCCCAAATCCAAGTGTCTGCACAGCAAACAGTGATAGTCACTGAGCTGTCATGTTGCCTAGTATCTGGTCCAGTTTAAGCGTACACTAACAACATTAAACACTCGGCTACTCTCGAACATCCAAAAGCAGCCCTTGTATGACCCATCGCGTGTACGCCCCTCGTTGGACAACAAGGCGGACCGACTTAAAACCTGCGAATTAAAAGAGAAAAACGTTATTCTCATCCCACATCCTTATACATTCCCAGGGACGTCCCAATACTAATGAACCTAATTTAAAACAATCTCCTCTATCCTCCCATCTCCAACCCACTCATGTGCTTCACCAAGTAACTGTTAAACATCTCCAGCGTGCCTGCCTCCACCACCTTGCTTGGCAGAGCATTCCATACCCCCACTACCTTCTGTGTGAAAAACCTCCCTCTAATATCCGTGTTATACCTCTCCCCCGTCACCCTAAGCCTGTGGCCCCTCTTACTGTGTGTCTCTAACACAGGAAATAGCTTCCCACTGTTTACTCTATCTATACCCTTCATAATCTTATATACCTCTATTAGATCCCCCCTCAGTCTCCGTCCTTCAAGGGAAAACAGCCCCAATTTGCTCAATCGTTCCTCATAACCCAGTCCTTCCATACCAGGCACCATCCTGGTAAACCTCCTCTGCACTCTCTCCAGTCTCCACGTCCTTCCGGTATGAAGGCGACCAGAACTGGATGCAGTACTCCAAATGCGGCCTAACCAACGTTCTATAAAACTGCAACATTAGACTCCAGCTCTTAGACTCTATCCCCCTTCCTATAAAGGCTAACATCACATAAGCTTTCTTCACAACCTTCTTCACTTGTACTGCCACCTTCAAAGACTTGTGCACTTGCACCCCCAGGTCCCGCTGCGTTTTTGTACTCTTTATGGGTTTATCCTTTATCATATTACTCCCCCCTACATTATTCTGGCCAAAATGCATCACGTCACATTTATCAGGATTAAACTCCATTTGCTATATATCTGCCCAATATCCCAGTATATCTAAATCCTGTTGTATTCCCAGACACTGCTTCTCACTGTCCACTGCTCAGTCAGAATTCCCACAACACCAGCTTAAAGTCCAACAGGTTTATTTGGGAGCAAAATCCACCAGCTTTCGGAAGGCTGCCCCTTCGTCAGTTGAGTGGGGAGTTCTGTTCACAAACAGGGCACATAAAGACACAAACTCAATTTACAAAATAATGGTTGGGATGCGAGTCTTTACCGGCAATCAAGTCTCAAAGGTACAGACAATGTGAGTGAAGAGAGGGTTAAGCAAAGGTTAAAGAGATGTGTATTGTCTCCAGACAGGACAGTGAGTGAGATTTTGCAAACCCAGGCAAGTCGTTCTGGGGCTTACACATAATGAACCCAAGATCTGAGTTCAGAGCGTCCTCATGTGTGCGGAACTTGACTATCAGTCTCTGCTCAGCGACTCTGCGCTGTTGTGTGCCGTGAAGGCCGCCTCGGAGAACGCTTACCCAAAGATCAGAGGCTGAATACCCGTGAAGTGTCCGCTAACAGGAAGGGAACAGTCTTTCCTGGTGATTGTCGAGTGATGTTCATTCATCCATTGTCGTAGCGTCTGCACGGTCTCCCCAATGTACCATGGCCTCGGGACATCCTTTCCTGCAGCGTATCAGGTAGACAACGTTGGCCGAGTTGCAAGAGGACGTACCGTGAACGGGGTGGATGGTGTTCTCACGTGAGATCCGTGTCGATGATCCGGCATGTCTTGCAGAGGTTGCTGTGGCAGGGTTGTGTGGTGTTGTGGTCACGCTTCTCCTGAAGGCTGGGTAGTTTGCTGCGGAGAATGGTCTGTTTGAGGTTGTGCGGTTGTTTGAAGGCAAGAAGTGGGGGTGTGGGGGCGGCCCTGGCGAGATGTTCATCTCCATCGATGACATGTTGAAGAGTCCGGAGAAGATGTGATTGCTGAATGGGTGCTGCCTGATAGAACTGTTGAGGACCCCTTTCCATCACTTCACTGCTGATCGAGAGTAGGCTGATTGGGTGGTAATTGGCCAGGTTGGATCTGCTTTTTGTGTGTCGGACATAGCTGAGCAATTTTCCACATTGTTGGGTAGATGCCTGTGTAGTCATTGTGCTGGAAGTGTTGACTAGGGGAGCGGCACGTTCTGGAGCACAAGTCTTCAATACTATTTCCAGAACGTTATCAGTGCCCATTGCCCTCGCAGTGTCTGGGGGAGGGATATGAGGGACCTCAATGGTGCATTCTGGCAGAAGTCGGACCAGCGACATTGACCAAGAATTGGGGAGCGGAAGATCACCTTCAGTGATAAACAAGAGTTGGAGAATCCCAGATAAACAGCTGAGGGATCTCACTGGTGCGATGCAGCTGAGTGAGTGGTGAGCAGGGCACTCAGATCCTTTATGCAAGCTCGAGTTCTCAGCATCACCGCACGCTGCCCTCGAAGTGACCGTGGGGCTGATGAGACGGTGGCGCATCTCCTTGTGGAACGTGTCTTTGCAAAGAAGGCCTGGAGTGAGATGCAGTGGGGTATTTGTCGAGGTTCGTCCCGAGCAGCTCGGTGACGCAGGACTCTGTGCTCTACGGGCTGTTTCCGAGGACGCGCAAACAGAGAAAACATCAACTGCTGCTGGAAGGTTCATCAACTCGGTGAAGGACACACTTTGGTCCGCCCGAAACTTGATCTTCCAGCTGAAAGAACTGTCCTCAACCGAGTGTTGCAGACTGGCGCATTCCAAGATCCAGGACTACGTGCTGAGGGACGGCCGCTGCAAAGGCACAATGGGGAAAGGCCACACTGTAAGGCCTGTTAATGGAGGCAGACCGAGGGCCTGGGAACTACAGAACACTCTCAACCTGTGTAACTGTGTGCCAATCTGAGCAATAACCGCACACAGAAATTTTTGAGGCATGGATATAGCTTTAAGTTTTGCAATGTAATGACTGTAATCTGTACAGAACTGTAAAAAAAGTTTTAGTTCTGCACTGTATGCAATTCAGACATGGAGATTTGCAATGGTTTATTTGAGATTTTTATGCATAAAGTATCCTTTTGAAAATAAAACAACGAAAGGGCAGTGACGTGCTCCTACTGCCGGAGGTTGTTCATTAGGGAGCAATCTCCTCTCCCTGACAATGTTGTCTGGGGGAAGTGTGTCCAGTTGCAGTTCCTCACAAGCCGCAGCGTTTGGATAGAACAGCAGGTGGATGGACTGCGGAGTGGAGGCAAAGAGTGTGATGGACTTTATAGCGAGGGGGATAGAATATAAAAGCAGGGAGGTCTTGCTGCAATTGTACAGGGCACTGGTGAGGCCGCAGCTGGAGTACTGTGTGCAGTTTTGGTCACCGCTCTTGCAGAAGGATATTCTGGAGGGACTGCAGAGGAGGTTCACTAGGCTGATACCGGAGATGAGGGAGTTGGACTATGAAGAGAGACTAAATAGACTGGGTCTGTACTCGTTGGAGTTTGGAAGGATGAGGGGGGATCTTCTAGAGACCTATAAGATAATGAAGGGGATGGATAGGGTAGAGGTAGAGAGATTCATCCCGCTTAGAAAGGATAGCAGGACTCGAGGGCACAGCCTCAAGATAAGGGGGGGGTGCAGTTTAGATCGGAGTGGAGGAGGAACTTCATCACTCAAAGGGTGGTGAATCTCTGGAATTCTCTGCCCATTGAAGTGGTGGCGGCTACCTCACTAAATACATTTAAGTCACGGGTATGTAGGTTTCTGACAGACAAGGGAATTAAGGGTTCTGGGGAGAAACGGGAAGGTGGAACTGATCCACTTCAGATCAGCCATGATCTTGTTGAATGGCGGGGCAGGCTCGAAGAACTAGATGGCCCACTCCTGCTGGTATTTCTTATGTTCTTATGTTCACTCATAAGAACATTAGAAATTGGAGCAGGGGACTCGTGATTAACTGTAATGACTTGTAATTCAGCCTGCCTTACACTGCACTGTCTGTATTTATCCGTCAACACTCTTGATTAGCTGTGTGTCGGGCTACCGTTACTCCACCCATATATTCTGTGCCTGCTCGCCTCTCTCCTGACCAAGGAGGAGCACTGTGAAAGCTCATGATTTCCAATTAACCTGTTGACTATAACCTGGTGTGGTGTGACTTCTCATCCTGTCCACCCCCAGTCCATCCCTGGCAGCTCCCAATCTCAGGAAGGGTGGAGGAGAGCGGATGAGGACCCCCTCCTTTTCCCCACACCCGAGTTGGTAACTAAGGAATACTCCATTCAATAGGGCAGTGACATTCAGAAAAATGTTGGAGCCGGGGACTGATAAATCTCTTGGGCCAAATTCATTTCAAGCAAGTTTCTTAGAGGAAGGGCTTCGTGAAATATTTACTGGGTTCTTTTTAATTTGACAACATTCCTGAGTTCGGGGAAAGCGCCTTCAGATGGAAAATAGCAAAAGCACCTCTTACATTGTAAATTGGAGTGGAAACAGAAAGCAAAAAAATCACGGAACACTTATCTTCAAATCCGTCACAGGGAAAATGCTGGGAGCTATTATTAAATAAGTAACACAGTAAGGAGTCTCACAACACCAGGTTTAAGTCCAACAGGTTTATTTGGAATCACGAGCTTTCGAAGCGCTGCTCCTTTATCAGTGGTGCGGAGAGGTGAGTTTATAAACATGGTGTAAAGAAGTAAAGTCACAATTACAAAATAATGGTTCAAATGCGAGTCTTTTCAGGTAATCGTATTTTTCAGGGACAGACTCGCACTGTCTGTCTTCATGTCCATTGGAACTAAATTGGATCTTTAAGTGCAAGTTTAATTTGTTTCTCTGCTGTTGGGTGTTAAGGAGACGAGAGTTTGAGTTTCCCTCTAAAGGAAGCCGACAATTTAATGAGAGATTGATGATTTAAAAGTTAAAACAGTGTTGAAAAACCCCACTGTTCCCCTTTGCAATGTATATACATCACACCCACAACTGGGGACAGGTTTCCATTTTTTTTGTGGTTAGAAAAAGTGTGCGGGTGGAACCGGTGAAGCGAACCCTGTTTGTTGAGTGACTGTAAGTGATTGAAGTCCCCTTGGGGCCCGACTGAGTCACTGGAGGGTTTCCCTCGTACACTAATAAGAGATTCCCCATCAGTGAGCTATCATGACAAGTCAGTCGGAGCATCATTTTCAGAACAGAGAGACGGGAGCAACTGCTGCAGGCAGAGAGAGTGGGAGAGAGTGACAGAGACAGAGAGAGAGAGACAGAGACAGATAGATAGATAGAGAGAGAGAGAGAGACAGAGAGACTCTGAGGACAATGGACTGGAATATTACAAACATGGATCAGAATCTGGGAACAATGGACTGGAATGTTACAAACATGGATCAGAATCTGGGAACAATGGACTGGAATGTTACAAACATGGATCAGAATCTGGGAACAATGGACTGGAATGTTCCAATAATGGATCAGAATCTGGGAACAATGGACTGGAACGTTACAAACATGGATAAGAATTTCTACTGGGCGTTATTCAAACTTTCCTTCCTTTACAATCATCTATTATTAAAACAGAGGATAGTGTGCGTACTCCACATTATCCAAGGAGGTTATTATCCTTTCCTCGCTATAGTGGGCATCCCTGGTAAGTGTTTCTATCTGAACATTAATTCTATAAACCAGATTGAGATGTGTGATTTTTTTTCCCCTTGTTTGAATTGAGTGAAGTGTGACGCCATCGGTTTTCGGTACCCTCTCGCGCACTCTGTCACAGAAATCGCTGAATCCACGTTCCAATCTCTACATGACTGAAGGCTGGGTCTAAACCTCCAAGAAAAACTTTGATCCTGAACTGATATAGAATCGTAAGAATATAAAAACCAGGAACGGGAGTGGGCCATTTGTCCCCTCAAGCTTGCTCCACCCTTCAATAAGATCATGACTTCTTTTCGTGGACACAGTCTCACTTACCCACCAGATCACTATAATTGCTTCACTGTTCAAAAATCTATCCTTGCCTTAACAACATTCAATGAGACAGTCTCAACTGCTTCACTGGGCAGGAAACTCCACAATTCGGCAGTCTTTTGGTGAACAGGTTTCACCTCAACTCAGTCCTAAAAAATGTCCCCCTTATTTTGAAACCAATGCCCCCTAGTTCTTGTTTCCCCGTCTCCCTGTTTCTATCTAATCTATCCTCTTCATATTTTCATATGTTTATAAACCACCCTTCCCCTCACCCTTCTAATTTCCAATCAGGATAGTCCCTGCCTACTCAGCTTCTCCGTGTAAGCCGAACCTCTCAACTCCGGAATCAGCCGACTGAATCTCCTCCCTTCCAGTGCTGGTACATCCTTCCTCAAAGAATGTGAACACAAGTGTGCACCCTGTGCCAGGTGTGGCCACACTAGCACCGTATACAAATGCAAAATAACATCCCTGTTTTTAAGCTCCATCTCCCTGGCAATGAAGGATAAAATTCAAATTGTCTTCTAAATTACCTACTGCACCTACAAACCAATGTTTTGTGATTATGTTCATGGCTCCCGGGCCCCTCAGCACAGCAGCATTGTGTATTTTTTTTACCATTTAAACAACAGTCCGTTTTGCTGTTATTCCTGCCAAAATTGATCCATCCAATTTACCAACATTGTGCTCCATCTACCAGAGATATTTGCCCACAAACTGAAACGATCTTTAGGTTCTGAAGATGTTTAGTGTCCCTCTGTACTCGTTGCTCTATCACTCATCAAGTGACTCAAAATCCTCTCCATCTCCAATCCTACATTTTACCCCACTCACAACATCAACAGCACCCAGTCGTACTGAAGCCAATCTGCTGTCCCAACACTTGCCACTTCCTTTGCCCAATCCAGGCTGGATTTAAACAATAACACTCTGGCAATGACGGAATTCAGGGATCCTCACCGCCGTCACTTCAGCCAGATTATCCAGCCGACCTCCATTACGGCACGGTGGGGCGTGACGGTGAGACGGCCGCATCCCAGCGCCGAGGATCCGGTTTCGTTTCCCCGGCTCGAGTCACTGTCTGTCAGCACCTAATCGCCGTGTCTGCCTGGCTTTCCTCCCACAATCCGAAATAAGTGCTGCTCAGGTGAATTGGCTGTGCTAACTTGTTCCTCAGCGTACACAAACAGGCGCCCAGCTTATGGCGCTGAGGGGACTTTCACAGTAACCTCACTGCAGTGTTACTGTGAGCCTACTTGTGACACTAATACATAAACTTTAAAACTTTGCTGTTGTACAGATAGGATTTGAATTTATCATTTATGCACCGAAATCCATTACAGTGCCATCCCTCCAAACTGTCACCTTCTCAACTGCATTTCAATTCTCCTGTAAATATTTATTAAGCCGAGTCATTTTGTTTCCGCGCTTGCTTCAGAGAGTGAATTTATTTCCTTCTCTGTCTCTCTCCGTGGCTCTGAGTGCAATCTCCATTGATAGAGGCGCTGCGGAACCCTGGATCTATATAATGGTGAGAACCACCCTGCTGAGTAATTCCTGTCCCCGTGCTGACGTTGGGTCCTCCCTGAATGTACCGTGCAGACTCTGAAGTCAGTCAGACTAATTCTGACAGCATCTGACAGAAATGGCGGAGGTGCTTAATGAGTACTTTGCCTCAGTATTCACAGTGGAAGCTGATTTGGGAGATCTTGCTATGGACTTGCAGCAGGTGGAAAATATTGAGTACGTGGACATTAAGGAGGAGGATGTGTTAGAACTTTTGAATTCTATCAAGGTAGATAAGTCGCCGGGACCAGATGGGATGTACCCCAGGATACTGTGGGAGGCCAGGGAAGTGATTGCAGAGCCCTTGGCGATGATCTTTGCGTCGTCAATGGAGACGGGAGAGGTTCCGGAAGATTGGAGGATTGCGGATGTAGTCCCTATTTTCAAGAAAGGGAACAGAGATAGCCCGGGAAATTACCGCCCGGTGAGTCTGACCTCAGTGGTTGGTAAGCTGATGGAGAGGCTTCTGAGGGACAAGATTTACGAGCATTTGGAGAGGTTTGACATGATCAGGAATAGTCAGCATGGATTTGTCAAGGGCAGGTCGTGCCTTACGAGCCTAGTTGAGTTCTTCGATAATGTGACTGAACACATTGACGAAGGAAGTGCCGTGGACGTAGTGTACATGGACTTCAGCAAGGCTTTTGATAAGGTCCCCCATGCAAGACTTCTTGAGAAGGTGAGAGGGCATGGGATCCAAGGGCCTTTGGCCTTGTGGATCCAGAACAGGCTTGCCTGCAGAAGGCAGAGAGTGGTTGTGGATGGGTCCTTTTCGGAATGGAGGTCAGTCACCAGTGGGGTGCCCCAGGGATCTGTTCTGGGACCCTTGTTGTTTGTCATTTTCATAAATGACCTGGATGAGGAAGTGGAGGGATGGGTTAGCAAGTTTGCTGATGACACGAAGGTCGGCGGTGTTGTGGATGGTCTGGAAGGATGTCAAAAGTTGCAGCACGACATAGATAGGATGCAGGAATGGGCGGAGAAGTGGCAGATGGACTTCAACGCGGATAAATGTGTAGTAGTCCATTTCGGCAGAACCAACGGGATGAACGAGTACACTATTAAGGGCAGGGGTCTTAGTAGCGTTGAAGAGCAGAAGGATCTCGGGGTCCGGGTTCACAGGACTCTTAAATCGGCCTCGCAGGTGGAGGAGGTGGTCAAGAAGGCGTATGATGTACTGGCCTTCATTAATCGAGGGATTGAGTTTAGGAGTCGGGAGGTAATGCTGCAACTTTACAGGACCCTCGTCAGGCCTCATTTGGAGTACTGTGCGCAGTTCTGGTCGCCTCACTATAGGAAAGACGTAGAAGCTATTGAAAGGGTGCAGAGGAGATTTACAAGGATGTTGCCTGGACTGGGAGGCATGCCTTATGAAGATAGGTTGAGGGAGCTGGGACTCTTTTCCCTGGAGAGGCGAAGGTTGAGAGGCGACCTGATAGAAGTTTATAAAATGTTGAGGGGAATAGATAGGGTGGACTCTCAGAGGCTATTTCCCCGGGTTGAAATGGTCGCTACGAGAGGACACAGATTTAAGGTGCAGGGAGGGAAGTACAGAGGTGATGTTAGGGGTAGGTTTTTCACTCAGAGGGTAGTGAGTGATTGGAATCGGCTGCCGTCGTCGGTGGTGGAGGCGAACTCGCTGGGGTCTTTTAAAATACTTCTGGATGAGTATATGGGGTTTAATGGGATTGGGGGTTATAGATAGGTCTATAGATTGGTGGGGTTGATGCGATCGGCGCAACTCGAGGGCCGAAGGGCCTGTTTGTGCTGTAATGTTCTATGTTCTATGTTCTATCAGCAGATGGCTTGGGCCCTTCATTTGCCCAAGTACAGGTCAGATCGATCTCACTCATTCACAGCTACCGCAGTCGCAGGACATTGTACATCCCGTCAAAGATAAAAAAAAACAATTAAAAGTGTTTGAAATCTGAATAATGCAAGGATGGAGGCTGCTTTCCCCATCGAGTCACTGGTCCATATTTTCAAAGAGATATCCTGAGGTGATACTGTGCCTTTAAGAATTATATTTTGTATCGTGTTTCTTGTTTAAAACTCAGCTCAATTTTTATAAATTACCAATTTCTCTGGGCAATTTCTCTGGGCAGCTGAGATTTTGAGACTGCAAGACAGTGTCTGAGATTAGCTAAATATGTGCACATTTACATGGTATTAATGCATTTGTATTTACTTTGGTTCCCTTTGGGGTGAGAGTACAATTTTGGTTAGGTTGATTGACAGAGAAAAGACCGTGTTCTATTGGGAGGGAATTATCCTGCAGGAATAAGCAGTTTTTTTTAAAGTCATTTTCTCCCGGTTCCTGAGAGAAGTAAGACTTGTCTCTGTCTCTCACCTTCTCCAGAAAGTGACAAGGCGTAGACAAAGGTCATAGATACAGGAGGGCACTCAGTGTTAAAATGGGCGGTGCGGGCTCATTGGGCCGATGGACTGTTTCCCCTGCTGTGTTGTTCTTTGTTCTTATTTAGTCATTGTTCAAATGTTAAATGTTAAGCTAATTCATTTGATATAGTCATAACTGTGTTGCTAAATACATTTTGCATTGATAAAATGTGCCTAGTTTTTCTGTAGAGTCTTGCCTGGTGTGAAACAACATATCCTCACATTAATACTAAAAATTGGAAATCGCTGACGTCTAGTCTAAGTTTATAATACACTTCAGGGTTTCTCATCCATATCCAAACAACACCATGTTTCTTCACATTCACAACACTCCGCTGTTTTGTAGGGCTGAAGTTCCCATTTTGAATTGTATTGTTTAACCTCCTTCCATTGTGTTTCCAAGCTGTGGAACTGAATTCTATCCCTCCTCCACGTAACGACTAGTCGGGAAATTTCTTCACCTTTCTCCCTGCTGTGTATTTTCTCCCCTCGATCATCCATTCGATTATACTACCCCAGCTCTCCGCCACTAACATTGAATGTTGAGATTCCCGATGCTATTGCTCCATCAATTCCTTTGGGACAAACTGTGGGGTGAGTGAGAATGGAATGAGCTGTTCTGTGGTTGAGCATTTTGTCACAGATTGTGATGTTTAGAATGAAATCCTATTGGGACACAGAGTGAAAGGAGGGAATGGAGGATGATGCTAAATATCGCAATCGACATTTTCAATGATCCCCTTCATTGGTCATCCACTCCTTCATTCCACCCAATTACAGATGTTGCCATTGCATTCAGAATACAATCGCTGCAGTGCAGGAGGCCGCCATTTGGTCCGTCGAGTCTCACTGACAAATATCCCACTTTGTCCTGTTCACACATAACCCCACATCTTTACTCCACTAATCCTTCGAGCCGACACAGCTTGGGACACTGCGGCACAGTTTAGCACGGCCAATGGACACAGCTTTGGAGTGTGGGAGGAAAACAGAGCACCCCGAAGAAACTTACACAGACATCAAGAAGGCGAATGGAATGTTGGCCTTTACAGTGAGGGGGATAGAATATAAAAGCAAGGAGGTCTTGCTGCAACTGTACAGGGTACTGGTGAGGCCGCAACTGGAGTACTGTGTGTAGTTTTGGTCGCCGCATTTACGGAAGGATATATCGACCTTGGAGGGAATGCAGAGAAGGTTCACTGGGTTGATACCGGAGATGGGAGAGATTGAATAGACTGGGTCTGTACTCGTTGGAGTTTAGAAGGCTGAGAGGGGATCTTGTACAGACGTATAATAATGAAAGGGATGGATAGGGTAGAGGTAGAGAGATTCTTCCCGCTTAGAAAGGATAGCAGGACTAGAGGGCACAGCCTCAAACTAAGGGCAGGGGGGGAGGGGGGCAGTTTAGATCGAAGTTGAGGAGGAACTTCTCCACTCAGAGGGTAGTGAATCTCTGGAATTCTCTGCCCGTTGAAGTGGTGGAGGCTACCTCACTAAATATATTTAAGTCACGGGTAGATAGGTTTCTGATAGACAGGGGAATTAAGGGTTATGGGGAGAAAGCGGGAAAGTGGAACTGATCCACTACCAAATCAGCCATGATCTTATTGAATGGCGGGGCAGGCTCGAAGGGCTAGATGGCCCACTCCTGCTCCTATTTCTTATGTTCTTACAGCACAGGCAGGTGTGGGGGGGGGGGGGGACTTTCAACCTCCGTACAGACAGTTATCAAGCCAGGAATCGAACCCAGCTCTCCGGATCTGTGAGGCAGCAGTGCTAACTGTACCAGCGCACTGCCCGTTTATTACACAATAATTTGTTCAATTTAAGACTGAAAGAGTGATAGTGTTTGTGCTGGCGCGAAGAGAGGTAAATTGGCAGCTTTGAACTGTGCATTGTAACATTGAAGTATTGATTTAATAAAATATCCCCAGATGGTCAACAGTGTTGCGCCTGGAGTGAAACATCATATCCTCAGATTAACACATTTAACCATTTCCAGGGACATCATATTCCCGGGAAAACCATTCCGAAGCATCACGTCACACATTTAAAAATTCCAATTAGTCATTGATCGATTGGATAACTTGACCATCAGCCTAAAGCATATGTTTCTTGCTTCTGTCCTGTCTCACAGCTAACTGTCTGACCATTGCGATCCTCTCGCGGGGAAGGTGTGGCCTCTCCAAATGTGTAACTCGCTACCTGGTGGCGATGTCCACAGCCGATCTACTGGTTGTTGTCCTTGACGTTGTACTGAGACACATTCCCATTGTTTACCGGGAAACCTTTATCTTCCTTCAGTATTCGATCCCCATCTGTAACATCCACGCCGTCCTGCTTTATGCAGCCACTGACTGTTCTGTCTGGTTCACCGTCGCCTTCACCTTCGACCGATCCGTTGCTATTGGCTGCCAGAAGCTGAAAAGCAAAATCTGCACCGAGAGAACGGCAGCCGTGGTTCTGGGAACGGTGACGGTGCTCAGCGGCTTAAAGAACACCTTCTGGTACTTTATGCTGCAAAGTTACTACTGGCTAATGAACAACCCGTGGTTTTGTTCTTTAAATGTAATGGTTCAGCAGTCTCCAATCTGGGCCGCAATCGAGTTCGCTCATCACATCCTGACGCCGTGCGTCCCATTTCTCCTGGTTCTGCTGCTCAATGTTTTAACCGTCAGGCACATTCTAGTGAGCAGCAGATCCCGGAGGAGACTCCGCACTCAATGCAGTGGGCAAAGTCCCAAAGACCCCGAGATGGAGAGTCGAAGGAAATCCATTATTTTACTGTTTGTTATCTCGGCCAATTTTATCCTGTTATGGTCCGTCATTATGGTGTATTCTATAAACTGGCGGATGTTACAAGCTGGATTTGGAGCGATATTACTGGATGAGATTGGTCAGGAGTTGGGCTTCATGATGCAGCTATTGAGCTGCTGCACAAACACTTGCATTTATGCCGTGACCCAGACAAAATTCAGGAAGAATCTGATGTACGTACTGAGATATCCCATCAGTCCAATTTTCCAATTTTTAAAATGTCACAGGCACTGCTCATCTCCAACAGCTGAGAATCTACACATCACCCCATGACTTTGAGTTGTATTTCTATCAGTGAATATCACATGTTCAACAGTCAGGTGGTAACCATTTATCCGAAACTCAAAGGAACTATCCATACAAAATCCATATAAAATACTACGGCTATATAAGCGTATCAGAGACCAGTAATCCTGCAGCAAGTAACACACCACCAGGCTCCTTCAAGACCCCACATGATCTACACAAGACAAGAGTTTGATGTTATACCCCGCACTTGCCAGGATGGACCCAGTTCCATCAACCCTCAAGATGTATGACACAATCTGCCATTGAAATCCCTTCCACATACATTCATTTTCTCCAGCGCTGGTGCACAGTTGCAGCAGTACCAGGTACTCCCAAAAAGATTTTTTTGTACACGCAGGGACTACCAATTCCACGACCACTAATATCCGGAATAGCGTGCACAGCAGATAACTGGGAACGCCACAATTAGGAGGACCACATCTCAGTCTTTCACTATCTTGACTTGGCAATATATCCTCCGTAGCTTCACTTTCGCTTGGTAAAATCCTGGAACTCCCTCCTTAACAGCACTGTGGGTGTAACTACACCTCAGGAAAGCATCACTTCAAGATAAGCGGCAAAACCAAATCACATGAATGATTTTTTAAATAAAATGTATTCTCGACAAGCTCCCAACACTTTATGGCTACGTTTTGCATTTTGTTGGGGGGAGAGTGGGGGGGTCTCTGCATTAATGGGACTGAAAGATTGGGTCTGATCCCATTAGCTTCTGAATATGGAATGTAACTTTTTTGTATAACATCCTTGTCCCTTCAGGGAGTAAAGTTTCATGGAGACCGAATTGTCTTTTAACAGCAAAACTTGCCAAAAGACTGTCAGAGTCCACAGTCCGGGCAGTGCTGGCTGGACTGCATTTATTGCCCATCCCTACCTGCCCTTCGATTACATTTGAGAGTCATAGAGGTTGACAGCATGGAAACAGGCCCTTCGCCCAATCTGTCCATGCTGCCCATTTTAAAACCCCTAATCTAGTCTCAATTGCCTGCATTTGGCCCATATCTCTCTATACCCATCGCATCCATGTAACTATCTAGATGCTTTTTAAAAGACAAAATTGTACCAGCCTCTACTACTACCTCTGGCAGCTCGCTCCAGAAACTAATGACCCTCTGTGTGAAACAAATTGCCCCTCTGGGCACTTTTGTATCTCTCCCCTCTCACCTTAAACTTATGCCCTCTCGTTTTAGACTCCCCTACCTTTGGGAAAAGATATTGACTATCTCGCTGATCTGTGCCTCTAATTATTTTATAGACCTCTATAAGATCACCCCTCAGCCTCCTACACTCCAGTGAAAAATGTCCCAGTCTATCCAGCCTCTCCTTATAACTCAATCCATCAAGTCCCGGTAGCATCTTAATAAATCTTTTCTGCACTCTTTCTAGTTTAATAGTATCCCTTCTATAAAAGGGTGACCAGAACTAAACACAGTATTCCAAGTGTGGCCTTACCAATTTCTTGTACAACTTCAACAAGACATCCCAACCCCTGTATTCAATGTTCTGACCGATGAAATCAAACATGCCAAATGCCTTCTTCACCACTCTGTCCACTTTCAAGGAGCTATGAACCTGTACCCCTCGATCTCTTTTTTCTGTAACTCTCCCCAACACCGTACCATGAACTGAGTAAGTCCTGCCCTGGTTCAATCTACCAAAATGCATCACCTCGCATTTGTCTAAATTAAACTCCGTCTGCCATTTGACAGCTCACTGGCCAATTGATCAAGATCCTGCCGCAATTGAAGATAACTTTCTTCACGTCCACTATACCACCAATCTTTTTCTCATCTGCAAACTTAATAACCGTGCCTCCTATATTCTCATCCAAATCATTAATTTAACTAACAAATAACTGTGGACCCAGCACTGATCCCTGAGGCACAGCACTGGACATAGGCCTCCAGTTTAAAAAAAATCTCTACAACCACCTCTGATTTCTATCAAGAAGCCAATTTAGATACCTCACCATGGATCCCGTGAGATTTAACTTTATGCAACAACCTACCATGTGGTACTTTGTCAAAGGCCTTGCTGAAGTCCATGCAGACAAAGTCAACTGCACTGCCCCCATCTACCTTCTTGGTTACACCTTCAAAAAACTAAATCAAATTTGTGAGACATGATTTTCCACTCACAAAGCCATGCTGACTGTCTGCGTCTCTAAATGCCTGTAGATCTGGTCTCTCAAAATACCTTCCAACTATTTACCCACCACAGATGTGTGGCTCACAGGTCTGTAGTTCCCAGGTGTTTCCCTGCAGCCCTTTTTAAACAAAGGCACAACTCTCCAATCTTCAGGCACCTCACCCGTGACTATTGATGATTCAAGAATCTCTGCTAAGGGACCCACAATTTCCTCCCTGGCCTCCCACAATGTCCTGGAATAAAGTTCATCAGGTCCCTGGGATTTATCTAACTAAATGCACTTTAAGACTTCCAGCACCACCTTCTCTGTAACATGTATACTCCTCAAGACATCACTATTTATTTCTCCAACTTCCTGAACATCCATGCTCTTCTCAACAGAAAACACTGATGAGAAATATTCAGTAAAAAGTCTGACAACACCAGGTTTTAGTCCAATTGATTTATTTGATAATAGAGTCTATTATCAAATAAGTCTAAAACCTGCTGTTGTCAGACTTTTTACTGTGTTTACCCCAGTCCAACGCCGGCATACTCACATCATGAGAAATATTCATTCAGGACCTCACAGTCTCTTGTGGATCTGCACAAAGGCATAGATGACCTTGTTGATCCTTAAGAGGCCCTACTCTCTCCCTTGTTACCCTTTTGTCCTTTGTGTAGGTACAGACCACCGAGCAGAGACACACAGGTTAAGTATATTCTCCCCAACAGAGACACACAGGTAAGCTTAGAACGCCCCAGCAGACAGACGCAGTTCAGTACAGACCACCCCAGCAGAGACACACATGTAAGTATAGACCCCAACAGAGGAGACGCACAGCTAAGTTTAGACCCCACAAGCTGAGACACATATGCAAGTATGGACAGCCCAGCAGAGATACATCGCTAAGTATAGATCTTACCCAGTGGAGACACACATATAAGATCTGACCTCAACAGAGTCTCACAATGAAGTATAGACCCCACAGCAGACACAGGCAGGTAAGTAAAGATACCCCAAGAGACACACAATTAAGTATAGATCAAGCAGCAGAGACACACAGTTAAGTATAGATCAAGCAGCAGAGACACACAGGTAAGTTTAGAACGCCCCAGTAGAGACACATAGTTCAGTACATCCCAGTGCCCCCACTCATTCCCTCTGAACGCACTCTTTATTCTATTTGTTCCCAGGAAATAAGGATTTCATTGGGAATGTTCCCTGGATTCAGTAACCTGAGGTTGGAGATCCTGCTGGGACTGACGATGATCTCTCAGTGGATTTTTCACTCGATGGGTCGCTGTCTGACCGGCTTGGAGATGTTTGTGGATCTGAGATAATTTCGGGCAAATGGGGAGAGAGCAGATTGAAGTTAAACAGAACACATCACCGTGTGGTTTCTAGATTCTCAACAATATCACACGGTGAGATTGGAATCCCTTCCCTCACCCCTGAGTGACACAAACCCCTTTCCCTTCATCCCCATCACTGGATCACAGCTCCCCGATTCTCTGAAACCCCTTCCCCTTGATTGCAGACACTCAATCTCCTCAAACAGGAATCTCCATCTCACTCAAGCCCTCCATTTCCCCATCACTCACTCACTCCCTCACTTTCCATCAGTAAATCCCTATTTCAGTCTCTGGGATTGCTGTGCCCTTGGGTCACGTTGAGGGAAGTGTTTGTGTTGATTCTTCCTCACAGTGCTGCCTACCTGAGGTTGGAGTTCGGTCTGGGACAGAGGATGACTGGTCGCCGGATTGTCCACTCGATTCTTCCTCGTGGGTGGGAGATGGGATTGTTCCTGAATCCAGAAAAGGTGAAAGAATATCACGTCTGTGAACTTTGGGGAACAACAGAACCAACCATCAAACTGAATTTACGGTGGAGTCACTGCAGGGAAGGCAGTGGTGCGGTGGGATTGTCAATGGACTAGTTATCCAGAATCCCAGCGGAATCCTCTGGGGACCCGGGTTCGAATCCCAGACCGTGAAATGTGAATTCAATAAAAAAACGAGAATTACAAGTCTGATGATGAACACGGTCGATTGTCGTAAAAACCCATTCAGTTCACGAACGCCCATTGAGGGAAAAGGAAATCTGCTGTCCTTACCCAGCCTGGCCGAGTTGTGATTCCAAAAACACAGCAATGTGGGTCACTCACAAACACCCGTCTGAAACGGAGGGCAGTGAGGGATGGGAAATCCCTCTCCCTTCACTCACTACATCCCACTCACTCTCAACTCAGTGATAATGTCCCTCTCCCCTCACTCACTAAATGCTGTTGCCCTCAGTCACTACATCCCTCTCCCCTCTCAGTGTATCCCACTCCCCCCACTCACTAAATGCTACCACTTGCCTCAGTCACTACATCCCATTTTCCTCTGTCCCTGCAGCCCACTCCCCTCACCCACTTCATTCCACACCCTTACCCGTGACTCACTACATCACAGCCCCCTCAGTCACTACATCCGTGCTCCCTCAGTCACTCTCTTGCTCCCCATCAGTGTGAGTTGGAGGGATGTACACAGTGAGCTGTGATTGGTTCTGAGTGAGTGCAGAGCTGGTTTTGAAGTACTGAACCTGATACCTGAGGTTGGGGACACACCGACACTCGAGGAAACTTCCTTGTCCGCCTGTCGCGTGAATCCTTCCAGACCTCCCTGAACCTGGGCCGTTTTTGGATCTACAATGAATAGAGAATGAGGTAATTCCGTATTGAAAGGTCTTTCCATTCAGTGTCCCTGTGCCGGGCAGTGGGACACCTGGAACATCTCTATCACAGCCTTTAACAATCCACTGGCAGTGGTGACTTATGCCTTGGCGCTGGGCTACGATTGAACTAACTCTAGTCTCTGGGGTGAGGACTGGGGATGGGGGTGTGACAGAGATTGCAAACAGCACCAGCAGCCAACAATCACCGGGGACCGAGGGGTCGTGGGAGAGGGGGTGGGGGCAGGACCAACACTCTGCTCCCTGAATCTCCCTCACTCCTCCTTCCCAAGAGACAGAGGTAACACAAGGGCCACCTCACCCCAGACTCGGAGAATGGGAATCCTGCCGGCGGGATCGCATTGTCCAATTTTCCTCGCTCACTTGCCGAGGATACTTTCAATTATACATGTAGGTATGACCCCTAAGAGTGAACCCCAAGAGACACACAGGTAAGTATAGACCCCCCCAGCAGGCACACACAGATAAGTATAGATCCTCCAGCAGAGATACACAGATAAGTATAGATCCCCCAGCAGAGACACGCAGCTAAGTGTAGATCCCCCACCAGAGACACACAGGTAAGTATAGATCCCCCAGCAGGCACACAGGTAAGTATAGACCCCCCCAGCAGAGACACACAAATAAGTATAGATCCCCCAGCAGGCACACATAGTTAAGTATAGATCCCCCAGCAGAGACACACAGGTAAGTATAGATCCCCCAAAAGAGACACACAGGTAAGTATAGATCCCCCAGCACAGACACGCAGCTAAGTGTAGATCCCCCAGCAGAGACACACAGGTAAGTATAGATCCCCCAGCAGGCACACACAGTTAAGTATAGATCCCCCAGCAGAGACACACAGGTAAGTATAGATCCCCCCAGCAGGCACACACAGTTAAGTACAGATCCCCCAGCAGAGACACACAGTTAAGTATAGATCCCCCAGCAGAGACACACAGATAAGTATAGATCCACCAGCAGGGAAACACATGTAAGTATAGATCCCCCAGCAGAGACACACAGGTAAGTATAGATCCCCCAGCAGGCACACACAGGTGAGTATAGATCCCCCAGCAGGGACACACAGGTAAGTATAGATCCCCCATCAGAGACACACAGGTAAGTATAGATCCCCCAGCACGCACACACAGGTGAGTATAGATCCCCCAGCAGGGACACACAGGTAAGTATAGATCCCCCAGCAGGCACACAGGTAAGTACAGACTCCCCAGCAGAGACACACAGGTAAATATAGACACCCGAGCAGAGACACACAGGTAAGTATAGACCCCCCCAGCAGAGACACACAAATAAGTATAGATCCCCCAGCAGGCACACATAGTTAAATATAGATCCCCCAGCAGAGACACACAGGTAAGTATAGATCCCCCAGCAGGGACACACAGGTGTATAGACCCCCCCAGCAGAGACACACAGATAAGTATAGATCCCACAGCAGGCACACACAGTTAAGTATAGATCCCCCAGCAGAGACACACAGGTAAGTATAGATCCCCCAGCAGAGACACACAGGTAAGTATAGATCCCCCAGCAGAGACACGCAGCTAAGTGTAGATCCCCCAGCAGAGACACACAGGTAAGTATAGATCCCCCAGCAGGCACACACAGTTAAGTATAGATCCCCCAGCAGAGACACACAGGTAAGTATAGATCCCCCCAGCAGGCACACACAGTTAAGTATAGATCCCCCAGCAGAGACACACAGTTAAGTATAGATCCCCCAGCAGAGACACACAGATAAGTATAGATCCCCCAGCAGGGAAACACAGGTAAGTATAGATCCCCCAGCAGAGACACACAGGTAAGTATAGATCCCCCAGCAGGCACACACAGGTGAGTATAGATCCCCCAGCAGGGACACACAGGTAAGTATAGATCCCCCATCAGAGACACACAGGTAAGTATAGATCCCCCAGCAGGCACACACAGGTGAGTATAGATCCCCCAGCAGGGACACACAGGTAAGTATAGATCCCCCAGCAGGCACACAGGTAAGTACAGACTCCCCAGCAGAGACACACAGGTAAATATAGACACCCGAGCAGAGACACACAGGTAAGTATAGACCCCCCCAGCAGAGACACACAAATAAGTATAGATCCCCCAACAGGCACACATAGTTAAGTATAGATCCCCCAGCAGAGACACACAGGTAAGTATAGATCCCCCAGCAGGGACACACAGGTGTATAGACCCCCCCAGCAGAGACACACAGATAAGTATAGATCCCACAGCAGGCACACACAGTTAAGTATAGATCCCCCAGCAGAGATACACAGGTAAGTATAGACCCCCCCAGCAGAGATACACAGCTAAGTATAGATCCCTCAGCAGGCACACACAGGTAAGTATAGACCCCCCAGCAGAGACACACAGGTAAGTATAGATCCCCCAGCAGAGACACACAGGTAAGTATAGATCCCCCAGCAGGCACACACAGTTAAGTATAGATCCCCCAGCAGGCACACACAGGTAAGTATAGATCCCCCAGCAGAGACACACAGGTAAGTATAGATCCCCCAGCAGAGACACACAGGTAAGTATAGATCCCCCAGCAGGCACACACAGGTAAGTATAGATCCCCCAGCAGGCACACACAGTTAAGTATAGATCCCCCAGCAGAGACACACAAGTAAGTATAGATCCCCCAGCAGAGACACACAGTAAGTATAGATCCCCCAGCAGAGACACACAGTAAGTATAGATCCCCCAGCAGGGACACACAAGTAAGTATAGACCCCCCAGCGGAGACACACAGGTAAGTATAGATCCCCCAGCAGGGACACACAGGTAAGTATTGATCCCCCAGCAGAGACACACAGGTAAATATTGTTCCCCTCGCACAATGGAGAGAGACATCGAACTTTCTTTATCTGTATTTGTGACATTTCCAAGTCACTTCTCTTGATCTTTTGGAAGGAACAGCTTACCCGTGCAATAGGCATCACAATATCGTAAGGACTTCAACTCATAAACGATGTAATGGCTGCAGTTTTTAATCTTTATCTGGTGGCGCAGGTGACAGAGTTTCCCTTTCCAGCTTCAACAAATTGTCCTGGTCACCACTCCCTGTTCCAGGGTGGGATGTGATCCTGAAATAAGGTGTATAAATATTGGAGAGTGTAAGCGATGTGAACAGTGCTGGACAGTGAGAGTAAATCTGATATTGTAAAGTCTGACTCTACCCTGTAACCAGCCTGGACGACGTGTGGAGCACTGTCCCGGTGTGATCCAAGTCTCCGGAATCTTCCATCCGTCAGAACTGGAACAACAAACACACACAGACACAGACACACGCACACAGACACACACACACACCATCAGCTCCTGAACTGTGAACTTCAATAACAATATCTCCAATACTCCTTCCTGGAAGTCCGATAGGGGGGATATAGAGAGATTTTAGTTGGTTGGCCATGTTAAATTTCCCCTTAGAGTCAGGGGGAACAGTTACTGTAAATGCATGGTGGTTATTGGGATACGGCCTGGATGGGACTGTGTTAGGTGCAGATTCATAATTCTGTGACTCTATCCCACAGCAAATCCTGCTTCCGCCCCCCCCCACCCCCCTCCAGTCTGTTCTCTATGCTCCACCCCCAATTTCAACCCCCAGTCCTAACCCCTCCCTTCCAGACCCAATGTGTCATTTAACGTGCTGCCCCGGGACCATGTTCCCCAACCCCGTTTACTATCTCCTCGCTGCTCTCGCTCTGTCTATCCAGTATTATCTCCCTCTACTCTCTTTCTCTCTTTCTTCTCAGTCTCTATCTCTCTCTCTCTCTTCTGCTCTCTCTATCCAGGGTCATCTCCCTTTGCCTCCACCTATTCAATACTATGTCTCTTTCCTCTCTTTTCCCTCTTTTGAGCGATATTTCCCTTTACTTTCTCTCTGTTTACTCTCTATCCAGTGTTATTTCCTTCACACTGTCCCTCTGTTCTCTCTCTCTATCCAGTATTATCTCCCTTTACATCTGTATCTGTCTTCCGCCTCTCTCCATTTATCCAGCTTTATCTCATTTTACTCTCACTCTATTCTCTCTGTCTATCCAGTGTTAGCTCTGTTTACTTTCTCTCTGCTCTCTCTAACAAGTGTTAACTCGCGTAATTCCATCTCTGTGTTTTCTCGCTCTCTATCCAGTGTTGTTTACATTCACATACACTCCCTCTGTCCAGTGTTATCTGCCTTTACACATTCTCTCTCTTCTCCCTATTTCCATGTTATTTGTCTTTACTTTCTGTTTTCCTTATCCCTCTATTCAATGTTATCTTGTTTAATCTCTCTCTCTGCACTGTATTTCTCTCTATCCAGTGTTATCTCCCTTTGCACTCTTTCTCTGTTCTTTCTTTCTCTCTCTTCCTCTCACTATCGATTGTTATCTCACTTTACACGGTCCCTCTGCACTTTCTCTCTCTCTCTATCCAGTGTTCTGACATTTTAAGTGGTCCATTTGTTCTTTCTCTCTCTCTATCCAGTGTTAACTCCCTTTACACTTTCTCTCTCTCTCTCTATGCAGTCTTATGGCCTTTTACACAAGTCCCTCTGTTCTTTCTCTCTCTCTGTCCAGTGTTGTCTTCATTTACTCTCTCTCTGTTTTCTCTCTATCCAGTTGTATCTCCCTTTACTCTTTCTTTCTCTCTCCCTCTCTCTGTATCCAGTGTTTTTACCTTTTATTCTTTGTCTCCCTTCTGCCACCCAACATGGTTTTGTGCTGTTTCTATCCCTCCTCATGTCCCCTGCCCCACCGTCGCTCCGCTCTAATAGCCGACATCAATCCCTTACCTTTTAAATCGATACCACCCGTGGTTGAGTTCATTGTCGCATTTTCGAGTGGAGCAAACTGTCCTGTTACACTCTGCACTCCTCCAGGGCTGGTCCAGGACGGTGTGATTTACACATGGGTCAGCCACTGACAGGTCTGCGACTGGTTGACAGAGAAAGGATTCATCTTAATATTAAGCCCATTTATTGTTGTAGAGATTTGGAAATCTGGGGGTGTCAGTAACATCAGATTGAACCTTCCCCCCAATAACAAATCCACATTGTTTCCCATCGGTCCCCCAGTACAGCCTGTTCCCCACTCCCTCCTCTCCGGTGTCACTCAGTAACTCACAACAGAAATCGCTTCCACATCAATCCCACTCCCCAGAAAGCAGCAACCAAACCTACAATCTATTGCTTCAGTAGAAACTGGTTCAGTTTGGACATCTCTCCTTCCCTTCGGAAAACTGAGCTGGGGGCAGCTGTTGGGGGAGTGGGGGTGTTGCCCGAAGCTCGTTGTCCAATTCGGGTCGGGGGCGTACCCATCCAAACAGTATATTCTGTTCATGTTCCTCTTCCTGGAACACACGATGTGCTGAGATGGACTCGCATTTCCCAGAACAGTTTGCGAGGCAGGTCACGGGGGTAATGGGGGTGTAAAGCTTGAGGAAGGAGCGTGTGGTGGGGGCACACTCCATTAAACCCTGAGAGAGGGACTCGACTACGGACCTTCTGCCCGAGATGCACAGTGGTTAACACTGCAGCCTCACAGAGCCAGGGGCCCGGGTTCAATTCCCGGCTCGGGTCACTATCTCTACGTAGTCTGCATGTTCTCCCTGGGTTTCCTCCAGTTTCTTCGCACAACCCAAAGATGTGCTGGTGAGGTGCACTGGCCATGCTAAGTTCACCCTCAGTGTACATGACCAGGCGCCAGAGTGTGACTCATGCACAAGGACCCCGAGGTCCCGCTGCACCGTTGCCTGCTGCAGTTTTTTGCCACGTAAGTAATAGTCCTTCCTACCATTATTCCTACCAAAGTGCACAACCTCACATTTGCCAACATTAAATTCCATTTGCCATTTCCTGGCCCATTCGCCCAGCCTATCTAGATCCTTCTGCAGACGCTCCACACCCTCCGCACAATTTGCCGTTCCACCAATCTTGGTGTCATCAGCAAATTTCGACATCATACACTCGGTTCCCTCCTCCAGATCATCTCTATAAATGGTGAATAGCTGAGGCCTCAGAACCGACATCTGGGGCACTCCACTAGTCACCAACCGCCAATCCGAATAGCACCCATTGACCCCCACTCTCTGTCTCCAACTTGACAGCCAATCCTCTATCCACGCTAACACCCTACCCCCAACTCCATGCCCCCTGACCTTCTGCAATAACCTCTTGTGAGGCACCTTGTCAAACGCCTTCTGAAAATCAAGAAACACCACATCCACCGGCTCTCCTCTATCCACCGCCCTAGACACATTCTCATAGAACTCCAATAAATTCGTCAGACACGACTTCCCCTTAACGAAACCGTTCTGCGACTGCTCTACCAAACAATTCTCCTCAAGATGCCTCACTATTTTCTCCTTGATCACGGATTCTAACATTTTTCCTACAACATACGTTAAACTAACCGGCCTATAATTCCCCACCTTTTGCCTGCCACCCTTCTTAAACAATGGCGTAACATTAGCCATTTTCCAATC
Organism: Prionace glauca; assembly: GCA_037974335.1. Classification (NCBI taxonomy): domain Eukaryota; kingdom Metazoa; phylum Chordata; class Chondrichthyes; order Carcharhiniformes; family Carcharhinidae; genus Prionace; species Prionace glauca. The sequence goes on from CM075759.1 coordinate 28,165,613, forward strand.
TTCCGGCACTTCCCCAGAATCCAGCGACGTTTGGAAAATAATCACCAAGGCATCCACGATCACCTCTGCCATTTCCTTCAGAACCCTGGATGCATTCCATCCAGTCCAGGGGACTTGTCCACAGTCAGTCCCTCCAGTCTGTCGAGCACCGTCTCCCCAGTAACAATAATGTCATTCAGGCCCTCCACTCCTACCATCTTTCCATCGCTAACACCCGGCAAATTATTCACGTCCTCCTCCGTGAAGACAGAAACAAAAAAGTTATTCAGGGCCTCAGCCATTTCCCATCCCCTACCACTAAGTCCCCCCTCTCATCCTCTCAGGGTCCAACGTTCACCCTAGCCAGCCTCTTCCTTTTTATGTTTTTATAAAAACTCTTGCTATCCATTTTTATATTAAGCGCTAGCCCAGCTTCATAGTTTCTCCTACCCTTCTTTATCAACTTCTTTGTCATTCTTTGTTGACATTTAACACTCTCCCAGTCCTCTTCTCGCCCACTACTCTTAGCTACTCTAAACGCATCCGCTTTTAATTTAACACTTTCCTTCACCTCCTTCGTTATCCACGGCTGATTATCTCTCCTCTTACGATCCATTTTAACCATCGGAATAAATTTCTGCTTAGCACCAAGAAAGATCTCCTTAAAGATCCTCCACTGTTCCTCAGCAGACCTACCTTCCAACACACTCCCCCAATCAACGTTCGCCAATTCCTCTGTCATCCTACCATACTCCTCTCTGTTCAAACAAAGGACACATGTCCGGGAACCCACTTTCTCCTCCTTCATCTGCATCAGAAACTCCACCATACAATGATCAGTCTTCCCAAGAGGATCCTTCACCACAAGGTCCCTAACTCTACCCGCCTCATTACATAGCACCAGATCCAAGATAGCTCACTCCTTCGTCAGCTCCAACACACATTGTTCGAGGAAACTATCCCGGCAGCATTCCAAGAACTCCTCCTCAAGCCCACCGCGTCCAATATGGGTCGACCAATCAATATGTAGATTGAAATCCCCCATAACTACGGCCGTCCCATTCCTGCACGCCGCACTTATTTGCACGTTAACAGCCCACCCCACCTCCAGATCATTATTCGGGGGCCTATAAACGACACCCACCAGTGTCTTCCTCCCTTTGCTGTTCCTAATCTCCATCCACAACGATTCCACGTTCCTCTGTTCGGTTCCTATATCATCCCTTACTACCACCCTGATGCTATCCTTAATCAGCAGAGCTACGCGCCCCCATTTTCGCTCCTGCCTATCCTTCCTAAACACTTGATACCCCTGGACATTCAGCTCCCAGTCCCTGTCACCTTGCAGCCACGTCTCTATAATGGCCACCAGATCATATCCATTTGTGCTGATCTGCGCCACCAGCTCATTCACTTCATTCCGAATGCTTCGTGCATTCGGATAAAGTACTTTCATCCCAGCCTTCACCTGGACCCTATTTGCCAGAACGCCACCAAACATACTCACGCCCCCTACTCCCTCTATTATTGGGGCATCCTTGGCCTCCTCCCTTACCTGGACCCTCTCCTTTACTTTAGACCCCGTAATGTCACCTACCCTCGCACCCTCCCCCCCCCCCCCAATTAGTTTAAAGCCCTAACTACAGTCCTATTTACACGATTAGCCAGGTGTCCCTACACCTTACCTGTTGAACCTGTACCATCCGTAGACAAGATCCTTGTCACACTGCAGCTCTCCCACACGCTCTGTCCCAGTATAATTGCTGCTTTTCCATGGCTGGTTCAGCACCGTGTGATCTACACATGTGTCAGTGAGCGCTGAGTTTGGGTCTGAGTGACAGAGAGATGTTTAACGTTAACAGATAAAGTACAGTCAATCTCACACAGACACACACGACCCTCCCCCTCAATAAGACAGCACAACCTCAACGCAGGTTGAGAGAGTTAGACTGTTACCCAGAAGAGGAATGTGCCAAGGTCACACCCCAGTCCCCTCAGTCACTCCGTCCCTCTCTCCATCAGGCACTCTAACCCTCTCCCCCTCAGTCACTCTGTCCCTCTCCCCCTCAGTCACTGGGTGTGTCAGTGTCCCGGTATATCCAGTCTCACCCTCCTGGGTTCAACAAATACAGAGTACCCCGGGGGATACCTGAGAGTTCTCCTCGAACCACATGGGTACATGGGACTGGGATATTTTAGCTAACACTGAAACATGGCTAGCAGGGACAGAACTGGCAACTCAGTGTTCCAGGGTCCAGATGCTATAGGGAAGATAGAACAGGAGGTAAGAGAGGAAGGGAGATGCATTTTTGTTTAAAGAGAACATCACAGCAGTACTGAGAGGGTATATTGGAGAGTGTAAGCGATGTGAACAGTGCTGGACAGTGAGAATAAATCTGATATTGTAAAGTCTGACTCTACCCTGTAACCAGCCTGGACGACGTATGGAGCAGTGTCTCTCTGCGACTGGAGTCTCCGAATCTTCCATCTGCCAGAAGTGGAAGAACAATCAGAGAATCACTTCACATTATCCCCACTCCTCTTGGGTGTGAGTCCCACATTCCCCTGCATTCCCTGTGGGAGTGAGTCCCAAATTCTCTCCCACTCCCTGTAGGAATGAGTCCCACATTATCATGCCTCCCCATGGGAGTGAGTCCTCAATTTGCCCCCACTCCCTGCAGGACGGAGTGGCACATTTTCTTCACTTCCCGTGGGAGCGACTCCCACATTCCCCGATTCCATGTGGGAACGAGTCCCACATTCTCCCTAATCCATGTAGGAGCAAGTCCCACATTCTCCCCATTCCTGGTGAACGAGTCCCATATTCTCCCCCGCTCCACCTGCGAAGTCGATTTAATCGACACAAAAGGACATGATCTGGTGGCCATTACAGAGACGTGGCTGCAAGGTGACAGGGACTGGGAGCTGAATGTCCAAGGGTATCAAGTGTTTAGGAAGGATAGGCGGGAGGGAAAAGGGTGGAGCGTAGCTCTGCTGATTAAGGATAGCATCAAGGTGGTAGCAAAGGATGATATTGGAGCCAAGGAGCAGAACGTGGAATCGTTGTGGGTAGAGATTAGAAACAGCAAAGGGAGGAAGACGCTGGTGGGTGTCGTCTATAGGCCCCCGAATAATGATCTGGAGGTGGGGCGGGCTGTTAACGCGCAAATAAATGCGGCGTGCAGGAATGGGACGGCCGTACTATGGGGGATTTCAATCTGCATATTGATTGGTCGACCCATGTTGGACGCGGTGGGCTTGAGGAGGAGTTCTTGGAATGCTGCTGGGATAATTTCCTTGAACAGTGTGTGTTGGAGCCGACGAGGGAGCGAGCTATCTTGGATCTGGTGCTATGTAATGAGGCGGGTAGAATTAGGGACCTTGAGGTGAAGGATCCTCTTGGAGAGAGTGATCATTGTATGGTAGAGTTTCTGGTGCAGATGGAGGAGGAGAAAGTGGGTTCCCGGACACACGTCCTTTGTTTGAATAGAGGGGAGTGCGGTAGGATGAGAAGAATTGGCGAATGTGGACTGGGGGAGTGCGTTGGAGGGAGGGTCTGCTGAGGATCTTTAAGGAGATCTTTCTTGGTGCTCAGCAGAAATTTATTCCGATGGTCAAAAAGAACTGTAGGAGGAGAGTAATAAGCCGTGGATAACGAAGGAGGTGAAGGAAAGTGTTAAATTAAAAGCGGAGGCATTTAGAGTAGCGAAGAGGAGTGGGCGAGAAGAGGATTGGGAGAGGTTTAAATGTCAACAAAGATTGACAAAGAAGTTGATAAAGAAGGGTAGGAGAAACTATGAAGCTGGGCTAGCGCTTAATATAAAAAAGGATAGCAAGAGTTTTCATAAATATATAAAAAGGAAGAGGCTAGCTATGGTGAACGTTGGTCCTTTAGAGGATGAGAAAGGGGACCGAGTGGTAGGGGATAGGGATATGGCTCAGGTATTGAATAACTTTTTTGTTTCCGTCTTCACGGAGGAGGATGTGAATAATTTGCCGGGTGTTAGCGATGGAAAGGTGGTAGGACTGGAGGGTCTTAATGACATTACTGTTACTAGAGAGGCGGTGGTCGACAGACTGGAGGGGCTGATTGTGGACAAGTCCCCAGGACCGGATGGAATGCATCCGAGGGTTCTGAAAGAAATGGCGGAGATTATAGTGGATGCATTGGTGGTTATCTTCCAGACGTCGCTGGGTTCCGGGGAAGTGCCGGAAGATTGGAAAACGGCTAATGTTATGCCGTTGTTTAAGAAGGGTGCCAGGCAAAAGGCAGGGAATTATAGGCCGGTTAGTTTAACGTCTGTGGTAGGTAAAATGTTAGAATCCGTCATTAAAGAGGAAATTGCGAGGCACCTTGAAGGGAACTGCTTGATAGAACAGACGCAGCACGGTTTCATTAAAGGGAAGTCGTGTCTGACAAATTTACTGGAGTTCTATGAGGATGTGTCTAGGGTAGTGGATAGAGGAGAGCCGGTGGATGTGGTCTTTCTGGATTTTCAGAAGGCGTTTGACAAATTACCTCATAAGAGGTTATTGCAGAAGGTCAGGGGACTTGGAGTTGGGGGTAGGGTGTTAGCGTGGATAGAGGATTGGTTGTCAAATAGGAGACAGAGAGTGGGGGTCAACGGGTGCTATTCGGATTGGCGGATGGTGACTAGTGGAGTGCCCCAGGGGTCGGTGCTGGGGCCTCAGCTTTTTATCATTTATATAGATGATCTGGAGGAGGGATCCGAGTGTAGGGTGTCGAAATTTGCTGATGACACCAAGATTGGGGGAACGGCAATTTGTGCGGAGGGTGTGGAGTGTCTGCAGAAGGATCTAGATAGGCTGGGCAATTGGGCCACGAAATGGCAAATGGAATTTAATGTTGGCAAATGTGAGGTGGTCCACTTTGGAAGGAAGAATGGTAGGAAGGACTATTACTTACGTGGAGAAAAACTGCAGCAGGCGACGGTGCAAGAGGGACCTCGGGGTCCTTGTGCATGAGTCGCAAAAACCCAGCTTGCAGGTGCAGCAGGTGGTCAGTAAGGCGAATGGGATGCTGGCCTTCATAGCGAAGGGGATTTAACGTATAAGTAGGGAGGTCTTGCTGCAGCTGTATAGGGCATTGGTGAGGCCGCAGCTGGAGTACTGTGTGCAGTTTTGGGCGTCGCACCTGCACAAAGATATTTTGGCCTTGGAGGGAGTGCAGAGGAGGTTTACTCGGCTGATACCGGAGTTGAGGGGATTGAGCTACGAGGAGAGGCTGAATGAACTAGGCTTGTACTCGTTGGAGTTTAGAAGAATGAGGGGAGATCTCATTGAGACGTATAAGATGATGAATGGGATGGATAGGATAGAGGTGGAGAGACTCTTCCCGCTCAAAAAAGACAGTAGGACTAGGGGGCACAGCCTCAAGATAAAGGGGGGGGGGTGGCGTTTTAGAACGGAGTTGAGGAGGAACTTCTTCACTCAAAGGGTGGTGAATCTCTGGAATTCTCTGCCCGTTGAAGTGGTGGAGGCTGCCTCGCTAAATATTTTCAAGAAGCGGGTTGATGGGTTTTTGATAAGAGAGGGGATTAAGGGTTATGGGGAGAGGGCCGGAATGTGGAACTGAGCCACGACAGATCAGCCATGATCTTATTGAATGGCGGGGAAGACTCGAAGGGCCAGATGGCCTACTCCTGCTCCTATTTCTTATGTTCTTAAGAGTCCTATGGACCCGGACTCCAACATCCTTCTGCTCTTCAACACAGCTAAGACTCCTACCCTTGATACTGTATTCCTTCATCCCATTGGTCCTGCCAAAATGGACCACTACACATTTATCTGCATTGAACTCCATCTGCCACTTCTCCGCCCAATCTTGCACCCTATCGATGTCCCGCTGCAACTTCTGACATCCTTCCAGACCACCCACAACACCACCAACCTTCATATCGTCTGCGAACTTACCAACCTATCCCTCCACTTCCTCATCCAGGTCATTTATGAAAATGACAAACAGCAAAGGTCCTAAAACAGGTCCCTGGGGCACTCCACTGGTGACCGACCTCCATGCAGAAAAAGACCCATCCACAACGACTCTCTGCCTTCTGCAGGCAAGATGTGGTTGTGCCGGCGTTGGACTGGGGTAAACACAGTACAAAGTCTGACAACACCAGGTTTTAGTCCAACCGATTTATTTGATGGTAAAGTCACAAGCTTTCAAGGGGTCTCCCTCTTCGTCAGGTAAAAGAGGGAGGGAGTCTGAAGAAGAGGGAGTCCCCTCGAAAGCTTGTGAGTTTACCATCAAATAAATCGGTTGGACTAAAACCTGTTGTTGTCAGACTTTTTTCTGCAGGCAAGCCAGTTCGGGATCCACAAGGCCAAAGCTGGGGTTCCTCGATACCACATTGCAGCCTTGATGTCAGGGGCTGTCACTCTCATCCATGTTTGAACCAAGACTGTGATTAAGTTAGGAGCTGAGTAACCTTGGAGAGACCCAAGCTGGAAGTCACTGAGTAGGTTATACAAAGAACAAAAACAGCCCGGGAAACAGGCCCTTCGGCCCATCGAGCCCACGCCGCCATTTTAACATTACCAGTCCCCCCTCCACCCATCACCCTTATCTATGCTTATGGCATTCAACATTGAGGGAAAACTAATTTAGGGACAATTTATTACCTCCAATCAGCCTAATAGCACATCTTTGGGGTGTGGCAGGAAACCGGAGCATCCAGAAAAAACCCACGCAAGCACAGAGAGAATGCGCAAACTCCCACAGACACTGGCCCAAATCCACGTGTCTGCACAGCAATTAGTGATGGTCACTGAGCTGTGGTCTTGCCCAGTATCTGGTCCAGTTTGAGCACACACTAACGACATGAAGCACTCGGCTACTCTCGAACATCCAAGAGCAGTCCCAGTACGACACATCACGTGTACGCTCCTCGTTGGACAACAGGGTGGACAGATTTAAAACCTGTGAATTAAAAGAGAAAAACGTTATTCTCATCCCACATCCTTTTACATTACCAGGGACGACCCAATGCTAATGAACCTAATTTCAAACAATCTCCTCTATCCTCCCATCTCCAACCCACTCATGTGCTTGACCAAGTAACTCTTAAACAACTCCAGCGTGCCTGCCTCCACCACCTTGCTTGGCAGAGCATTCCATACCCTCACTACCTTCTGTGTGAAAAACCTCCCTCTAATATCCGTGTTATACCTCTCCCCACTCACTCTAAGCCCGTGGCCCCTCTTACTGTGTGTCTCTAACACAGGAAATAGCTTCCCACTGTTGACTCTATCGAGACCCTTCATAATCTTATATACCTCTATTAGATCCCCCCCCCCCCCCCCTCAGTCTCCGTCTTTCAAGGGAAAACAGCCCCAATTTGCTCAATCTTTCCTCATAACCCAGTCCTTCCATACCAGGCAGCATCCTGATAAACCTCCTCTGCACTCTCTACAGAGTCTCCACGTCCTTCCGGTATTAAGGCGACCAGAACTGGATGCAGTACTCCAAATGCGGCATAACCAACGTTCTATACAACTGCAACATTAGACTCCAGCTCTTATACTCTATCCCCCTTCCTATAAAGGCTAACATCCCATAAACTTTCTTCACAACCTTCTTCACTTGTACTGCCACCTTCAAAGACTGGTGGACTTGCACCCCCAGGTCCCGCTGCGTTTTGTACTCTTTATGGGTTTATCCTTTATCATATTACTCCCCCCTACATTATTCCGGCCAAAATGCATCACGTCACATTTATCAGGATTAAACTCCATTCGCCATATATCTGCCCAATATCCCAGTATATAGATATCCTGTTGTATTCCCAGACACTGCTCCTCACTGCCCACTGCTCAGTCAGAATTCCCACAACACCAGGTTAAAGTCCAACAGGTTTATTTGGGAGCAAAATCCACCAGCTTTCGGAAGGCTGCCCCTTCGTCAGTTGAGTGGGGAGCTCTGCTCACAAACAGGGCACATAAAGACACAAACTCAATTTACAAAATAATGGTTGGGATGCGAGTCTTTACAGGTAATCAAGTCTCAAAGTACAGACAATGTGAGTGGAGAGAGGGTTAAGCACAGGTTAAAGAGATGTGTATTGTCTCCACACAGGACAGTGAGTGAGATTTTGCAAACCCAGGCAAGTCATGGGGGTTACAGATAGTGTAATGAACCCAAGATCCCGGTTGAGACCGTCCTCATGTGTGCGGAACTTGGCTCTCAGTCTCTGCTCAGCGACTCTGCACTGTTGTGTGTGGTGAAGGCCGCCTCGGAGAATGCTTACCCGAAGGTCAGAGGCCGAATGCCCGTGAAGTGTTCACCAACAGGAAGGGAACAGTCTTGCTGGTGATTGTCAAACGATGTTCATTCATCCGTTGTCGTAGCGTCTGCACGGTCTCCCCAATGTACCATGGTCTCGGGACATCCTTTCCTGCAATGTATCAGGTAGACAACGTTGGCCGAGTTGCAAGAGTATGTACCGTGTACCTGGTGGATGGTGTTCTCACGTGAGATCCGTGCCGATGACCCGGCATGTCTTGCAGAGGTTGCTGTGGTAGGGTTGTGTGGTGTTGTGGTCACTGTTCTCCTGAAGGCTGGGTAGTTTGCTGCGGACAATGGTCTGTTTGAGGTTGTGCGGTTGTTTGAAGGCAAGAAGTCGGGGTGTGGGGACGGCCCTGGCGAGATGTTCATCTCCATTGATGACACGTTGAAGACTCCGGAGAAGATGTGATTGCTGAGTGGGTGCTGCCTGATAGAACAGTTGAGGACCCCTTTCCATCACTTCACTGCTGATCGAGAGTAGGCTGATTGGGTGGTAATTGGCCAGGTTGGATCAGCTTTTTGTGTATCGGACATAGCTGAGCAATTTTCCACATTGTTGGGTAGATGCCTGTGTAGCCATTGTGCTGGAAGTGTTGACTAGGGGAGTGGCATGTTCTGCAGCACAAGTCTTCAATACTATTTCCAGAATGTTATCAGGGCCCATTGCCCTCGCAGTGTCTGGGAGAGGAAGATGAGGGACCTCATTGGTGCATTCTGGCAGAAGTCGGGCCAGCAACATTTACCAAGAATTGGGGAGCGGAAGATCACCTTCAGTGATAAACAGGAGTTGGAGAATCCCAGATAAACAGCTGAGGGATCTCACTGGTGCGATGCAGCTGAGTGAGTGGTGAGCAGGGCACTCCCCGTCAGATCCTTTAGGCAAGCTCGAGGTCTCAGCATCACCGCACGCTGCCCTTCAAGCAGTCATGGGGCTGATGAGATGGTCGCGCACCTCCTTGTGGAACATGCCTTTGCAAAGAAGGCCTGGAGTGAGATGCAGTGGGGTTACCATTTATATAGATGATCTGGAGGAGGGAACCGGGTGTATGGTGTCGAGATTTGCTGATGACACCAAGATTGGTGGAACGGCAAATTGTGCGGAGGGAGTGGAGAGTCTGCAGATGGATCTAGATAGGCTGGGCAAATGGGCCAGGAAATGAAAATGGAATGTAATGTTGGCAAGTGCGAGGTGGTCCACTTTGGTAGGAATAATGGTAGGAAGGAATATCACTTACATGGTGAAAATCTGCAGCAGGCGACGGTGCAGAGGGACCTCGGGGTCATTGTGCATGAGTTACAAAAACTTAGCCTGCAGGTGCAGCAGGTGGTCAGGAAGGCGAATAGGATGATGGCCTTCATATCGAGGGGGATTGAATATAAAAGTAGGGAGGTCTTGCTGCAGCTGTATAGGGCATTGGTGAGGCCGCAGCTGGAATACTGTGTGCAGTTTTGGTCGCCGCACTTACGCAAGAATATTATGGCCTTGGAGGGAGTGCAGAGGAGGTTTACTAGGCTGATGCCTGAGCTGAAGGGGTTGAGATATGAGGAGAGGCTGAATAAACTAGGCTTGTACTCATTAGAGTTTAGAAGAATGAGGGGAGATCTCATTGAGACGTATAAGATGATGAATGGGATGGATAGGATAGAGGTGGAGAGACTCTGCCCACTCACAAAGGACAGTAGGATTAGAAGGCACAGCCTCGAGCTAAAGGGGGGGTGCAGTTTAGATCGGAGTTGAGGAGGAACTTCATCACTCAAAAGATTGGAGAATCTCTGGAATTCTCTGCCAATTGAAGTGGTGGCGGCTGCCTCGCTAAATATATTTAAGTCACGGGTAGATAGGTTTCTGAAAGACAGGGGAATTAAGGGTTCTGGGGAGAAAGTGGAACTGATCCATTTCAGATCAGCCATAATCTTATTGAATGGCGGGGCAGGCTCGAAGGCCCACTCCTGCTCCTTTTTCTTATGTTCTGTATTCCCCCCAGAGTAGACTCATGATTACCTGTAATGACTTGTAATTCAGCCTGCCTTACATTGCACTGTCTGTATTTATCCATCAACACTCTTGTTTAGCTGTGTGTCGGGCTACCGTTACTCCACCCATATATTCTGTGCCTGCTCGCCTCTCTCCTGACCAAGGAGCAGCACTGTGAAAGCTCATGATTTCCAATTAACCTGTTGACTATAACCTGGTGTGGTGTGACTTCTCATCCTGTCCACCCCCAGTCCATCTCTGGCATCTCCCAATCTCAGGAAGGGTGGAGGAGAGCGGATGAGGACCCCCTCCTCCTCCTCCCCCAACCTGAGTTGGTAACTCAGGAATACTACATTCAATAGGGCAGTGACATTCAGAAAAATGTTGGAGCCGGGGACTGATAAATCTCTTGGTCCAAATTCATTTCAAGCAAGTTTCTTAGAGGAAGGGCTAAGTGAAATATTTACTGGGTTGTTTTTAATTCCGGAGTTCAGGAAAAGCACCTTCAGATGGAAAATAGCAACATCACTTCTTACATTGTAAATTGGAGTGGAAACAGAAAGCAGGAAATCACGGAACACTTATCTTCAGATCCGTCACAGGGAAAATGCTGGGAGCTATTATTAAATAAGTAACACAGTAAGGAGTCTCACAACACCAGGTTTAAGTCCAACAGGTTTATTTGGAATCACGAGCTTTCGGAGCGCTGCTCCTTTATCAGTGGTGCAGAGAGGTGAGTTTATAAACATGGTGTAAAGAAGTAAAGTCACAATTACAAAATAATGGTTCAAATGCGAGTCTTTTCAGGTAATCGTATTTTTCAGGGACAGACTCGCACTGTCTGTCCTCATGTCCATTGGAACTAAATTGGATCTTTAAGTGCAAGTTTAATTTGTTCCTCTGCTGTTGGGTGTTAAGGAGACGAGAGTTTGAGTTTCCCTCTAAAGGAAGCCGACATTTTAATGAGAGATTGATGATTTAAAAGTTAAAACAGTGTTGAAAAACCCCACTGTTCCCTTTTGCAATGTGTATACATCACACCCACAACTGGGGACAGGTTTCCATTTTTTTTTGTGGTTAGAAAAAGTGTGGGGGTGGAACCGGTGAAGCGAACCCTGTTTGTTGAGTGACTGTAAGTGATTGAAGTCCCCTTGGGGCCTGACTGAGTCACTGGAGGGTTTTCCCTCGTACACTAATAAGAGATTCCCCATCAGTGAGCTATCATGAGAAGTCAGTAGGAGCATCATTTTTAGAACAGAGAGACGGGAGCAACTGGTCCAGGCAGAGAGAGTGGGAGAGAGTGACAGAGACAGAGAGAGAGACAGAGACAGACAGAGAGAGAGAGAGAGAGAGAGACAGGGACAGAGAGACAGAGAGACTCTGAGGACAATGGACTGGAATATTACAAACATGGATCAGAATCTGGGAACAATGGACTGGAATGTTCCAACAATGGATCAGAATCTGGGAACAATGGACTGGAATGTTACAAACATGGATAAGAGTTTCTCCTGGGCGTTATTCCATCTTTCCTTCCTTTACAATCATCTACCATTAACACAGAGGATATTGTGCGCACTCCAGGTTATCCAAGCAGGTTATTATCCTTTCCTCGCTATAGTGGGCGTCCCTGGTAAGTGTTTCTATCTGAACATTAATTCTATAAACCAGATTGAGATGTGTGATTTTTTTTCCCCTTGTTTGAATTGAGTGAAGTGTGACGCCATCGGTTTTCGGTTCCCTCTCGCGCACTCTGTCACAGAAATCGCTGAATCCACGTTCCAATCTCTACATGACTGAAGGCTGGGTCTAAACCTCCAAGAAACCCTTTGATCCTGAACTGATATAGAATCGTAAGAATATAAGAACCAGGAACGGGAGTGGGCCATTTGTCCCCTCAAGCTTGCTCAGCCATTCAATAAGATCATGACTTCTTTTCGTGGACACAATCTCAGTTACCCACCAGATCACTATAGTTGCTTCACTGTTCAAAAATCTATCCTTGCCTTAAAAACATTCAATGAGACAGTCTCAACTGCTTCACTGGGCAGGAAACTCCACAATTTGGCAGCCTTTTCGTGAACAGGTTTCACCTCAACTCAGTCCTAAAAAATGTCCCCCTTATTTTGGGACCAATGCCCCCTAGTACTTGTTTCCCCGTCTCCCTGTTTCTATCTCATCTATCCTCTTCATATTTTCATATGTTTATAAACCACCCTTCCCCTCAACCCTTCTAATTTCCAATGAGGATAGTCCCAGCCTACTCAGTCTCTCCGTGTAAGCCGAACCTCTCAACTCCGGAATCAGCCGACTGAATCTCCTTCCTTCCAGTGCTGGTACATCCTTCCTCAAAGAATGTGAACACAAGTGTGCACCGTGTGCCAGGTGTGGCCACACTAGCACCGTATACAGATGCAAAATAACATCCCTGTTTTTAAGCTCCATCTCCCTAGCAATGAAGGATAAAAATCGAATTGTCTTCTAAATTCCCTACTGCACCTACAAACCAATGTTTCGTGATTATGTTCATGGCTCCCGGGCCCCTCAACACAGCAGCATTCTGTACTTTTTTACCATTTAAACAACAGTCCGTTTTGCTGTTATTCCTGCCAAAATTGATGCCATCCAATTTACCAACATTGTACTCCATCTACCAGAGATATTTGCCCACAAACTGAAACGATCTTTAGGTTTTGAAGATTTTTAGTGTCCCTCCGTACTCGTTGCTCTATCACTCATCAAGCGACTCTAAATCCTCTCCATCTCCAATCCTACATTTTACCCCACTCACAACATCTACAGCACCCAGTCGTACTGAAGCCAATCTGCTGTGCCAACACTTGTCAGTTCCTTTGCCCAATCCAGGCTGGATTTAAACAATAACACTCTGGCAATGACGGAATTCAGGGATCCTCACCGCCGTTAGTTCAGCCAGATTATCCAGCCGACCTCCATTACTGCACGGTAGGGTGTGACGGTGACACGGCTGCATCCCAGCGCCGAGGATCCGGGTTCGTTTCCCCAGCTCGAGTCCCTGTCTGTGCGGAGTCAGCACCTCATCGCCGTGTCTGCCTGGCTTTCCTCCCACAATCCGAAATAAGTGCTGCTCAGGTGAATTGGCTGTGCTAACTTGTTCCTCAGCGTACACAAACAGGCGCCCAGCTTATGGCGCTGAGGGGACTTTCACAGTAACCTCACTGCAGTGTTACTGTGAGCCTACTTGTGACACTAATACATAAACTTTAAAACTTTGCTGTTGTACAGATAGTATTTGAATTTATCATTTATGCACCGAAATCCGTTACAGTGCCATCCCTCCAAACTGTCACCTTCTCAACTGCATTTCAATTCTCCTGTAAATATTTATTAAACCGAGTCATTTTGTTTCCGCGCTTGCTTCAGAGAGTGAATTTATTTCCTTCTCTGTCTCTCTCCATGGCTCTGAGTGCAATCTCCACTGATAGAGGCGCTGCGGAACCCTGGATCTATATAATGGTGAGAACCACCCTGCTGAGTAATTCCTGTCCCCGTGCTGACGTTGGGTCCTCCCTGAATGTACCGTGCAGACTCTGAAGTCAGTCAGACTAATTCTGATAGCATCAGCAGATGGCTTGGGCCCTTCATTTGCCCAAGTACAGGTCAGATCGATCTCACTCATTCACAGCTACCACAGTCGCAGGACATTGTGCATCCCATCAAAGACAAAAAAAACAATTAAAAGTGTTTGAAATCTGAATAATGCAAGGATGGAGGCTGCTTTCCCCATCGAGTCACTGGTCCATATTTTCAAAGAGATATCCTGAGGTGATACTGTGCCTTTAAGAATTATATTTTGTATCGTGTTTCTTGTTTAAAACTCGGCTCAATTTTTATAAATTACCAATTTCTCTGGACAGCTTAGATTTTGAGACTGCAAGACAGTGGCTGTGATTAGCTAAAGATGTGCACATTTACATGGTGTTAATGCATTTGTATTTACTTTGGTTCCCTTTGGGGTGAGAGTACAATTTTGCTTAGGTTGATTGACAGAGAAAAGACCGTGTTCTATTGGGAGGGAATTATCCTGCAGGAATAAACAATTTTTTTTAAGTCATTTTCTCCCGGTTCCTGAGAGAAGTAAGACATGTCTCTGTCTCTCACTTTCTCCAGAAAGTGACAAGGCGTAGACAAAGGTCATAGGTACAGGAGGGCACTCAGTGTTAAAACGGGCGGTGCGGGCTCATTGGGCCGAAGGACTGTTTCCTCTGCTGTGTTGTTCTTTGTTCTTATTTCGTCATTGTTCAAATGTTAAATGTTAAGCTAATTCATTTGATATAGTCATAACTGTGTTGCTAAATACATTTTGCATTGATAAAATGTGCCTAGTTTTTCTGTGGAGTCCTGCCTGGTGTCAAACAACATATCCTCACATTAATACTAAAAATCGGAAATCGTTGACGTCTAGTCTAAGTTTATAATACACTTCAGGGTTTCTCATCCATATCCAAACAACACCATGTTTCTTACATTCACAACACTCCGCCGTTTTGTAGGGCTGAAGTTCCCATTTTGAATTGTATTGTTTAACCTTCTTCCATCGTGTTTCCAAGCTGTGAAACTGAATTCTATCCCTCCTCCACGTAAGGACTAGTCAGGAAATTTCTTCACCTTTCTCCCTGCTGTGTATTTTCCCCCCTCGATCATCCATTCGATTATACTACCCCAGCTCTCCGCCACTAACATTGAATGTTGAGATTCCCGATGCTATTTGGGCAGCACGGTCGCACAGTGGTTAGCACTGCTGCTTCACAGTTCCAGGGTCCTGGGTTTGATTACCGGCTCGGGTCACTGTCTGTGTGGAGTTTGCACATTCTCCTCGTGTCTGCGTGGGTTTTCTCCGGGTGCTCCGGTTTCCTCCCACAGTCCAAAGATGTGCAGGTTAGGTTCATTGGCTATGCTAAAAATTGCCCCTTAGTGTCCAGGGATGTGTAGGTTAGAGGGATTAGCAGGTAAATGTGTAGGGATATGGGGATAGGGTCTGGGTGGGATTCTGTTCGGTGCAGACTCGATGGGCCGAAGGGCCTGTTTCTGCACTGTAGGGTTCTATGTTCTATTGCTCCATCAATTCCTTTGGGACAAACTGTGCGGTGAGTGAGAATGGAATGAGCTGTTCTGTGGTTGAGCATTATGTCACAGATTGTGATGTTTGGAATGAAATCCTTTTGGGACACAGAGTGAAAGGAGGGAATGGAGGATGATGCTAAATATCGCAATCGACATTTTCAATGATCCCCTTCATTGGTCATCCACTCCTTCATTCCACCCAATTACAGATGTTGCCATTGCATTCAGAATACAATCGCTGCAGTGCAGGAGGCCGCCATTTGGTCCGTTGAGTCTCACTGACAAGTATCCCACTTTGGCCTGTTCTCACATAACCCCACATCTTTACTCCACTAATCCCTCGAGCCTACACAGCTTGGGACACTGCGGGACAGTTTAGCACAGCCAATGGACACAGCTTTGGAGTGTGGGAGGAAAACAGAGCACCCCGAAGAAACTTACACAGACATCAAGAAGGCAAATGGAATGTTGGCCTTTACAGTGAGGGGGATAGAATATAAAAGCAAGGAGGTCTTGCTGCAACTGTACAGGGTACTGGTGAGGTCGCAACTGGAGTACTGTGTGTAGCTTTGGTCGCCGCATTTGCGGAAGGATATATTGACCTTGGAGGGAGTGCAGAGAAGGTTCACCGGGCTGATACCGGAGATGGGAGAGATTGAATAGACTGGGTCTGTACTCGTTGGAGTTTAGAAGGCTGAGAGGGGATCTTGTACAGACGTATAATAATGAAAGGGATGGATAGGGTAGAGGTAGAGAGATTCTTCCCGCTTAGAAAGGATAGCAGGACTAGAGGGCACAGCCTCAAACTAAGGGCAGTCGGGGAGGGGGGCAGTTTAGATCAGAGTTGAGGAGGAACTTCTCCACTCAGAGGGTAGTGAATCTCTGGAATTCTCTGCCCGTTGAAGTGGGGAGGCTACCTCACTAAATATATTTAAGTCACGGGTAGATAGGTTTCTGATAGACAGGGGAATTAAGGGTTATGGGGAGAAAGCAGGAAAGTGGAACTGATCCACTATCAGATCAGCCATGATCTTATTGAATGGCGGGGCAGGCTCGAAGGGCTACATGGCCAGCTCCTGCTCCTATTTCTTGCATCACAGGCAGGTGGGGGGGTGGGGTGGGGACTTTCAAATTCCGTACAGACAGTTATCAAGCCAGGAATCGAACCCAGCTCTCCGGATCTGTGAGGCAGCAGTGCTAACTGTACCAGCGCACTGCCCGTTTATTACACAATAATTTGTTCAATTTAAGACTGAAAGAGTGATAGTGTTTGAGATGGCGCGAAGAGAGGTAAATTGGCAGCTTTGAATTGTGCATTGTGACATTGAAGTATTGATTTGATAAAATATCCCCAGATGGTCAACAGTGTTACGCCTGGAGTGAAACATCATATCCTCAGATTAACACATTTAACCATTTCCAGGGCCATCATATTCCCGGGAAAACCATTCCAAAGCATCGCGTCACACATTTAAAAATTCCAATTAGTCATTGATCCATTGGATAACTTGACCATCAGCCTAAAGCATATGTTTCTTGCTTCTGTCCCGTCTCACAGCTAACTGTCTGACCATTGCGATCCTCTCGCGGGGAAGGTGTGGCCTCTCCAAATGTGTAACTCGCTACCTGGTGGCGATGTCCGCAGCCGATCTACTGGTTGTTGTCCTTGACGTTGTACTGAGACACATTCCCATTGTTTACCGGGAAACCTTTACCTTCCTTCTGTATTCGATCCCCATCTGTAACATCCACGCCGTCCTGCTTTATGCAGCCACTGACTGTTCTGTCTGGTTCACCGTCGCCTTCACCTTCGACCGATCCGTTGCTATTGGCTGCCAGAAGCTGAAAAGCAAAATCTGCACCGAGAGAACGGCAGCCGTGGTTCTGGGAACGGTGACGGTGCTCAGCGGCTTAAAGAACACCTTCTGGTATTTTATGCTGCGAGGTCAGTACTGGCTAATGAACGGCCCGTGGTTTTGTTCTTTAAATGTAATGGTTCAGCTGTCTCCAATCTGGGCCGCAATCGAGTTCGCTCATCACATCCTGACGCCGTGCGTCCCATTTCTCCTGGTTCTGCTGCTCAATGTTTTAACCGTCAGGCACATTCTAGTGAGCAGCAGATCCCGGAGGAGACTCCGCACTCAATGCAGTGGGCAAAGTCCCAAAGACCCAGAGATGGAGAGTCGAAAGAAATCCATTATTTTACTGTTTGTTATCTCGGCCAATTTTATCCTGTTATGGTCAGTCTTTATGGTGAATTCTATATGGTGGCGGATGTATCATGCTGGATTTCAAGCGATGTTTCTGGATCAATTTGTTCAGGAGTTGGGCTTCATGATGCAGCTAATGAGCTGCTGCACAAACACTTGCATTTATGCCGTGACCCAGACAAAATTCAGGGAGAATCTGATGTATGTACTGAGATATCCCATCAGTCCAATTTTCCAATTTTTAAAATGTCACAGGCACTGTTCATCTCCAACAGCTGAGAATCTACACATCACCCCATGACTTTGAGTTGTATTACTATCAGTGAATATCACATGTTCAACAGTCAGGTGGTAACCATTTATCCGAAACTCAAAGGGACTATCCATACAAAATCCATATAAAATACTACGGCTATATAAGCGTATCAGAGACCAGTAATCCTGCAGCAAGTAACACACCACCAGGCTCCTTCAAGACTGCGCATGATCTACACATGTTATACCCCACACTTGCCAGGATGGGCCCAGTTCCATCAACCCTCAAGATGTTTGACACAATCTGTCATTGAAATCCCTTCCACATACATTCATTTTCTCCAGCGCTGGTGCACAGTTGCAGCAGTGCCAGGTACTCCCAAAAAGTATTTTGGACATACAGGAACTACCAATTCCACCACCACTAATATCCAGAATAGCGTGCACAGCAGATAACTGGGAACGCCACAATCAGGAGGACCACATCTCAGTCTCTCACTATCTTGACTTGGCAATATATCCTCCGTCGCTTCACTTTCGCTTGGTAAAATCCTGGAACTCCCTCCTTAACAGCACTGTGGGTGTAACTACACCTCAGGAAAGCATCATTTCAAGATAAGCGGCAAAACCAAATCACATGAATGATTTTTTAAATAAAATTTATTCTCGAGAAGCTCCCAACACTTTATGCCTACGTTTTGCATTTTGTTGGGGGGAGAGTGGAGGGGTCTCTGCATTAATGGGACTGAAAGATTGGGTCTGATCCCATTAGCTTCTGAATATGGAATGTAACTTTTTTGTATAACATCCCTGTCCCTTCAGGGAGTAAAGTTTCATGGAGACCAAATTGTCTTTTAGCAGCAAAACTTGCCAGAAGACTGTCACAGTCCACAGTCCGGGCAGTGCTGGCTGGACAGCATTTATTGCCCATCCCTACCTGCCCTTCGATTACAGTTGAGAGTCATAGAGGTTGACAGCATGGAAACAGGCCCTTCGCCCAACTGGTCCATGCTGCCCATTTTAAAACCCCTAATCTAGTCTCAATTGCCTGCATTTGGCCCATATCTCTCTATACCCATCGCACCTATGTAACTATCTAGATGCTTTTTAAAAGACAAAATTGTACCAGCCTCTACTACTACCTCTGGCAGCTCGTTCCAGACACTCACCACCCTCTGTGTGAAAAAAATTGCCCCTCTGGACACTTTTGTATCACTCCCCTCTCACCTTAAACTTATGCCCTCTCGTTTTAGACTCCCCTACCTTTGGGAAAAGATATTGACTATCTCGCTGATCTGTGCCTCTAATTATTTTATAGACCTCTATAAGATCACCCCTCAGCCTCCTACACTCCAGTGAAAAATGTCCCAGTCTATCCAACCTCTCCTTATAACTCAGTCCATCAAGTCCCTAACAGCATCCTAATAAATATTTTCTGCACTCTTTCTAGTTTAATAGTATCCTTTCTATAAAAGGGTGACCAGAACTAAACACAGTATTCCAAGTGTGGCCTTACCAATGTCTTGTACAACTTCAACAAGACGTCCCAACTCCTGTATTCAATGTTCTGACCGATGAAATCAAGCATGCCAAATGCCTTCTTCATCACTCTGTCCACCTGTGGCTCCACTTTCAAGGAGCTATGAACCTGTACTCCGAGATCTCTTTGTTCTGTAACTCTCCCCAACACCGTACCATGAACTGACTAAGTCCTGCCCTGGTTCAAACTACCAAAATGCATCACCTCATATTTGTCTAAATTAAACTCCATCTGCCATTTGTCAGCCCACTGGCCAATTGATCAAGATCCCGCCGCAATTAGAGATAACTTTCTTCACTGTCCACTATACCACCAATCTTATTCTCACCTGCAAACTTAATAACCGTGCCTCCTATATTCTCATCCAAATCGTTAATTTAAGTAACAAATAACTGTGGACCCAGCACTGATACCCAAGGCACAGCACTGGTCATAGGCCTCCAGTTTGAAAAAAAACTCTCTACAACCACCTCTGATTTCTATCAAGAAGCCAATTTAGACACCTCACCATGGATCCTGTGAAATTTAACTTCATGCAACAACCTACCATGCGGTACATTGTCAAAGGCCTTGCTGAAGTCCATGTAGACAAAGTCAACTGCACCGCCCTCGTCTACCTTCTTGGTTACACCTGCAAAAAACTCAATCAAATTTGTGAGACATGATTTTCCACTCACAAAGCCATGCTGACTGTCTGCGTTCCTAAATGCCTGTAGATCCTATCTCTCAAAATACCTTCCAACTATTTACCCACCGCAGATGAGGCTCACACGTCTGTAGTTCCCAAGCTTTTCCCTGCAGCCCTTTTTAAACAAAGACACAACATTTGCCACTCTCCAATCTTCAGGCACCTCACCCGTGACTATTGATGATTCAAGAATCTCTGCTAAGGGACCCACAATTTCCTCCCTGGCCTCCCACAATGTTCTGGGGTAAAGTTCATCAGGTCCCCGGGATTTTTCTAACTAAATGCACTTTAAGACTTCCAGCACCACCTTCTCTGTAACACGTATACTCCTCAAGACATCACTATTTATTTCCCCAACTTCCTGAACATCCATGCTCTTCTCAACAGAAAACACTGATGAGAAATATTCAGTAAAAAGTCTGACAACACCAGGTTTTAGTCCAAACGATTTATTTGATAAGAAACTCTATTATCAAATAAATCGTTTGGACTATAACCTGCTGTTGTCAGACTTTTTACTGTGTTTACCCCAGTCCAACGCCGGCATACCCACATCATGAGAAATATTCATTCAGGATCTCACAATCTCTTGTGGATCTGCACAAAGGCATAGATGACCTTGTTGATCCTTAAGAGGCCCTATTCTCTCCCTTGTTACCCTTTTGCCCTTTGTGTAGGTACAGACCACCGAGCAGAGACACACAGGTTAAGTATATTTTCCCCAATAGAGACACACAGATAAGCTGAGAACACCCCAGCAGACAGACACAGTTCAGTACAGACCCCCCCAGCAGAGACACACATGTAAGTATAGACCCCAACAGAGGAGACGCACAGCTAAGTTTAGACCCCCCGGCCGAGACACATATGCAAGTATGGACAGCCCAGCAGAGATACATCGCTAAGTATAGATCTTACCCAGTGGAGACACACATGTAAGATCTGACCTCAACAGAGTCTCACAACGAAGTATAGACCCCACAGCAGACACACGCAGGTAAGTAAAGATACCCCAAGAGACACACAGTTAAGTATAGATCAAGCAGCAGAGACACACAGGTAAGTTTAGAACGCCCCAGTAGAGACACACAGTTCAGTACATCCCAGTGCCCCCACTCATTCCCTCTGAACGCACTCTTTATTCTATTTGTTCACAGGAAATGAGGATTTCATTGGGAATGTTCCCTAGATTCAGTTACCTGAGGTTGGAGATCCTGCTGGGACTGACGATGATCTCTCAGTGGATTTTTCACTCGATGGATCGCTGTGTGACCAGGTTGGTGATGTCAGTGGATCTGAGATACTTTCGGGCAAATGGGGAGAGAGCAGATTGAAATTAAACAGAACACATCACCGTGTGGTTTCTAGATTCTCAACAATATCACACGACAATAATGGAAACCCTTCCCTCACCCCCTGAGTGACACAAACCCCTTTTCCTTCATCCCCATCACTGGACCACAGCTCCTCGATTCTCTGAAACTCCTTCCCCTGGATTGCGGACACTCAATCTGCTCAAACGGGAATCTCCATCTCACTCAAGCCCTCCATTTCCCCATCACTCACTCACTCCCTCACTTTCCATCAATAAATCCCTATTTCAGTCTCTGGGATTGCTGTCCCCTTGGGTCACATTGAGGGAAATGTTTGTGTTGAGTCTTCCTCACAGTGCTGCCTACCTGAGGTCGGAGTTCTGTCTGGGACAGAGGATGACTGGTCGCCGGATTGTCCACTCGATTCTTCCTCGTGGGTGGGAGATGGGATTGTTCCTGAATCCAGAAAAGGTGAAAGAATATCACGTCAGTGACCTTTGGGGAACAACAGAAACAACCATCAAACTGAATTTACGGTGGGGTCACTGTAGGGAAGGCAGTGGTGCGGTGGGATTGTCAATGGACTAGTTATCCAGAATCCCAGCGGAATCCTCTGGGGACCCGAGTTCAAATCACAGACGGTGAAATGTGAATTCAATAAAAAATCTCCAATTAAAAGTCTGAGGATGAACATGGTCGATTGTCGTAAAAACCCATTCAGTTCACGAAAGTCCATTCAGGAAAAAGGAAATCTGCTGTCCTTACCCAGCCTGGCCGAGCTGTGATTCCAGAAACACAGCAATGTGGGTGACTCACAAACACCCGTCTGAAATGGAGGGCAGTTAGGGATGGGAAATCCCTCTCCCTTCACTCACTACATCCCACTCACTCTCACCTCAGTGATAATGTCCCTCTCCCCTCACTCACTAAATGCTGTTGCCCTCAGTCACTACATCCCTCTCCCCTCTCAGTGTATCCCACTCCCCTCACTCACTAAATGCTACCACTTGCCTCAGTCACTAGATCCCATTCTCCTCTGTCCCTGCAGCCCACTCCCCTCACCCACTTCATTCCACACCCTTACCCGTGACTCACTCCATCACAGCCCCCTCAGTCACTACATCCGTGCTCCCTCAGTCACTCTCTTACTCCCCATCAGTGTGAGTTGGAGGGATGTACACAGTGAGCTGTGATTGGTTCTGAGTGAGTGCAGAGCTGGTTTTGAAGTACTGAACCTGATACCTGAGGTTGGGGACACACCGACACTCGAGGAAACTTCCTTGTCCGCCTGTCGCGTGAATCCTTCCAGACCTCCCTGAACCTGGGCCGTTTTTGGATCTACAATGAATAGAGAATGAGATAATTCCGTATTGAAAGGTCTTTCCATTCAGTGTCCCTGTGCCGGGCAGTGGGACACCTGGAACATCTCTATCACAGCCTTTAACAATACACTGGCAGTGGTGACTTGTGCCTTGGCGCTGGGCTACGATTGACCTAATTCTAATCTCTGGGGTGAGGACTGGGGATGGGGGTGTGACAGAGATTGCAAACAGCGCCAGGAGCCAACAATCACCGGGGAGCGAGGGGTCGTGGGAGAGGGGGTGGGGGCAGGACCAACCCTCTGCTCCCTGAATCTCCCTCACTCCTCCTTCCCAAGAGAGGGAGGTAACACAAGGGCCACCTCAACCCAGACTCGGAGAATGGGAATCTTGCCGGCGGGATCTCATTGTCCAATTTTCCTCGCTCACTTGCCGAGGATATTTTCAATTATACATGTAGGTATGACCCCCAAGAGTGAACCGCAAGAGACACACAGGTAAGTATAGACCCCCCAGCAGGCACACACAGATAAGTATAGGTCCCCCAGCAGAGACACACAGATAAGTATAGGTCCCCCAGCAGAGACACACAGATAAGTATAGATCCCCCAGCAGAGACACACAGGTAAGTATAGATCCCCCAGCAGGGACACACAGATAAGTACAGATCCCCCAGCAGAGACACACAGATAAATATAGATCCCCCATCAGAGACACACAGGTTAGTATAGACTCCCCAGCAGGCACACACAGATAAGTATAGATCCCCCAGCAGAGACACACAGATAAGTATAGACACCCCAGGAGAGACACACAGATAAGTATAGATCCCCCAGCAGAGACACACAGATAAGTATAGATCCCCCAGCAGAGACACACAGATAAGTATAGATCCCCCAGCAGGGACACACAAGTAAGTATTGATCCCCCAGCAGAGACACACAGATAAGTATAGATCCCCCAGCAGGCACACACAGGTGAGTATAGATCCTCCAGCAGGGACACACAGGTGAGTATAGAACAAAGAACAACACAGCACGGGAAACAGGCCCTTCGGCCCAACGAGCCCGCGCCGCCGTCCCATGGTCAGTGACCTATTCATGATTTTAGTCTATGCCTAATGTGTGAGGATCAGGGAGGTCCAATATAGGGACAATTTGTTCAATCAATCAGCCTAAAAGCACATTTTTGGGATGTGGGAGGAAACCGGAGCACCCGGAGGAACCCCACGCAACCATGGGGAGAACGCGCAAACTCCCACGGACACACGCCCAAATCTATGTGTCCGCACAGCAACAGACATAGTCTCTGAGCTGTCATGATGCCCTCGAGATGGTCCAGTTTACGCACACCAACGACATGAAGCAGTAGGCAACTCCCGAAGCAATATCCAAGAGCAGCCCACTACAACCTGCCGCCCGCATGCCCCTTGCTGGACTTAAATGCCTGTGGATAAAAACTTCATTATTAAAAGACTCTATATCCCTGAGGCTAAAACTGACCCCAAGCCTACAATGCTTAGTAAGGCCTGCTATTTCCCCCTATATGTAAACCACTCATGTGGCTGTCCAAGTGACTCTTGAACAACCCTAGCGTGCCTGCTTCCACCACTTTACTCGGCAGTGCATTCCACATCCCCACTACCCTTTGTGTGAAAAACTGCCCTCTAATATTAGTCTTATATGTAGTCCCCCTCACCCTAAGCCCGTGACCCTTCGTTCTATCCATTTCTAATAGCGGAAAAAGCTTATCACCATCTACTCTATCTGTTCCCTTCATAATCTTATAAACCTCTATTAGATCCCCCCTCAGCCGACGTCTCTCAAGGGAAAACAGCCCAAGTGTGTTCAATCTTTCCTCGTAAGACAGCCCTTCCATACCAGGCAACATCCTGGTAAATCTCCTCTGCACTCTCTCCAGGATCTCTACATCCTTCCGGTAGTACGGCGACCAGAACTGGACGCAGTACTCCAGGTGAGTCCTAACCAACGTTCTATGCAACTGCAACATCAGACTCCTATTCTTATATTCTATACCCCTTCCTATGAAGGCTAACATGCCATACGCTTTCCTCATCACATTCTGCACCTGCACCGACACCTTCAGGGACTTGTGTACCTGCACCCCCAGGTCTCTCTGCGTATCTATACTCCAGATAGTTCTACCTTTTATCATATAAATCCCTTCCACATTATTCCGGCCAAAGTGCATCACCTCGCATTTCTCCGGATTAAATTCCATTTGCCATATATCTGCCCAATCTACCGGCCTGTCTATGTCCTGTTGCATTGCCAGGCACTGCTCCTCAGTACCCGCCAATCCAACCATCTTAGTGTCATCAGCAAATTTGCTGATCACGCCACCTACCCCCTCTTCCAAGTCATTAATATATACTACAAATAGTAGAGGTCCTAGTACCGAGCCCTGCGGCACCCCACTGGTGACAGACCTCCAATTGGAAAAGGAGCCCTCCACTACTACCCGCTGTCTCCTCCTCCCAAGCCAGTTACCCACCCATCTACATACCTGGCCTTGTATCCCATGAGCCTTCACCTTTTCTATCAGCCTACCGTGAGGGACCTTGTCAAACGCCTTACTGAAATCCATATAGACAACATCAACGGCTTGTCCTTCGTCAACCGTTTTTGTCACCTCTTCAAAAAATTCCAATAGATTCGTAAGGCACGACCTCCCTGTAACGAAGCCATGCTGCGTATCCCTGATCAGATTGCAGCGCTCCAGATGCTCATACATCCTATCCTTGAGGATCCTCTCCATTATCTTGCCTATAACTGAAGTCAAGCTCACTGGCCTATAGTTCCCTGGGTTATCCCTCTGACCCTTCTTACAGGTAAGTATAGATCCCCCGGCAGAGACACACAGGTAAGTATAGATCCCCCAGCAGCACACACAGGTAAGTATAGATCCCCCAGCAGAGGCACACAGGTAAGTATAGATTAACCAGCAGAGACACACAGGTAAGTATCGATCCCCCAGCAGAGACACACAGGTAAATATAGATCCCCCCAGCAGAGACACACAGGTAAGTATAGATCCCCCAGCAGGCACACACAGGTAAGTATAGACCCCCCAGCAGGCACACACAGCTAAGTATAGATCCCCCAGCAGGGACACACAGGTAAGTATAGACCCCCCTAGCAGAGACACACAGATTAGTATAGATCCCCCAGCAGGCACACACAGTTAAGTATAGATCCCCCAGCAGAGACACACAGGTAAGTATAGATCCCCCAGCAGGCACACACAGTTAAGTATAGATCCCCCAGCAGAGACACACAGGTAAGTATAGATCCCCCAGCAGAGACACACAGGTAAGTATAGATCCCCCAGCAGGGACACACAGGTAAGTATAGACCCCCCAAGCAGAGACACACAGATTAGTATAGATCCCCCAGCAGTCACACACAGATAAGTATAGATCCCCCAGCAGAAACACACAGATTAGTATAGATCCCCCAGCAGTCACACACAGGTAAGTATAGATCCCCCAGCAGAGACACACAGGTAAGTATAGATCCCCCAGCAGGCACACACAGGTAAGTATAGATCCCCCAGCAGGCACACACAGTTAAGTATAGATCCCCCAGCAGAGACACACAGGTAAGTATAGATCCCCCCAGCAGGCACACCCAGGTAAGTATAGATCCCCCAGCAGGGACACACAGGTAAGTATAGATCCCCCAGCAGAGACACACAGGTAAATATTGTTCCCCTCGCACAATGGAGAGAGACATCGAACTTTCTTTATCTGTATTTGTGACATTTCCAAGTTACTTCTTTTGATCTTTTGGAAGGAACAGCTTACCCGTGCAATAGGCATCACAATATCGTAAGGACTTCAACTCATAAACGATGTAATGGCTGCAGTTTTTAATCTTTATCTGGTGGCGCAGGTGACAGAGTTTCCCTTTCCAGCTTAAACAAACTGTCCTGGTCACCACTCCCTGTTCCAGGGTGGGATGTGATCCTGAAATGAGGTGTATAAATATTGGAGAGTGTAAGCGATGTGAACAGTGCTGGACAGTGAGAGTAAATCTGATATTTTAAAGTCTGACTTACCGTTTAACCAGCCTGAACCATATGTGGAGCAGTGTCCCTCTGGGATAGGAGTCTCCGGAATCTTCCATCCGTCAGAACTGGAACAACAAACACACACAGACACAGACACACGCACACAGACACACACACACACCATCAGCTCCTGAACTGTGAACTTCAATAACAATATCTTCAATACTCCTTCCTGGAAGTCCGATAGGGGGGATATAGAGAGATTTTAGTTGGTTGGCCATGTTAAATTTCCCCTTAGTGTCGGGGGAACAGTTACTGTAAATGCATGGTGGTTATGGGGATATATTCATAATTCTGTGACTCTATCCCACAGCAAATCCTGCTTCCACCCCACCCCCCCTCCAGTCTGTTCTCTACGCTCCACCCCCAATTTCAACCCCCAGTCCTAACCCCTCCCTTCCAGACCCAATGTGTCATTTAACGTGCTGCCCCGGGACCATGTTCCCCAAACCCGTTTATTATCTCCTTGCTGCTCTCGCTCTGTCTATCCAGTATTATCTCCCTCTACTCTCTTTCTCTCTCTCTTCTCAGTCTCTATCTCTCTCTCTCTCCTCTGCTCTCTCTATCCAGGGTTATCTCCCTTTGCCTCTATCTATTCAATGCTATGTCTCTTTACTCTCTTTTCCCTCTTTTGAGCGATATTTCCCTTTACTTTCTCTCTGTTTACTCTCTATCCAGTGTTATTTCCTTCATACTGTCCCTCTGTTCTCTCTCTCTCTATCCAGTATTATCTCCCTTTACATCTGTCTCTGTCTTCCGCCTCTCTCCATTTATCCAGCTTTATCTCATTTTACTCTCACTCTATTCTCTCTGTCTATCCAGTGTTAGCTCTGTTTACTTTCTCTCTGCTCTCTCTATCAAGTGTTAACTCGCGTAATTCCATCTCTGTGTTTTCTCGCTCTCTATCCAGTGTTGTTTACATTCACATACACTCCCTCTGTCCAGTGTTATCTGCCTTTACACATTCTCTCTCTTCTCCCGATTTCCATGTTATTTGTCTTTACTTTCTGTGTTCCTTATCCCTCTATTCAATGTTATCTTGTTTAATCTCTCTCTCTGCACTGTATTTCTCTCTATCCAGTGTTATCTCCCTTTGCACCCAGAACAGTTTGCGAGGCAGGTCACTGGATTAACGGAGGTGGAAAACTTGAGGAAGGAACGTGTGGTGGGGGGGGGGCACACTCCATTAAACCCTTAGAGAGGGGACTCGAGCACGAACCTTCTGCCCGAGATGCACAGTGGTTAACATTGCAGCCTCACAGAGCCAGGGGCCCGGGTTCAATTCCCGGCTCGGGTCACTGTCACTGCGTAGTCTGCATGTTCTCCCCATGTCTGCTTGGGTTTCCTCCAGTTTCTTCGCACAACCCAAAGATGTGCTGGTGAGGTGCATTGGCCATGCTAAGTTCACCCTCAGTGTACATGACCAGGCGCCAGAGTGTAGCGACTTGGGGATTTTCACAGTAACTTCATTGCAGTGTTAATGTCAGCTGACTTGCGACCAATAGAAAAACTTTAAAAAGTAACTGAAAGATGCAAGGATTGTAACCCATATGCCAGAGCCACCCCCTCCCATCCCCCACTCAGGCATCTCATAATAATCTCTGCAACCAGCAGAAGGAGCACACAACACTCACATCCACACATGGGCGCTGTTGAGTTCCACAGACATTGTAAACCAGTGTCTGACTTCGTTCAGTGTAGCCTTGGTCACAAGCTCACTTTCCACGTTGTCTTGGTCACAACACCACTTAATGTTTCAGACACTTAGCCATGGTGTTTCTTACAACACTGAGGGACATTACTTTCTGTCAATGTCCCGGTTTATCCAGTCTCACCCTCCTGGGTCATTTTGAAACAGCAATGTACCTGTGCAATAAGCAGCGTTACAGCCTGTTTCAGTGTCAGTTTCAGCTCATAGACAAAGTAACTGCCGCAGTTTTTAATCTTTATCGCTCACTCCCAGTTGCAGAGGTTCCCCTTCCAGTTAAAAGAAACCATTGAGTTTACTGTTCCCTGTACCAGGGTGGGATGTGATCCTGAAATGAGGTGTATAAATATTGGAGAGTGTAAGCGATGTGAACAGCACTGGACAGTGAGAGTAAATCTGATATTGTAAAGTCTGACTCGACCCTGAAACCAGCCTGGACGACCTGTCGAGCAATGTCTCACTGGGACAACAGTCTCTAGAATCTTCCATCCGCCAGAACTGGAACAACAATCACAGAGTCACTTTGAGCTTCCCCGGCAAGTCTCGGGATGAAGGATGTTGAGGAATTCCCCTCAGGACACACCCGCTTTAATTTCACCCGCCCAACACCACCACCCTGTCACCCGTCCTTGAATCAGTGTGTCTGATCGCCTTAACGATCGAACTTTTGAGTTCCACCTTCCCTCATACTTCGACTTAAGAAGAGAAGGAGGACTCCAGGTAACTCAGTGACATTTACCACCTCAGGGGTTGTAGTGATACGGGCTGGCACAGTCTGACCCCATCGCAGTGGGGCTACTGTGGGCCTCGGAGCTAAGTCCGCTGGGCCTCTGGCCAGATTGGACAATCGAGGGAGTGGACAGCACAAAACCACACCCATCATCGCCACTCCCTGCCCCTAACACCCACACTCCCAGCTGGTTGGGCTGGGTGTGTCATAAGAACATAAGAAATAGGAGCAGGAGTAGGCCATCTAGCCCCTCGAGCCTGCCCCGCCATTCAATAAGATCATGGCTGATCTGTCGTGGCTCAGTTCCACATTCCCACCCTCTCCCCATAACCCTTAATCCCCTCGCTTATCAAAAACCCATCAACCCGCTTCTTAAAAATATTTAGCGAGGTAGCCTCCACCACCTCAACGGGCAGAGAATTCCAGAGATTCACCAACCTTTGAGTGAAGAAGTTCCTCCTCAACTCCGTTCTAAAACTTTAGCTGTGCCCTCTTGTCCTACTGTCCTTTCTGAGCGGGAAGAGTCTCTCCACCTCTATCCTATCCATCCCATTCATCATCTTATACGTCTCAATGAGATCTCATTCTTCTAAACTCTAACGAGTACAAGCCTAGTTTACTCAGCCTCTCCTCATAGTTGAACCCCCTCAACTCCAGCATCAGCCTAGTAAACCTCCTCTGCACTCCCTCCAAGGCCAAAACATCTTTGCGCAGGTGCGGCGCCCAAAACTGCACACAGTACTCCAGCTGCGGCCTCACCAATGCCCTATACAGCTGCAGCATGACCCCCCTACTTTTATATTCAATCCCCTTCGCTATGAAGGCCAGCATCCTATTCGCCTTCCTGACCACCTGCTGCACCTGCAAGCTGGGTTTTTGCGACTCATGCGCAAGGACCCCGAGGTCCCTCTGCACCGTCGCCTGCTGAAGTTTTTCGCCACCTAAGTAATAGTCCTTCCTACCATGATTCCTACCAAAGTGGACCACCTCACACTTGCCAACATTAAATTCCATTTGCCAGTTCCTGGGCCATTCGCCCAGCCTATCTAGATCCTTCTGCAGACTCTCCACACCCTCCGCACAATTTGCCGTTCCCCCAATCTTGGTGTCATCAGCAAATTTCGACACCATACACTCGGTTCCCTCCTCCAGATCATCTATATAAATGGTGAATAGCTGAGGCCTCAGCACCGACCCCTGGGGCACTCCACTAGTCACCAACCGCCAATCCGAATAGCACCCATTGACCCCCACTCTCTGCCTCCAACTTGACAGCCAATCCTCTATCCACGCTAACATCCTACCCCCAACTCCATGCCCCCTGACCTTCTGTAATAACCTCTTGTGAGGCACCTTGTCAAACACCTTCTGAAAATCAAGAAACACCACATCCACCAGCTCTCCTCTATCCACCGCCCGAGACACATTCTCATAGAACTCCAATAAATTCGTCAGACACGACTTCCCCTTAACGAAACCATGCTGCGTCTGCTCTACCAAACAATTCTCCTCAAGATGCCTCACTATTTTCTCCTTGATCACGGATTCTAACATTTTTCCTGCAACAGACGTTAAACTAACCGGCCTATAATTCCCCACCTTTTGCCTGCCACCCTTCTTAAACAACGGCGTAATATTAGCCATTTTCCAATCTTCTGGCACTTGCCCGGAATCCAGCGACGTTTGGAAAATAATCACCAAGGCATCCACTATCACCTCTCCACTCAGTTTCACCAACCTGAGTGAATGTACTCTGAGCTGAGTTTGTTCTGGTCAGTGTTGTGTCAGTGTTGGAGAATTGCTGTTCTGTTTGAATAGACACTCAGTGCTCAGGAGAAAATGTTTGCACATTTTATTCCCCTTCATCACTCACTCCAGGACATGAGTGCAGGAGTTCCTCAGGGTAGTGTCCGAGGCCCATCTACCTTCAGCTGCCTCACTGATAATATGGGACAATTGAGTTTAGGAGTTCGGAAGTAATGCTGCAACTTTATAAGACCCTTGTCAGACCCCACTAGCAGTACTGTGCGCAGTTCTGGTCGCCTCACTACAGGAAGGATGTGGAAGCTATTGAAACGGTTCAGAGGAGATTTACAAGGATGTTGACTGGATTGGGAGGCATGCCTTGTGAAGATAGGTTGAGGGATCTTGGTCTCTGTCAGGTCGCCTCTCATCCTTCGTCTCTCCAGGGAGAAGAGACCAAGCTCCCTCAACCTATCTTCATAAGGCATGCCACCCAATCCAGGCAACATCCTTGTAAATCTCCTCTGCATCCTCTCAATAGCTTCCACATCCTTCTTGTAGTGAGGCGACCAGAACTGAGCACAGTACTCCAAGTGGGGTCTGACAAGGGTCTTATAAAGTTGCAGCATTACCTCCTGACTCCTAAACTCAATCCCTCGATTCATAAATGGCTCACTCCTGCTCCTATTTCTGATCTTCTTCACCCAGAGAGTGGTGAATGTGTGGAATTCACTCCCATGGCATGCCATCAAGGCCAGAACGTTGGGTGATATCCAAAATAAATTAGATATGGTGACAAAGTGATAAAGGGTGTATGGGAGGGAAGGTAGGGTAGGGATATTGAATTTGATGAACAGTCACAGTCATAATGAACTGTAATACACATTTGAACCATACTTCTATTCTCTATCTTTATATGTTGTACAGGATTGAGTTTGGGATCCTGCACGGTGCTGCTTGAATTTTAGTAGTTAAGTAAATATAGGGAGAAAAAAGGATAACACCTGCAAACTCATTTGTGTAGGCAATTGAGATTTCTAGGGTCAGAAAGAACTCAACTCTGGGCTGCGAGAGGTTCAGCAGCAGGGATAGATATAGTGGCAATCTAACTGGGCACATTGAATACTCAATGATTCCCATAGATTATATCCCACACATCTCATTCATGTGTCAGTGTTGGGCAATGGTCCCACACAAATGCTCCCTCAGTTAATCCCAGACACTTTCACCAACCGTGCTTCACTTTAATATTACACACAGGGACTTTGATGTTCTTTGCCCATCTCAATGGGTGAAAATCAGTCAGCATCTCACATTAGAATAGAATAGAAACCCTACAGTGCAGAAACAGGCCCTTCGGCCCATCGAGTCTGTGCCGACTACAATCCCACCCGGGTCCTACCCCCATATCCCTACACATTTACCCACTAATCCCTATAACCTATCCATCCAAGGACACTAAGGGGCAATTTTAGCACGGCCAATCAAGCTAACCCGCACAACTTTGAACTGTGGGAGGAAACCGGAGCACCCGGAGGAAACCCATGCAGACATGAGGAGAATGTGCAAACCCCATACAGACAGTGACCCGAGCAGGGAATCGAACCCAGGTCCCTGGTGCTGTGAAGCAGCAGTGCTAACCCACTGTGCTGCTGTGCCGCCCCTACAACGTTGCCATCTCACAGAGGTTAACACTCAAACACTCAGCCTCTGATATTACACTTCCTCTTGCCATGTTTGCATGTGTTACTGAACGTGTCCTTCGTCCTGTTTCTTTCTGATATGATCACCTCATTCTTCTCACTGAACAGCCATTCTCCGACAAACACCTCACTTTGTTTTTTAAGTTGATAGATCGGCCAGAAAATCCCCTTGATCTGCTGAGTGGACGTCTAAGAATTTTCTTCCCAATCGCTTCTCGAATCATTCAGCTTCTCAATGTCAATAATCACCTCCCCCCAATACCAACAGGAGGGGTACATCCTGTGACACATGCGATATGGGTGGCACAGTGGGTTAGCACTGCTGCTTCACAGCTCCAGGGTCCCGGGTTCGATTCCCGGCCTCGGGGTCCCTGTCTGTCTGTGTGGAGTTAGCACATTCACCCCGTGTCTGCATGGATTTGCTCCGGTTTCCCTTCAAAGATGTGTGGGTTAGGTTGACTGGCCATGCTAAAATCACTCCTTAATACGTAGGTTAGAGGGATTAACATAGAACATAGAACACCACAGCACAAACAGGCCCTTCGGCCCACAAGTTGCGCCGATCACTTCTATACCTACTAAGCCATAGACCTATCTATAACCCCCAATCCCATTAGATCCCGTATACTCATCCAGAAGTCTTTTAAAATAACCCAGCGAGTTTGCCTCCACCATCACTGACGGCAGCCGATTCCATTCACTCACCACCCTCTGAGTGAAAAACTTACCCCTAACATCACCTCTGTACTTGCCTCCCCGCACCTTAAATCTGTGTCCTCTCATAGCGACCATTTCAGCCCGGGGAAATAGCCTCTGAGAATCTACCCTATCTAATCCTCTCAATATCTTACAAACCTCTATCAGGTCGCCTCTCAACCTTCATCTCTCCAGGGAGAAGAGTCCCAGCTCCCTCAACCTATCTTCATAAGGCATGCCTCCCAATCCAGGCAACATCCTTGTAAATCTCCTCTGCATCTTCTCAATAGCTTCCACATCCTTCCTGCAGTGAGGCGACCAGAACTGCGCACAGTACTCCAAGTAGGGTCTGACAAGGGTCCTATAAAGTTGCAGCATTACCTCCCGACTCCTAAACTCAATCCCTCGATTAATGAAGGCCAGTACACCATACATCTTCTTGACCACATCCTCCATCTGCAAAGACGATTTAAGAGTCCTGTGGACCCGGACCCCAAGATCCTTCTGCTCTTCCACACAGCTAAGACTCCTGCCCTTGATAGTGTACTCGTTCATCCCATTGGTCATGCCAAAATGGACCACTACACATTTATCTGGGTTGAAGTCCATCTGCCACTTCTCTGCCCAGTCTTGCATCCTATCTATGTCCCGCTGCAACATCTGACATTCTTCCAGACCACCCGAACACCACCAACCTTCGTATCGTCTAGGACCTTACTAATCCATCCCTCCACTTCCTCATCCAGGTCATTTATGAAAATGACAAACAGCAAGGGTCCGACAACAGATCCCTGGGGCACTCCACTGGTGACCGAACTCCATGCAGAAAAAGACCCATCCACAATCACTCTCTGCCTTCTGCAGGCAAGCCAGTTCTGGTTCCACAAGGCCAAAGCCCCGTGGATCCCATGCCCTCTCAGCTTCTCAAGAAGTCTTGCATGGGGACCTTATCAAAGGCCTTGCAGTAATCTATGTAAACCACGTCTACCGCTCTTCCTTCGTCAATGTGTTGAGTCACATTCTCAAAGAACTCAACGAAGCTCGTAAGGCAGGATCTGCCCTTGACAAAACCATGTTGACTATTTCTGATCATTCTAAACTTCTCCAAATGCTCATAAATCTTGTCCCTCAGAAACCTCTCCATCAACTTACCAACCACTGAGGTCACTCTCACCGGTCGGTAATTTCCCGGGCTATCCCTGTTCCCTTTCTTGAAAATAGGAACAACATCTGCAATCCTCCAATCCTCCGGAACCTCTCCCGTCTCCATCGACGACGCAAAGATCATCGCCAGGGGCTCTGCAATCTCTTCGCTCACCTCCCACAGTAACCTGGGGTACATCCCATCCGGTCCTGGCGACTTGTCTATCTTGATAGAGTTTAAAAGTTCGAACACATCCTTTTCCTTAACATCCACATAACTCAATCTTTTCAGACTGCCGCAAACCTGTACTACAACCTCCCAGATCACTTTCCACCATGAATACCGAGGCAAAGTACTCATTAAGCACCTCTGCCATTTCTTCCGGTTCCACACAGACATTTCCCCCTTCGCCTTCTATAGGTCCTATCCCTTCTCTTCTCATTAGTGGGTAGAATATGTAGGGATATGGGGATAGGGCCTGGTTGGGATTGTGGTCGGTGCAGACTCAATGGGCTGAATGGCCTCTTCCTGCACTGTAGAGTTTCTACGTGTAGGTATAATCCCTGAATACTCAATGATTCCCAATGTGTCCTGGACTCCCCAGTTAGACTGCTATTCCTGCTGCTGTCCCACAGAATCTCTCGCAGCCCAGAGTTGAGTTCTTTCTGACCCAGATCAGATGCCTGACCCTCCACAACTACAACCATCTTCCCACGTGTCGGGTATGACTCCAACCAGTGGAGAGTTTGTCCCCTGATACCCACTGATTCCAGTTTCACGGGGGTTCCTCGATAGCACACTGCAGCCTTGATGTCAGGGGCTGTCACTCTCATCCATGTTTGAATCAAGACTGTAATTAAGTCAGGAACTGAGTAACCTTGGAGAGACCCAAGCTGGAAGTCACTGAGTAGGTTATACAAAGAACAAAAATAGCCCGGGAAACAGGCCCTTCGGCCCAACGAGCCCGCGCTGCCATTTTAACATTACCAGTCCCCCCTCCACTCATCACCCTTATTTATGCTTATGGTATTCCACATTGAGAGAAACTAATTTAGGGACAATTTATTACCTCCAATCAGCCTAATAGCACATCTTTGGGGTGTGGGAGGAAACCAGAGCACCCGGAGAAAACCCACGCAAGCACAGGGAGAATGTGCACAGACACTGGCCCAAATCCATGTGTCTGCACAGCAAACAGTGATAGTCACTGAGCTGTGGTCTTGCCCAGTATCTGGTCCAGTTTAAGCGTACACTAATAACATGAAGGACTCGGCTACTCTCGAACATGCAAAAGCAGCCCTTGTACGACCCATCGCGTGTATGCCCCTCGTTGGACAACAAGGCGGACCAACTTAAAACCTGTGAATTAAAAGAGAAAAACGTTATTCTCATCCCACATCCTTATACATTCTCAGGGACGTCCCAATGCTAATGAACCTAATTTAAAACAATCTCCTCTATCCTCCCAACTCCAACCCACTCATGTGCTTGACCAAGTAACTCTTAAACAACTCCAGCGTGCCTGCCTCCACCACCTTGCTTGGCAGAGCATTCCATACCCCCACGACCTTCTGTGTGAAAAACCTCCCTCTAATATCCGTGTTATACCTCTCCCCACTCACCCTAAGCCCGTGGCCCCTCTTACTGTGCGTCTCTAACACAGGAAATAGCTTCCCACTGTTGACTCTATCGAGACCCTTCATAATCTTATATACCTCTATTAGATCCCCCCCCCTCAGTCTCCGTCTTTCAAGGGAAAACAGCCCCAATTTGCTCAATCTTTCCTCATAACCCAGTCCTTCCATACCAGGCAGCATCCTGATAAACCTCCTCTGCACTCTCTACAGAGTCTCCATGTCCTTCCGGTATTAAGGCGACCAGAACTGGATGCAGTACTCCAAATGCGGCCTAACCAACGTTCTATACAACTGCAACATTAAACTCCAGCTCTTAGACTCTATCCCCCTTCCTATAAAGGCTAACATCACATAAACTTTCTTCACAACCTTCTTCACTTGTACTGCCACCTTCAAAGACTGGTGGACTTGCACCCCCATGTCCCACTGCGTTTTTGTACTCTTTATGGGTTTATCCTTTATCATGTTACTCCACCCTACATTATTCTGGCCAAAATGCATCACGTCACATTTATCAGGATTAAACTCCATTTTCCATATATCTGTCCAATATCCCAGTATATAGATATCCTGTTGTATTCCCAGACACTGCTCCTCACTGCCCACTGCTCAGTCAGAATTCCCACAACACCAGCTTAAAGTCCAACAGGTTTATTTGGGAGCAAAATCCACCAGCTTTCGGAAGGCTGCCCCTTCGTCAGTTGAGTGGGGAGTTCTGTTCACAAACAGGGCATATAAAGACACAAACTCAATTTACAAAATAATGGTTGGGATGCGAGTCTTTACAGGTAATCAAGTCTCAAAGGTTCAGACAATGTGAGTGAAGAGAGGGTTAAGCAAAGGTTAAAGAGATGTGTATTGTCTCCAGACAGGACAGTGAGTGAGATTTTGCAAACCCAGGCAAGTCGTTCTGGGGCTTACACATAATGTAATGAACCCAAGATCTGAGTTCAGAGCGTCCTCATGTGTGCGGAACTTGGCTATCAGTCTCTGCTCAGTGACTCTGCGCTGTTGTGCGCCGTGAAGGCCGCCTCGGAGAACGCTTACCCAAAGATCAGAGGCTGAATGCCCGTGAAGTGTTCGCCAACAGGAAGGGAACAGTCTTTCCTGGTGATTGTCGAGTGATGTTCATTCATCCGTTGTCGTAGCGTCTGCACGGTCTCCCCAATGTACCATGGGTCTCGGGACATCCTTTCCTGCAGCGTATCAGGTAGACAACATTGGCCGAGTTGCAAGAGTATGTACCGTGTACCTGGTGGATGGTATTCTCACGTGAGATCCGTGTCGATGATCCGGCATGTCTTGCAGAGGTTGCTGTGGCAGGGTTGTGTGGTGTTGTGGTCACGGTTCTCCTGAAGGCTGGGTAGTTTGCTGCGGAGAATGGTCTGTTTGAGGTTGTGCGGTTGTTTGAAGGCAAGAAGTGGGGGTGTGGGGGCGGCCCTGGCGAGATGTTCATCTCCATCGATGACATGTTGAAGAGTCCGGAGAAGATGTGATTGCTGAGTGGGTGCTGCCTGATAGAACTGTTGAGGACCCCTTTCCATCACTTCACTGCTGATCGAGAGTAGGCTGATTGGGTGGTAATTGGCCAGGTTGGATCTGCTTTTTGTGTGTCGGACATAGCTGAGCAATTTTCCACATTGTTGGGTAGATGCCTGCCAGAACGTTATCAGTGCCCATTGCCCTCGCAGTGTCTGGGGGAGGGATATGAGGGACCTCAATGGTGCATTCTGGCAGAAGTCGGACCAGCGACATTGACCAAGAATTGGGGAGCGGAAGATCACCTTCAGTGATAAACAAGAGTTGGAGAATCCCAGATAAACAGCTGAGGGATCTCACTGGTGCCATGCAGCTGAGTGAGTGGTGAGCAGGGCACTCAGATCCTTTATGCAAGCTCGAGGTCTCAGCATCACTGCACGCTGCCCTCGAAGTGACCGTGGGGCTGATGAGACGGTGGCGCATCTCCTTGTGGAACGTGTCTTTGCAAAGAAGGCCTGGAGTGAGATGCAGTGGGGTATTTGTCGAGGTTCGTCCCGAGCAGCTCGGTGACGCAGGACTCTGTGCTCTACGGGCTGTTTCCAAGGACGCACACCCAGAGAAAACATCAACTGCTGCTGGAAGGTTCATCAACTCGGTGAAGGACACACTTTGGTCCGCCCGAAACTTGATCTTCCAGCTGAAAGAACTGTCCTCAACCGAGTGTTGCAGACTGGCGCATTCCAAGATCCAGGACTACGTGCTGAGGGACAGCCGCCGCAAAGGCACAATGGGGAAAGGCCACACTGTAAGGCCTGTTAATGGAGGCAGACCGAGGGCCTGGGAACTACAGAACACTCTCGACCTGCGTAACTGTGTGCCAATCTGAGCAATAACGGCACACAGAGATTTTTGAGGCATGGATATAGCTTTAAGTTTTGCAATGTAATGACTGTAATCTGTATAGAACTATAAAAAAGTTTTAGTTCTGCACTGTATGCAATTCAGACATGTAGATTTGCAATGGTTTATTTGAAATTTTTATGCATAAAGTATCCTTTTGAAAATAAAACAACGAAAGGGCAGTGACGTGCTCCTACTGCCGGAGGTTGTTCATTAGGGAGCAATCTCCTCTCCCTGACAATGTTGTCTGGGGGAAGTGTGTCCTGTTGCAGTTTCTCACAAGCCGCAGCGTTTGGATAGAACAGCAGGTGGATGGACTGCGGAGTGGAGGTAAAGAGTGTGATAGACTTTATAGCGATGGGGATAGAATATAAAAGCAGGGAGGTCTTGCTGCAACTGTACTGGGCACTGGTGAGGCCGCAGCTGGAGTACTGTGTGCAGTTTTGGTCACCGCTCTTGCAGAAGGATATTCTGGAGGGAGTGCAGAGGAGGTTCACGAGGCTGATACCAGAGATGAGGGGATTGAGCTATGAGGAGAGGCTGAATAAACTAGGCTTGTACTCGTTAGAGTTTAGAAGAATGAGGGGAGATCTCATT
This sequence comes from Prionace glauca, assembly GCA_037974335.1. Classification (NCBI taxonomy): domain Eukaryota; kingdom Metazoa; phylum Chordata; class Chondrichthyes; order Carcharhiniformes; family Carcharhinidae; genus Prionace; species Prionace glauca. Next base: position 28,204,732 of record CM075759.1, read on the forward strand.
GAGACGTATAAGATGATGAATGGGATGGATAGGATAGAGGTGGAGAGACTCTTCCCGCTCAAAAAAGACAGTAGGACTCGGGGGCACAGCCTCAAGATAAAGGGGGGGCGGTTTAGAACAGAGTTGAGGAGGAACTTCTTCAGTCAAAGGGTGGTGAATCTCTGGAATTCTCTGCCCGTTGAAGTGGTGGAGGCTGCCTCGCTAAATATTTTTAAGAAACGGGTTGATGGGTTTTTGATAAGAGAGGGGATTAAGGGTTCTGGGGAGAGGGCAGGAAGGTGGAACTGAGCCACGACAGATCAGCCATGATCTTATTGAATGGCGGGGCTGGCTCGAAGGGCTAGATGGCCTACTCCTGCTCCTATTTCTTATGTTCTTATGTTCTTACGAAGATCAGAAATTGGAGCAGGAGACTCGTGATTACCTGTAATGACTTGTAATTCAGCCTGCCTTACACTGCACTGTCTGTATTTATCCGTCAACACTCTTGTTTAGCTGCGTGTCGGGCTACCGTTACTCCACCCATATATTCTGTGCCTGCTCGCCTCTCTCCTGACCAAGGAGCAGCACTGTGAAAGGTCATGATTTCCAATTAACCTGTTGACTGTAACCTGGTGTGGTGTGACTTCTCATCCTGTCCACCCCCAGTCCATCTCTGGCAGCTCCCAATCTCAGGAAGGGTGGAGGAGAGCAGATGAGGACCCCCTCCTCCTCCCCACACCCGAGTTGGTAACTCAGGAATACTCCATTCAATAGGGCAGTAATATTCAGAAAAATGTTGGAGCCGGGGACTGATAAATCTCTTGGTCCAAGTTCATTTCAAGCAAGTTTCTTAGAGGAAGGGCTTCGTGAAATATTTACTGGGTTGGTTTTAATTTGACAACATTCCTGAGTTCGGGAAAAGCGCCTTCAGATGGAAAATAGCAAAAGCACCTCTTACATTGTAAATTGGAGTGGAAACAGAAAGCAGGAAATCACGGAACACTTATCTTCAGATCCGTCACAGGGAAAATGCTGGGAGCTATTATTAAATAAGTAACACAGTAAGGAGTCTCACAACACCAGGTTTAAGTCCAACAGGTTTATTTGGAATCACGAGCTTTGGGAGCGCTGCTCCTTTATCAGTGGTGCAGAGAGGTGAGTTTATAAACATGGTGTAAAGAAGTAAAGACACAATTACAAAATAATGGTTCAAATGCGAGTCTTTTCAGGTAATCGTATTTTTCAGGGACAGACTCGCACTGTCTATCTTCATGTCCATTGGAACTAAATTGTATCTTTAAGTGCAAGTTTAATTTGTTTCTCTGCTGTTGGGTGTTAAAGAGACGAGAGTTTGAGTTTCCCTCTAAAGGAAGCCGACATTTTAATGAGAGATTGATGATTTGAAAGTTAAAACAGTGTTGAAAAACCCCACTGTTCCCTTTTGCAATGTGTATACATCACACCCACAACTGGGGACAGGTTTCCATATTTTTTTGTGGTTAGAAAAAGTGTGGGGGTGGAACCGGTGAAGCGAACCCTGTTTGCTGAGTGACTGTAAGTGATTGAAGTCCCTTTGGGGCCTGACTGAGTCACTGGAGGGTTTTCCCTCGTACACTAATAAGAGATTCCCCATCAGTGAGCTATCATGAGAAGGCAGTAGGAGCATCATTTTCAGAGCAGTGAGACGGGAGCAACTGCTCCAGGCAGAGAGAGTGGGACAGAGTGACAGAGACAGAGAGAGAGAGACAGAGACAGAGAGAGAGAGAGAGACAGAGACAGAGAGAGAGAGACAGAGACAGAGAGAGAGAGAGAGACTCTGAGGACAATGGACTGGAATATTACAAATATGGATCAGAATCTGGGAACAATGGAATGGAATGTTACAAACATAGATCAGAATCTGGGAACAATGGACTGGAATGTTCCAACAATGGATCAGAATCTGGGAACAATGGACTGGACTGTTACAAACATGGATAAGAGTTTCTTTTGGGCGTTATTCCATCTTTCCTTCCTTTACAATCATCTGCCATTAAAACACAGGATATTGTACGCACTCCAGGTTATCCAAGCAGGTTATTATCCTTTCCTCGCTATAGTGGGCATCCCTGGTAAGAGTTTCTATCTGAACATTAATTCTATAAACCAGATTGAGATGTGTGATTTTTTTTCCCCTTGTTTGAATTGAGTGAAGTGTGACGCCATCGGTTTTCGCTTCCCTCTCGCGCACTCTGTCACAGAAATCGCTGAATCCACGTTCCAATCTCTACATGACTGAAGGCTGGGTCTAAACCTCCAAGAAACCCTTTGATCCTGAACTGATATAGAATCGTAAGAATATAAGAACCAGGAACGGGAGTGGGCCATTTGTCCCCTCAAGCTTGCTCAGCCATTCAATAAGATCATGACTTCTTTTCGTGGACACAATCTCAGTTACCCACCAGATCACTATAGTTGCTTCACTGTTCAAAAATCTATCCTTGCCTTAAAAACATTCAATGAGACAGTCTCAACTGCTTCACTGGGCAGGAAACTCCACAATTTGGCAGCCTTTTGGTGAACAGGTTTCACCTCAACTCAGTCCTAAAAAATGTCCCCCTTATTTTGGGACCAATGCCCCCTAGTCCTTGTTTCCCCGTCTCCCTGTTTCTATCTCATCTATCCTCTTCATATTTTCATATGTTTATAAACCACCCTTCCCCTCAACCCTTCTAATTTCCAATGAGGATAGTCCCAGCCTACTCAGCCTCTCCTCGTAAGGCGAACCTCTCAACTCCGGAATCAGCTGACTGAATCTCCTCCCTTCCAGTGCTGGTACATCCTTCCTCAAAGAATGTGAACACAAGTGTGCACCATGCGCCAGGTGTGGGCACACTAGCACCGAATACAGATGCAAAATAATATCCCTGTTTTTAAGCTCCATCTCCCTAGCAATGAAGGATAAAATTCGAATTGTCTAATTACCTACTGCACCTACAAACCAATGTTTTGTGATTATGTTCATGGCTCCCGGGCCCCTCAACACAGCAGCATTCTGTATTTTTTTACCATTTAAACAACAGTCCGTTTTGCTGTTATTCCTGCCAAAATTGATGCCATCCAATTTACCAACATTGTACTCCATCTACCAGAGATTTTTGCCCACAAACTGAAATGATCTTTAGGTTTTGAAGATTTTTAGTGTCCCTCCGTACTGGTTGCTCTATCACTCATCAAGTGACTCTAAATCCTCTCCATCTCCAATCCTACATCTTACCCCACTCACAACATCTACAGCACCCAGTAGTACTGAAGCCAATCTGCTGTGCCAACACTTGTCAGTTCCATTGCCCAATCCAGGCTGGATTTATCCTGAACTGATATAGAATCGTAAGAATATAAGAACCAGGAACGGGAGTGGGCCATTTGTCCCCTCAAGCTTGCTCAGCCATTCAATAAGATCATGACTTCTTTTCGTGGACACAATCTCACTTACCCACCAGATCACTATAGTTGCTTCACTGTTCAAAAATCTATCCTTGCCTTAAAAACATTCAATGAGACAGTCTCAACTGCTTCACTGGGCAGGAAACTCCACAATTTGGCAGCCTTTTGGTGAACAGGTTTCACCTCAACTCAGTCCTAAAAAATGTCCCCCTTATTTTGGGACCAATGCCCCCTAGTCCTTGTTTCCCCGTCTCCCTGTTTCTATCTCATCTATCCTCTTCATATTTTCATATGTTTATAAACCACCCTTCCCCTCAACCCTTCTAATTTCCAATGAGGATAGTCCCAGCCTACTCAGCCTCTCCTCGTAAGGCGAACCTCTCAACTCCGGAATCAGCCGACTGAATCTCCTCCCTTCCAGTGCTGGTACATCCTTCCTCAAAGAATGTGAACACAAGTGCGCACCGTGCGCCAGGTGTGGGCACACTAGCACCGTATACAGATGCAAAATAATATCCCTGTTTTTAAGCTCCATCTCCCTAGCAATGAAGGATAAAATTCGAATTGTCTTCTAAATTACCTACTGCACCTACAAACCAATGTTTCGTGATTATGTTCATGGCTCCCGAGCCCCTCAACAAAGCAGCATTCTGTATTTTTTTACCATTTAAACAACAGTCCGTTTTGCTGTTATTCCTGCCAAAATTGATGCCATCCAAATTACCAACATTTTACTCCATCTACCAGAGATATTTGCCCACAAACTGAAACGATCTTTAGGTTTTGAAGATTTTTAGTGTCCCTCCGTACTGGTTGCTCTATCACTCATCAAGTGACTCTAAATCCTCTCCATCTCCAATCCTACATCTTACCCCACTCACAACATCTACAGCACCCAGTCGTACTGAAGCCAACCTGCTGTGCCAACACTTGTCAGTTCCATTGCCCAGGGGCGGCACGGTAGCACAGTGGTTAGCACTGCTGCTTCACAGCTCCAGGGTCCTGGGTTCGATTCCCGGCTCGGGTCACTGCCTGTGTGGAGTTTGCACATTCCCCTCGTGTCTGCGTGGGTTTTCTCCGGGTGCTCCGGTTTCCTCCCACAGTCCAAAGATGTGCGGGTTAGGTTCATTGGCTATGCTAAAAAAAATTGCCCCTTAGTGTCCTGGGATGTGTAGGTTAGAGGGATTAGCAGGTAAATATGTAGGGATATGGGGATAGGGTCTGGGTGGGATTGTGTTCGGTGCAGACTCGATGGGCCGAAGGGCCTGTTTCTGCACTGTAGAGTTCTATGTTAATAACACTCTGGCAATGACGGAATTCAGGGATCCTCACCGCTGTCAATTCAGCCAGATTGTCCAGCCGACCTCCATTACGGCACGGTGGGGTGTGACGGTGACACGGCTGCATCCCAGCGCCGAGGATCCGGGTTCGTTTCCCCGGCTCGAATCACTGTCTGTGCAGAGTCAGCACCTCATCGCCGTGTCTGCCTGGCTTTCCTCCCACAATCCGAAATAAGTGCTGCTCAGGTGAATTGGCTGTGCTAACTTGTTCCTCAGCGTACACAAACAGGCGCCCAGCTTATGGCGCTGAGGGGACTTTCACAGTAACCTCACTGCAGTGTTACTGTGAGCCTACTTGTGACACTAATAAATAAACTTTAAAACTTTGCTGTTGTACAGATAGTATTTGAATTTATCATTTATGCACCGAAATCCGTTACAGTGCCATCCCTCCAAACTGTCACCTTTTCAACTGCATTTCAATTCTCCTGGAAATATTTATTAAACCGAGTCATTTTGTTTCCGCGCATGCTTCAGAGAGTGAATTTATTTCCTTCTCTGTCTCTCTCCGTGGCTGTGAGCGCAATCTCCACTGATAGAGGCGCTGCGGAACCCTGGATATATATAATGGTGAGAACCACCCTGCTGAGTAATTCCTGTCCCCGTGCTGACGTTGGATCCTCCCTGAATGTACCGTGCAGACTCTGAAGTCAGTCAGACTAATTCTGACAGCATCAGCAGATGGCTTGGGCTCTTCATTTGCCCAAGTACAGGTCAGATCGATCTCACTCATTCACAGCTACCGCAGTCGCAGGACATTGTGCATCCCGTCAAAGATTAAAAGAAACAATTAAAAGTGTTTGAAATCTGAATAATGCAAGGATGGAGGTTGCTTTCCCCATCGAGTCACTGGTCCATATTTTCAAAGAGATATCCTGAGGTGATATTGTGCCTTTAAGAATTATATTTTGTATCGTGTTACTTGTTTAAAACTCAGCTCAAGTTTTATAAATTACCAATTTCTCTGGGCAACAGGCAGCTTAGATTTTGAGACTGCAAGACAGTGGCTGTGATTAGCTAAAGACGTGCACATTTACATGGTGTTAATGCATTTGTATTTACTTTGGTTCCCTTTGGGGTGAGAGTACAATTTTGGTTAGGTTGATTGACAGAGGAAAGACCGTGTTCTGTTGGGAGGGAATTATCCTGCAGGAATAAACAGTTTTTTTTAAAAACTCATTTTCTCCCTGTTCCTGAGAGAAGTAAGACATGTCTCTGTCTCTCACTTTCTCCAGAAAGTGACAAGGCGTAGACAAAGGTCATAGATACAGGAGGGCACTCAGAGTTAAAATGGGCGGTGCGGGCTCATTGGGCCGAAGGACTATTTCCCCTGCTGTGTTGTTCTTTGTTCTTATTTAGTCATTGTTCAAATGTTAAATGTTAAGCTAATTCATTTGATATAGTCATAACTGTGTTGCTAAATACATTTTGCACTGCTAAAATGTGCCTAGTTTTTCTGTGGAGTCCTGCCTGGTGTCAAACAACATATCCTCACATTAATACTAAAAATCGGAAATCGCTGACGTCTAGTCTAAGTTTATAATACACTTCAGGGTTTCTCATCCATATCCAAACAACACCATGTTTCTTCACATTCACACCACTCCGCCGTTTTGTAGGGCTGAAGTTCCCATTTTGAATTGTATTGTTTAACCTTCTTCCATCGTGTTTCCAAGCTGTGAAACTGAATTCTATCCCTCCTCCACGTAAGGACTATTCGGGAAATTTCTTAACCTTTCTCCCTGCTGTGTACTTTCCCCCCTCGATCATCCATTCGATTATACTACCCCAGCTCTCCGCCACTAACATTGAATGTTGAGATTCCCGATGCTATTGCTCCATCAATTCCTTTGGGACAAACTGTGGGGTGAGTGAGAATGGAATGAGCTGTTCTGTGGTTGAGCATTTTGTCACAGATTGTGATGTTTGGAATGAAATCCTTTTGGGACACAGAATGAAAGGAGGGAATGGAGGATGATGCTAAATATCGCAATCGACATTTTCAATGATCCCCTTCATTGGTTATCCACTCCTTCATTCCACCCAATTACAGATGTTGCCATTGCATTCAGAATACAATCGCTGCAGTGCAGGAGGCCGCCATTTGGTCCGTTGAGTCTCACTGACAAGTATCCCACTTTGGCCTGTTCACACATAACCCCACATCTTTACTCCACTAATCCCTCGAGCCTACACAGCTTGGGACACTGCGGGACAGTTTAGCACGGCCAATGGACACAGCTTTGGAGTGTGGGAGGAAAACAGAGCACCCCGAAGAAACTTACACAGACATCAAGAAGGCAAATGGAATGTTGGCCTTTACAGTGAGGGGGATAGAATATAAAAGCAAGGAGGTCTTGCTGTAACTGTACAGGGTTCTGGTGAGGCCGCAACTGGAGTACTGTGTGTAGTTTTGGTCGCCGAATTTGCGGAAGGATATATTGACCTTGGAGGGAGTGCAGAGAAGGTTCACCGGGCTGATACCGGAGATAGGAGAGATTGAATAGACTGGGTCTGTACTCATTGGAGTTTAGAAGGCTGAGAGGGGATCTTGTACAGACGTATAATAATGAAAGGGATGGATAGGGTAGAGGTAGAGAGATTCTTCCCGCTTAGAAAGGATAGCAGGACGAGAGGGCACAGCCTCAAACTAAGGGCAGGGGGGGAGGGGGGCAGTTTAGATCAGAGTTGAGGAGGAACTTCTCCACTCAGAGGGTAGTGAATCTCTGGAATTCTCTGCCCGTTGAAGTGGTGGAGGCTACCTCACTAAATATATTTAAGTCACGGGTAGATAGGTTTCTGATAGACAGGGGAATTAAGGGTTATGGGGAGAAAGCGAGAAAGTGGAACTGATCCACTATCAGATCAGCCATGATCTTATTGAATGGCGGGGCAGGCTCGAAGGGCTACATGGCCAGCTCCTGCTCCTATTTCTTATGTTCTAACAACACAGGCAGGTGGGGGGGTGGGGTGGGGACATTCAAACTCCGTACAGACAGTTATCAAGCCAGGAATCGAACCCAGCTCTCCGGATCTGTGAGGCAGCAGTGCTAACTGTACCAGTGCACTGCCCATTTATTACACAATAATTTGTCCAATTTAAGACTGAAAGAGTGATAGTGTTTGAGCTGGCGCGAAGCGAGGTAAATTGGCAGCTTTGAACTGTGCATTGTGACATTGAAGTATTGATTTGATAAAATATCCCCAGATGGTCAACAGTGTAACGCCTGGAATGAAACATCATATCCTCAGATTAACACATTTAACCATTTCCAGGGACATCATATTCCCGGGAAAACCATTCCGAAGCATCGCGTCACAGATTTAAAAATTCCAATTAGTCATTGATCCATTGGATAACTTGACGTCAGCCAAAAGCTTATGTTTCTTGCTTCTGTCCTGTCTCACAGCTAACTGTCTGACCATTGCTATCCTCTCGCGGGGAAGGTGTGGCCTCTCCAAATGTGTAACTCGCTACCTGGTGGCGATGTCCGCAGCCGATCTACTGGTTGTTGTCCTTGACATTATACTGAGACACATTCCCATTGTTTACCGGGAAACCTTTACCTTCCTTCTGTATTTGATCCCCATCTGTAACATCCACGCCGTCCTGCTTTACGCAGCCACTGACTGTTCTGTCTGGTTCACCGTCGCCTTCACCTTCGACCGATCCGTTGCTATTGGCTGCCAGAAGCTGAAAAGCAAAATCTGCACCGAGAGAACGGCAGCCGTGGTTCTGGGAACAGTGACGGTGCTCAGCGTCTTAAAGAACACATCCTGGTATTTTATGCTGGGAAGTCAGTACTGGCTAATGAACCACCCGTGGTTTTGTTCTGTAACGGTAACTGTTCAGCAGTCTCCAATCTGGGCCGCAATCGAGTTCGCTCATCACATCCTGACGCCGTGCGTCCCATTTCTCCTGGTTCTGCTGCTCAATGTTTTAACCGTCAGGCACATTCTAGTGAGCAGCAGATCCCGGAGGAGACTCCGCACTCAATGCAGTGGGCAAAGTCCCAAAGACCCAGAGATGGAGAGTCGAAGGAAATCCATTATTTTACTGTTTGTTATCTCGGCCAATTTTATCCTGTTATGGTCAGTCTTTATGGTGAATTCTATATGGTGGCGGATGTATAATGCTGGATTTGGAGCGATATTTCTGCATGAGTTTGTTCGGGAGTTGGGCTTCATGATGCAGCTATTGAGCTGCTGCACAAACACTTGCATTTATGCCGTGACCCAGACAAAATTCAGGGAGAATCTGATTTACGTACTGAGATATCCCATCAGTCCAATTTTCCGATTTTTAAAATGTCACAGGCACTGCTCATCTCCAACAGCTGAGAATCTACACATCACCCCATGACTTTGAGTTGCATTACTATCAGTGAATATCACATGTTCAACAGTCAGGTGGTAACCATTTATCCGAAACTCAAAGGGACTATCCATTCAAAATCCATATAAAATACTACGGCTATATATGCGTATCAGAGACCAGTAATCCTGCAGCAAGTAACACACCACCAGGCTCCTTCAAGACTGCACATGATCTACACAAGATTTTGATGTTATACCCCGCACTTGCCAGGATGGGCCCAGTTCCATCAACCCTCAAGATGTTTGACACAATCTGCCATTGAAATCCCTTCCACATACATTCATTTTCTCCAGCGCTGGTGCACAGTTGCAGCAGTACCAGGTACTCCCAAAAAGATTTTTTTGTACACACAGGGACTACCAATTCTACGACCACTAATATCCAGAATAGCGTGCACAGCAGATAACTGGGAACGCCACAATCAGGAGGACCACATCTCAGTCTCTCACTATCTTGACTTGGCAATATATCCTCCGTAGCTTCCCTTTCACTTGGTAAAATCCTGGAACTCCCTCCTTAACAGCACTGTGGGTGTAACTGCACCTCAGGAAAGCATCATTTCAAGATAAGCGGCAAAACCAAATCACATGAATGATTTTTTAAATAAAATTTATTCTCGACAAGCTCCCAACACTTTATGGCTACGTTTTTCATTTTGTTGGGGGGAGAGTGGGGGGGTCTCTGCATTAATGGGACTGAAAGATTGGGTCTGATCCCATTAGCTCCTGAAGATGGAATGTAACTTTTTTGTATAACATCCCTGTCCCTTCAGGGAGTAAAGTTTCATGGAGACCGAATTGTCTTTTAACAGCAAAACTTGCCAGAAGACTGTCACAGTCCACAGTCCGGGCAGTGCTGGCTGGACAGCATTTATTGCCCATCCCTACCTACCCTTCGATTACATTTGAGAGTCATAGAGGTTGACAGCATGGAAACAGGCCCTTCGCCCAATCTGTCCATGCTGCCCATTTTAAAACCCCTAATCTAGTCTCAATTGCCTGCATTTGGCCCATATCTCTCTATACCCATCGCACCCATGTAACTATTTAGATGCTTTTTAAAAGAAAAAATTGTACCAGCCTCTACTACTACCTCTGGCAGCTCGTTCCAGACACTCACCATCCTCTGTGTGAAAAAAATTGCCCCTCTGGAAACTTTTGTATCTTTCCCCTCTCACCTTAAACTTATGCCCTCTCGTTTTAGACTCCCCTACCTTTGGGAAAAGATATTGACTATCTCGCTGATCCAGGTATGTATAGATCCCCCAGCAGGGACACACAGGTAAGTATAGATCCCCCACCAGGGACACACAGGTAAGTATAGACCCCTCAGCAGAGACACACAGGTAAGTATAGATCCCCCACCGGGCACACACAGGTAAGTATAGATCCCCCACCAGGGACACACAGGTAAGTATAGATCCCCCCAGCAGAGACACACAGGTAAGTATAGATCCCCCAGCAGAGACACACAGGTAAGTATAGATCCCCCAGCAGGGACACAGAGGTAAGTATAGATCCCCCAGCAGAGACACACAGGTAATTATAGATCCCCCAGCAGGGACACACAGGTAAGTATAGATCCCCCAGCAGAGACACACAGGTAAGTATAGATCCCCCAGCAGGGACACACAGGTAAGTATATATCCCCCAGCAGAGACACACAGCTAAATATTGTTCCCCTCGCACAACGGAGAGAGACATCGAACTTTCTTTATCTGTATTTGTGACATTTCCAAGTCACTTCTCTTGATCTTTTGGAAGGAACAGCTTACCCGTGCAATAGGCATCACAATATCGTAAGGACTTCAACTCATAAACGATGTAATGGCTGCAGTTTTTAATCTTTATCTGGTGGCGCAGGTGACAGAGTTTCCCTTTCCAGCTTAAACAAACTGTCCTGGTCACCACTCCCTGTTCCAGGGTGGGATGTGATCCTGAAATGAGGTGTATAAATATTGGAGAGTGTAAGCGATGTGAACAGTGCTGGACAGTGAGAGTAAATCTGATATTGTAAAGTCTGACTTACCGTTTAACCAGCCTGAACCATATGTGGAGCAGTGTCCCTCTGGGATAGGAGTCTCCGGAATCTTCCATCCGTCAGAACTGGAACAACAAACACACACAGACACAGACACACGCACACAGACACACACACACACCATCAGCTCCTGAACTGTGAACTTCAATAACAGTATCTTCAATACTCCTTCCTGGAAGTCCGATAGGGGGGATATAGAGAGATTTTAGTTGGTTGGCCATGTTAAATTTCCCCTTCGAGTCAGGGGGAACAGTTACTGTAAATGCATGGTGGTTATGGGGATACGGCCTGGATGGGACTGTGTTAGGTGCAGATTCATAATTCTGTGACTCTATCCCACAGCAAATCCTGCTTCCGCCCCCCACCCCTCCAGTCTGTTCTCTACGCTCCACCCCCAATTTCAACCCCCAGTCCTAACCCCTCCCTTCCAGACCCAATGTGTCATTTAACATGCTGCCCCGGGACCATGTTCCCCAACCCCGTTTACTATCTCCTCGCTGCTCTCGCTCTGTCTATCCAGTAATATCTCCCTCTACTCTCTTTCTCTCTCTCTTCTCAGTCTCTATCTCTCTCTATGCTCTGCTCTCTCTATCCAGGGTTATCTTCCTTTGCCTCTATCTATTCAATACTATGTCTCTTTACTCTCTTTTCCCTCTTTTGAGCGATATTTCCCTTTACTTTCTCTCTGTTCACTCTCTATCCAGTGTTATTTCCTTCACACTGTCCCTCTGTTCTCTCTCTCTATCCAGTATTATCTCCCTTTACATCTGTATCTGTCTTCCGCCTCTCTCCATTTATCCAGCTTTATCTCATTTTACTCTCACTCTATTCTCTCAGTCTATCCAGTGTTAGCTCTGTTTACTTTCTCTCTGCTCTCTCTATCAAGTGTTAACTCGCATAATTCCATCTCTGTGTTTTCTCTCTCTCTATCCAGTGTTAGCTCCCTTTACACTTTCTTTCTCTCTCTCTCTCTATGCAGTCTTATGGCCTTTTACACAAGTCCCTCTGTTCTTTCTCTCTCTATCCAGTGTTGTCTTCATTTACTCTCTCTCTGTTTTCTCTCTGTCCAGTTGTATCTCCCTTTACTCTTTCTCTCTCCCTCTATCTGTATCCAGTGTTTTTACCTTTTACTCTTTGTCTCCCTTCTGCCACCCAACATGGTTTTGTGCTGTTTCTATCCCTCCTCATGTCCCCTGCCCCACCGTCGCTCCGCTCTAATAGCCGACATCAATCCCTTAACTTTTAAATCGATACCACCCGTGGTTGAGTTCATTGTCGCATTTTCGAGTGGAGCAAACTGTCCTGTTACACTCTGCACTCCTCCAGGGCTGGTCCAGGACGGTGTGATTTACACATGGGTCAGCCACTGACAGGTCTGCGACTGGTTGACAGAGAGAGGATTCATCTTAATATTAAGCCCATTTATTGTTGTAGAGATTTGGAAATCTGAGGGTGTCAGTAACATCAGATTGAACCTTTCCCCTCAATAACAAATCCACATTGTTTCCCATCAGTCTCCCAGTACAGCCTGTTCCCCGCTCCCTCCTCTCCGGTGTCACTCAGTAACTCACAACAGGAATCGCTTCCACATCAATCCCACTCCCCAGAAAGCAGCAACAAAACCTACAATCTATTGCTTTAGTAGAAACTGGTTCAGTTTGGACATCTCTCCTTCCCTTCGGAAAACTGAGCTGGGGGCAGCTGTTGGGGGGGTGAGGGTGTTGCCCGAAGCTCATTGTCCAATTCGGGTCAGGGGCGTACCCATCCAAACAGTGTATTCTGTTCATGTTCCTCTTCCTGGAACACACAATGTGCTGAGATGGACTCGCATTTCCCAGAACAGTTTGCGAGGCAGGTCACGGGGGTGGAAAACTTGAGGAAGGAGCGTGTGGTGGGGGCACACTCCATTAAACCCTTAGAGAGGGGACTCGAGCACGAACCTTCTGCCCGAGATGCACAGTGGTTAACATTGCAGCCTCACAGAGCCAGGGGCCCGGGTTCAATTCCCGGCTCGGGTCACTATCTCTGCGTAGTCTGCATGTTCTCCCCGTGTCTGCCTGGGTTTCCTCCAGTTTCTTCGCACAACCCAAAGATGTGCTGGTGAGGTGCACTGGCCATGCTGAGTTCACCCTCAGTGTACATGACCAGGCGCCAGAGTGTAGCGACTTGGGGATTTTCACAGTAACTTCATTGCAGTGTTAATGTCAGCTGACTTGCGACCAATAGAAAAACTTTAAAAAGTAACTGAAAGATTCAAGCATGGTAACCCATATGCCAGAGCCACCCCCTCCCATCCCCCACTCAGGCATCTCATAATAATCTCTGCAACCAGCAGAAGGAGCACACAGCACTCACATCCACACATGGGCGCTGTCGAGTTCCACAGACATTGTAAACCAGTGTCTGACTTCGTCCAGTGTCGCCTTGGTCACAAGCTCACTTTCCAAGTTGCCTTGGTCACAACACCACTTAATGTTTCAGACACTTAGCCATGGTGTTTCTTACAACACTGAGGGACATTACATTCTGTCAATGTCCCGGTTTATCCAGTCTCACCCTCCTGGGTCATTTTGAAACAGCAATGTACCTGTGCAATAAGTAGCGTTACAGCCTGGTGTCAGTTTCAGCTCATAGACAAAGTAACTGCCGCAGTTTTTAATCTTTATCGCTCACTCCCAGTTGCAGAGATTCCCCTTCCAGTTAAAAGAAATCATTCGGTTTATTGTTCCCTCTTCCAGGGTGGGATGTGCTCCTGAAATGAGGTGTATAAATATTGGAGAGTGTAAGCGATGTGAACAGCGCTGGACAGTGAGAGTAAATCTGATATTGTAAAGTCTGACTCGACCCTGAAACCAGCCTGGACGACCTGTCGAGCAATGTCTCACTGGGACAACAGTCTCCGGAATCTTCCATCCGCCGGAACTGGAGCAACAATCACAGAGTCACTTTGAGCTTCCCCGGCAAGTCTCGGAATGAAGGATTTTGAGGAATTCCCCCCAGGACACACCCGCTTTAATTTCACCCGCCCAACACCACCACCCTGTCACCCGTCCTTGAATCAGTGTGTCTGATCGCCTTAACGATCGAACTTTTGAGTTCCACCTTCCCTCATACTTCGACTTAAGAAGAGAAGGAGGACTCCAGGTAACTCAGTGACATTTACCACCTCAGGGGTTGTAGTGATACGGGCTGGCACAGTCTGACCCCATCGCAGTGGGGCTACTGTGGGCCTCGGAGCTAAGTCCGCTGGGCCTCTGGCCAGATTGGACAATCGAGGGAGTGGACAGCACAAAACCACACCCATCATCGCCACTCCCTGCCCCTAACACCCACACTCCCAGCTGGTTGGGCTGGGTGTGTCATAAGAACATAAGAAATAGGAGCAGGAGTAGGCCATCTAGCCCCTCGAGCCTGCCCCGCCATTCAATAAGATCATGGCTGATCTGTCGTGGCTCAGTTCCACTTTCCCGCCCTCTCCCCGTAACCCTTAATCCCCTCTCTTATCAAAAACCCATCAACCCGCGTCTTAAAAATATTTAGCGACGTAGCCTCCACCACCTCAACGGGCAGAGAATTCCAGAGATTCACCAACCTTTGAGTGAAGAAGTTCCTCCTCAACTCCGTTCTGAAACGCCCCCCCTTTAGCTGTGCCCTCTAGCCCTACTGTCCTTTCTGAGCGGGAAGAGTCTCTCCACCTCTATCCTATCCATCCCATTCATCATCTTATACGTCTCAATGAGATCTCATTCTTCTAAACTCTAACGAGTACAAGCCTAGTTTACTCAGCCTCTCCTCATAGTTGAACCCCCTCAACTCCAGCATCAGCCTAGTAAACCTCCTCTGCACTCCCTCCAAGGCCAAAATATCTTTGCGCAGGTGCGGCGCCCAAAACTGCACACAGTACTCCAGCTGCGGCCTCACCAATGCCCTATACAGCTGTAGCAAGACCCCCCTACTTTTATATTCAATCCCCCTCGCTATGATGGCCAGCATCCCATTCGCCTTCCTGACCACCTGCTGCACCTGCAAGCTGGGTTTTTGCGACTCATGCGCAAGGACCGCAAGGTCCCTCTGCACCGTCGCCTGCTGAAGTTTTTCGCCACGTAAGTAATAGTCATTCCTACCAAAGTGCACAACTTCACATTTGCCAACATTAAATTCCATTTGCCAGTTCCTGGGCCATTCTCCCAGCCTATCTAGATCCTTCTGCAGACTCTCCACACCCTCCGCACAATTTGCCGTTCCCCCAATCTTGGTGTCATCAGCAAATTTCGACACCATACACTCGGTTCCCTCCTCCAGATCATCTCTATAAATGGTGAATAGCTGAGACCTCAGCACCGACCCCTGGGGCACTCCACTAGTCACCAACCGCCAATCCGAATAGCACCCATTGACCCCCACTCTCTGCCTCCAACTTGACAGCCAATCCTCTATCCACGCTAACACCCTACCCCCAACTCCATGTCCCCTGACCTTCTGTAATAACCTCTTGTGAGGCACCTTGTCAAACGCCTTCTGAAAATCAAGAAACACCACATCCACCAGCTCCCCTCTATCCACCGCCCTAGACACATTCTCATAGAACTCCAATAAATTCGTCAGACACGACTTCCGCTTAACGAAACCATGCTGCGTCTGCTCTACCAAACAATTCTCCTCAAGATGCCTCACTATTTTCTCCTTGATCACGGATTCTAACATTTTTCCTGCAACAGACGTTAAACTAACCGGCCTATAATTCCCCACCTTTTGCCTGCCACCCTTCTTAAACAACGGCGTAACATTAGCCATTTTCCAATCTTCCGGCAATTCCCCAGAATCCAGCGACGTTTGGAAAATAATCACCAAGGCATCCACTATCACCTCTCCACTCAGTTTCACCTACCTGGGTGAATGTACTCTGAGCTGAGTTTGTTCTGGTCAGTGTTGGAGAATTGCTGTTCTGTTTGAATAGACACTCAGTGCTCAGGAGAAAATGTTTGCACATTTTATTCCCCTTCAACACTCACACCAGGACATGAGTGCAGGAGTTCCTCAGGGTAGTGTCCGAGGTCCATCTACCTTCAGCTGTCTCACCGATGACTACCTTCCATAATATGGGACAATTGAGTTTAGGAGTTGGGAAGTAATGCTGCAACTTTATAAGACCTTTGTCAGACCCCACTTGGAGTACTGTGCGCAGTTCTGGTCGCCTCACTACAGGAAGGATGTGGAAGCTATTGAAAGGGTTCAGAGGAGATTTACAAGGATGTTGCCTAGATTGGAGGCATGCCTTGTGAAGATAGGTTGAGGGAGCTTGGTCTCTGTCAGGTCGCCTCTCATCCTTCATCTCTCCAGGGAGAAGAGACCAAGCTCCCTCAAACTATCTTCATAAGGCATGCCACCCAATCCAGGCAACATCCTTGTAAATCTCCTCTGCACCCTCTCAATAGCTTCCACATCCTTCTTGTAGTGACGCGACCAGAACTGAGCACAGTACTCCAAGTGGGGTCTGACAAGGGTCTTATAAAGTTGCAGCATTACCTCCCGATTCCTAAACTCAATCCCTTGATTCATAAATGGCTCACTCCTGCTCCTATTTCTGATCTTCTTCACCCAGAGAGTGGTGAATGTGTGGAATTCCCTCCCATGGCATGTCATCAAGGCCAGAACGTTGGGTGATATCCAAAATAAATTAGATATGGTGACAAAGGGATAAAGGGGGTATGGGAGGGAAGGTAGGGTAGGGATATTGAATTTGATGAACAGCCACAGTCATAATGAACTGTAATACACATTTGAACCACACTTCTATTCTCTATCTTTATATGTTGTACAGGATTGAGATTGGGACCTTGCGCAGTGCTGCTTGAATTTTAGTAGTTAAGTAAACGGAGAGGGAAAAAAAGGATAACACCTGCAAACTCATTTGTGTAGGCAATTGAGATTTCTAGGGTCAGAAAGAACTCAACTCTGGGCTGCGAGAGGTTCAGCAGCAGGGATAGATATAGCGGCAATCTAACTGGGCACATTGAATACTCAATGATTCCCATAGATTATATCCCACACATCTCATTCATGTGTCAGTGTTGGGCAATGGTCCCACACAAATGCTCCCACAGTTAATCCCAGACATTTTCACCAACCGTGTTTCACTTTAATATTACACACAGGGACTTTGATGTTCTTTGCCCATCTCAACAGGTGAAAATCAGCCAGCATCTCACATTAGAATAGAATAGAAACCCTACAGTGCAGAAACAGGCCCTTCGGCCCATTGAGTCTGCGCCGACTACAATCCCACCCAGGTCCTACCTTCATATCTCTACACATTTACCCACTAATCCCTCTAACCTACACATCCCAGGACACTAAGGGGCAATTTTAGCACGGCCAATCAACCTAACCCGCACATCTTTGGACTGTGGGAGGAAACCGGAGCACCCGGAGGAAACCCATGCAGACATGAGGAGAATGTGCAAACCCCATACAGACAGTGACCCGAGCAGGGAATCGAACCCAGGTCCCTGGTGCTGTGAAGCAGCAGTGCTAACCCACTGTGCTGCTGTGCCGCCCCTACAACGTTGCCATCTCACAGAGTTTAACACTCACACACACAGCCCCAGATATTACACTTCCTCTTGCCATGTTTGCATGTGTTACTGAACGTCTCCTTTGTCCTGTTTCTTTCTGATATGAACACCTCATTGTTCTCACTGAAAAGCCATTCTCCGACAAACACCACTTCCTCCTCACTTTGTTTTTTAAGTTGATAGAACGGCCAGAAAATCCCCTGATCTGCTGAGTGGACGTCTAAAAATTTTCTTCCCAATAGCTTCTCGAATCATTCAGCTTCTCAATGTCAATAATCACCTCCCCCCAATATCAACAGGAGGGGTACATCCTGTGACACATGCGATGTGGGTGGCACAGTGGGTTAGCACTGCTGCTTCACAGCTCCAGGGTCCCGGGTTCGATTCCCGGCCTCGGGGTCACTGTCTGTCTGTGTGGAGTTAGCACATTCTCCCCGTGTCTGCGTGGGTTTGCTCCGGTTTCCCTTCAAAGATGTGTGGGTTAGGTTGACTGGCCATGCTAAAATCACTCCTTAATACGTAGGTTAGAGGGATTAACATAGAACATAGAACACCACAGCACAAACAGGCCCTTCGGCCCACAAGTTGCGATCACTTCCAAACCTACTAAGCCATAGACCTATCTATAACCCCCAATCCCATTAGATCCCGTATACTCATCCAGAAGTCTTTTAAAAGACCCCAGCGAGTTTGCCTCCACCACCACTGACGGCAGCCGATTCCATTCACTCACCACCCTCTGAGTGAAAAACTTACCCCTAACATCACCTCTGTACTTGCCTCCCCGCACCTTAAATCTGTGTCCTCTCGTAGCGACCATTTCAGCCCGGGGAAATAGCCTCTGAAAATCTACCCTATGTATTCCTCTCAACATCTTACAAACCTCTATCAGGTCGCCTCTCAACCTTCATCTCTCCAAGGAGAAGATTCCCAGCTCCCTCAACCTATCTTTATAAGGCATGCCGCCCAATCCAGGCAACATCCTTGTAAATCTCCTCTGCACCCTCTCAATAGCTTTCACATCCGTCCTGCAGTGAGGCGACCAGAACTGCGCACAGTACTCCAAGTGGGGTCTGACAACGGTCCTATAAAGTTGCAGCATTACCTCCCGACTCCTGAACTCAATCCCTCGATTAATGAAGGCCAGTACACCATACACCTTCTTGACCACATCCTCCATCTGCGAAGACGATTTAAGAGTCCTGTGGACCCGGACCCCAAGATCCTTCTGCTCTTCAACACAGCTAAGACTCCTGTCCTTGATAGTGTACTCGTTCATCCCATTGGTCCTGCCAAAATGGACCACTACACATTTATCTGCGTTGAAGTCCATTTGCCACTTCTCCGCCCAGTCTTGCATCCTATCTATGTCCTGCTGCAACTTCTGACATCCTTCCAGACCACCCAGAACACCACCAACCTTCGTATCATCTGCGACCTTACTAACCTATCTCTCCACTTCCTCATCCAGGTCATTTATGAAAATGACAAACAGCAACGGTCCTACAACAGATCCCTGGGGCACTCCACTGGTGACCGACCTCCATGCAGAAAAAGACCCATCCACAACCACTCTCTGCCTTCTGCAGGCAAGCCAGTTCTGGATCCACAAGGCCGAAGCCCCATGGATCCCATGCCCTCTCAGCTTCTCAAGCTTCTCTTCTTGCATGAGAGACCTTATCAAACGCCTTGCTGAAGTCCATGTAAACCACGTCTACTGCTCTTCCTTCGTCAATGTGTTCAGTCACATTCTCAAAGAACTCAACGAAGCTCGTAAGGCACGATCTGCCCTTGACAAAACCATGTTGACTATTTCTGATCATTCTAAACTCCAAATACTCATAAATCTTGTCCCTCAGAAACCTCTCCATCAACTTACCAACCACTGAGGTCACACTCACTGGTCGGTAATTTCCCGGGCTATCCCTGTTCCCTTTCTTGAAAAAGGAACAACATCTGCAATCCTCCAATTCTCCGGAACCTCTCCCGTCTCCATAGACGACGCAAAGATCATCGCCAGGGGCTCTGCAATCTCTTCCCTCACCTCCCACAGAAACCTGGGGTACATCCCATCCGGTCCTGGCGACTTGTCTATCTTGATAGAGTTTAAAAGTTCTAACACATCCTTTTCCTTAACATCCACATAACTCAATCTTTTCAGACTGCCGCAAACCTGTACTGTAACCTCCCAGATCACTTTCCACCATGAATACCGAGGCAAAATACTCATTAAGCACCTCTGCCATTTCTTCCGGTTCCACACAGACTTTTCCCCCTTCACCTTCTATAGGTCCTATCCCTTCTCTTCTCATTAGTGGGTAGAATATGTAGGGATATGGGGATAAGGCCTGGGTGGGATTGTGGTCGGTGCAGACTCAATGGGCTGAATGGCCTCTTCCTGCACTATAGAGTTTCTACGTGTAGGTATAATCCCTGAATACTCAATGATTCCCAATGTGTCCTGGACTCCCCAGTTAGACTGCCTATTCCTGCTGCTGGCCCACAGAACCTCTCGCAGCCCAGAGTTGAGTTCTTTCTGACCCAGATCAGATGCCTGACCCTCCACAACTACAACCATCTTCCCACATGTCGGGTATGACTCCAACCTGTGGAGAGTTTGTGCCCTGATACCCACTGATTCCAGTTTCACGGGGGTTCCTCGATACCACACTGCAGCCTTGATGTCGGGGGCTGTCACTCTCATCCATGTTTGAATCAAGACTGTAATTAAGTCAGGAACTGAGTAACCTTGGAGAAACCCAAGCTGGAAATCACTGAGTAGGTTATACAAAGAACAAAAATAGCCCGGGAAACAGGCCCTTCGGCCCAACGAGCCCGCGCCGCCATTTTAATATTACCAGTCCCCCCTCCACTCATCACCCTTACCTATGCTTATGGCATTCCACATTGAGAGAAACTAATTTAGGGATAATTTATTACCTCCAATCAGCCTAATTGCACATCTTTGGGATGTGGGAGGAATCCAGAGCACCCGGAGAAAACCCACGCAAGCACAGTGAGAATGCATACAGCCACTGTCCCAAATCCATGTGTCTCCACAGCAAACAGTGATACTCACTGACCTGTCGTGTTGCCTAGTATCTGGTCCAGTTTAAGCGTACACTAATGACATGAAGCACTCGGCTACTCTCGAACATCCAAAAGCAGCCCTTGTACGACCCATCGCTCAACGCCCCTCGTTGGACAACAAGGCGGACCAACTTCAAACCTGTGAATTAAAAGAGAAAAACGTTATTCTCATCCCACATCCTTATACATTCCCAGGGACGTCCCAATGCTAATGAATCTAATTTAAAACAATCTCCTCTATCCTCCCATCTCCAACCCACTCATGTGCTTCACCAAGTAACTGTTAAACATCTCCAGCGTGCCTGCCTCCACCACCTTGCTTGGCAGAGCATTCCATACCCCCACTACCTTCTGTGTGAAAAACCTCCCTCTAATATCCGTGTTATACCTCTCCCCCGTCACCCTAAGCCTGTGGCCCCTCTTACTGTGTGTCTCTAACACAGGAAATAGCTTCCCACTGTTTACTCTATCTATACCCTTCATAATCTTATATACCTCTATTAGATCCCCCCTCAGTCTCCGTCTTTCAAGGGAAAACAGCCCCAATTTGCTCAATCGTTCCTCATAACCCAGTCCTTCCATACCAGGCACCATCCTGGTAAACCTCCTCTGCCCTCTCTCCAGTCTCCACGTCCTTCCGGTATTAAGGCGACCAGAACTGGATGCAGTACTCCAAATGCGGCCTAACCAACGTTCTATAAAACTGCAACATTAGACTCCAGCTCTTAGACTCTATCTCCCTTCCTATAAAGGCTAACATCACATAAGCTTTCTTCACAACCTTCTTCACTTGTACTGCCACCTTCAAAGACTTGTGCACTTGCACCCCCAGGTCCCGCTGCGTTTTTGTACTCTTTATGGGTTTATCCTTTATCATATTACTCCCCCCTACATTATTCTGGCCAAAATGCATCACGTCACATTTATCAGGATTAAACTCCATTTGCTATATATCTGCCCAATATCCCAGTATATCTATATCCTGTTGTATTCCCAGACACTGCTTCTCACTGTCCACTGCTCGGTCAGAATTCCCACAACACCAGCTTAAAGTCCAACAGGTTTATTTGGGAGCAAAATCCACCAGCTTTCGGAAGGCTGCCCCTTCGTCAGTTGAGTGGGGAGTTCTGTTCACAAACAGGGCACATAAAGACACAAACTCAATTTACAAAATAATGGTTGGGATGCGAGTCTTTACCGGTAATCAAGTCTCAAAGGTATAGACAATGTGAGTGAAGAGAGGGTTAAGCAAAGGTTAAAGAGATGTGTATTGTCTCCAGACAGGACAGTGAGTGAGATTTTGCAAACCCAGGCAAGTCTTTCTGGGGCTTACACATAATGAACCCAAGATCTGAGTTCAGAGCGTCCTCATGTGTGCGGAACTTGACTATCAGTCTCTGCTCAGCGACTCTGCGCTGTTGTGTGCCGTGAAGGCCGCCTCGGAGAACGCTTCCCCAAAGATCAGAGGCTGAATACCCGTGAAGTGTCCGCTAACAGGAAGGGAACAGTCTTTCCTGGTGATTGTCAAGTGATGTTCATTCATCCATTGTCGTAGCGTCTGCACGGTCTCCCCAATGTACCATGGCCTCGGGACATCCTTTCCTGCAGCGTATCAGGTAGACAACGTTGGCCGAGTTGCAAGAGGACGTACCGTGTACGGGGTGGATGGTGTTCTCACGTGAGATCCGTGTCGATGATCCGGCATGTCTTGCAGAGGTTGCTGTGGCAGGGTTGTGTGGTGTTGTGGTCACGGTTCTCCTGAAGGCTGGGTAGTTTGCTGCGGAGAATGGTCTGTTTGAGGTTGTGCGGTTGTTTGAAGGCAAGAAGTGGGGGCAGCCCTGGCGAGATGATCATCTCCATCGATGACATTTTGAAGAGTCCGGAGAAGATGTGATTGCTGAGTGGGTGCTGCCTGATCGAACAGTTGAGGACCCCTTTCCATCACTTCACTGCTGATCGAGAGTAGGCTGATTGAATGGTAATTGGCCAGGTTGGATCTGCTTTTTGTGTGTCGGACATAGCTGAGAAATTTTCCACATTGTTGGGTAGATGCCTGTGTAGTCATTGTGCTGGAAGTGTTGACTAGGGGAGCGGCACGTTCTGGAGCACAAGTCTTCAATACTATTTCCAGAACGTTATCAGTGCCCATTGCCCTCGCAGTGTCTCGGAGAGGGAGATGAGGGACCTCACTGGTGCATTCTGGCAGAAGTCAGACCAGCGACATTTACCAAGAATTGGGGAGCGGAAGATCACCTTCAGTGATAAACAAGAGTTGGAGAATCCCAGATAAACAGCTGAGGGATCTCACTGGTGCGATGCAGCTGAGTGAGTGGTGAGCAGGGCACTCAGATCCTTTATGCAAGCTCGAGGTCTCAGCATCACCGCACGCTGCCCTCGAAGTGGCCGTGGGGCTGATGAGACGGTGGCGCATCTCCTTGTGGAACGTGACTTTGCAAAGAAGGCCTGGAGTGAGATGCAGTGGGGTATTTGTCGAGGTTCGTCCCGAGCAGCTCGGTGATGCAGGACTCTGTGCTCTACGGGCTGTTTCCGAGGACGCACACCCAGAGAAAACATCAACTGCTGCTGGAAGGTTCATCAACTCGGTGAAGGACACACTTTGGTCCGCCCGAAACTTGATCTTCCAGCTGAAAGAACTGTCCTCAACCGAGTGTTGCAGACTGGCGCATTCCAAGATCCAGGACTACGTGCTGAGGGACAGCCGCTGCAAAGGCACAATGGGGAAAGGCCACACTGTAAGGCCTGTTAATGGAGGCAGACCGAGGGCCTGGGAACTACAGAACACTCTTGACCTGTGTAACTGTGTGCCAATCTGAGCAATAACCGCACACAGAAATTTTTGAGGCATGGATATAGCTTTAAGTTTTGCAATGTAATGACTGTAATCTGTATAGAACTGTAAAAAGGTTTTAGTTCTGCACTGTATGCAATTCAGACATGTAGATTTGCAATGGTTTATTTGAGATTTTTATGCATAAAGTATCCTTTTGAAAATAAAACAACGAAAGGGCAGTGACGTGCTCCTACTGCCGGAGGTTGTTCATTAGGGAGCAATCTCGTCTCCCTGACAATGTTGTCTGGGGGAAGTGTGTCCTGTTGCAGTTCCTCACAAGCCGCAGTGTTCGGATAGAACAGCAGGTGGATGGACTGCGGAGTGGAGGCAAAGAGTGTGATGGACTTTATAGCGATGGGGATAGAATATAAAAGCAGGGAGGTCTTGCTGCAATTGTACTGGGCACTGGTGAGGCCGCAGTTGGAGTACTGTGTGCAGTTTTGGTCACCGCTCTTGCAGAAGGATATACTGGAGGGAGTGCAGAGGAGGTTCACCAGGCTGATACCGGAGATGAGGGAGTTGGACTACGAAGACAGACTAAATAGACTAGGTCAGTACTCGATGGAATTTAGAAGGATGAGGGGGGATCTTATAGAGACTATAAGATAATGAAGGGGATGGATAGGGTAGAGGTAGAGAGATTCTTCCCGCTTAGAAAGGATAGCAGGACTAGAGGGCACAGCCTCAAGATAACGGGGGGTGCTGTTTCGATCGGAGTTGAGGAGGAACTTCATCACTCAAAGGGTGGTGAATCTCTGGAATACACTGCCCATTGAAGTGGTGGAGGCCACCTTACTAAATATATTTAAGTCACGGGTAGATAGGTTTCTGACAGACAAGGGAATTAAGGGTTCTGGGGAGAAAGCGGAAAAGTGGAACTGATCCACTTCAGATCAGCCATGATCTTATTGAATGGCGGGCAAGCTCGAAGAGCTAGATGGCCTACTCCTGCTCCTATTTCTTATGTTCTTATGTTCACTCACTAGAACATAAGAAATTGGAGCAGGAGACTCGTGATTATCTGTAATGACTTGTAATTCAGCCTGCTTTACACTGCACTGTCTGTATTTATCCGTCAACACTCTTGATTAGCTGTGTGTTGGGCTACCGTTACTCCACCAATATATTCTGTGCCTGCTCGCCTCTCTCCTGACCAAGGAGCAGCACTGTGAAAGATCATGATTTCCAATTAACCTGTTGACTGTAACCTGGTGTGGTGTGACTTCTCATCCTGTCCACCCCCAGTCCATCCCTGGCAGCTCCCAATCTCAGGAAGGATGGAGGAGAGCGGATGAGGACCCCCTCCTCCACCCTACACCCGAGTTGGTAACTCGGGAATACTACATTCAATAGGGCTGTGACATTCAGAAACATATTGGAGCCGGGGACTGATAAATCTCTTGGTCCAAATTCATTTCAAGCAAGTTTCTTAGAGGAAGGGCTGAGTGAAATATTTACTGGGTTGGTTTTAATTTGACAACATTCCTGAGTTCGGGAAAAGCGCCTTCAGATGGAAAATAGCAAAAGCACCTCTTACATTGTAAATTGGAGTGGAAACAGAAAGCAGGAAATCACGGAACACTTATCTTCAGATCCGTCACAGGGAAAATGCTGGGAGCTATTATTAAATAAGTAACACAGGAAGGAGTCTCACAACACCAGGTTTAAGCCCAACAGGTTTATTTGGAATCACCCTTTATCAGTGGTGCGGAGAGGTGAGTTTATAAACATGGTGTAAAGAAGTAAAGACACAATAACAAAATAATCGTTCAAATGCGAGTCTTTTCAGGTAATCGTATTTTTCAGGGACAGACTCGCACTGTCTGTCTTCATGTCCATTGGAACTAAATTGGATCTTTAAGTGCAAGTTTAATTTGTTTCTCTGCTGTTTGGTGTTAAGGAGACGAGAGTTTGAGTTTCCCTCTAAAGGAAGCCGACATTTTAATGAGAAATTGATGATTTGAAAGTTAAAGCAGTGTTGAAAAACCCCACTGTTCCCTTTTGCAATGTGTATACATCACACCCACAACTGGGGACAGGTTTCCATTTTTTTTGTGGTTAGAAAAAGGGTGGGGGTGGAACCGGTGAAGCGAACCCTGTTTGTTGAGTGACTGTAAGTGATTGAAGTCCCCTTGGGGCCTCACTGAATCAATGGAGTGTTTTCCCTCGTACACTAATAAGAGATTCCCCATCAGTGAGCTATCATGAGAAGTCAGTAGGAGCATCATTTTCAGAACAGAGAGACGGGAGCAACTGCTGCAGGCAGAGAGAGTGGGAGAGAGTGACAGAGACAGAGAGAGAGACAGAGACAGACAGACAGAGAGAGAGAGAGACAGAGAGAGACAGAGAAACTCTGAGGACAATGGACTGGAATATTACAAACATGGATCAGAATCTGGGAACAATGGACTGGAATGTTCCAACAATGGATCAGAATTTGGGAACAATGGACTGGAATGTTACAAATATGGATCAGAATCTGGGAACAATGGACTGGAATGTTCCTACAATGGATCAGAATCTGGGAACAATGGACTGGAATGTTACAAACATGGATAAGAGTTTCTCCTGGGCGTTATTCCATCTTTCCTTCCTTTACAATCATCTACCATTAACACACAGGATATTGTGCACACTCCAGGTTATCCAAGCAGGTTATTATCCTTTCCTCGCTATAGTGGGCGTCCCTGGTAAGTGTTTCTATCTGAACATTAATTCTATAAACCAGATTGAGATGTGTGATTTTTTTTCCCCTTGTTTGAATTGAGTGAAGTGTGACGCCATCGGTTTTCGGTTCCCTCTCGCGCACACTGTCACAGAAATCGCTGAATCCACGTTCCAATCTCTACATGACTGAAGGCTGGGTCTAAACCTCCAAGAAACCCTTTGATCCTGAACTGATGTAGAATCGTAAGAATATAAGAACCAGGAACGGGAGTGGGCCATTTGTCCCCTCAAGCTTGCTCCGCCATTCAATAAGATCATGACTTCTTTTCGTGGACACAATCTCAATTACCCACCAGATCACTATAGTTGCTTCACTGTTCAAAAATCTATCCTTGCCTTAAAAACATTCAGTGAGACAGTCTCAACTGCTTCACTGGGCAGGAAACTCCACAATTTGGCAGCCTTTTGGTGAACAGGTTTCACCTCAACTCAGTCCTAAAAAATGTCCCCCTTATTTTGGGACCAATGCCCCCTAGTCCTTGTTTCCCCGTCTCCCTGTTTCTATCTCATCTATCCTCTTCATATTTTCATATGTTTATAAACCACCCTTCCCCTCAACCCTTCTAATTTCCAATCAGGATAGTCCCAGCCTACTCAGCCTCTCCTCGTAAGCCGAACCTCTCAACTCCGGAATCAGCCGACTGAATCTCCTCCCTTCCAGTGCTGGTACATCCTTCCTCAAAGAATGTGAACACAAGTGTGCACCGTGCGCCAGGTGTGGCCATACTATCACCGTGTACAGATGCAAAATAACATCCCTGTTTTTAAGCTCCATCTCCCTAGCAATGAAGGATAAAATTCGAATTGTCTTCTAAATTACCTATTGCACCTTCAAACCAATGTTTCGTGATTATGTTCATGGCTCCCGGGCCCCTCAACACAGCAGCATTCTGTATTTTTTTACCATTTAAACACCAGTCCGTTTTGCTGTTATTCCTGCCAAAATTGATCCATCCAATTTGCCAACATTGTACTCCATCTACCAGAGATATTTGCCCACAAACTGAAACGATCTTTAGGTTTTGAAGATTTTTAGTGTCCCTCCGTACTCGTTGCTCTATCACTCATCAAACGACTCTAAATCCTCTCCATCTCCAATCCTATATCTTACCCCACTCACAACATCTACAGCACCCAGTCGTACTGAAGCCAATCTGCTGTCCCAACACTTGTCAGTTCCATTGCCCAATCCAGGCTGGATTTAAACAATAACACTCTGGCAATGACGGAATTCAGGGATCCTCACCGCCGTCAGTTCAGCCAGATTATCCAGCCGACCTCCATTACGGCATGGTGGGGTGTGACGGTGACACGGCTGCATCCCAGCGCCGAGGATCCGGGTTTGTTTCCCCAGCTCGAGTCACTGTCTGTGCGGAGTCAGCACCTCATCGCCGTGTCTGCCTGGCTTTCCTCCCACAATCCGATATAAGTGCTGCTCAGGTGAATTGGCTGTGCTAACTTGTTCCTCAGCGTACACAAACAGGCGCCCAGCTTATGGCGCTGAGGAGACTTTCACAGTAACCTCACTGCAGTGTTACTGTGAGCCTACTTGTGACACTAATACATAAACTTTAAAACTTTGCTGTTGTACAGATAGTATTTGAATTTATCATTTATGCACCGAAATCCGTTACAGTGCCATCCCTCCAAACTGTCACCTTCTCAACTGCATTTCAATTCTCCTGGAAATATTTATTAAACCGAGTTATTTTGTTTCCGCGCTTGCTTCAGAGAGTGAATTTATTTCCTTCTCTGTCTCTCTCCGTGGCTGTGAGTGTAATCTCCACTGATAGAGGCGCTGCGGAACCCTGGATCTATATAATGGTGAGAACCACCCTGCTGAGTAATTCCTGTCCCCGTGCTGGCGTTGGGTCCTCCCTGAATGTACCGTGCAGACTCTGAAGTCAGTCAGACTAATTCTGACAGCATCAGCAGATGGCTTGGGCCCTTCATTTGCCCAAGTACAGGTCAGATCGATCTCACTCATTCACGGCTACCGCAGTCACAGGACATTGTGCATCCCGTCAAAGATTAAAAAAAACAATTAAAAGTGTTTGAAATCTGAATAATGCAAGGATGGAGGTTGCTTTCCCCATCGAGTCACTGGTCCATATTTTCAAAGAGATATCCTGATGTGATATTGTGCCTTTAAGAATTATATTTTGTATCATGTTACTTGTTTAAAACTCAGCTCAAGTTTTATAAATTACCAATTTCTCTGGGCAACAGGCAGCTTAGATTTTGAGACTGCAAGACAGTGGCTGTGATTAGCTAAAGACGTGCACATTTACATGGTGTTAATGCATTTGTATTTACTTTGGTTCCCTTTGGGGTGAGAGTACACTTTTGGTTAGGTTGATTGACAGAGGAAAGACCGTGTTCTGTTGGGAGGGAATTATCCTGCAGGAATAAACAGTTTTTTTTAAAAACTCATTTTCTCCCTGTTCCTGAGAGAAGTCAGACATGTCTCTGTCTCTCACTTTCTCCAGAAAGTGACAAGGCGTAGACAAAGGTCATAGATACAGGAGGGCACTCAGTGTTAAAATGGGCGGTGCGGGCTCATTGGGCCGAAGGACTATTTCCCCTGCTGTGTTGTTCTTTGTTCTTATTTAGTCATTGTTCAAATGTTAAATGTTAAGCTAATTCATTTGATATAGTCATAACTGTGTTGCTAAATACATTTTGCACTGATAAAATGTGCCTAGTTTTTCTGTAGAGTCCTGCCTGGTGTCAAACAACATATCCTCACATTAATACTAAAAATCGGAAATCGCTGACGTCTAGTCTAAGTTTATAATACACTTCAGGGTTTCTCATCCATATCCAAACAACACCATGTTTCTTCACATTCACAACACTCCGCCGTTTTGTAGGGCTGAAGTTCCCATTTTGAATTAAATTGTTTAACCTTCTTCCATCGTGTTTCCAAGCTGTGAAACTGAATTCTATCCCTCCTCCACGTAAGGACTAGTCGGGAAATTTCTTCACCTTTCTCCCTGCTGTGTATTTTACCCCCTCGGTCATCCATTCGATTATACTACCCCAGCTCTCCGCCACTAACATTGAATGTTGAGATTCCTGATGCTATTGCTCCATCAATTCCTTTGGGACAAACTGTGGGGTGAGTGAGAATGGAATGAGCTGTTCTGTGGTTGAGCATTTTGTCACAGATTGTGATGTTTGGAATGAAATCCTTTTGGGACACAGAGTGAAAGGAGGGAATGGAGGATGATGCTAAATATCGCAATCGACATTTTCAATGATCTCCTTCATTGGTCATCCACTCCTTCATTCCACCCAATTACAGATGTTGCCATTGCATTCAGAATACAATCGCTGCAGTGCAGGAGGCCGCCATTTGGTCCGTTGAGTCTCACTGACAAGTATCCCACTTTGGCCTGTTCACACATAACCCCACATCTTTACTCCACTAATCCCTCGAGCCTACACAGCTTGGGACACTGCGGGACAGTTTAGCACGGCCAATGGACACAGCTTTGGAGTGTGGGAGGAAAACAGAGCACCCCAAAGAAACTGGAGTACTGTGTGTAGTTTTGGTCGCCGCATTTGCGGAAGGATATATTGACCTTGGAGGGAGTACAGAGAAGGTTCACCGGGCTGATACCGGAGATGGGAGAGATTGAATAGACTGGGTCTGTACTCGTTGGAGTTTAGAAGGCTGAGAGGGGATCTTGTAGAGACGTATAATAATGAAAGGGATGGATAAGTTAGAGACAGAGAGATTCTTCCCGCTTAGAAAGGATAGCGGGACTAGAGGGCACAGCCTCAAACTAAGGGCAGGGGGGGAGGGGGGCAGTTTACATCGGAATTGAGGAGGAACTTCTCCATTCAGAGGGTAGTGAATCTCTGGAATTCTCTGCCCGTTGAAGTGGTGGAGGCTACCTCACTAAATATATTTAAGTCACGGGTAGATAGGATTCTGATAGACAGGGGAATTAAGGGTTACATAGAACATAGAACATTACAGCACAAACAGGCCCTTCGGCCCTCGAGTTGCGCCGATCGCATCAACCCCACCAATCTATAGACCTATCTATAACCCCCAATCCCAATAAACCCCATATACTCATCCAGAAGTCTTTTAAAAGACCCCAGCGAGTTCGCCTCCACCACCGACGACGGCAGCCGATTCCAATCACTCACTACCCTCTGAGTGAAATGGTTATGGGGAGAAAGCGGGAAAGTGGAACTGATCCACTATCAGATCAGCCATGATCTTATTGAATGGCGGGGCAGGCTTGAAGGGCTGGATGGCCCACTCCTGCTCCTATTTCTTATGTTCTTACATCACAGGCAGGTGGGGGGGTGGGGGGGGGCTTTCAAAACCCGTACAGACAGTTATCAAGCCAGGAATTGAACCCAGCTCTCCGGATCTGTGAGGCAGCAGTGCTAACTGTACCAGTGCACTGCCCATTTATTACACAATAATTTGATCAATTTAAGACTGAAAGAGTGATAGTGTTTGAGCTGGCGCGAAGAGAGGTAAATTGGCAGCTTTGAACTGTGCATTGTGACATTGAAGTATTGATTTGATAAAACATCCCCAGATGGTCAACAGTGTTGCGCCTGGAGTGAAACATCATATCCTCAGATTAACACATTTAACCATTTCCAGGGACATCATATTCCCGGGAAAACCATTCCGAAGCATCGCGTCACACATTTAAAAATTCCAATTAGTCATTGATCGATTGGATAACTTGACCATTAGCCTAAAGCATATGTTTCTTGCTTCTGTCCTGTCTCACAGCTAACTGTCTGACCATTGCGATCCTCTCGCGGGGAAGGTGTGGCCTCTCCAAATGTGTAACTCGCTACCTGGTGGCGATGTCCGCAGCCGATCTACTGGTTGTTGTCCTTGACATTATACTGAGACACATTCCCATTGTTTACCAGGAAACCTTTACCTTCCTTCGGTATTCGATCCCCGTCTGTAACATCCACGCCGTCCTGCTTTATGCAGCCACTGACTGTTCTGTCTGGTTCACCGTCGCCTTCACCTTCGACCGATCCGTTGCTATTGGCTGCCAGAAGCTGAAAAGCAAAATCTGCACCGAGAGAACGGCAGCCGTGGTTCTGGGAACGGTGATGGTGCTCAGCGGCTTAAAGAATACCTTCTGGTATTTTATGCTGGGAAGTCAGTACTGGCTAATGAACCACCCGTGGTTTTGTTCTGTAACGGTAACTGTTCAGCAGTCTCCAATCTGGGCCGCAATCGAGTTCGCTCATCACATCCTGACGCCATGCATCCCATTACTCCTGGTTCTGCTGCTCAATGTTTTAACCGTCAGGCACATTCTAGTGAGCAGCAGAGCCCGGAGGAGACTCCACACTCAATGCAGTGGGCAAAGTCCCAAAGACCCAGAGATGGAGAGTCGAAGGAAATCCATTATTTTACTGTTTGTTATCTCGGCCAATTTTATCCTGTTATGGTCAGTCTTTATGGTGAATTCTATATGGTGGCGGATGTATAATGCTGGATTTCGAGCGATATTTCTGTATGAGTTTGTTCGGGAGTTGGGCTTCATGATGCAGCTATTGAGCTGCTGCACAAACACTTGCATTTATGCCGTGACTCAGACAAAATTCAGGGAGAATCTGATGTATATACTGAGATATCCCATCAGTCCAATTTTCCAATTTTTAAAATGTCACAGGCACTGCTCATCTCCAACAGCTGAGAATCTACACATCACCCCATGACTTTGAGTTGCATTACTATCAGTGAATATCACATGTTCAACAGTCAGGTCGTAACCATTTATCCGAAACTCAAAGGGACCATCCATACAAAATCCATATAAAATACTACGGCTATATAAGCGTATCAGAGACCAGTAATCCTGCAGCAAGTAACACACCACCTTCAAGACTGCACATGATCTACACAAGACAAGAGTTTGATGTTATACCCCACACTTGCCAGGATGGGCCTAGTTCCATCAACCCTCAAGATGTTTGACACTATCTGCCATTGAAATCCCTTCCACATACATTCATTTTCTCCAGCGCTGGTGCACAGTTGCAGCAGTACCAGGAACTCCCAAAGGGGCGACCAATTCCACGACCACTAATATCCGGAATAGCGTGCACAGCAGATAACTGGGAACGCCACAATCAGGAGGACCGCATCTCAGTCTCTCACTATCTTGACTTGGCAATATATCCTCCGTAGCTTCACTTTCGCTTGGTAAAATCCTGGAACTCCCTCCTTAACAGCACTGTGGGTGTAACTGCACCTCAGGAAAGCATCATTTCAAGATAAGCGGCAAAACCAAATCACATGAATGATTTTTTTAAATAAAATTTATTCTCGACAAGCTCCCAACACTTTATGGCTACGTTTTGCATTTTGTTGGGGGGAGAGTGGGGGGGTCTCTGCATTAATGGGACTGAAAGATTGGGTCTGATCCCATTAGCTTCTGAATATGGAATGTAACTTTTTTGTATAACATCCCTGTCCCTTCAGGGAGTAAAGTTTCATGGAGACCGAATTGTCTTTTAACAGCAAAACTTGCCAGAAGACTGTCACAGTCCACAGTCCGGGCAGTGCTGGCTGGACAGCATTTATTGCCCATCCCTACCTACCCTTCGATTACATTTGAGAGTCATAGATGTTGACAGCATGGAAACAGGCCCTTCGCCCAATCTGTCCATGCTGCCCATTTTAAAACCCCTAATCTAGTCTCAATTGCCTGCATTTGGCCCATATCTCTCTATACCCATCGCACCCATGTCACTATTTAGATGCTTTTTAAAAGAAAAAATTGTACCAGCCTCTACTACTACCTCTGGCAGCTCGTTCCAGACACTCACCATCCTCTGTGTGAAAAAAATTGCCCCTCTGGACACTTTTGTATCTTTCCCCTCTCACCTTAAACTTATGCCCTCTCGTTTTAGACTCCCCTACCTTTGGGAAAAGATATTGACTATGTTGCTGATCCAGGTATGTATAGATCCCCCAGCAGGGACACACAGGTAAGTATAGATCCCCCACCAGGGACACACAGGTAAGTATAGACCCCTCAGCAGAGACACACAGGCAAGTATAGATCCCCCACCAGGCACACACAGGTAAGTATAGAACCCCCACCAGGGACACACAGGTAAGTATCGATCCCCCCAGCAGAGACACACAGGTAAGTACAGATCCCCCAGCAGAGACACACAGGTAAGTATAGATCCCCCAGCAGGGACACACAGGTAAGTATAGATCCCCCAGCAGAGACACACAGGTAAGTATAGATCCCCCAGCAGGGACACACAGGTAAGTATAGATCCCCCAGCAGAGACACACAGGTAAGTATAGATCCCCCAGCAGGGACACACAGGTAAGTATCGATCCCCCAGCAGAGACACACAGCTAAATATTGTTCCCCTCGCACAACGGAGAGAGACATCGAACTTTCTTTATCTGTATTTGTGACATTTCCAAGTCACTTCTCTTGATCTTTTGGAAGGAACAGCTTACCCGTGCAATAGGCATCACAATATCGTAAGGACTTCAACTCATAAACGATGTAATGGCTGCAGTTTTTAATCGTTATCTGGTGGCGCAGGTGACAGAGTTTCCCTTTCCAGCTTAAACAAACTGTCCTGGTCACCACTCCCTGTTCCAGGGTGGGATGTGATCCTGAAATGAGGTGTATAAATATTGGAGAGTGTAAGCGATGTGAACAGTGCTGGACAGTGAGAGTAAATCTGATATTGTAAAGTCTGACTTACCGTTTAACCAGCCTGAACCATTTGTTGAGCAGTGTCCCTCTGGGATAGGAGTCTCTGTAATCTTTCATCCGTCAGAACTGGAACAACAAACACACACAGACACAGACACACGCACACGCACACAGACACACACACACACCATCAGCTCCTGAACTGTGAACTTCAATAACAATATCTCCAATACTCCTTCCTGGAAGTCCGATAGGGGGGATATAGAGAGATTTTAGTTGGTTGGCCATGGTAAATTTCCCCTTAGTGTCAGGGGGAACAGTTACTGTAAATGCATGGTGGTTATGGGGATACGGCCTGGATGGGACTGTGTTAGGTGCAGATTCATAATTCTGTGACTCTATCCCACAGCAAATCCTGCTTCCACCCCCCCTCCCTCTCCAGTCTGTTCTCTACGCTCCACCCCCAATTTCAACCCCCAGTCCTAACCCCTCCCTTCCAGACCCAATGTGTCATTTAACGTGCTGCCCCGGGACCATGTTCCTCAACCCCGTTTACTATCTCCTCGCTGCTCTCGCTCTGTCTGATTGAAATTGGCTGAAGCTATACCCCACTTCCCTCAGTCACTAGGTCCCTCTCCCCCTCAGTCACTCCATCCCTCTCCCCCTCAGTCTCTCCGTCCCTCTCCCCCTCAGTCTCTCCATCTCTCTGTCTGATTGAGTCCCACATTCTCCCCACTCCCTATCAGAGCGAGTCCCACATTCTCCCCACTCTCTGGGTAAAGAAGTTTCTCTTGAATCCCCCACTTGGTTTGTCCCTGACAATCTCACATTGTCCGAGTTCTGATCTCACTCGCGAGTGGAAACATCTCCTCTTGACTGATGCTGCCTGAGAACGTTTAAATATTCACCTTCTGAGTTGCATCTTCTCTCTCTGTTAGACTTCAGAAGGTGAAGCAGGAGTCCGGGCAAGTTACTTGTCCTAGCCTGATATTTACCTTCTCTCGAGGAGTTGTTTCAGTGTCACAGGCTGATACTGTCTGGCCCCATCACAGGGAGACCAACTGTGGGACCCTGTGAACGTCCACTGCCCCCATGGCGGGATTGGATGATCGAGGGAGTGAGCAGAATGGACAACCCCACCCATCATCGCCACTTCCTGCCACTAACACCCACATTCCCAGGTGGTTGAGCTGGGTGTGTCCCCTACACCTTACCTGTTGAACCTGTACCATCCGTAGTCAAGATCCTTGTCACTCTGCAGCTCTCCCACACACTCTGTCCCAGTACAATCACTGCTTCTCCAGAGCTGGTTCAGCACCGTGTAATCTACACACGGGTCAGTGAGCACTGAGTTTGGGTCTGAGTGACAGAGAGATGTTTAACGTTAATAGATAAAGTACAGAGACTTGTAATCAACCCCCCACCCTCCCCTCCCCCTCACGAAGGCAACAGAAATCTCAAGGCACGAACGAGTGTCAGGAGATGGAGGGAAATCAGTGATGTGGAGAGATTGGAAAAACTCGGGGACTGTTCTCCACGGGGAAGAGGTGTAGGCGGAAAGGAGTTTTGATCCAGGGTCTCAGGACCACACTGAGGGCCTGGGATTGAGTCTGGAGAGAGAAACAGGTCGCGTTGAGAAGGCAGGGGTGAATGAGGAGAGGGGGGGACCAACAGTTCCATGAGGATTGCTCCGAGAAGCAATGTGGACATGACGAGAAGTGTTTTCACACGGCGAGTGGTTGGGGTGTGCAGTGAGCTGTCTGACAGTGTGGGGGAGGCGGGTTCAATCGAGGGATTCGAGAGGGAATTCGACTGGTATCGGGAAAGGCGGAAATTGGCTGAAGCTATACCCCACTCCCCTCAGTCACTAGGTCCCTCTCCCCCTCAGTCACTCCATCCCTCTCCCCCTCAGTCACTCCGTCCCTCTCCCCCTCAGTCACTCCGTCCCTCTCCCCCTCAGTCACTCCGTCCCTCTCCCCCTCAGTCACTCCGTCCCTCTCCCCCTCAGTCACTAGGTCCCTCTCCCCCTCAGTCACTGGGTGTGTAAGTGTCCCGGTATATCCAGTCTCACCCTCCTGGGTCATTTTGAAACAGCAATGTACCTGTGCAATATGTAGCGTTACAGCCTGGTGTCGGTTACAGCTCATAGACAAAGTAACTGCCGCAGTTATTAATCTTTATCTCTCGCCACCAGCTGCAGAGATTGCCATCCTAGTTAAAACAAATTGCCTCTCAGTGTCCAAAGATGTGCAGGTTGGGTGGATTGGCCATGCTAAATTGCCCCTTAGTGTCCAAAGATGTGTAGGTTAGGTGGATTGGCCATGCTAAATTGTCCCTTAGTGTCCAAAGATGTGCAGGTTGGGTGAATTGGGTGCTAAATTTCCCCTTAGCGTCCAAAGATGCATATGTCAGGTGGATTGGCCATGCTAAATGGCCATTTAATGTCAAAGATGTGGATGTTATGTTGTTTGGCCGTGTTCAGTTGGATCTTGGCATCCATAGAAATGTGCATTAGGCAGATTGGCCATGGGCAAATTGCGTCTTAGCCTCCACCGATGTGCAGGTAAGGTGATTTAAACATTGCCACTTGCCACATGGTGTCAAAAGCTGTTTCGCTTAGCTGGATTGGTCATGTCTGCATCAACGAGGGTAGGTATGGTGGATTTGCCGTGCTAAATTACCCTTTATTATCCAAAGTTTTGCAGCTTGGGTGGATTGATCATGGAAAATTGTCACTTAGTGTTCAAACATGTGTAGGTTAGTTGGATAGGTCATGCTAAATCACCATTAGTGTCGATAGATGTGTGGGTTAGGTGGATTAGCCAGGCTAAATTGCCCCTCAGTATCCAAAGATTTGCAGATTAAGGATGAGCAGGTTGGGTGGATTGCCCATGCTAATTTGCCTTTAGTGCGCAAAGTGTGTAGCTGTGGAGGAATGCCGTGCTAAATTACCCTTTACTGTTCAATGTTTTGTAGTTTGGGTGAATTTGCCATGTTATCTTGTCCCCGTAGTGTGCAAACATGTGGAGGATTGTTGGATCGGACATGCTACATTGTAATTCGGTGTCAATAAATGAACAGATTAATTGAAATAGCCAGAAAGAAAATGTCTGTATGCATTCGACAATGTTCAGATAACATGGATTGGCCGTGGTAAAATGTCCTTCAGTGTTCAACGACATTTAAGAGGCATGAGTATGCAAAGAAAAATATCCTCAGTGTCTACAGATGGGCAGGTTGGGTGGATTACACATGGTAAATTGCCCCTCAGAGTCCAAAGGCATGCAGGTTGGGTGGATTGGCCATGCTAAATAGTCCCTTAGTGTCCAAAGATGTGCAGTTTAGGTGGATTGGCCATGCTAAATAGTCCCTTAGTGTCCAAAGATGTAGGTTGGGTGGATTGGCCATGCTAAATAGTCCCTTAGTGTCCAAAGATGTGTAGGTTAGGGTGGATTGGCCATGCTAAATAGTCGCTTAGTGTCCAAAGATGTGCAGGTTGGGTGGATTGACCAAGCTAAACTGCCCCTAATGTCTGAAGTTGTGTTGGCGGAGTGAATGCCCTTGATAACTGCACGGGTTAACTGGGATAGTGTGGAATGAAATCCCTGATTAGATTCCCTTTCAGAGAGCTGGATTGGCTGAATGACCCCCTCCTGCACTGTTGGGGTTCGATGTGAGTTGGCTGACCCATACTCAGTTAGTAGGGTAAAAGGTAGAACTGCAGAGAATCAGTGGACATTATAGAAGCAGATAAACTATAACTTTCAATAAAAAACATACTCCATTGTGAACGATAAATCCCAAAACAAGAATTGACATCCATGACTAACTACAGAAGGGAAGGGTAGCAGTGAATTAAAGGGACAGCTACACTGTATTGTCAATATTAGCGATAGGCCAGAACAGAAGGCGAATTCTCAAAACCAATGAAGGATTATCGATAATTCGATAGAATTTGGAGTGTCGGGAACACATTTAAACAGGCAGCAAACCCCTCTGCAAGGATCTAAACAGGTAACTTATATCACCAATGTGCATTGGTCAGATAGTGGGTAAGATTGTGGAGTTCATACAAGGAAATGCTGTCAGAGGAAGTGGCGATGATATCGTTCATATCTTTTCTCCCTGTCTGATGGTACCGTGGCAAACACTGCTGCCTCTCAGCGCCCGGGACTAGCATTCGATTCCAGCCTTGGGTCTCTGCGCAGTCTGTACATTCTCACCGTGTCTGCATGGGTTTCCTCCGGGTGCTCCAGTTCCCTCCTGCAGTCCGAGAGACGTGCTGGTTAGGGTGCGTTGGGCCGTGCTATGTTCCCCCTCAGTGTCACCCTCAGTGGCAAAGGGAGTTTAATGCTGAAACGTCTGAAGTGATTCACTTTGGAAGGAACAACAGAGAGATTGAAGAGGTTAGGACTTCATTCCCTGGAGCGTAGAAGAATGAGGGGAGATTTGATAGAGGTGTATAAGATTACGATGGGTATAGATAGAGTGAATGCAAGCAGGCTTTTTCCACTGAGGCTCGGGGAGAAAAAAAACAGAGGGCATGGGTTAAGGGTGAAAGGAGAAAAGTTTAAAGGGGGGTATTCTTCACAAAGAGAGTGGTGGGAGTGTGGAATGAGCTGACGGATAAAGTGGGGTCACTTTTAAAATTGAAGAAAAGCTTGGACAGGTACATGGATGAGAGGGGTGAGGAGGGATATGGTCCAGGTGCAGGTCAGTTGGACTAGGCAGAAAAATGGGTCAGCACAGACAAGAAGGGCCAAAAGGCCTGTTTCTGTGCTGTAATGTTGGTCGTGCAACAGCACTAAAGACTGACTGTTTAGTAGGCTCGAAAAGCAATAAATGCAGAAGGCAATAATATTTTGACATGTGGGGAGGTGGTAGCCTCATGGTGTTAACACAAGACTATTAATCCAGAAAATCTCCCAATATTCTGGGGACCCAGGTTCGAATCCTTGGAAGAAAAGAGTGTGTACATTCATCCTATCGACGCCCCTCATTATTTTGTACACAGCAATAAGGGTCACCTCTCATTCTCCGATTTTCCAATGAATAAATTCGGCGCCTGGTACCCTCTCTCTATAACTCAGGCAGGCTCGTTGTGGCAATATCCTCACGAATCATCTTTCCTGTTTATCAATTTCTTTCCAATAACAAGGGAGAACCCACACCCTGCGATGGGCGGGTTAGATGGATTGGTCATGCTAAATAGGGGAATAGCTAGTTTACATGTACGGGGCTAAGGGGATGATTGGGTTTGTGGTGGGTGCAGACAAGATGGGCCGAACGTCCTCGTTCTGCACTGTCAGATTCTGTGAACTATCTCTTCTACACTGCACCCAATACAACCGAGAGCATCCTCACCCTGCACTTATACACACTTAACATATCAAATATTCATTGCATTATAACGAGATGATAAAAACAAGAATTGAACAAATAAATTAAACCAACATGTCAATATACACGTGTATGAATTTCAATATTAAACTAAAATAACACATACCACAGCAAAATACAACTCAGTAATGTATAAATGTAACTGGAGAATTATTAGCACCCAAATTCAATTTACGAACAATGATTTCAGGGTCCCCCAACGATAGAACAATTACACTAATCTCTTATTATGAAAGCAAAGTACAAGAGTGATGACAATAAATGTTATTCAATGATATGAATCTTGATATTATTCATACATAAAGACGTTAAATCCAGATAATCATTAAATACAAACAAAAATGTAGCAATGAATGATGTTCAGAAATGGAAGGTACTCCTAAATTCTGCAATTTATGTCAACAAGCCATTTCTCAACCTTTCCATTCCCATTTCTCCCTCTGTTACAGGCTATATAAATGCTGAGGTATTGGTATTTTATTTCCTGCTTGAATATTGCACTATTCAGGTTGGTTATTCTTGTACAGGTTGCAGACTTTGACACATCCATTTCTCTCTCCACTTTTGTCCTGTTTGTTGGACTGGCCCTTATCTGTCCGCACTCATAACCGTCAGAACATCCCCTGCAATATGTATAGGGCGTTGGTGAGGCCACCCCTGGAGTATTGTGTGTGGTTTTGGTCTCATTACCTGAGGAAGGATGTCCTTGCTATAGAGGGGAGCGCAGCGAGGGTTCACCAGGCTGATTCCTGGGGATGGCAGGTCTGTCATATGAGGAGAGGCTGAGTCGGTTAGGATTATATTCACTGGAGTTTAGAAGAGTGAGAGGGGATCTGATAGAAATGTATAAGATTATAAGAGAGTTAGATAAGGTAGACTAAGAAAGAACGTTCCCAATAGTGGGGAGTCCAGAACTCGGGGTCAGAGATTACCTGGATAATCACCTGGGACATGGGAGGGAAAGTGTTCCTCATATGTCCATGTTGGTCTGAAGGGATTCTTCTTCCCTGTACGATTTTATAATTCTATAACCTTTTAAAATTCTATAACCTTCAAAATTCTAATCACCCATCGAAGCCTCTCCTTCCCCTCCCTGTCAATAGATTTTTTTTTCTCTCTGAAAGCTTCCTTTGAGGCATCCCCAAAATACAGACAGTCTTCAGGTAGAAAGATTGAACATTGTACATCATAAGCAAGACTCACTCAGGTAACCCAGAAACATCAGTAGAGCCCTCATCTCACTGGGGGGGGTCTCCAGGAGGTTCGAAAAGGGGAACCTCATCGAAAGTTATAAAATGATAAGAGGGTTAGATCAGAAAGAATGTTCCCAACGGTGGGGGAGTAAAGAACTAGGGGGTCAGAGAGAACCTGGATATCCGCTTGGAATGTCATAATATTCCAAGCATTGGGCCAACTGCTGGTAAATGGTTCGGAGGACATGTTTTTGTGACATGTTGGCACAGACTGGATGGGCCCCTTCTTCCCTGTATACGACTCTATAATTTTATAATCCTTTTAAATTATGCTTCAAAATTCCTATCACCCATCAAAGTCTTTCCTTCCGTCCCCCCGTCGATAGATTATTATTTTTTCTGAATACATTTCTAGTGAGGCATTCCCAATTCTTTTGTTAAAATAAAAGCAGATAAAACACACGATCTTCAGGGAGAAAGAATGAACATTTTGTGTCTCGTAAGCACGACTCACTCAGGTAACTCAGAAGCAGCAGCAGAGCCCTCATCTCGCTGGGCGACGTTCTAGAAGGGAGAACTCAGAGTTAGGATTGGAGTAAGGGGAGGGGGAGAGACCGTTCCAACACAAAATCTCGGAGAGCGAATCAACCAGTAAAGGGGGTCAGCTGGACATGTTTCCCTCACTGAATCCCCACGGGTAGAAATTGACGCCACCTCCTGCCCTACCCGTTGCCTCGAAAGACAGTGAGTTCACCATCTCACTTTCACTGTTGGATGGAGAAATATTGGGATCAACACTCTTCAATGTAACCGATAAACAGAGACCCCTTGATTGCAATCCTTCCCTGTTTATCAGTTCAATCCCAGTCTCGGTTGGATGTACAATATCAAAGAATATTTACAATGCAGGAAACAAAATGGCAATTCAAGCCAGCACCGAGAGCGATCCTACCCAGGTTCCATTATCGTAAACCCCCCCTGACACTAACAGGGAATTCAGCTTGTTATAAAAGTCCACTCTAGACCCACTTGCTTACCGGACCCTCCTGAGGCAGTGTCTCGCTGTGTGAGAGAGACAGTGAATCTCCTCTGCACCCTCCACATCCTTCTTGTAGTGAGGAGACCAGAACTGAGCACAGTACTCCAAGTGGGGTCTGACAAGGGTCTTATAAAGTTGCAGCATTACCTCCCGACTCCTAAACTCAATCCCTCGATTCATAAATGGCCCACTCCTGCTCCTATTTCTGATCTTCTTCACCCAGAGAGTGGTGAATGTGTGGAATTCACTCCCACGGCATGTCATCAAGGCCAGAACATTGGGTGATATCCAAAATAAATTAGATATGGTGACAAAGGGATAAAGGGGATATGGGAGGGAAGGTAGGGTAGAGATATTGAATTTGATGAACAGCCACAGTCATAATGAACTGTAATACACATTTGAACCACACTTCTATTCTCTATCTTTATATGTTGTACAGGACTGAGTTTGGGACCTTGCACAGTGCTGCTTGAATTTTAGTAGTTTAGTAAATATAGGGGGGAAAAAAGGATAATACCTGCAAACTCATTTGTGTAGGCAATTGAGATTTCTAGGGTCAGAAAGAACTCAACTCTGGGCTGCGAGAGGTTCAGCAGCAGGAATAGATTTCGAGGCAATCTAACTGGGCACATTGAATACTGAATGATTCCCATAGATTATATCCCACACATCTCATTCATGTGTCAGTGTTGGGCAATGGTCCCACACAAATGCTCCCACAGTTAATCCCAGACACTTTCACCAACCGTGTTTCACTTTAATATTACACACAGGGACTTTGATGTTCTTTGCCCATCTCAATGGGTGAAAATCAGCCAGCATCTCACATTAGAATAGAATAGAAACCCTACAGTGCAGAAACAGGCCCTTCGGCCCACTGAGTCTGCGCCGACTACAATCCCACCCAGGTCCTACCCCCATATCTCTACACATTTACCCAGTAATCCCTCTAATCTACACATCCCAGGACACTAAGGGGCAATTTTAGCACGGCCAATCAACCTAACCCGCACATCTTTGGACTGTGGGAGGAAACCGGAGCACCCGGAGGAAACCCATGCAGACATGAGGAGAATGTGCAAACCCCATACAGACAGTGACCCGAGCAGGGAATCGAACCCAGGTCCCTGGTCTGTGAAGCAGCAGTGCTAACCCACTGTGCTGCTGTGCCGCCCCTACAACCTTGCCATCTCACAGAGGTTAACACTCACACAGATATTACACTTCCTCTTGCCTCATTTGCATGTATTACTGAACGTGTCCTTTGTCCTGTTTCTTTCTGATATGAACACCTCATTGTTCTCACTGAAAAGCCATTCTCCGACAAACACCACTTCCTCCTCACTTTGTTTTTTAAGTTGATAGAACGGCAAGAAAATCCCCTGATCTGCTGAGTGGACATCTAAAAATTTTCTTCCCAATAGCTTCTCGAATCATTCAGCTTCTCAATGTCAATAATCACCTCCCCCCAATATCAACAGGAGGGGTACATCCTGTGACACATGCGATGTGGGTGGCACAGTGGGTTAGCACTGCTGCTTCACAGCTCCAGGGTCCCGGGTTCGATTCCCGGCCTCGGGGTCACTGTCTGTCTGTGTGGAGTTAGCACATTCTCCCCGTGTCTGCGTGGGTTTGCTCCGGTTTCCCTTCAAAGATGTGCGGGTTAGGTTGACTGGCCATGCTAAAATCACTCCTTAATACGTAGGTTAGAGGGATTAACATAGAACATAGAACACCACAGCACAAACAGGCCCTTCGGCCCACAAGTTGCGCCGATCACTTCTATACCTACTAAGCCATAGACCTATCTATAACCCCCAATCCCATTAGATCCCGTATACTCATCCAGAAGTCTTTTAAAAGACCCCAGCGAGTTTGCCTCCACCACCACTGACGGCAGCCGATTCCATTCACTCACCACCGTCTGAGTGAAAAACTTACCCCTAACATCACCTCTGTACTTGCCTCCCCGCACCTTAAATCTGTGTCCTCTCGTAGCGACCATTTCAGCCCGGGGAAATAGCCTCTGAAAATCTACCCTATGTATTCCTCTCAACATCTTATAAACCTCTATCAGGTCGCCTCTCAACCTTCATCTCTCCAGGGAGAAGATTCCCAGCTCCCTCAACCTATCTTTATAAGGCATGCCGCCCAATCCAGGCAACATCCTTGTAAATCTCCTCTGCACGCTCTCAATAGCTTTCACATCCGTCCTGCAGTGAGGCGACCAGAACTGCGCACAGTACTCCAAGTGGGGTCTGACAAGGGTCCTATAAAGTTGCAGCATTACCTCCCGACTCCTAAACTCAATCCCTCGATTAATGAAGGCCAGTACACCATACACCTTCTTGACCACATCCTCCATCTGCGAAGACGATTTAAGAGTCCTGTGGACCCGGACCCCAAGATCCTTCTGCTCTTCAACACAGCTAAGACTCCTGTCCTTGATAGTATACTCGTTCATCCCATTGGTCCTGCCAAAATGGACCACTACACATTTATCTGCGTTGAAGTCCATTTGCCACTTCTCCGCCCAGTCTTGCATCCTATCTATGTCCCGCTGCAACTTCTGACATCCTTCCAGACCACCCAGAACACCACCAACCTTCGTATCATCTGCGACCTTACTAACCTATCTCTCCACTTCCTCATCCAGGTCATTTATGAAAATGACAAACAGCAACGGTCCTACGA
Source organism: Prionace glauca (assembly GCA_037974335.1). Classification (NCBI taxonomy): domain Eukaryota; kingdom Metazoa; phylum Chordata; class Chondrichthyes; order Carcharhiniformes; family Carcharhinidae; genus Prionace; species Prionace glauca. The sequence continues at coordinate 28,249,167 of CM075759.1, forward strand.
CAGATCCCTGGGGCACTCCACTGGTGACCGACCTCCATGCAGAAAAAGACCCATCCACAACCACTCTCTGCCTTCTGCAGGCAAGCCAGTTCTGGATCCACAAGGCCGAAGCCCCATGGATCCCATGCCCTCTCAGCTTCTCAAGAAGTCTTGCATAAGGGACCTTATCAAACACCTTGCTGAAGTCCATGTAAACCACGTCTACTGCTCTTCCTTCGTCAATGTGTTCAGTCACATTCTCAAAGAACTCAACAAAGCTCGTAAGGCACGATCTGCCCTTGACAAAACCATGTTGACTATTTCTGATCATTCTAAACTCCAAATGCTCATAAATCTTGTCCCTCAGAAACCTCTCCATCAACTTACCAACCACTGAGGTCACACTCACCGGTCGGTAATTTCCCAGGCTATCCCTATTCCCTTTCTTGAAAATAGGAACAACATCTGCAATCCTCCAATCCTCCGGAACCTCTCCCGTCTCCATAGACGACGCAAAGATCATCGCCAGGGGCTCTGCAATCTCTTCCCTCACCTCCCACAGAAACCTGGGGTACATCCCATCCGGTCCTGGCGACTTGTCTATCTTGATAGAGTTTAAAAGTTCTAACACATCCTTTTCCTTAACATCCACATAACTCAATCTTTTCAGACTGCCGCAAACCTGTACTGCAACCTCCCAGATCACTTTCCACCATGAATACCGAGACAAAGTACTCATTAAGCACCTCTGCCATTTCTTCCGGTTCCACACAGACTTTAACCCCTTCACCTTCTATAGGTCCTATCCCTTCTCTTCTCATTAGTGGGTAGAATATGTAAGGATATGGGGATAAGGCCTGGGTGGGATTGTGGTCGGTGCAGACTCAATGGGCTGAATGGCCTCTTCTTGCACTGTAGAGTTTCTACGTGTACGTATAATCCCTGAATACTCAATGATTCCCAATGTGTCCTGGACTCCCCAGTTAGACTGCCTAATCCTGCTGCTGGCCCACAGAACCTCTCGCAGCCCAGAGTTGAGTTCTTTCTGACCCAGATCAGATGCCTGACCCTCCACAACTACAACCATCTTCCCACGTGTCGGGTATGACTCCAACCAGTGGAGAGTTTGTGCCCTGATACCCACTGATTCCAGTTTCACGGGGGTTCCTCGATAGCACACTGCAGCCTTGATGTCGGGGGCTGTCACTCTCATCCATGTTTGAATCAAGACTGTAATTAAGTCAGGAACTGAGTAACCTTGGAGAAACCCAAGCTGGAAGTCACTGAGTAGGTTATACAAAGAACAAAAATAGCCCGGGAAACAGGCCCTTCGGCCTAACGAGCCCGCGCCGCCATTTTAATATTACCAGTCCCCCCTCCACTCATCACCCTTACCTATGCTTATGGCATTCCACATTGAGAGAAACTAATTTAGGGATAATTTATTACCTCCAATCAGCCTAATTGCACATCTTTGGGATGTGGGAGGAAACCAGAGCACCCGGAGAAAACCCACGCAAGCACAGGGAGAATGCGCACAGACACTGTCCCAAATCCATGTGTCTGCACAGCAAACAGTGATAGTCACTGACCTGTCGTGTTGCCTAGTATCTGGTCCAGTTTAAGCGTACACTAATGACATGAAGCACTCGGCTACTCTCGAACATCCAAAAGCAGCCCTTGTACGACCCATCGCTCAACGCCCCTCGTTGGACAACAAGGCGGACCAACTTCAAACCTGTGAATTAAAAGAGAAAAACGTTATTCTCATCCCACATCCTTATACATTCCCAGGGACGTCCCAATGCTAATGAATCTAATTTAAAACAATCTCCTCTATCCTCCCATCTCCAACCCACTCATGTGCTTCACCAAGTAACTCTTAAATGTCTCCAGCGTGCCTGCCTCCACCACCTTACTTGGCAGAGCATTCCATACCCCCACTACCTTCTGTGTGAAAAACCTCCCTCTAATATCCGTGTTATACCTCTCCCCCGTCACCCTAAGCCTGTGGCCCCTCTTACTGTGTGTCTCTAACACAGGAAATAGCTTCCCACTGTTTACTCTATCTATACCCTTCATAATCTTATATACCTCTATTAGATCCCCCCTCAGTCTCCGTCTTTCAAGGGAAAACAGTCCCAATTTGCTCAATCGTTCCTCATAACCCAGTCCTTCCATACCAGGCAACATCCTGGTAAACCTCCTCTGCACTCTCTCCAGTCTCCACGTCCTTCCGGTATTAAGGCGACCAGAACTGGATGCAGTACTCCAAATGCGGCCTAACCAACGTTCTATAAAACTGCAACATTAGACTCCAGCTCTTAGACTCTATCCCCCTTCCTATAAAGGCTAACATCACATAAGCTTTCTTCACAACCTTCTTCACTTGTACCTTCACCTTCACCTTCAAAGACTTGTGCACTTGCACCCCCAGGTCCCGCTGCGTTTTTGTACTCTTTATGGGTTTATCCTTTATCATATTACTCCCCCCTACATTATTCTGGCCAAAATGCATCACGTCACATTTATCAGGATTAAACTCCATTTGCTATATATCTGCCCAATATCCCAGTATATCTATATCCTGTTGTATTCCCAGACACTGCTTCTCACTGTCCACTGCTCGGTCAGAATTCCCACAACACCAGGTTAAAGTCCAACAGGTTTATTTGGGAGCAAAATCCACCAGCTTTCGGAAGGCTGCCCCTTCGTCAGTTGAGTGGGGAGTTCTGTTCACAAACAGGGCACATAAAGACACAAACTCAATTTACAAAATAATGGTTGGGATGCGAGTCTTTATAGATAATCAAGTCTCAAAGGTACAGACAATGTGAGTGAAGAGAGGGTTAAGCAGAGGTTAAAGAAATGTGTATTGTCTCCAGACAGGACAGTGAGTGAGACTTTGCAAACTCAGGCAAGTCGTTCTGGGGCTTACACATAATGTAATGAACCCAAGATCTGAGTTCAGACCGTCCTCATGTGTGCGGAACTTGGCTATCAGTCTCTGCTCAGCGACTCTGCGCTGTTGTGTGCCGTGAAGGCCGCCTCGGAGAACGCTTACCCAAAGATCAGAGGCTGAATGCCCGTGAAGTGTTCGCTAACAGGAAGGGAACAGTCTTTCCTGGTGATTGTCGAGTGATCTTCATTCATCCGTTGTCGTAGCGTCTGCACGGTCTCCCCAATGTACCATGGTCTCGGGACATCCTTTCCTGCAGCGTATCAGGGAGACAACGTTGGCCGAGTTGCAAGAGTATGTACCGTGTACCTGGTGGATGGTGTTCTCACGTGAGATCCGTGTCGATGATCCGGCATGTCTTGCAGAGGTTGCTGTGGCAGGGTTGTGTGGTGTTGTGGTCACTGTTCTCCTGAAGGCTGGATAGTTTGCTGCGGAGAATGGTCTGTTTGAGGTTGTGCGGTTGTTTGAAGGCAAGAAGTGGGGGTGTGGGGGCGGCCCTGGCAAGATGTTCATCTCCATCGATGACATGTTGAAGAGTCCGGAGAAGATGTGATTGCTGAATGGGTGCTGCCTGATAGAACTGTTGAGGACCCCTTTCCATCACTTTACTGATGATCGAGAGTAGGCTGATTGGGTGGTAATTGGCCAGGTTGGATCTGCTTTTTGTGTGTCGGACATAGCTGAGCAATTTTCCACATTGTTGGGTAGATGCCTGTGTAGTCATTGTGCTGGAAGTGTTGACTAGGGGAGCGGCACGTTCTGGAGCACAAGTCTTCAATACTATTTCTAGAACGTTATCAGTGCCCATTGCCCTGGCAGTGTCAGGGGGAGGGATATGAGGGACCTCAATGGTGCATTCTGGCAGAAGTCGGACCAGCGACATTGACCAAGAATTGGGGAGCGGAAGATCACCTTCAGTGATAAACAAGAGTTGGAGAATCCCAGATAAACAGCTGAGGGATCTCACTGGTGCGATGCAGCTGAGTGAGTGGTGAGCAGGGCACTCAGATCCTTTATGCAAGCTCGAGGTCTCAGCATCACCACACGCTGCCCTCGAAGTGGCCGTGGGGCTGATGAGACGGTCGCGCATCTCCTTGTGGAACGTGTCTTTGCAAAGAAGGCCTGGAGTGAGATGCAGTGGGGTATTTGTCGAGGTTCGTCCCGAGCAGCTCGGTGACGCAGGACTCTGTGCTCTACGGGCTGTTTCCGAGGACGCACACCCAGAGAAAACATCAACTGCTGCTGGAAGGTTCATCAACTCGGTGAAGGACACACTTTGGTCCGTCCGAAACTTGATCTTCCAGCTGAAAGAACTGTCCTCAACCGAGTGTTGCAGACTGGCGCATTCCAAGATCCAGGACTACGTGCTGAGGGACAGCCGCTGCAAAGGCACAATGGGGAAAGGCCACACTGTGAGGCCTGTTAATGGAGGCAGACCGAGGGCCTGGGAACTACAGAACACTCTCGACCTGTGTAACTGTGTGCCAATCTGAGCAATAACGGCACACAGAGATTTTTGAGGCATGGATATAGCTTTAAGTTTTGCAATGTAATGACTGTAATCTGTTTAGAACTGTAAAAAAGTTTTAGTTCTGCACTGTATGCAATTCAGACATGTAGATTTGCAATGGTTTATTTGAGATTTTTATGCATAAAGTATCCTTTTGAAAATAAAACAACGAAAGGGCAGTGACGTGCTCCTACTGCCGGAGGTTGTTCATTAGGGAGCAATCTCCTCTCCCTGACAATGTTGTCTGGGGGAAGTGTGTCCTGTTGCAGTTCCTCACAAGCCGCAGTGTTCGGATAGAAGAGCAGATGGATGGACTGCGGAGTGGAGGCAAAGAGTGTGATAGACTTTATGGCGAGGGGGATAGAATATAAAAGCAGGGAGGTCTTGCTGCAACTGTACAGGGCACTGGTGAGGCCGCTGTTGGAGTACTGTGTGCAGTTCTGCTCTTGCAGAAGGATAGACTGGAGGGACTGCAGAGGAGGTTCACTAGGCTGATACCGGAGTTGAGGGAGTTGAACTATGAAGAGAGACTAAATGGACTGGGTCTGTACTCGGAAGTTTAGAAGGATGAGGGCGGATCTTATACAGACCTATAAGATAATGAAGGGGATGGATAGGGTAGAGGTAGAGAGATTCATCCCGCTTAGAAAGGATAGCAGGACTCGAGGGCACAGCCTCAAGATAAGGGGGGGGTGCAGTTTAAATCGGAGTTGAGGAGGAACTTCATCACTCAAAGGGTGGTGAATCTCTGGAATTCTCTGCCCATTGAAGGCTACCTCACTAAATATGTTTAAGTCACGGGTAGATAGGTTTCTGACAGACAAGGGAAATAAGGGTTCTGGGGAGAAAGCGGAAAAGTGGAACTGATCCACTATCAGATCAGCCATGATCTTGTTGAATGGCGGGGCAGGCTCGAAGGGCTAGATGGCCTACTCCTGCTCCTATGTCTTATGTTCTTATGTTCACTCATAAGAACATCAGAAATTGGAGCAGGAGACTCGTGATTAACTGTAATGACTTGTAATTCAGCCTGCCTTATCACTGCACTGTCTGTATTTATCCGTCAACACTCTTGATTAGCTGTGTGTTGGGCTACCGTTACTCCACCCATATATTCTGTGCCTGCTCGCCTCTCTCCTGACCAAGGAGCAGCACTGTGAAAGATCATGATTTCCAATTAACCTGTTGACTGTATACTGGTGTGGTGTGACTTCTCATCCTGTCCACCCCCAGTCCATCTCTGGCAGCTCCCAATCTCAGGAAGGGTGGAGGAGAGCGGATGAGGACCCCTTCCTCCTCCCTACACCCGAGTTGGTAACTCAGGAATACTCCATTCAATAGGGCAGTAACATTCAGAAAAATGTTGGAGCCGGGGACTGATAAATCTCTTGTTCCAAATTCATTTCAAGCAAGTTTCTTAGAGGAGGGGCTTAGTGAAATATTTACTGGGTTGGTTTTAATTTGACAACATTCCTGAGTTCGGGAAAAGTGCCTTCAGATGGAAAATAGCAAAAGCACCTCTTACATTGTAAATTGGAGTGGAAACAGAAAGCAGGAAATCACGGAACACTTATCTTCAGATCCGTCACAGGGAAAATGCTGGGAGCTATTATTAAATAAGTAACACAGGAAGGAGTCTCACAACACCAGGTTTAAGTCCAACAGGTTTATTTGGAATCACGAGCTTTGGGAGCGCTGCTCCTTTATCAGTGGTGCAGAGAGGTGAGTTTATAAACATGGTGTAAAGAAGTAAAGACACAATTACAAAATAATGGTTCAAATGCGAGTCTTTTCAGGTAATCGTATCTTTTCAGGGAGAGACTCGCACTGTCTGTCTTCATGTCCATTGGAACTAAATTGGATCTTTAAGTGCAAGTTTAATTTGTTTCTCTGCTGTTGGGTGTTAAAGAGACCAGAGTTTGAGTTTCCCTCTAAAGGAAGCCGGTATTTTAATGAGAGATTGATGATTTGAAAGTTAAAACAGTGTTGAAAAACCCCACTGTTCCCTTTTGCAATGTGTATACATCACACCCACAATTGGGGACAGGTTTCCATTTTTTTTGTGGTTAGAAAAAGTGTGCGGGTGGAACCAGTGAAGCGAACCCTGTTTGTTGAGTGACTGTAAGTGATTGAAGTCCCCTTGGGGCCTGACTGAGTCACTGGAGGGTTTTCCCTCGTACACTAATAAGAGATTCCCCATCAGTGAGCTATCATGAGAAGTCAGTAGGAGCATCATTTTCAGAACAGAGAGACGGGAGCAACAGCTGCAGGCAGAGAGCGTGGGAGAGAGTGACAGAGACAGAGAGAGAGAGACAGAGACAGATAGAGAGAGACAGAGACAGAGAGACAGAGAGACTCTGAGGACAATGGACTGGAATATTACAAATATGGATCAGAATCTGGGAACAATGGACTGGAATGTTACAAACATGGATCAGAATCTGGGAACAATGGACTGGAATGTTCCAACAATGGATCAGAATCTGGGAACAATGGACTGGAATGTTACAAACATGGATAAGAGTTTCTTCTGGGCGTTATTCCATCTTTCCTTCCTTTACAATCACCTGCCATTAAAACACAGGATATTGTACGCACTCCAGGTTATCCAAGCAGGTTATTATCCTTTCCTCGCTATAGTGGGCATCCCTGGTAAGTGTTTCTATCTGAACATAAATTCTATAAACCAGATTGAGATGTGTGATTTTTTTTCCCCTTGTTTGAATTGAGTGAAGTGTGACGCCATCGGTTTTCGGTTCCCTCTCGCGCACTCTGTCACAGAAATCGCTGAATCCACGTTCCAATCTCTACATGACTGAAGGCTGGGTCTAAACCTCCAAGAAACCCTTTGATCCTGAACTGATATAGAATCGTAAGAATATAAGAACCAGGAACAGGAGTGGGCCATTTGTCCCCTCAAGCTTGCTCAGCCATTCAATAAGATCATGACTTCTTTTCGTGGACACAATCTCAGTTACCCACCAGATCACTATAGTTGCTTCACTGTTCAAAAATCTATCCTTGCCTTAAATACATTCAATGAGACAGTCTCAACTGCTTCACTGGGCAGGAAACTCCACAATTTGGCAGCCTTTTGGTGAACAGGTTTCACCTCAACTCAGTCCTAAAAAATGTCCCCCTTATTTTGGGACCAATGCCCCCTAGTCCTTGTTTCCCTGTCTCCCTGTTTCTATCTCATCTATCCTCTTCATATTTTCATATGTTTATAAACCACCCTTCCCCTCAACCCTTCTAATTTCCAATGAGGATAGTCCCAGCCTACTCAGCCTCTCCTCGTAAGCCGAACCTCTCAACTCCGGAATCAGCCGACTGAATCTCCTCCCTTCCAGTGCTGGTACATCCTTCCTCAAAGAATGTGAACACAAGTGTGCACCATGCGCCAGGTGTGGCCATACTATCACCGTGTACAGATGCAAAATAACATCCCTGTTTTTAAGCTCCATCCCTCTAGCAATGAAGGATAAAATTCGAATTGTCTTCTAAATTACCTACTGCACCTACAAACCAATGTTTCGTGATTATGTTCATGGCTCCCGGGCCCCTCAACACAGCAGCATTCTGTATTTTTTTACCATTTAAACACCAGTCCGTTTTGCTGTTATTCCTGCCAAAATTGATCCATCCAATTTACCAACATTGTACTCCATCTACCAGAGATATTTGCCCACAAACTGAAACGATCTTTAGGTTTTGAAGATTTTTAGTGTCCCTCTGTACTGGTTGCTCTATCACTCATCAAGCGACTCTAAATCCTCTCCATCTCCAATCCTACATCTTACCCCACTCACAACATCTACAGCACCCAGTCGTACTGAAGCCAATCTGCTGTGCCAACACTTGTCAGTTCCATTGCCCAATCCAGGCTAGATTTAAACAATAACACTCTGGCAATGACAGAATTCAGGGATCCTCACCGCCGTCAGTTCAGCCAGATTATCCAGCCGACCTCCATTACGAAACGGTGGGGTGTGACGGTGACACGGCTGCATCCCAGCGCCGAGGATCCGGGTTTGTTTCCCCAGCTCGAGTCACTGTCTGTGCGGAGTCAGCACCTCATCGCCGTGTCTGCCTGGCTTTCCTCCCACAATCCGAAATAAGTGCTGCTCAGGTGAATTGGCCGTGCTAACTTGTTCCTCAGCGTACACAAACAGGCGCCCAGCTTATGGCGCTGAGGAGACTTTCACAGTAACCTCACTGCAGTGTTACTGTGAGCCTACTTGTGACACTAATACATAAACTTTAAAACTTTGCTGTTGTACAGATAGTATTTGAATTTATCATTTATGCACCGAAATCCATTACAGTGCCATCCCTCCAAACTGTCACCTTCTCAACTGCATTTCAATTCTCCTGGAAATATTTATTAAACCGAGTCATTTTGTTTCCGCGCTTGCTTCAGAGAGTGAATTTATTTCCTTCTCTGTCTCTCTCCGTGGCTCTGAGTGCAATCTCCACTGATAGAGGCGCTGCGGAACCCTGGATCTATATAATGGTGAGAACCACCCTGCTGAGTAATTCCTGTCCCCGTGCTGGCGTTGGGTCCTCCCTGAATGTACCGTGCAGACTCTGAAGTCAGTCAGACTAATTCTGACAGCATCAGCAGATGGCTTGGGCCCTTCATTTGCCCAAGTACAGGTCAGATCGATCTCACTCATTCACAGTTACCGCAGTCGCAGGACATTGTGCATCCCGTCAAAGATAAAAAAAAAACAATTAAAAGTGTTTGAAATCTGAATAATGCAAGGATGGAGGCTGCTTTCCCCATCGAGTCACTGGTCCATATTTTCAAAGAGATATCCTGAGGTGATACTGTGCCTTGAAGAATTATATTTTGTATCGTGTTACTTGTTTAAAACTCAGCTCAATTTTTATAAATTACCAATTTCTCTGGGCAACAGGCAGCTTAGATTTTGAGACTGCAAGACAGTGGCTGTGATTAGCTAAAGATGTGCACATTTACATGGTGTTAATGCATTTGTATTTACTTTGGTTCCCTTTGAGGTGAGAGTACAATTTTGGTTAGGTTGATTGACAGAGGAAAGACCGTGTTCTATTGGGAGGGAATTATACTGCAGGAATAAACAGTTTTTTTTTTAAACTCATTTTCTCCCTGTTCCTGAGAGAAGTAAGACATGTCTGTCTCTCACTTTCTCCAGAAAGTGACAAGGCGTAGACAAAGGTCATAGATACAGGAGGGCACTCAGTGTTAAAATGGGCGGTGCGGGCTCATTGGGCCGAAGGACTATTTCCCCTGCTGTGTTGTTCTTTGTTCTTATTTAGTCATTGTCCAAATGTTAAATGTTAAGCTAATTCATTTGATATAGTCATAACTGTGTTGCTAAATACATTTTGCACTGCTAAAATGTGCCTAGTTTTTCTGTGGAGTCCTGCCTGGTGTCAAACAACATATCCTCACATTAATACTAAAAATCGGAAATCGTTGACGTCTAGTCTAAGTTTATAATACACTTCAGGGTTTCTCATCCATATCCAAACAACACCACTCCGCCGTTTTCTAGGGCTGAAGTTCCCATTTTGAATTGTATTGTTTAACCTTCTTCCATCGTGTTTCCAAGCTGTGAAACTGAATTCTATCCCTCCTCCACGTAAGGACTATTCGGGAAATTTCTTAACCTTTCTCCCTGCTGTGTACTTTCCCCCCTCGATCATCCATTCGATTATACTACCCCAGCTCTCCGCCACTAACATTGAATGTTGAGATTCCCGATGCTATTGCTCCATCAATTCCTTTGGGACAAACTGTGGGGTGAGTGAGAATGGAATGAGCTGTTCTGTGGTTGAGCATTTTGTCACAGATTGTGATGTTTGGAATGAAATCCTTTTGGGACACAGAATGAAAGGAGGGAATGGAGGATGATGCTAAATATCGCAATCGACATTTTCAATGATCCCCTTCATTGGTTATCCACTCCTTCATTCCACCCAATTACAGATGTTGCCATTGCATTCAGAATACAATCGCTGCAGTGCAGGAGGCCGCCATTTGGTCCGTTGAGTCTCACTGACAAGTATCCCACTTTGGCCTGTTCACACATAACCCCACATCTTTACTCCACTAATCCCTCGAGCCTACACAGCTTGGGACACTGCGGGACAGTTTAGCACGGCCAATGGACACAGCTTTGGAGTGTGGGAGGAAAACAGAGCACCCCGAAGAAACTTACACAGACATCAATAAGGCGAATGGAATGTTGACCTTTACAGTGAGGGGGATAGAATATAAAAGCAAGGACGTCTTGCTGCAACTGTACAGGGTACTGGTGAGGCCGCAACTGGAGTACTGTGTGTAGTTTTGGTCGCCGCATTTGCGGAAGGATATATTGACCTTGGAGGGAGTGCAGAGAAGGTTCACCGGGCTGATACCGGAGATGGGAGAGATTGAATAGACTGGGTCTGTACTCGTTGGAGTTTAGAAGGCTGAGAGGGGATCTTGTACAGACGTATAATAATGAAAGGGATGGATAGGGTAGAGGTAGAGAGATTCTTCCCGCTTAGAAAGGATAGCAGGACGAGAGGGCACAGCCTCTAACTAAGGGCAGGGGGGGAGGGGGGCAGTTTAGATCAGAGTTGAGGAGGAACTTCTCCACTCAGAGGGTAGTGAATCTCTGGAATTCTCTGCCCGTTGAAGTGGTGGAGGCTACCTCACTAAATATATTTAAGTCACGGGTAGATAGGTTTCTGATAGACAGGGGAATTAAGGGTTATGGGGAGAAAGCGGGAAAGTGGAACTGATCCACTATCAGATCAGCCAGGATCTTATTGAATGGCGGGGCAGGCTCGAAGGGCTACATGGCCAGCTCCTGCTCCTATTTCTTATGTTCTTACAACACAGGCAGGTAGGGGGGTGGGGTGGGGACTTTCAAACTCCGTACAGACAGTTATCAAGCCAGGAATCGAACCCAGCTCTCCGAATCTGTGAGGCAGCAGTGTTAACTGTACCAGCGCACTGCCCGTTTATTGCACAATAATTTGTTCAATTTAAGACTGAAAGAGTGATAGTGTTTGAGCTGGCGCGAAGAGAGGTAAATTGGAAGCTTTGAACTGTGCATTGTGACATTGAAGTATTGATTTGATAAAACATCCCCAGATGGTCAACAGTGTTGCGCCTGGAGTGAAACATCATATCCTCAGATTAACACATTTAACCATTTCCAGGGACATCATATTCCCGGGAAAACCATTCCGAAGCATCGCGTCACACATTTAAAAATTCCAATTAGTCATTGATCGATTGGATAACTTGACCATCAGCCTAAAGCATATGTTTCTTGCTTCTGTCCTGTCTCACAGCTAACTGTCTGACCATTGCTATCCTCTCGCGGGGAAGGTGTGGCCTCTCCAAATGTGTAACTCGCTACCTGGTGGCGATGTCCGCAGCCGATCTACTGGTTGTTGTCCTTGACATTATACTGAGACACATTCCCATTGTTTACCGGGAAACCTTTACCTTCCTTCTATATTCGATCCCCGTCTGTAACATCCACGCCGTCCTGCTTTACGCAGCCACTGACTGTTCTGTCTGGTTCACCGTCGCCTTCACCTTCGACCGATCCGTTGCTATTGGCTACCAGAAGCTGAAAAGCAAAATCTGCACCGAGAGAACGGCAGCCGTGGTTCTGGGAACAGTGACGGTGCTCAGCGGCTTAAAGAACACCTTCTGGTACTTTATGCTGCAAAGTTACTACTGGCTAATGAACGGCCCGTGGTTTTGTTCTTTAAATGTAATGGTTCAGCAGTCTCCAATCTGGGCCGCAATCGAGTTCGCTCATCACATCCTGACGCCGTGCGTCCCATTTCTCCTGGTTCTGCTGCTCAATGTTTTAACCGTCAGGCACATTCTAGTGAGCAGCAGATCCCGGAGGAGACTCCGCACTCAATGCAGTGGGCAAAGTCCCAAAGACCCAGAGATGGAGAGTCGAAGGAAATCCATTATTTTACTGTTTGTTATCTCGGCCAATTTTATCCTGTTATGGTCAGTCTTTATGGTGTTTTCTATATGGTAGCGGATGTATAATTCTAGATTTGCAGCGATATTTCTGGAAGAATTTGTTCGGGAGTTGGGCTTCATGATGCAGCTATTGAGCTGCTGCACAAACACTTGCATTTATGCCGTGACCCAGACAAAATTCAGGGAGAATCTGATCTATGTACTGAGATATCCCATCAGTCCAATTTTCCAATTTTTAACATGTCACAGGCACTGCTCATCTCCAACAGCTGAGAATCTACACATCACCCCATGACTTTGAGTTGTATTACTATCAGTGAATATCACATGTTCAACAGTCAGGTGGTAACCATTTATCCGAAACTCAAAGGGACTATCCATTCAAAATCCATATAAAACACTACGGCTATATAAGCGTATCAGAGACCAGTAATCCTGCAGCAAGTAACACACCATCAGGCTCCTTCAAGGCCCCACATGATCTACACAAGACAAGAGTTTGATGTTATACCCCGCACTTGCCAGGATGGACCCAGTTCCATCAACCCTCAAGTTGTTTGACACAATCTGCCATTGAAATCCCTTCCACATACATTCATTTTCTCCAGCGCTGGTGCACAGTTGCAGCAGTACCAAGTACTCCCAAAAAGGTTTTTTTGTACATACAGGAACTACCAATTCCACGACCACTAGTATCCAGACTAGCGTGCACAGCAGATAACTGGGAACGCCACAATCAGGAGGACCACATCTCAGTCTCTCACTATCTTGACTTGGCAATATATCCTCCTTAGCTTCATTTTCGCTTGGTAAAATCCTGGAACTCCCTCCTTATCAGCACTGTGGCTGTAACTACACCTCAGGAAAGCATTATTTCAAGATAAGCGGCAAAACCAAATCACATGAATGATTTTTTTAATAAAATTTATTCTCGACAAGCTCCCAACACTTTATGCCGACGTTTTGCATTTTGTTGGGGGGAGAGTGGAGGGGTCTCTGCATTAATGGGACTGAAAGATTGGGTCTGATCCCATTAGCTTCTGAATATGGAATGTAATTTTTTTGTATAACATCCCTGTCCCTTCAGGGAGTAAAGTTTCATGGAGACCGAATTGTCTTTTAACAGCAAAACTTCCCAGAAGACTGTCACAGTCCACAGTCCGGGCAGTGCTGGCTGGACAGCATTTATTGCCCATCCCTACCTGCCCTTCGATTACATTTGAGAGTCATAGAGGTTGACAGCATGGAAACAGGCCCTTCGCCCAACTTGTCCATGCTGCCCTTTTTTAAAACCCCTAATCTAGTCTCAATTGCCCGCATTTGGCCCATATCGCTCTATACCCATCGCACCCATGTAACTATATAGATGCTTTTTAAAAGACAAAATTGTACCAGTCTCTACTACTACCTGTGGCAGCTCGTTCCAGACACTCACCACCCTCTGTGTGAAAAAAATTGCCCCTCTGGACACTTTTGTATCACTCCCCTCTCACCTTAAACTTATGCCCTCTCGTTTTAGACTCCCCTACCTTTGGGAAAAGATATTGACTATCTCGCTGATCTGTGCCTCTCATTATTTTATAGACCTCTATAAGATCACCCCTCAGCCTCCTACACTCCAGTGAAAAATGTCCCAGTCTATTCAACCTCTCCTTATAACTCAATCCATCAACTTCCGGTAGCATCCTAGTAAATCTTTTCTGCACTCTTTCTAGTTTAATAATATCCTTTCTATAATTGGGTGACCAGAACTACACACACTAGTCCAAGTGTGGCCTTACCAATGTCTTGTACAACTTCAACAAGACGTCCCAACTCCTGTATTCAATGTTATGACCGATGAAATCAAGCATGCCGAATGCCTTCTTCATCACTCTGTCCACCTGTGGCTCCACTTTCAAGGAGCTATGAACCTGTACTCCGAGATCTCTTTGTTCTGTAACTCTCCCCAACACCGTACCATGAACTGACTAAGTCCTGCCCTGGTTCAAACTACCAAAATGCATCACCTCATATTTGTCTAAATTAAACTCCATCTGCCATTTGTCAGCCCACTGGCCAATTGATCAAGATCCCGCGGCAATTAGAGATAACTTTCTTCACTGTCCACTATACCACCAATCTTATTCTCACCTGCAAACTTAATAACCGTGCCTCCTATATTCTCATCCAAATCGTTAATTTAAGTAACAAATAACTGTGGACCCAGCACTGATCCCCAAGGCACAGCACTGGTCATAGGCCTCCAGTTTGAAAACAAAAACTCTCGACAACCACCTCTGATTTCTATCAAGAAGCCAATTTAGACACCTCACCATGGATCCTGTGAAATTTAACTTCATGCAACAACCTACCATGCGGTACTTTGTCAAAGGCCTTGCTGAAGTCCATGTAGACAAAGTCAACTGCACCGCCCTCGTCTACCTTCTTGGTTACACCTGCAAAAAACTCAATCAAATTTGTGAGACATGATTTTCCACTCACAAAGCCATGCTGACTGTCTGCGTCTCTAAATGCCTGTAGATCCTGTCTCTCAAAATACCTTCCAACTACTTACCCACCACAGATGTAAGGCTCACAGGTCTGTAGTTCCCAGGCTTTTCCCTGCAGCCCTTTTTAAACAAAGGCACAACTCTCCAATCTTCAGGCACCTCACCTGTGACTATTGATGATTCAAGAATCTCTGCTCAGGGACCTGCAATTTCCTCCCTGGCCTCCCACAATGTCCTGGAGTAAAGTTCATCAGATCCCAGGGATTTATTTAACTAAATGCACTTTAAGACTTCCAGCACCACCTTCTCTGTAACACGTATACTCCTCAAGACATCACTATTTATTTCCCCAAGTTCCTGAACATCCATGCTCTTCTCAACAGAAAACACTGATGAGAAATATTCATTCAGGACCTCACAGTCTCTTGTGGATCTGCACAAAGGCATAGATGACCTTGTTGATCCTTAAGAGGCCCTACTCTCTCCCTTGTTACCCTTTTGCCCTTTGCGTAGGTACAGGCCACTGAGCAGAGACACACAGGTTAAGTATATTCTCCCCAGCAGAGACACACAGGTAAGTATAGACCCCAACAGAGGAGACGCACAGCTAAGTTTAGATCCCGCAAGCTGAGACACATATGCAAGTATGGACAGCCCAGCAGAGATACATCGCTAAGTATAGATCTTACCCAATGGAGACACACATGTAAGATCTGACCTCAACAGTCTCACAATGAAGTATAGACCCCACAGCAGACACACGCAGGTCAGTAAAGATACCCCAAGAGACACACAGTTAAGTATAGATCAAGCAGCAGAGACACACAGGTAAGTTTAGAACGCCCCAGTAGAGACACACAGTTCAGTACATCCCAGTGTCCCCACTCACTCCCTCTGAACGCACTCCTTATTCTATTTGTTCACAGGAAATGAGAATTTCATTGGGAATGTTCCCCGGATTCAGTTACCTGAGGATGGAGATCCTGCTGGGACTGACGATGATCTCTCAGTGGATTTTTCACTCGATGGGTCGCTGTTTGACCGGCTTGGAGATGTTTGTGGATCTGAGATAATTTCGGGCAAATGGGGAGAGAGCAGATTGAAGTTAAACAGAACACATCACCGTGTGGTTTCTAGATTCTCAACAATATCACACGGTGAGATTGGAAACCCTTCCCTCACCCCCTGAGTGACACAAACCCCTTTCCCTTCATCCCCATCACTGGATCACAGCTCCCCGACTCTCTGAAACCCCTTCCCCTTGATTGAAGACACTCAATCTCCTCAAACAGGAATCTCCATCTCACTCAAGCCCTCCATTTCCCAATCACTCTCTCACTCCCTCACTTTCCATCAATAAATCCCTATTTCAGTCTCTGGGATTGCTGTCCCCTTGGGTCACGTTGAGGGAAGTGTTTCAGTTGAGTCTTCCTCACAGTGCTGCCTACCTGAGGTCGGAGTTCGGTCTGGGACAGAGGATGACTGATCGCCGGATTGTCCACTCGATTCTTCCTCGTGGGTGGGAGATGGGATTGTTCCTGAATCCAGAAAAGGTGAAAGAATATCACGTCAATGAACTTTGGGGAACAACAAAACCAATCATCAAACTGAATTCACGGTGGGGTCACTGCAGGGAAGGCAGTGGTGCGGTGGGATTGTCAATGGACTAGTTATCCAGAATCCCAGCGGAATCCTCTGGGGACCCGGGTTCGAATCCCAGACGGTGATATGTGAATTCAATAAAAAATCGAGAATTACAAGTCTGATGATGAACACGGTCGATTGTCGTAAAAACCCATTCAGTTCACGAATGCCCATTTAGGGAAAAGGAAATCTGCTGTCCTTACCCAGCCTGGCCGAGCTGTGATTCCAGAAACACAGCAATGTGGGTGACTCACAAACACCCGTCTGAAATGGAGGGCAGTTAGGGATGGGAAATCCCTCTCCCTTCACTCACTACATCCCACTCACTCTCAACTCAATGATAATGTCCCTCTCCCCTCACTCACTAAATGCTGTTGCCCTCAGTCACTACATCCCTCTCCCCTCTCAGTGTATCCCACTCCCCTCACTCACTAAATGCTAACACTTGCCTCAGTCACTACATCCCATTCTCCTCTGTCCCTGCAGCCCACTCCCCTCACCCACTTCATTCCACACTCTGGCCCCTGACTCACTACATCACAGCCCCCTCAGTCACTACATCCGTGCTCCCTCAGTCACTCTCTTGCTCCCCATCAGTGTGAGTTGGAGGGATGTACACAGTGAGCTGTGATTGGTTCTGAGTGAGTGCAGAGCTGGTTTTGAAGTACTGAACCTTTTACCTGAGGTTGGGGACACACCGACACTCGAGGAAACTTCCTTGTCCGCCTGTCGCGTGAATCCTTCCAGACCTCCCTGAACCTGGGCCGTTTTTGGATCTACAATGAATAGAGAATGAGGTAATTCCGTATTGAAAGGTCTTTCCATTCAGTGTCCCTGTGCCGGGCAGTGGGACACCTGGAACATCTCTATCACAGCCTTTAACAATCCACTGGCAGTGGTGACTTGTGCCTTGGCGCTGGGCTACGATTGACCTAATTCTAGTCTCTGGGGTGAGGACTGGGGATGGGGGTGTGACAGAGATTGCAAACAGCACCAGCAGCCAACAATCACCGGGGAGCCAGGGGTCGTGGGAGAGGGGGTGGGGGCAGGACCAACCCTCTGCTCCCTGAATCTCCCTCACTCCTCCTTCCCAAGAGATGGAGGTAACACAAGGGCCACCTCAACCCAGACTCGGAGAATGGGAATCCTGCCGGCGGGATCTCATTGTCCAATTTTCCTCGCTCACTTGCCGAGGATATTTTCAATTATACATGTCGGTATGACCCCCAAGAGTGAACCGCAAGAGACACACAGGTAAGTATAGACCCCCCAGCAGGCACACACAGATAAGTATCGGTCCCCCAGCAGAGACACACAGATAAGTATAGGTCCCCCAGCAGAGACACACAGATAAGTATAGATCCCCCAGCAGAGACACACAGGTAAGTATAGATCCCCCAGCAGGGACACACAGATAAGTACAGATCCCCCAGCAGAGACACACAGATAAATATAGATCCCCCATCAGAGACACACAGGTTAGTATAGACTCCCCAGCAGGCACACACAGATAAGTATAGATCCCCCAGCAGAGACACACAGATAAGTAT
This sequence comes from Prionace glauca, assembly GCA_037974335.1. Taxonomy (NCBI): domain Eukaryota; kingdom Metazoa; phylum Chordata; class Chondrichthyes; order Carcharhiniformes; family Carcharhinidae; genus Prionace; species Prionace glauca. The sequence continues at coordinate 28,267,291 of CM075759.1, forward strand.
AGACACCCCAGGAGAGACACACAGATAAGTATAGATCCCCCAGCAGAGACACACAGATAAGTATAGATCCCCCAGCAGAGACACACAGATAAGTATAGATCCCCCAGCAGGGACACACAAGTAAGTATTGATCCCCCAGCAGAGACACACAGATAAGTATAGATCCCCCAGCAGGCACACACAGGTGAGTATAGAACAAAGAACAAAGAACAACACAGCACGGGAAACAGGCCCTTCGGCCCAACGAGCCCGCGCCGCCGTCCCATGGTCAGTGACCTATTCATGATTTTAGTCTATGCCTAATGTGTGAGGATCAGGGAGGTCCAATATAGGGACAATTTGTTCAATCAATCAGCCTAAAAGCACATTTTTGGGATGTGGGAGGAAACCGGAGCACCCGGAGGAAACCCATGCAACCATGGGGAGAACGCGCAAACTCCCACGGACACAGGCCCAAATCTATGTGTCCGCACAGCAACAGAGATAGTCTCTGAGCTGTCATGATGCCCTCGAGATGGTCCAGTTTACGCACACCAACGACATGAAGCAGTAGGCAACTCCCGAAGCAATATCCAAGAGCAGCCCACCACAACCTGCCGCCCGCATGCCCCTTGCTGGACTTAAATGCCTGTGGATAAAAACTTCATTATTAAAAGACTCTATATCCCTGAGGCTAAAACTGACCCCAAGCCTACAATGCTTAGTAAGGCCTGCTATATCCCCCTATATGTAAACCACTCATGTGGCTGTCCAAGTGACTCTTGAACAACCCTAGCGTGCCTGCTTCCACCACCTTACTCGGCAGTGCATTCCACATCCCCACTACCCTTTGTGTGAAAAACTGCCCTCTAATATTAGTCTTATATCTAGTCCCCCTCACCCTAAGCCCGTGACCCTTCGTTCTATCCATTTCTAACAGCGGAAAAAGCTTATCACCATCTACTCTATCTGTTCCCTTCATAATCTTATAAACCTCTATTAGATCCCTCCTCAGCCGACGTCTCTCAAGGGAAAACAGCCCAAGTGTGTTCAATCTTTCCTCGTAAGACAGCCCTTCCATACCAGGCAACATCCTGGTAAATCTCCTCTGCACTCTCTCCAGGATCTCTACATCCTTCCGGTAGTACGGCGACCAGAACTGGACGCAGTACTCCAGGTGAGTCCTAACCAACGTTCTATACAACTGCAACATCAGACTCCTATTCTTATATTCTATACCCCTTCCTATGAAGGCTAACATGCCATACGCTTTCCTCATCACATTCTGCACCTGCACCGACACCTTCAGGGACTTGTGTACCTGCACCCCCAGGTCTCTCTGCGTATCTATACTCCGGATAGTTCTACCTTTTATCATATAAATCCCTTCCACATTATTCCGGCCAAAGTGCATCACCTCGCATTTCTCCGGATTAAATTCCATTTGCCATCTATCTGCCCAATCTACCGGCCTGTCTATGTCCTGTTGCATTGCCAGGCACTGCTCCTCAGTACCCGCCAATCCAACCATCTTAGTGTCATCAGCAAATTTGCTGATCACGCCACCTACCCCCTCTTCCAAGTCATTAATATATACTACAAATAGTAGAGGTCCTAGTACCGAGCCCTGCGGCACCCCACTGGTGACAGACCTCCAATTGGAAAAGGAGCCCTCCACTACTACCCGCTGTCTCCTCCTCCCAAGCCAGTTACCCACCCATCTACATACCTGGCCTTGTATCCCATGAGCCTTCACCTTTTCTATCAGCCTACCGTGAGGGACCTTGTCAAACGCCTTACTGAAATTCATATAGACAACATCAACGGCTTGTCCTTCGTCAACCGTTTTTGTCACCTCTTCAAAAAATTCCAATAGATTCGTAAGGCACGACCTCCCTGTAACGAAGCCATGCTGCGTATCCCTGATCAGATTGCAGCGCTCCAGATGCTCATACATCCTATCCTTGAGGATCCTCTCCATTATCTTGCCTATAACTGAAGTCAAGCTCACTGGCCTATAGTTCCCTGGGTTATCCCTCTGACCCTTCTTACAGGTAAGTATAGATCCCCCGGCAGAGACACACAGGTAAGTATAGATCCCCCAGCAGCACACACAGGTAAGTATAGATCCCCCTGCAGAGGCACACAGGTAAGTATAGATCCCCCAGCAGAGACACACAGGTAAGTATCGATCCCCCAGCAGAGACACACAGGTAAATATAGATCCCCCCAGCAGAGACACACAGGTAAGTATAGATCCCCCAGCAGGCACACACAGGTAAGTATAGACCCCCCAGCAGAGACACACAGGTAAGTTATAGATCCCCCAGCAGGCACACACAGTTAAGTATAGATCCCCCAGCAGAGACACACAGGTAAGTATAGATCCCCCAGCAGGCACACACAGTTAAGTATAGATCCCCCAGCAGAGACACACAGGTAAGTATAGATCCCCCAGCAGAGACACACAGGTAAGTATAGATCCCCCAGCAGGGACACACAGGTAAGTATAGACCCCCCAAGCAGAGACACACAGATTAGTATAGATCCCCCAGCAGTCACACACAGATAAGTATAGATCCCCCAGCAGAGACACACAGATTAGTATAGATCCCCCAGCAGTCACACACAGGTAAGTATAGATCCCCCAGCAGAGACACACAGGTAAGTATAGATCCCCCAGCAGGCACACACAGGTAAGTATAGATCCCCCAGCAGGCACACACAGTTAAGTATAGATCCCCCAGCAGAGACACACAGGTAAGTATAGATCCCCCCAGCAGGCACACCCAGGAAAGTATAGATCCCCCAGCAGGCACACACAGGTAAGTATAGATCCCCCAGCAGAGACACACAGGTAAGTATAGATCCCCCAGCAGGGACACACAGGTAAGTATAGATCCCCCAGCAGAGACACACAGGTAAATATTGTTCCCCTCGCACAATGGAGAGAGACATCGAACTTTCTTTATCTGTATTTGTGACATTTCCAAGTTACTTCTTTTGATCTTTTGGAAGGAACAGCTTACCCGTGCAATAGGCATCACAATATCGTAAGGACTTCAACACATAAACGATGGAATGGCTGCAGTTTTTAATCTTTATCTGGTGGCGCAGGTGACAGAGTTTCCCTTTCAAGCTTAAACAAACTGTCCTGGTCACCACTCCCTGTTCCAGGGTGGGATGTGATCCTGAAATGAGGTGTATAAATATTGGAGAGTGTAAGCGATGTGAACAGTGCTGGACAGTGAGAGTAAATCTGATATTGTAAAGTCTGACTTACCGTTTAACCAGCCTGAACCATATGTGGAGCAGTGTCCCTCTGGGATAGGAGTCTCTGGAATCTTCCATCCGTCAGAACTGGAACAACAAACACACACAGACACAGACACACGCACACGCACACAGACACACACACACACCATCAGCTCCTGAACTGTGAACTTCAATAACAATATCTCCAATACTCCTTCCTGGAAGTCCGATAGGGGGGATATAGAGAGATTTTAGTTGGTTGGCCATGTTAAATTTCCCCTTAGTGTCAGGGGGAACAGTTACTGTAAGTGCATGGTGGTTATGGGGATATATTCATAATTCTGTGACTCTATCCCACAGCAAATCCTGCTTCCACCCCACCCCCCCTCCAGTCTGTTCTCTACGCTCCATCCCCAATTTCAACCCCCAGCCCTAACCCCTCCCTTCCAGACCCAATGTGTCATTTAACGTGCTGCCCCGGGACCATGTTCCCCAAACCCGTTTATTATCTCCTCGCTGCTCTCGCTCTGTCTATCCAGTATTATCTCCCTCTACTCTCTTTCTCTCTCTCTTCTCAGTCTCTATCTCTCTCTCTCTCTTCTGCCTCCTTTGCCTCCACCTATTCAATACTATGTCTCTTTCCTCTCTTTTCCCTCTTTTGAGCGATATTTCCCTTTACTTTCTCTCTGTTTACTCTCTATCCAGTGTTATTTCCTTCACACTGTCCCTCTGTTCTCTCTCTCTATCCAGTATTATCTCCCTTTACATCTGTATCTGTCTTCCGCGTCTCTCCATTTATCCAGCTTTATCTCATTTTACTCTCACTCTATTCTCTCTGTCGATCCAGTGTTAGCTCTGTTTACTTTCTCTCTGCTCTCTCTATCAAGTGTTAACTCGCGTAATTCCATCTCTGTGTTTTCTCGCTCTCTATCCAGTGTTGTTTACATTCACATACACTCCCTCTGTCCAGTGTTATCTGCCTTTACACATTCTCTCTCTTCTTCCTATTTCCATGTTATTTGTCTTTACTTTCTGTTTTCCTTATCCCTCTATTCAATGTTATCTTGTTTAATCTCTCTCTCTGCACTGTATTTCTCTCTATCCAGTGTTATCTCCCTTTGCACTCTTTCTCTGTTCTTTCTTTCTCTCTCTTCCTCTCTCTATCGATTGTTATCTCACTTTACACGGTCCCTCTGCTCTTTCTCTCTCTCTCTATCCAGTGTTCTGACATTTTAAGTGGTCCATTTGTTCTTTCTCTCTCTCTATCCAGTGTTAACTCCCTTTACACTTTCTCTCTCTCTCTCTATGCAGTCTTATGGCCTTTTACACAAGTCCCTCTGTTCTTTCTCTCTCTCTATCCAGTGTTGTCTTCATTTACTCTCTCTCTGTTTTCTCTCTATCCAGTTGTATCTCCCTTTACTCTTTCTTTCTCTCTCCCTCTCTCTGTATCCAGTGTTTTTACCTTTTATTCTTTGTCTCCCTTCTGCCACCCAACATGGTTTTGTGCTGTTTCTATCCCTCCTCATGTCCCCTGCCCCACCGTCACTCCGCTCTAATAGCCGACATCAATCCCTTAACTTTTAAATCGATACCACCCGTGGTTAAGTTCATTGTCGCATTTTCGAGTGGAGCAAACTGTCCTGTTACACTCTGCACTCCTCCAGGGCTGGTTCAGGACGGTGTGATTTACACATGGGTCAGCGATTGACAGGTCTGCGACTGGTTGACAGAGAAAGGATTCATCTTCATATTAAGCCCATTTATTGTTGTAGAGATTTGGAAATCTGGGGGTGTCAGTAACATCAGATTGAACCTTCCCCCCAATAACAAATCCACATTGTTTCCCATCAGTCTCCCAGTACAGCCTGTTCCCCGCTCCCTCCTCTCCGGTGTCACTCAGTAACTCACAACAGGAATCGCTTCCACATCAATCCCACTCCCCAGAAAGCAGCAACCAAACCTACAATCTATTGCTTCAGTAGAAACTGGTTCAGTTTGGACATCTCTCCTTCCCTTCGGAAAACTGAGCTGGGGGCAGCTGTTGGGGGTGTGGGGGTGTTGCCCGAAGCTCGTTGTCCAATTCGGGTCGGGGGCGTACCCATCCAAACAGTGTATTCTGTTCATGTTTCTCTTCCTGGAACACACGATGTGCTGAGATGGACTCGCATTTCCCAGAACAGTTTGCGAGGCAGGTCACGGGGGTAATGGGGGTGTAAAGCTTGAGGAAGGAGCGTGTGGTGGGGGCACACTCCATTAAACCCTGAGAGAGGGACTCGAGTACGGACCTTCTGCCCGAGATGCACAGTGGTTAACACTGCAGCCTCACAGAGCCAGGGGCCCGGGTTCAATTCCCGGCTCGGGTCACTATCTCTGCGTAGTCTGCATGTTCTCCCTGGGTTTCCTCCAGTTTCTTCGCACAACCCAAAGATGTGCTGGTGAGGTGCACTGGCCATGCTAAGTTCACCCTCAGTGTACATGACCAGGCGCCAGAGTGTGACTCATGCACAAGGACCCCGAGGTCCCGCTGCACCGTCGCCTGCTGCAGTTTTTCGCCACGTAAGTAATAGTCCTTCCTACCATTATTCCTACCAAAGTGCACAACCTCACATTTGCCAACATTAAATTCCATTTGCCATTTCCTGGCCCATTCGCCCAGCCTATCTAGATCCTTCTGCAGACGCTCCACACCCTCCGCACAATTTGCCATTCCACCAATCTTGGTGTCATCAGCAAATTTCGACACCATACACTTGGTTCCCTCCTCCAGATCATCTCTATAAATGGTGAATAGCTGAGGCCTCAGAACCGACATCTGGGGCACTCCACTAGTCACCAACCGCCAATCCGAATAGCACCCATTGACCCCCACTCTCTGTCTCCAACTTGACAGCCAATCCTCTATCCACGCTAACACCCTACCCCCAACTCCATGCCCCCTGACCTTCTGCAATAACCTCTTGTGAGGCACCTTGTCAAACGCCTTCTGAAAATCAAGAAACACCACATCTACCGGCTCTCCTCTACCCACCGCCCTAGACACATTCTCACAGAACTCCAATAAATTCGTCAGACACGACTTCCCCTTAACGAAACCGTTCTGCGACTGCTCTACCAAACAATTCTCCTCAAGATGCCTCACTATTTTCTCCTTGATCACGGATTCTAACATTTTTCCTACAACATACGTTAAACTAACCGGCCTATAATTCCCCACCTTTTGCCTGCCACCCTTCTTAAACAACGGCGTAACATTAGCCATTTTCCAATCTTCCGGCACTTCCCCAGAATCCAGCGACGTTTGGAAAATAATCACCAAGGCATCCACGATCACCTCTGCCATTTCCTTCAGAACCCTGGATGCATTCCATCCAGTCCTGGGGACTTGTCCACAGTCAGTCCCTCCAGTCTGTCGAGCACCGTCTCCCCAGTAACAATAATGTCATTCAGGCCCTCCACTCCTACCATCTTCCCATCGCTAACACCCGGCAAATTATTCACGTCCTCCTCCGTGAAGACAGAAACAAAAAAGTTATTCAGGGCCTCAGCCATTTCCCATCCCCTACCACTAAGTCCCCCCTCTCATCCTCTCAGGGTCCAACGTTCACCCTAGCCAGCCTCTTCCTTTTTATGTTTTTATAAAAACTCTTGCTATCCATTTTTATATTAAGCGCTAGCCCAGCTTCATAGTTTCTCCTACCCTTCTTTATCAACTTCTTTGTCATTCTTTGTTGACATTTAACACTCTCCCAGTCCTCTTCTCGCCCACTACTCTTAGCTACTCTAAACGCATCCACTTTTAATTTAACACTTTCCTTCACCTCCTTCGTTATCCACGGCTGATTATCTCTCCTCTTACGATCCATTTTAACCATCGGAATAAATTTCTGCTTAGCACCAAGAAAGATCTCCTTAAAGATCCTCCACTGTTCCTCAGCAGACCTCCCTTCCAACACACTCCCCCAATCAACGTTCGCCAATTCCTCTGTCATCCTACCACACTCCTCTCTGTTCAAACAAAGGACACATGTCCGGGAACCCACTTTCTCCTCCTTCATCTGCATCAGAAACTCCACCATACAATGATCACTCTTCCCAAGAGGATCCTTCACCACAAGGTCCCTAACACTACCCGCCTCATTACATAGCACCAGATCCAAGATAGCTCACTCCTTCGTCAGCTCCAACACACATTGTTCGAGGAAACTATCCCGGCAGTATTCCAAGAACTCCTCCTCAAGCCCACCGCGTCCAATATGGGTCGACCAATCAATATGTAGATTGAAATCCCCCATAACTACGGCCGTCCCATTCCTGCACGCCGCACTTATTTGCACGTTAACAGCCCACCCTACCTCCAGATCATTATTCGGGGGCCTATAAACGACACCCACCAGTGTCTTCCTCCCTTTGCTGTTCCTAATCTCCATCCACAACGATTCCACGTTCCTCTCTTCGGTTCCTATATCATCCCTTACTACCACCCTGATGCTATCCTTAATCAGCAGAGCTACGCGCCCCCATTTTCGCTCCTGCCTATCCTTCCTAAACACTTGATACCCCTGGACATTCAGCTCCCAGTCCCTGTCACCTTGCAGCCACGTCTCTATAATGGCCACCAGATCATATCCATTTGTGCTGATCTGCGCCACCAGCTCATTCACTTCATTCCGAATGCTTCGTGCATTCAGATAAAGTACTTTCATCCCAGCCTTCACCTGGACCCTATTTGCCAGAACGCCACCAAACATACTCACGCCCCCTACTCCCTCTATTATTGGGGCATCCTTGGCCTCCTCCCTTACCTGGACCCTCTCCTTTACTTTAGACCCCGTAATGTCACCTACCCTCGCACCCTCCCCCCCCCCCCCCCAATTAGTTTAAAGCCCTAACTACAGTCCTATTTACACGATTAGCCAGGTGTCCCTACACCTTACCTGTTGAACCTGTACCATCCGTAGACAAGATCCTTGTCACACTGCAGCTCTCCCACACGCTCTGTCCCAGTATAATTGCTGCTTTTCCATGGCTGGTTCAGCACCGTGTGATCTACACATGTGTCAGTGAGCGTTGAGTTTGGGTCTGAGTGACAGAGAGATGTTTAACGTTAACAGATAAAGTACAGTCAATCTCACACAGACACACACGACCCTCCCCCTCAATAAGACAGCACAACCTCAACGCAGGTTGAGAGAGTTAGACTGTTACCCAGAAGAGGAATGTGCCAAGGTCACACCCCAGTCCCCTCAGTCACTCCGTTCCTCTCTCCGTCAGGCACTCTAACCCTCTCCCCCTCAGTCACTCTGTCCCTCTCCCCCTCAGTCACTGGGTGTGTCAGTGTCCCGGTATATCCAGTCTCACCCTCCTGGGTTCAACAAATACAGAGTACCCCGGGGGATACCTGAGAGTTCTCCTCGAACCACATGGGTACATGGGACTGGGATATTATAGTTAACACTGAAACATGGCTAGCAGGGACAGAACTGGCAACTCAGTGTTCCAGGATCCAGATGCTATAGGGAAGATAGATCAGGAGGTAAGAGAGGAAGGGAGATGCATTTTTGTTGAAAGAGAACATCACAGCAGTACTGAGAGGGTATATTGGAGAGTGTAAGCGATTTGAACAGTGCTGGACAGTGAGAATAAATCTGATATTGTAAAGTCTGACTCTACCCTGTAACCAGCCTGGACGACGTATGGAGCAGTGTCTCTCTGCGACTGGAGTCTCCAAATCTTCCATCTGCCCGAAGTGGAAGAACAATCAGAGAATCACTTCACATTATCCCCACTCCACTTGGGTGTGAGTCCCACATTCCCCTGCATTCCCTGTGGGAGTGAGTCCCAAATTCTCTCCCACTCCCTGTTGGAATGAGTCCCACATTATCATACCTCCCCATGGGAGTGAGTCCCCAATTTGCCCCCACTCCCTGCGGGACGGAGTGGCACATTTTCTTCACTTCCCGTGGGAGCGACTCCCACATTCCCCGATTCCATGTGGGAACGAGTCCCACATTCTCCCTAATCCATGTAGGAGCAAGTCCCACATTCTCCCCATTCCTGGTGAACGTGTCCCATATTCTCCCCCGCTCCACCTGCGAAGCCGATTTAATCGACACAAAAGGACATGATCTGGTGGCCATTACAGAGACGTGGCTGCAAGGTGACAGGGACTGGGAGCTGAATGTCCAAGGGTATCAAGTGTTTAGGAAGGATAGGCGGGAGGGAAAAGGGTGGAGCGTAGCTCTGCTGATTAAGGATAGCATCAAGGTGGTAGCAAAGGATGATATTGGAGCCAAGGAGCAGAAAGTGGAATCGTTGTGGGTAGAGATTAGAAACAGCAAAGGGAGGAAGACGCTGGTGGGTGTCGTCTATAGGCCCCCGAATAATGATCTGGAGGTGGGGCGGGCTGTTAACGCGCAAATAAGTGCGGCGTGCAGGAATGGGACGGCCGTAGTTATGGGGGATTTCAATCTGCATATTGATTGGTCGACCCATGTTGGACGCGATGGGCTTGAGGAGGAGTTCTTGGAATGCTGCTGGGATAATTTCCTTGAACAGTGTGTGTTGGAGCCGACGAGGGAGCGAGCTATCTTGGATCTGGTGCTATGTAATGAGGCGGGTAGAATTAGGGACCTTGAGGTGAAGGATCCTCTTGGAGAGAGTGTTCATTGTATGGTAGAGTTTCTGGTGCACATGGAGGAGGAGAAAGTGGGTTCCCGGACATGCGTCCTTTGTTTGAATAGAGGTAGGATGAGAAGAATTGGCGAATATGGACTGGGGGAGTGCGTTGGAGGGAGGGTCTGCTGAGGAGCAGTGGAGGATCTTTAAGGAGATCTTTCTTGGTGCTCAGCAGAAATTTATTCCGATGGTCAAAAAGGACTGTAGGAGGAGAGTAATAAGCCGTGGATAACGAAGGAGGTGAAGGAAAGTGTTAAATTAAAAGCGGAGGCATTTACAGTAGCGAAGAGGAGTGGGTGAGAAGAGGATTGGGAGAGGTTTAAATGTCAACAAAGATTGACAAAGAAGTTGATAAAGAAGGGTAGGAGAAACTATAAAGCTGGGCTAGCGCTTAATATAAAAAGGATAGCAAGAGTTTTCATAAATATATAAAAAGGAAGAGGCTGGCTAGGGTGAACGTTGGTCCTTTAGATGATGAGAAAGGGGACCTACTGGTAGGGGATAGGGATATGGCTCAGGTATTAAATAACTTTTTTGTTTCCGTCTTCACGGAGGAGGATGTGAATAATTTGCCGGGTGTTAGCGATGGAAAGGTGGTAGGACTGGAGGGTCTTAATGACATTACTGTTACTAGAGAGGCGGTGCTCGACAGACTGGAGGGGCTGATTGTGGACAAGTCCCCAGGACCGGATGGAATGCATCCGAGGGTTCTGAAAGAAATGGCGGAGGTGATAGTGGATGCCTTGGTGGTTATCTTCCAGACGTCGCTGGGTTCCGGGGAAGTGCCGGAAGATTGGAAAACGGCTAATGTTACGCCGTTGTTTAAGAAGGGTGCCAGGCAAAAGACAGGGAATTATAGGCCGGTTAGTTTAACGTCTGTGGTAGGTAAAATGTTAGAATCCGTCATTAAAGAGGAAATTGCGAGGCAGCTTGAAGGGAATTGCTTGATAGAGCAGACGCAGCACGGTTTCATTAAAGGGAAGTCGTGTCTGACAAATTTACTGGATTCTATGAGGATGTGCCTAGGGCGCTGGATAGAGGAGGGCCGGTGGATGTGGTCTTTCTGGATTTTCAGAAGGCGTTTGACAAATTACCTCATAAGAGGTTATTGCAGAAGGTCAGGGGACTTGGAGTTGGGGGTAGGGTGTTAGCGTGGATAGAGGATTGGTTGTCAAATAGGAGGCAGAGAGTGGGGGTCAACGGGTGCTATTCGGATTGGCGGATGGTGACTAGTGGAGTGCCCCAGGGGTCGGTGTTGGGGCCTCAGCTTTTTACCATTTATATAGATGATCTGGAGGAGGGAACCGAGTGTAGGGTGTCGAAATTTGCGGATGACACCAAGATTGGGGGAAAGGCAATTTGTGCGGAGGGTGTGCAGAGTCTGCAGAAGGATTTAGATAGGCTGGGCAAATGGGCCAGGAAATGGCAAATGGAATTTAATGTTGGCAAATGTGAGGTGGTCCACTTTGGAAGGAAGAATGTTAGGAAGGACTATTACTTACGTGGAGAAAAACTGCAGCAGGCGACGGTGCAAGAGGGACCTCGGGGTCCTTGTGCATGAGTCGCAAAAACCCAGCTTGCAGGTGCAGCAGGTGGTCAGGAAGGCAAATGGGATGCTGGCCTTCATAGCGAAGGGGATTTAATATATAAGTAGGGAGGTCTTGCTGCAGCTGTATAGGGCATTGGTGAGGCCGCAGCTGGAGTACTGTGTGCAGTTTTGGGCATCGCACCTGCACAAAGATATTTTGGCCTTGGAGGGAGTGCAGAGGAGGTTTACCCGGCTGATACCGGAGTTGAGGGGGTTGAGCTATGAGGAGAGGCTGAATGAACTAGGCTTGTACTCGTTGGAGTTTAGAAGAATGAGGGGAGATCTCATTGAGACGTATAAGATGATGAATGGGATGGATAGGATAGAGGTGGAGAGACTCTTCCCGCTCAAAAAAGACAGTAGGACTAGGGGCACAGCCTCAAGATAAAGGGGGGGGGGGGCGTTTTAGAACGGAGTTGAAGAGGAACTTCTTCACTCAAAGGGTGGTGAATCTCTGGAATTCTCTGCCCGTTGAAGTGGTGGAGGCTGCCTCGCTAAATATTTTCAAGAAGCGGGTTGATGGGTTTTTGATAAGAGAGGGGATTAAGGGTTATGGGGAAAGGGCCGGAATGTGGAACTGAGCCACGACAGATCAGCCATGATCTTATTGAATGGCGGGGCAGACTCGAAGGGCCAGATGACCTACTCCTGCTCCTATTTCTTATGTTCTTATGTTGTTAAGAGTCCTATGGACCCGGACCCCAAGATCCTTCTGCTCTTCAACACAGCTAAGACTCCTACCCTTGATACTGTATTCCTTCATCGCAATGGCCCTGCCAAAATGGACCACTACACATTTATCTGCGTTGAACTCCATCTGCCACTTCTCCGCCCAGTCTTGCATCCTATCCATGTCCCGCTGCAACTTCTGACATCCTTCCAGACCACCCACAACACCACCAACCTTCGTATCGTCTGCGAACTTACTAACTTATCCCTCCACTTCCTCATCCAGGTCATTTATGAAAATGACAAACAGCAAGGGTCCTAGAACAGATCCCTGGGGCACTCCACTGGTGACCGACCTCCATGCAGAAAAAGACACATCCACAACGACTCTCTGCCTTCTGCAGGCAAGATGTGGATGTGCCGGCGTTGGACTGGGGTAAACACAGTAAAAAGTCTGACAACACCAGGTTTTAGTCCAACCGATTTATTTGATGGTAAAGTCACAAGCTTTCGAGGGGACTCCCTCTTCGTCAGGTAAAAGAGGGAGGGAGTCTGACGAAGAGGGAGTCCCCTCGAAAGCTTGTGAGTTTACTATCAAATAAATCGGTTGGACTAAAACCTGTTGTTGTCAGACTTTTTTCTGCAGGCAAGCCAGTTCGGGATCCACAAGGCCAAAGCCGCGTGGATCCCATGCCCTCTCACCTTCTCAAGAAGTCTTGCATGGGGGACCTTATCAAACGCCTTGCTGAAGTCCATGTAAACCACGTCTCCCGCTCTTCCTTCGTCAATGTGTTCAGTCACATTCTCAAAGAACTCAACATATGCTCGTAAGGCATGATCTGTCCTTGACAAAACCATGTTGACCATTTCTGATCATTCTAAACTTCTCCAAATGCTCATAAATCTTGTCCCTCAGAAACCTCTCCATCAACTTACCAACCACTGAGGTCACGCTCGCTGGTCGGTAATTTTCCGGGCTATCCCTGTTCCCTTTCTTGAAAATAGGAACCACATCTGCAATCCTCCAATCCTCTGGAACCTCTCCCGTCTCCATCGACGATGCAAAGATGATCGCCAGGGGCTCTGCAATCACTTCTCCCACCTCCCACAGTAACCTGGGGTACATCCCATCCTGTCCTGGAGACATAGAACATAGAACATTACAGCGCAGAACAGGCCCTTTGGCCCACGATGTTGCGCCGACCAGTTACAAAACAATGACCCACTAGCCTAAACCAATCCCTTTTCGTCCATAAACCTATCCACAGATCTCTTAAACGCCCCCAAACTAGGTGCATTTAAACTGCAGCTGGCAGGGCATTCCAGTCCCTCACCACCCTCTGGGTAAAGAACCTACCCCTGACATCAGTCCTATAACTACCCTCCCTTAATTTAAAGTCATGCCCCCTCGTGCTAGCTTTCTCCATCCGAGGAAAAAGGCTATCACTATCTACCCTGTCGAAACCTCTCATCATCTGATATGTTTCAAAAACGTCCCCTCTTAGCCGTCTTCTTTCCAGCGAAAACAACCACAAATCTCTCAGTCTCTCCTCATAGGATCTCCCCTCCATACCAGGCAACATCCTGGTAAATCTCTTCTGCACCCTCTCCAAAGCCTTTGCATCCTTCCTGTAATGTGGGGACCAGAACTGCACACAATACTCCAAGTGTGGCCGCACCAGAGTTGTGTACAGTTGCATCATGACGCTGCGACTCCTAAATTCAATCCCCCTACCAATAAACGCCAAAACACCGTATGCCTTCTTAACAACCTTATCAACTTGATTCCCTACTTTCAGGGATCTATGTATACATACACCTAGATCCCTCTGCACCTTCACACTATTCAAAGTCCTCCCGTTAGCCCTATACTCAACACATCTGTTATTCCTACCGAAATGAATTACCTCACACTTCTCCACATTAAACTCCATCCGCCACCTCGCAGCCCAGCTCTGCAACCTTTCTAAGTCACCCTGCAAACTATGACACCCTTCCTCACAATCTACCACACCTCCGACTTTGGTGTCATCAGCAAACTTACTAATCCACCCAACTATACCCTCATCCAGATCATTAATAAAAATTACAAACAGCAGTGGCCCCAAAACAGATCCCTGAGGCACACCACTCGTAACCGAACTCCATGACGAATATTTACCATCAACCACCACCCTCTGTCTCCTATCTGCTAGCCAATTCCTGATCCAATTACCTAGATCACCCCCAATCCCATACATCTGCATTTTCTGCAGAAGCCTACCATGGTGAACCTTATCAAACGCCTTGCTAAAATCCATATACACCACATCAACTGCCTTACCCCTATCCACCTTTTTGGTCACTTTCTCAAAGAACTCGATAAGGTTAGTAAGGCACGACCTACCCGCTACAAAACCATGCTGACTGTCCCTAATCTACTCATTACTTTCCAAATAACTATAAATCCTGTCTCTAATAATCCTTTCCAAAACCTTACCCACCACAGAAGTAAGACTCACCGGTCTATAATTCCCAGGGAAGTCCCTTCTCCCCTTCTTAAACAATGGGACAACATTTGTTGTCCTCCAATCTTCCGGTACTATACCAGAGACCAACGACGACCTGATGATCAGAGCCAGAGGCTTCGCAATCACCCCTTTTGCCTCCCAAAGAATCCTAGGGTAAATCCCATCCGGACCAGGGGACTTATCTATTTTCAAACCCTCTAAAATATCGTATCAACTGCAATACTATCTATTTTACACCCCTGCACCCCAGTGTTCTCCCTCAGCTACATTCATGTCCCCTGGCGTGAACACCGAAGAGAAATATTGGTTCAACGCCTCTCCAATCTCCTCCGGTTCCACACACAACTTCCCTCTACTGTCTGTAACTGGCCCTAATCTTGCCCTAACGAACCTTCTGTTCTTGACATACCTGTAAAACGCCTTAGGGTTCTCCTTAATCCTATCAGCCAAAGTCATCTCATGTCCTCTTTTAGCCCTTCTTAACTCTCTCTTCAACTCCCTCCTAGCCAATCTAAAACTTTCTAATGCACTACCTGAGCCCTCAAGCCTCATCTGAACATAAGCCTCCTTTTTCTTCCTAACCAACGAATCAACTTTTTTAGTGCACCACGGTTCCCTGGGCCTACCAAATCCTCCTTGCCTGACAGGGATATACCTATCACAGACCCGCAATAGCTGCTCCTTGAAAAATCTCCACATCTCGGATGTTCCCAGTCCCTGTAATCTCCTAGTCCAACCAATGCTTCCTAATTCTCTCCTAATAGCCTCATAATTACCCTTCCCCCAGCTGAAACTACTGACCCGAGGTTCATGCCTATCCCTTTCCATCACTAAGGTGAACGTAATCGAATTGTGGTCACTATCACAAAATGCACCCCAACTTCCAAGTCTAGCACCTGGTCTGGCTCATTACCCAGCACCAAATCCAATATAGCCTCACCTCTAGTCGGCCAATCTACATACTGAGTCAAAAAACCTTCCTGCACACTTTGAACAAAAACTGACCCCTCTAACGAGCTAGAGCTATAGCATTTCCAATCAACATGAGTAAAGTTAAAGTCCCCCATAACAATTACCCTATTACTTTCACTCCTGACAAGGATCGTCTCCGCAATCCTTTCCTCAACCTCTCTAGAACTTTTTGGAGGTCTATATAAGACTCCCAACAGGGTGACCTCTCCTCTCCTATTTCTAATCTCCGCCCATACTACCTCAACAGACAAGTCCTCATCAAAGTTCCTCACTGACACTGAGATACAGTCCTTGACCAATAATGCTACCCCACCCCTCCTTCTACCTTCTTCTCTACTCCGACTAAAGCATTTGTACCCCGGGACCTGCAACATCCATTCCTGACCCTGCTCTATCCAAGACTCTGAAATGGCCACAACATCGAGACTTGTCTATCTTAATAGAGTTTAAAAGTTCGAACACATCCTCTTCCTTAACATCCACATACTCAATCTTTTCAGACTGCCGCAATCCTGTAGTACAACCTCCCAGATCACTTTCCACCGTGAATACCGAGGCAAAGTACTCATTAAGCACCTCTGCCATTTCTTCCGGTTCCACACAGACTTTTCCCCCTTCACCTTTTATAGGTCCTATCCCTTCTCTTCTCATTAGTGGGTAGAATATGTTGGGATATGGGGATAGGGTCTGGTTGGGATTGTGGTCGGTGCAGACTCAATGGGCTGAATGGCCTCTTCCTGCACTGTAGAGTTTCTATGTGTAGGTATAACCCTGAATAATCAATGATTCCCAATGTGTCCTGGACTCCCCAGTTAGACTGCCTATTCCTGCTGCTGACCCACAGAACCTCTCGCAGCCCAGAGTTGAGTTCTTTCTGACCCAGATCAGATGCCTGACCCTCCACAACTACAACCATCTTCCCACGTGTCGGGTATGACTCCAACCAGTGGAGAGTTTGTGCCCTGATAACCACTGATTCCAGTTTCACTGGGGTTCCTCGATACCACATTGCAGCCTTGATATCAGGGGCTGTCACTCTCATCTCCTCTGGGATTCAGCTCATTAGTCCATGTTTGAACCAAGACTGTGATTAAGTCAGGAGCTGAGTAACCTTGGAGAGACCCAAGCTGGAAGTCACTGAGTAGGTTATACAAAGAACAAAACCAGCCCGGGAAACAGGCCCTTCGGCCCATCGAGCCCACGCCGCCATTTTAACATTACCAGTCCCCCCTCCACCCATCACCCTTATCTATGCTTATGGCATTCCACATTGAGGGAAAACTAATTTAGGGACAATGTATTACCTCCAATCAGCCTAATAGCACATCTTTGGGGTGTGGCAGGAAACCGGAGCATCCAGAGAAAACCCACGCAAGCACAGGGAGAATGCGCAAACTTCCACAGTCACTGGCCCAAATCCACGTGCCTGCACAGCAATTAGTGATGGTCACTGAGCTGTGGTCTTGCCCAGTATCTGGTCCAGTTTAAGCGTACACTAACGACATGAAGCACTCGGCTACTCTCGAACATCCAAGAGCAGCCCCAGTACGACCCATCGCGTGTACGCCCCTCGTTGGACAACAGGGCGGATAGATTTAAAACCTGTGAAATAAAAGAGAAAAACATTAGTATCATTCCACATCGTTATACATTTCCAGGGACGTCCCAATGCTAATGAACCTTATTTAAAACAATCTCCTATATCCTCCCATCTCCAACCCACTCATGTGCTTGACCAAGTAACTCTTAAACAACTCCAGCTTGCCTGCCTCCACCACCTTGCTTGGCAGAGCATTCCATACCCCCACGACCTTCTGTGTGAAAAACCTCCCTCTAATATCCGTGTTATACCTCTCCCCACTCACCCTAAGCCCGTGCCCCCTCTTACTGTGCGTCTCTAACACAGGAAATAGCTTCCCACTGTTGACTCTATACCCTTCATAATCTTATATATCTCTATTAGATCCCCCCTCAGTCGCCGTCTTTCAAGGGAAAACCGCCCCAATTTGTTCAATCTTTCCTCATAACCCAGTCCTTCCATACAAAGCAGCGTCCTGATAAACCTCCTCTGCACTCTCCACAGAGTCTCCATGTCCTTTCCGGTATTAAGGCGACCAGAACTGGATGCAGTACTCCAAATGCGGCCTAACCAACATTAGACTCCAGCTCTTATACTCTATCCCCCTTCCTATAAAGGCTAACATCCCATAAACTTTCTTCACAACCTTCTCCACTTGTACTGCCACCTTCAAAGACTGGTGCACTTGCACCCCCAGGTCCCGCTGCGTTTTTGTACTCTTTATGGGTTTATCCTTTATCATATTACTCCCCCCAACATTATTCCGGCCAAAATGCATCACGTCACATTTATCAGGATTAAACTCCATTTGCCATATATCTGCCCAATATACCAGTATATCTATATCCTGTTGTATTCCCAGACACTGCTCCTCACTGCCCACTGCTTAGTCAGAATTCCCACAACACCAGGTTAAAGTCCAACAGGTTCATTTGGTAGCAAAATCCACCAGCTTTCGGAATGCTGCCCCTTCGTCAGTTGAGTGGGGAGTTCTGTTCACAAACAGGGCATATAAAGACACAAACCCAATTTACAAAATAATGGTTGGGATGCGAGTCTTTACAGGTAATCAAGTCTCAAAGGTACAGACAATGTGAGTGAAGAGAGGGTTAAGCACACGGTAAAGAGATGTGTATTCTCTCCACACATGACAGTGAGTGAGATTTTGCAAACCCAGGCAAGTCATGGGGGTTACAGATAGTGAAATGAACCCAAGATCCCAGTTGAGGCCGTCCTCATGTGTGCCGAACTTGGCTCTCAGTCTGTGCTCAGAGACTCTGCACTGTTGTGTGTGGTGAAGGCCGCCTCAGAGAACGCTTACCCGAAGGTCAGAGGCCGAATGCCCGTGAAGTGTTCGCCAACAGGAAGGGAACAGTCTTGCTGGTGATTGTCAAACGATGTTCATTCATCCGTTGTCGTAGTGTCTGCAGGGTCTCCCCAATGTACCATGGCCTCGGGACATCCCTTCCTGCAGCGTATCAGGTAGACAACGTTGGCCGAGTTGCAAAAGTATGTACCGTGTACCTGGTGGATGGTGTTCTCACGTGAGATCCGTGTCGATGACCCGGCACGTCTTGCAGAGGTTGCTGTGGCAGGGTTGTGTGGTGTTGTGGTCACTGTTCTCCTGAAGGCTGGGTAGTTTGCTGCGGACAATGGTCTGTTTGAGGTTGTGCGGTTGTTTGAAGGCAAGAAGTCGGGGTGTGGGGACGGCCCTGGCGAGATGTTCATCTCCATTGATGACATGTTGAAGACTCCGGAGAAGATGTGATTGCTGAGTGGGTGCTGCCTGATAGAACTGTTGAGGACCCCTTTCCATCACTTCACTGCTGATCGAGAGTAGGCTGATTGGGTGGTAATTGGCCAGGTTGGATCAGCTTTTTGTGTATCGGACATAGCTGAGCAATTTTCCACATTGTTGGGTTGATGCCTGTGTAGTCATTGTGCTGGAAGTGTTGACTAGGGGAGTGGCACGTTCTGCAGCACAAGTCTTCAATACTATTTCCAGAATGTTATCAGGGCCCATTGCCCTCGCAGTGTCTGGGAGAAGATGAGGGAAGATGAGGGACCTCACTGGTGCATTCTGGCAGAAGTCGGGCCAGCAACATTTACCAAGAATTGGGGAGCGGAAGATCACCTTCAGCGATAAACAGGAGTTGGAGAATCCCAGATAAACAGCTGAGGGATCTCACTGGTGCGATGCAGCTGAGTTAGCGATGAGCAGGGCACTCCCCGTCAGATCCTTTAGGCAAGCTCGAGGTCTCAGTATCACCGCACGCTGCCCTTCAAGCGGTCGCAGGGCTGATGAGATGGTCGTGCACCTCCTTGTGGAACATGCCTTTGCAAAGAAGGCCTGGAATGAGATGCAGTGGGGTTACCATTTATATAGATGATCTGGAGGAGGGAACCGAGTGTATGGTGTCGAAATTTGCTGATGACACCAAGATTGGTGGAACGGCAAATTGTGCGGAGGGAGTGGAGAGTCTGCAGAAGGATCTCGATAGGCTGGGCAAATGGGCCAGGAAATGGCAAATGGAATGTAATGTTGGCAAGTACGAGGTGATCCACTTTTGTAGGAATAATGATAGGAAGGAATATCATTTACGTGCCGAAAAACTGCAACAGGCGACGGTGCAGAGGGACCTCGGGGTCATTGTGCATCAGTTGCAAAAACCCAGCCTGCAGGTGCAGCAGGTGGTCAGGAAGGCGAATGGGATGCTGGCCTTCATAGCGAGGGGGATTGAATATAAAAGTAGTGAGGTCTTGCTGCAGCTGTATAGGGCATTGGTGAGGCCGCAGCTGGAGTACTGTGCGCAGCTTTGGTCGTCACACTTACGCAAGAATATTTTGGCCTTGGAGGGAGTGCAGAGGAGGTTTACTAGGCTGATGCCTGAGTTGAGGGGGTTGAGGTATGAGGAGAGGCTGAATAAACTAGGCTTGTACTCATTAGAGTTTAGAAGAATGAGGGGAGATCTCATTGAGACGTATAAGATGATGAATGGGATGGATAGGATAGAGGTGAAGAGACTCTGCCCGCTCACAAAGGACAGTAGGACTAGGCGGCACAGCCTCAAGATAAAGGGGGGGGGGGTGCAGTTTAGATCGGAGTTGAGGAGGAACTTCATCACTCAAAAGATTGGAGAATCTCTGGAATTCTCTGTCGATTGAAGTGGTGGCGGCTGCCTCGCTAAATATATTTAAGTCACGGGTAGATAGGTTTCTGAAAGACAGGGGAATTAAGGGTTCTGGGGAGAAAGTGGAACTGATCCACTTCAGATCAGCCATAATCTTATTGAATGGCGGGGCAGGCTCGAAGGGCGAAATGGCCCACTCCTGCTCCTATTTCTTATGTTCTGTATTCCCCCCAGAGTAGATTCATGATTACCTGTAATGACTTGTAATTCAGCCTGCCTTACACTGCACTGTCTGTATTTATCTGTCAACACTCTTGATTAGCTGTGTGTCGGGCTACCGTTACTCCACCAATATATTCTGTGCCTGCTCGCCTCTCTCCTGACGAAGGAGCAGCACTGTGAAAGCTCATGATTTCCAATTAACCTGTTGACTATAACCTGGTGTGGTGTGACTTCTCATCCTGTCCACCCCCAGTCCATCTCTGGCACCTCCCAATCTCAGGAAGGGTGGAGGAGAGCGGATAAGGACCCCCTCCTCCTCCCCACATCCGAGTTGGTAACTCAGGAATACTACATTCAATAGGGCAGTGACATTCAGAAAAATGTTGGAGCCGGGGACTGATAAATCTCTTGGTCCAAATTCATTTCAAGCAAGTTTCTTAGAGGAAGGGCTTCGTGAAATATTTACTGGGTTGGTTTTAATTTGACAACATTCCTGAGTTCGAGAAAATCGACTTCAGATGGAAAATAGCAAAAGCATCTCTTACATTGTAAATTGGAGTGGAAACAGAAAGCAGGAAATCACGGAACACTTATCTTCAGATCCGTCACAGGGAAAATGCTGGGAGCTATTATTAAATAAGTAACACAGTAAGGAGTCTCACAACACCAGGTTTAAGTCCAACAGGTTTATTTGGAATCACGAGCTTTCGGAGCACTGCTCCTTTATCAGTGGTGCGGAGAGATGAGTTTATAAACATGGTGTAAAGAAGTAAAGACACAATTACAAAATAATGGTTCAAATGCGAGTCTTTTCAGGTAATCGTATCTTTTCAGGGACAGACTCGCACTGTCTGTCTTCATGTCCATTGGAACTAAATTGGATCTTTAAGTGCAAGTTTAATTTGTTTCTCTGCTGTTGGGTGTTAAGGAGACGAGAGTTTGAGTTTCCCTCTAAAGGAAGCCGGCATTTTAATGAGAGATTCATGATTCGAAAGTTAAAACAGTGTTGAAAAACCCCACTGTTCCCTTTTGCAATGTGTATACATCACACCCACAACTGGGGTTTTTGTGGTTAGAAAAAGGGTGGGGGTGGAACCGGTGAAGCGAACCCTGTTTGTTGAGTGACTGTAAGTGATTGAAGTCCCCTTGGGTCCTGACTGAATCACTGGAGGGTTTTCCCTCGTACATTAATAAGAGATTCCCCATCAGTGAGCTATCATGTGTTGTGAGTAGGAGCATCATCTTCAGAATAGAGAGAGGGGAGCAACTGCTGCAGGCAGAGAGAGCGGGAGAGAGTGACAGAGACAGAGAGAGACAGAGACAGAGAGAGAGACAGAGACAGAGACAGAGACAGAGAGAGAGAGAGAGAGAGAGACAGAGACAGAGACAGAGAGACTAACAATGGACTGGAATATTACAAATATGGATCAGAATCTGGGAACAATGGACTGGAATGTTACAAACATGGATAAGAGTTTCTCCTGGGCGTTATTCCATCTTTCCTTCCTTTACAATCATCTATTATTAAAACACAGGATATTGTACGTACTCCAGGTTATCCAAGCTGGTTATTATCCTTTCCTCGCTATAGTGGGCATCCCTGGTAAGTGTTTCTATCTGAACATTAATTCTATAAACCAGATTGAGATGTGTGATCTTTTTTCCCCTTGTTTGAATTGAGTGAAGTGTGACGCCATCGGTTTTCGGTTCCCTCTCGCGCACTCTGTCACAGAAATCGCTGAATCCACGTTCCAATCTCTACATGACTGAAGGCTGGGTTTAAACCTCCAAGAAACCCTTTGATCCTGAACTGATGTAGAATCTTAACAATATAAGAACCAGGAACGGGAGTGGGCCATTTGTCCCCTCAAGCTTGCTCCGCCATTCAATAAGATCATGACTTCTTTTCGTGGACACAATCTCACTTACCCAC